>CM077792.1:20816512-21416512 GCA_039737535.1 Lagodon rhomboides | reverse complement strand
CCTCCAAATGGTTTACCCAGCAGAGGAGACCTGAAGACTCCCCAGGGAGCAGGAGTAAGGATTGAAGGAGTTAAGAAGGAAAACAGCAGAGTGGAGGAAATTAAGCTCTTGATGCAAATGGGGGAAACTAATAGTCTCAACAGTGAGCAAGTAATGTTGGCCGCTTTACCAAGATACTGATGTATTAGTTTATACCTGGAATGTGTCTTAGTTATTACTCATTTCATAGAGCCTTTCATAAAGTGTGTGGATCTGTGAGTGGGTCTGATCCTGCCTGGTTTGTGTCTTTTCTGTGTGAGTGTGAGTGTGTGTGGGTGTGTGTGTGTATGTGTGTGTGACTATCTGAGAAGTCCAAGGCCGCCTGTGCGTGGTGTGGAGATCAATGTAACCAGTCTGGCTTTGAGATGGAGGGAGCTGTCAGACCTGAATTAGATGTTAAATCTTTTGGACAAAATGTATTGTGTTCAGAATTTATCATGTGCTGTTTCCAGCCCACTGATGTATGTTGTAGTAACTGTGTGTGTGTGTGTGTGTGTGTGTTTGTGTGAGGCTGCAAAGGTCCAGTCAGAATGTAGTGTTTCAGGGCTAAAGTGGCTGTCTGGGAAAACATGATGGATTCTTGTCATGGCTCTTACGCTGTGGTAAATTTCTGGATTTCTTTCTCTCCGCTTTCTTTTCCTTTTTTCTTTTTCATCCTCACTGCTCTCTTTTCTTTTCTTTCTCTTGATGCCTTTCTGTCCTCCTCTCATCAACCACGAGCTAGTTTCATCCATCCTTACTCTTTCTGTTTTCTGCTATGCATGTCTCCCTCCCCGGCAGTCCTCCAAGGCAGTCATGTTTCATATATCTGTCTTCCTTCAAACTGTATATCTTAGACCAAAGGTATAACCCATTCATGCCGGCTCTTGTGGCCAAGGCTCCCCACCATCTCTCCCTCTTTATCCATCACTTTTCACCCCATCACTCCTACTCCTGCTCTGTGTGCTCCTGCGCCAGTATGTCTGTCGACTGATTATGGAGCTGAGTGCCTGGCTAACTACAATACCAGCTATGTTTTTCTCCTCCAGAAATAAACTGTCCTTTCCCCCTCTTCTGCTTATTTGTTGAATATTTTATTCAGATGTGGCAGATGTTCATTGTGGCTTGTAGTCTAGAATTCTAAATGAACGTCTGAACGTTGTTTGTTGTGCTGTTTGTTTTCCTGTCACAGATGATCGAAATCAAAATACACCTTGAAAAAAAAATAAACACTGTAAGACAAGCAAACTGAAGTCAGGTCAGTGATTAAAAGGGCATCAGATTGTTCAAAAATCTGGCAGACAATTGTTATAAGTTATGGTTAAACAACATGAGGACCCAAATGCAGACACACACGGGAGGCAGGAGTAGGGGAACAAAAGGCGAGCTAGAAAGAAGTAGAAAAAACAAAAATGAGTCACAAGGACCAAAAACAAGTTCGCAACATAAAGCTTAAACAAAGTGCAACAACTGAAAACTCAAGGAACGAAAATAGGAAACATACCATCGGGAGACACTGGAGGAGACCACAGGGTGGCATCATGGGGGAAGAAAGATGGACACGGAGGAAGACGGAGAAACGATAAAGGAGAGCACGGAGGAAGACAGTATTGGGTCATAATTTCCATTAAAGTGGATACTGGTGTTTATTCTCACAACGAAAGTTCAAATTAACTGAGAGGTTCTGTGACACACCTAAAACTGTCCACCTTCCTTTTCTTAGTGTTTAAGGCTGCTGTCTCTTGATTAGAAACTGACAAAATTGGTTCTGCACACATATAAGATGATATACAATAAAGCCCGGCTGTCACTGGATTAATTAGGCCAATATAGATATTGATGTTTGGCATTTTAAAAACTCTGATAACAATGCTGACAGATATTAGGGTTGTGTCTGAAATGAATTACCATTTTCTACCAGGTCCATTTCCACCATTCCACCATTTTATTAACTTATCTTTAGTTCGAGTACAATGCATGAAGGAACTATAGAGAGGCCCACAGTTCTGCGATGCAACAACTTTCAGGGATTGTGCAAAATGGTAAACATTTGACGATATAATTATTTGTTCATCAGTTTCTGAAATCTTATTCTACTACACGCTATAGAATACACTGTTATCTATTATGTAGGAAAAGGTTAATCAGAATAAAGGAGTCTTTTTGGACTCAGCCTTTCAGGTTCTCACCACTTTTGACCCACAGAAACCCATCGTGGACTCTGTGTGACTGCATGTTTGACCACTGTGTTCCGCTGATTATAGCTGTAAGCAGCGATGCTTTAATCACCCACACTCTGAATTTAACCTTTCCATGCCCGCACCTCAATCCTGCCACAACACACACAGACACACACTCACACTCACGCTCTCTTTCACACACACACACACTCACACACACACACACACACACACACACATAAAGTGCTCCCCATGCATCCTCCGGTGGTACAGTTCAGTGTGAGCGGAGGCTTTCATTGGGCACAGTGGTCCCAGTGAGAAGTCGACCGCAGCAATTAACAGAGAGATGAAAGACACCAGGCTGCCTGCTGAATAATTAAGACTGGTTTGATGAGCAGGGAGGGGCACGGCAGGGAGGTCGGGTGTAAGTCCTCACTACATGAGTGCGTCCAGTGAAATAAAATGTGCGACATGGACATTAGTAAATACATTTGTGTTTTGTGTGTTGATTGATTTGCTTTCAAAACAAAATGGACGAGTGTAGATGGACTCCACAATTTAGACAACAATTACGCTTCAGACCACATTTAGACATGACGAAGAGTCTAGAAATTTTATTACGTGGTCCTCAGGGGAAGTTAAGTTATCCTGTGGCGGTCGGCTGAGAGCAGGCCCAGACGTGGTGACTGATTTTCAGCCACAGTGGTCTACCATTATGCAAACTACACAGCAGGGTCAATAAGCACATTGATCGGCCGGTTTTCTGGTGAGGTAGAACATAAAGGAGAGAACAAAACCCCAGTGCATGAAGGGAAGAGTTTGATTGGTAAATTTGAAAGAAAAGGAGTACTGTACTGCAGGCAGTGTGAGATACAAGCAGGGAGAATAAAGGGAGCGAGAGATCGAGGCAGACACAGCAAACAGGAACTCTCCCAGGAGTGTTTCAGCCAAATGTATTTAAATGTATTCTGCTAATTACAAAACTCCTAAACACATACACGCTGACGCAAACACTGTCTGGCATTTTGTAGCGCCGTTGTACCGAGGTAATTACATGCGCCCGCTTTACACGCGGTGTGTGTCTGTGTGCGCATTTGTGTAAAGATGTATGTATGTGAGTGTTTTCATAAGTGCATCTCTGTGTGTGTGCGGGTGTCTGAGGGAGAGAGGGGAAGATAAAAACAGACTTACATGCGGTAGACACGATAAGGGGAGCCTTTTCCACAAAGATTAAGTAGTATGGATTAAAGCAGAACATGCGGGTGGTTGGCTGCGCTTTTCTCCCAAGTGGAGATGAATCAAGACGCTATTATATCTCAAACAAAAACATTAAGTGTAGCGATTTACTTCAAAACAACCCAAGTGTCTCGGGGAATCCTATCTCAGCTCATACCCAACTACTGTAAAAACACATCTGAGGCCTCTGTGGTGTATTTTGGAGCATTGATTCCACAATAGTTCAACATGACGGCGTTTTCACCAGCCGCTTTGTGTAATGGACACACTGTGGGTGGTTTAGTGGTGAGTGACAGAACAGAAAGGAAGACACAGTGACGGAGAAATCATGAGGTGTAGTTTTTTTTTCTCATTCTGGCGCTTATCTGGCCGGTCAGATGAAGAGCAGCTCTCAATAGTTACTCTCTAACCACCTGCCTGTGTGACCTCTCCATTGATTTATTGACCAGCATCTGTCTGGACATTGGCTGGGCACACACCTCCGACTGTCCCCCACAGTTATGTAGCTGTATGACCGTTATTTGTCCATTCATGGTAAAGATGTAGGAAGGGCTTTTGAGTTTATATTTGATGGCCAGCATCTTTTCTTTTGTTGCTATGCTCTACAGAGGCCATTTTTGGTGTTGATTCAACTTCATGGTAATTTTTTAGGCTGTTGTTTGTGGTGCTGTTGGACTGTATTACATTACGAGTGGTGTTTCTGTTATTTAGGCTAACCTCATAGATATAAATGGGCAGACAATATAATATAATAGTCAGGTAGACCCAGTAAACTGGAGTGTATCTGAAATAAGCCAATATCGTCCGATATATCAGCCTGGCTGATCAAGCTGTACTGGATATTGTTTTTGTCAGTATTGTGATGATTTTAATGTATTTTAAGTACTTTTTTAAAATTCTTATTATATTTACAGAGCTAACTTTATTCACCGCCTTCCAGGTACTGTGACACAAAGCATTTTGTTGTCCCGGCGTGAATGTAAACGATTCCAAAATCAAGATGTTCTTTCTTTTCTTTGTAATCATCATCAGTAGTTTTTAGTTAAAATTATAGACATTCAGTACTTTCCCCTCGAAACTGTACTTATCTGAAGTACCACAGTACATTTCTTCACTGTAAACTTTTTGTGTTGTCACATTTAACTACAGTTCACTCCTGCTTTGTATTTAGCTCTGTTGGCTCTGTTAGCCAAACACACCCCGGGACTCTCAGCTCAGTTTGTCATTTGCTAATCGATACATATACAAAGAAAGGTACAAAAACAAAAATCCCTTTCGTCATGCAGAAGATCTCTGTTCGTCCAAAACACATGTTCCTGGGGCGACCTGAGGCTGTTAGCCCGAGCCCTGTGTTTATGCACAGAGAGGAAAACAGAAACAGAAAGTATGACCAGCGGACACATTATTACATCACAAACTGTTACAACAGAAGTCATTGTTAGTGATAAGATTGTGGAAGATGGAGGTGCGTGTTGGTGTTTTTATTCTCAAAAATGTGATTGTCTTGGCCTCGAACAATCTCCTCTCCTCATTTTTGGATCTGCGGACTGCAGTTAGTACACTGCATGCCCTTGGTTGAACCGCCATCCGGTCAAAGTGTTTGTCAGCGAGTCAGTGATAAAGAGCGCCAGCTGCACGACGAAAACACTTCACCTTCGCTGTTTTCAATTTTCAGATCCTAAACAATCACAGATGCGTGTCCATGTTACCATGGCTTGAACCGGCGTCTGGCCAGAACAAGGGTCTGTAATTTGAACTAAATTGCAACGAGATGCCTGTTTCTCCAGCAGGAACAGTGGGCAAACGAGGGGAAGAGAGCCAGGAGAAGAGAAAGAAAGACGTGTCTCCAGGGATGCATTTTAATTCACTCAATTGCCCTATATTCCCCTGCAGTTTTTGTTTTGATGATAGTGACGCTTTGCATATCTTCACCCTCCAAGCACAGAGGATGTGCACAGGAGGGGGACCTGTGTGTGTGTGTGTGTGTGTGTGTGTGTGTGTTTTCTACCTTCCAGCATCGGGGTATTGTATTCTGCTACATTGAATGGGCAGAGGGAGGTTGGGATTGTGACGACATTAATTAGAGACAAAGTGAGAGGAGGGGGAGGAGATTGCATGTCAGTGTTATAGCAGGTAGAAAAGGGAATGTCATGGTTCATGGCTCACAGCTCGTTTGTGGCTACTTGTTTGATATGTTTGTCAGTAGAGGCGATATCTTAGAAATTCTCTGAATGTTTTTCATGCAGAAATGGCATCGTCAAAGTCATTTTTCTCACCTTAACCTTTTACTCACACATGTAGATTAGTCATGTATTGGTAATTTAGTCATTAGGAGTAAATTACCAGAAAATGATCAATCAAAGAGCTTTTGATTGATAATATACTTGTAGACTGCGTACCTTGTTATGCAGTCTTAAAAGCTGCTTCAGGAAACTAACCAGGAGAAATTTTCTTTGAGGGTACAGTTGTGTTTTTGTTGTTTTTTTTAATTGCCAGTTAAAAGCTAAGGTGAGGCTGTACACGGACTACATCAGGGTCGTATGACATAAACATAAACATCAACTTTCCAGCTGACTTTCCCTCTGCACCATACAGTACAATACACACTTTACTATAAATTGGTCTAGTTGAAAAGTAGAGTTTGAATAGTTTGCAACTAAAGTCCGCCTCTAAATACAAGTTCAGCGTTTAAGTTTAATGTCCCTGACTACTTCTGGCGTCTCACTTAGCCACTTGTGAGCCACCTCCTTTTTAAAAATTCACAAGTGTTTTATGTACTGATGCATTTTATGTCTTAGAATAAAACCTGATGACAATAGGCACCATTCAAAAACCTGTTGACTTCAAAAAGAGGCGACTGGAAATGCAAAAATGCAAACTTATTTTTGGGTTTCAGGACTCATTCCTGCGGCACTCTATTGTGTGGCTGGAAAAGGGTGGGAGTCTTTCACAAGGGGAGTATCAGTACAAAGGAGTGGTGATTTGTGTCTTTGCCCTCTTAGAACTGTCTCTCTACTAAGATATAACCAAGTTTTAATCATGAAGCCACGATAGTATTTTTACTATTTTACTACTTTTGAACTTCGGTACCTACTTGAGTGAAGCAGTGTACCATGAATCTTATGTGGAATCCATCGACCTGTGTATCAGGAGCACCTGCTTTGTGTGTCATAATGGTTAGATCAGAGTCCTTCCTTAATTTTTTTTTGCCATACATCCAATCAGTTTGATGACCGCAAGAACACAGAAGCTTGTGTGGTGATTTTGCGACAGTGCCTGCGCTAGTTGCATACGATTTAATCAGAGTAACCATTGGATCTGGCACGTGTGATCATAATTTGACAATGTGCATCGCTCAAATGAGAGTGCAGATGGAGCACACACAGTATCTGCCACCTTCAGATGACTATACAGGGAGTTAATTAATTGACAGAGAAGGCGTTCATACTTACAAGCTGTTGTGGATGAGGGATGCTGATACTCTGCCTAGTTGGAATTATTGCCGTAATCAAAAATCAAACTGTAATTTAGATTCCTCTACCTGTTGAAAATGTGTTATGAAAATTGTAGCAGACAAAACTCATGAGATGTAGTGCGCTTTTGACCTCCTTTTGTAGCGCTTCACTGGATTGCCAGCGACACTCCCTCTTCTGCGCCTCTCCTCCCACTTTGGTGTCTGGCAAGTCACCAAAATACCAGACGCAGGCAAGGAAAGAAAAAAACTCACCATTCCTTCAGAAAATGCCACACAAAGATAGAGCCTGGCTGTTGTAACTTTAGCTGTCATAGAGAATTTGCATCAAAAAATACCAATTTAGCTCAGTGTTCACTTCTCTGTTCAGGGTGCAACAAGACCGAGGCAACAAAAGCCCTTCACTGTCTGTCTGTTATTGGAGCTGAGAAACAGTTAACTTGGATTAAATTGACTGAGATGTGCGCGATTGTGTGTGCGCGTGCGCGCATCGTGCTGGGAAGAGCAGTTGAACAAAGATTTATTTTTGTTAGTTTTATGGCCACAGTGAAACTCCAGGCCTATCCTGGCACCCTGCCCACCCACCTTTATTCCAGATGTTACCATAGTGAAACCTATGGGTGGTATCCCGGCAACCAGACAGCGGTTTGGGAGCTGGAGACGACTGTTGTATGAGAGTGACAGATAGATTACTGGAGAGAGAGGGAGAATTGAATAGTCTCGGCTCTTTCTGTGTTGTTCTTCCCCCTCCGGAGGCCAAGGTCTGGTGTTGATTTAAGCCCTGTCTTAATGTGATTATCACCCCAACGTTAAGGGCTCTGCTCATTCCCTCTGCTACATTGATTTCCATTTAAAACTGTAATTGAGAGGAACAAACATTGGTATTAGCTATTCTCGCTCCCTTGTTCTCTTTCTTACAGCATAGACTGCTCAGTTTTTTCAGGAGTTCACGGAGGGAGAATTTGGTTGGCTGGAGTCCAGGGACGGGGCTGCTTCCTGGGAGCAGAGAGGAGGAAACTGGGATTTTGCCAAAGGCTGTTTACTGCTGGGCAAATGATGGAGCAGGGCAGCGCACACTGTCCCACACTGTCTCACAGTGACACAGCTATGACGGCACTGACCTGTACACAATGACTATAGGTTTGTCTTCAGTCTCATGGTCGGCAATGAGAACCCCATATGGCGAGCTGCGGTTTGGCATCTGTCCCAAGCAATGTTAACTCTTCGAGACGGATATGGAGGCAAAGGAGCGGATTAACCTTTAGAGCACAGACACAGAAGAAGATGAGGGATAGAGTCCACTCAGTCAAGCCGGGACTTGGTGGGAAATGAGGCATGAAGATGGATTTGGCTTGTAACCAGTTCATTTTAAGAGCTGGGAGGAAACTTGTTGATATCATAAACTCATTTAGCAAATTGGTTAATATAACTCTACGGTACGGATGAAGATATTTTGCTGATTGCGATTAAATGATAAGTTAATCATGGGAAATTTCCGTTATCAGGATAGTTGTGAATATCCTCACATGACTTGAAAATACTGTTTAGCTCGATAACGTAGAGCCCTATACTGATTTACTTTGAATTGCCACAGGAGAAGTCTGCATCTTTGTTGTCATTACAAATTCCTAAGCCTGTCACCATGGCTGAACGCTCTGCTTGCCTATTATAACCCTCATAAAAACAGTTAAAGATGTCAGAGAAAGCCTCCAATTTGCACTCCCATCTTTGTGACAACCATCCAGCTCCATGTTACCGAACAGTTTGTCTGATTTTCACGAGAAAGAGACGTGTGTCCTCTCCGTGATGCAGTATACATATTTGTTTATTCACGAAATGTAACATGAAATGATTCCAGTATGTTTCAAGCATATTACATTGATTATCGGGATAATATCAAGATTATCAGTTATTTTAGCCAGGATAATCGTGACATGAAATGTTCATATCTCCCCGTGCCTCCTTCGTGGATGCAGCCAACAGTCCCGCGGCCCTGGAACCAGAGTTTCAGTCATTCTCCTCCTTGCTTTCTCCTTTGTAGATCAATAACTCTGTGTACCTGCATTGATATGAGGTGACGCTGTAGAGCAGAGTAGAGGGAGGGAGGATGAGCAGGTGAGGAGTATATGAAGAATATTTTGATGGAAAAAAGGGCTGAGACAAAGATAAATAAACATGGGGGGGAGAGAGGACAGACGTGAGAGTCATATTTCCAAACAGGATAGAAAGTGAGAGGAATGAGGAATAACGGCGTGATGATTATGGGTTGTCTTTGTGTTAAGAAAAAAAAAACACCAAACAGATGAATTGGCTAATTAGTTGAGGCCAAATCATAGAGGGGGTTTCTTATTGGCTAGACAGATAGACGCACTTTCCTTTCATTTGCATAATCATCCCCATCATCGAAATAAATACTCACACTGGGACAGAAACTCAGAGTTCAGAGAGGGAGAGATGGAACACCGGGATGGTTGACAATTATGCAAAGCAAATAATGAAGGGACAACTTAGCGGTGGAAAGTGTCGAGCGTGTGGCGGCGTTACCGTATCATCATTACCACACAATGGCTGCAACACAAAGGCGTGCAAAATACAGGACATGAAACTTGCTGCCGTTACGTCGGGGCAACAATAAACTACAGTCGGCCTGCGTCATTACTGCGGCGACATCCCACCTGCTCTCTTTCCTCAAGTCTTTTCAGAGTGCGCCTCAGCGTATGCACTTACGGAGGAGGATTCAAGGGCAGAGCTAAGTGATATTCTATGAGGGAGTGTGAATGCGGAGGGTGGGGAGCACAAAGGAAGAGAGTGAGAGAGAGAGAGAGAGAGAGAGAGAGGGAGAGGAGGGTGAAGAGAAGGAGACAGCGGCAGTAGATGCCACGAAGATAGCGGCATTGTTGGGGACCTTTTTTGTTGTTTGGTGTTTTTGTTCCCCCACATCATTCCCCCACCTCCTCCAAGTACAAAAGAGAAAAGAGAGTTGACATTCAGCACTGGTGTGGGGAAGCCAGGCAAATGACAGAACCCCCCCTCCAACTGCTGTCACCTGTGTGTGTGGGGTGTGTGTGTGTGTGTGATGGTTTTTATGCAAGTGTTTGAGTGTGTGTGTTTGTACTACCAGGCAAACAGTCCAGGCATTTTGTAATCAAGGACAAACTTAACGAAGACCTTCACCTTCACAGACTTACTTGTAGCCCATGTTTCTCTTGCTGACAGCATTTTTTTTATGATACTATGTGTTGTTCTCACATTCATATCCTCCAAAACCACTTTTTCTCCGTCATGAATGGACTGCATCGATTCACATCTTGTCCTTAATCTTGTTGGGGAGCAGCGATGCGACCAGTCCTGCAGGTGTCGGGGTGTTGTTGGCGTGTTGTCTCCGGTGCTGGAGGCCCCATTGAAATGCCAGCTGAGTGTCTGGAAGAGAGACAACCTCACTGATCAATCAGGAATCTCCTCATTCATTATTCACAGTGAGCCCCATCCAATCGCTCGGAGCCCAGGGCCACCACACACTGTCATCAATGCCGCCATTGATTATCAGGCCTCATCAGCGTTTGTTTGGCTTGTCAAATCAATGCCTTTTTAACGGCATGCCGTCCCTGCAGGAGACCACAGATGAATATTTCATATCCACTCTGATCCAATCATAATTCAAAGCGTAACACGCAGCTAACTCTCCTTTTGTTGTGATAAATACTTTTATCATTATTGTTAAATTGTTTTCTCTAGTGCTAGCTACTCAGTTTGTATAGACCAATATAGTGCTCTGAAAACTGGTGGTTGTATATTCCTCTTAACACTAACACACTTACATAGGTAACAGTTCTTGTCAAATGCTTGCATGTTTTTCTATCTTTGCTGTATAAAAAGGCCACAATACGGACTCAGCATGCATGCACAGTTTGCAGCCTGCACTATTGCAGCAGTGCAGAAATGAACTAGTTTTATATTTGGCTTTTGAGTTGTTTTCAATAAGCTTTATACATTTGGAGCGAGTGTGGATTTATGGTAAGAATACACAGGATGATAACTTCTGCAAATTATGTGGGGACCTGTGATTAATCTAAAATCTGGCAAAAGTTGGAGGGGATTTCTTTAATGAGTAAAAGATGTTTAGTCTACTTGAGGCTTGGCCTGAAAGCGATGATGGGAAATGAGAGGCTAAATGAAACTTTAAGCATGTTTAGCGTTATTGCTAAAAGCACATTTGCGTTTGAATTGAGTCCTCATGGCTTTTTTTGGTTTAACAGCTGCAGTCGTTCTGGGGTTAAATATTTCTACTTATTTGGTTTGACTTCCACTTCACCCCTGATCCACCTGTTTGTGCAGTGGTTATGACAGGTCAGTGTAGAAAAACTAGTGCTGACAGGCAGAGCTTTGCTGGGAAATGGAGAAAGAGCGCTACCCTCCCCTCACAGCGTGTCTGTGTGTTTGTGTGTGCATAAATCCCTATGACAGGAAGTCAGCAGGAAATGGAGGGACTTCCACAGCCGTGTTTACTTTTAAATTTCAGCAGAAATATCTGCTTCATTCTAAACAGATAGATGGCATTATGAAGAAAGGAGGAATCTCATATGCCTCTAAAAAGGAAATAAGGAATGTAAATATTATTCACCAGACTAATATTTTTGTTTGTGGTTTGCTATTCAAGGGCATGATGATATATGCAAATATCATCATTTTTAGGATGTCTGGAGACTGGCTGTGTGAACGAGTGGTCAGAAAACTGCTTCAACATGTACATGTAGAATCACTACAACAGGGAATAAGATCTGGCACCTCATAACAGAAACTTCTGAAATTCTGAAATCATATCTTACCTCGGTTGAGGATGACATTCAGGATTTGTTGTATGGAGGAAACATGTTCTTCCACTCAATTTAGGAAAAAATCTTGTCTTATCTTATGTGTGGAATTTAGCCCATCCTGACTGAGGAATTTCCTAAGTGAGGATGGCAGAGACCGTGTTCAGAATTCAAAATATGGCCAAAAATGACAGAACCAATGTTGTTAGGTCTGTAAGGCAGTGACAGAGAAAGTGGGGAACAGGCAACTCAAACTGTAACTGTAATGTTTTTGTTTGCCTGTTAGAGAAGATAATGTTTTTGTTAGCATGTTGGAAAAGCTAGCACTGTTGTTAGCCTGTTTAAAAAAGGAACATCCACATTAGCCTACTGGAGCGGCTACTGTAACAATGATGATTGCCTGCTGGACAGGCTTACACTGATGTTAGCCGGTTAGCTTTACATTTCCTGGACTATTTATTAGTAGCTATGTATCCTCCGTCTCATTGAAGCTATATCTGAACACATGACTTTTCTTGTCTATTATAGCAAGCTAGCGAGCCGCTGTCAAATTTAGTAAGACAGCCGTTGTCAAGGACACAGGCCGTCTCTTTTACATTCCAGCTACAGATACCACGAGTTTAGGATTTGCTTCTAGGATAGGAAGATGGTATTTCTCCTGTCTGAGGAAACTTAAGCAAGGACAAGCAGTGAATTGTTCCCTAATGAGGCCCCTGGTGTCCCCTTGTGCAAACAGCCCTGTTGCCAGGCCCTTTTGGGTTTTGAATAAGAATCACCTGCAACAATGTATTTACACTCTAGAATAGCTCTTTTGTCATCTACCTGGATTATCCCGTTGGACTAACAGGGCGGACAGAGGATGTGCTTGCTAAACAAAGACTTTTTGATGCTATGAAACCACAAACATAAACACACACACACACACACACGCGTCCCACAAATCCCTCAGAACCATGTCAGTGACTCGCGACCAGTTGCCGTAATCAGTAAAAGATACAACACAGTCCAAACATGATTCATCACTTCTATATCCTTAATTGATCCCTCTGTTCTTCACCTCTGTGTTTTTTTCTCCTCCTTTCATCTCTTTATCTCTAACTGTGCATCTCCTCTGTTTGTTTGACAGAAGCTGAGAGGATTAGTTAGATAGGGGAGCTCTGAGGACGCTGTTTACTGTAAAGCACATTCATGACACATCTTCCCCTTTTCTGATGTGCGTGAAGTAAGAGCGAGACAAACCCCTCCTTGTTTTAAAAGTGTCTCGTTCTACTGTACGCCCCCTTGTTACATCTTCTTGCTTACTCCCTCATCCTTCCGATGCTTTCTCACACTCCCTCATCCCTCCTCGCCCCCATAGAGATGTCCCCGTGTTTCTCAAAGGCATTTCAGTGTTGGCTTCAGGCACGTCTTTTGTTCTTTCCTTCTGTATCCCTCCTGTGAACACCCGAACCACAGTCACTGTGCCCCCAGCCAGGAAACACAGGCTGGCCTGAAGCTCTGTTTGGGGCAATAGCACCGGGTGTAGACAGACACGCTAACACACTCACACAAACATGCACACACACACACACACTTTAGGATGTAGACACACGCACGCATGCTTTCTGTCTGAGTTTCTGTCTGCATCACTGTCTTTGTCACTCTCACACACGCATGCACACACACACACACACGCATGCACATGCACACACTTGGACTCGCTGCTCTACCTGGGGCTATGAATCAATGAAAGCAAGCTCCGAAGTGTTTGACCTCTGAGTCTGGCTGTTGTGCGTCAGCAGGTATTTTCACTCATAATATCAGCGCCGGGGAAGACACACACACCCACACACTGACATACATACTGCAGATGAACATGACCTAGCACTTAAGGAAATAGCTAAAAGAGAAACGGTGAATTAAACAGTCTAAACTCTAAACAGCTGATAGTAGATTAGTGCCGATTCTACTTAAACTTAAATCCATTGGGCTTGGATTTGGTCAGCTTTATGATGTGTCAAAATCCTAATAGATTAATATTTCTTGTGTGTACATCTAGGATTTTTAGGGTTAGGGTTATTAGCAATCTGATGTAGCAGCAGTGGTGGAAGAAGTACTCAGATCCTATACTTGCAAGTTTCAGTACAGTACCACATCGTAGCAATACTTTGTTTTCTTTAAGTGAAAGTAATAGTACTCAAATTGTAGAATGGCCTTTTAAGAAATAATCTATATTATGTTATTGGATTATGATTTTAGATTGATTTGATTAATTGCTTTGATGATTATCTCAATGTGTTTATCATTTCAGTGCATTTTTTGAGTAGAAATATTCAAGTTCAGAATTAAACATAAGTACAGCACTTGATTGAATGTACTTAGTTACTTTCCACCACTTTGTGTCATTAGTATCCAGAGTCAACAGATCCAACAGTTCCAAGGAAAAGTTTTTGACTTAAAGTGAGGTGAGAATATTTACCCGGCTCTTAAAGTTAACAAATCCACCTCCCAGCACCTCTACACCTCATTAAATAACTTGTTATATATGTTTTATCAATCAAGCAGAAGTGCAGTAACAATAAGTTGTGTTTTTAGGTTATGTGCAAGTGTTTCTTAGCTGGGGAGGTGACTTGAACATTTCAGTCTGTTTTGAATTTCCTCTCATGCATACATTCTGGTCTTGTTGAAGTGTCTGTATATGAACATGCATGTGTACACATGTGTATATAGTGAGAGAGAGAGAGTGTGTGTGTGTGTGTGTGTGTGTGTGTGTGAGAAAGAGAGACTCGCTGAGAGGGAGAGTGTGTTTAGTTCTCCCTGAGTGGGTTAGATCTGATAAGGCTGACAGCCACAGGTTGATATTCCTGAGAGCAGCCAGCCTCTCCCCTTCACACCACATGGTGACACACAGGCCTACAGAGAGAAATAAGATTTATGTCTCCGTAGAATGTTTTGAAATATCAAAAAAAAAAAAACGCGGTGAAAACCTTCATGATGTGTTTTCCAGAGGCATGCACAAACCAACACTGAAGCACTGCAAGCAGGTGTATTGCAGGGATCAGTTCGTGCATTAACGGTTTCATAATGTAACACTCACTGCCATTTAAGAATTAAGCAGACCTGGGAATCAGCCAGCGGACACTTTGCCATGCAAATGCTCCAATGGGAAAAGTCTCTGTTTGCCAGTGTGACAGTTACTCTGATATACGCCACACCTCAAAGGCAACGTGTTCTCTCCGAGGCCTACTTCAAACACAGCCCCGGGCTGTCTGTTCATGCTCTGGTCATGTCTGCCTATCTGCTTGTGTTTTTCAGTCTGCTTCTGAATTTGTCTCCCACAGGACTCTAAGAGAATGACAGTACCCACCAAACGGCACATCTACATCTTAATGCGCACAGATTTTATCCGTCTAATTTCCCACGTGGCTCAGGAACACAAATACACCCTGGTGATCCCACATAGAGAACAATTGGCCATCATATTCGCATCATCACTCCACACAGTAAGAAAAGAACGACTTGGCAAAACAAATACCTATAAATGCACACATGCAAAGCAGCCTCCATTGCTTTCTCTTGCCTGTGATGGGGGCCCTTGAAGAGGGCAAAGCAGCGGCATAATGACATTGAAGAGAAGCACAGAGGCTTGTGTATGTAGAATGAAAGAAGAGAGAAGGAGAGAGGAGAGAAAAGGCTGCACCCTTATTCAATTAGTGGCACTGGCCCGGAGTAATTACTTCTACTCTCCCTAATTCGCATGTAAATTTGCGACGAGCACTGCACTATTTTAATACAATTTAGCGCCACTTTGACTGGATGCCAGTGTTGTGCACATGGAAGAGGAGATTTGTGTGTGTGTGTGCGTGTGTGTGTGTGTGTGTGTGCGTGTGTGTGTCAGGGACATAACCGAAGAAGAGAGATGAATCCTTTGTGCGATTCCGCCGTGGAGAAAGGCAGCGAGAGTCAGGGAGTAAACAGAGAGAGGAGCAGGGCAGCAGAAGGAGAGAAGGTCTACGGTGTTGACACGATGATCAGATAAGATCTGCCGTGGGACCTGACTCACTCTGTCTGTCCTGTGGGAACTGCAGCCCTGACTCTTTCCTACAAATCTGTTGTCACCTCTCCCCTGCCTGATGCTGACACACACACAAACACGCGCGCACACACACACACACACAAACAGGAGAACCAGACATGCCTCGAGGAAATACCGACAGGTTCAAAACTAAATGTGTGTAACCCTCAGAGCATCTCTTCACGAGCAGTGCAGGCGATGCAGGTGAGGTAATAAAAAGTAAATCCTAATCTCCGCCGCTATCTCTTGCAGGCATAGATTTTCTCTAGCCAATAGATTGTCCGCGTAGATAATTGTCTAATTAGCCAGCTAATTGGTCCGTATAATTAGCCATTTTAGGATATTGTCCAGGATAAATAATATTGGTCTGTGTCAAACACTCCCCGATAGCCATTCCCACACTGCACATCTCTCTGCCCACCACAGACACGTGAATCGATGCCTGGGTTTTGTGTCTCTGCTGGCCCACAGGTGGATGGATGGACATGAGAAAAGTTGTGCAAATAGACCATGAGACAGACGGAAAAGGAAGAAAACTTATTAAAGGCTTGTATAACGTGATATTAGGCTGCAAATTACACGCAGAAATTTAATTTTACCTGCAACACACTGCCAAAACGTCTTTGGCACTCATGGGGTCTCTGTTGTTCATTTTGTCGTCTGATGTCCTGTTTGACAATCACGAGGATAACTGTCTTCAAAAGACAAGAACTCTCGTAACGGAGAGCTGGATTCTCCTTACTCCTCTCATCTTTTAACAGTTTCCCCAACCCATGTCATTCTGGTGATCGTTGTGTTTCTTTGTGCATCGTACAACGTTAAAGGCTCATTTAAGATCAACGTTACGTATGCACACAGGTACTGACGTCTTCACTCCGTGCACTGTGTTCATGATAACATTAATCACTTTCCATTCAGATATACCATAGAGGCAGTATGCAATGAAATAAACCAAAAAGCTCAGGTGAAAGAGAATTTGTGTGCACTCTTAGTCGGGACAAGAGGTCACCACAGTTTGAAAAACGTCATGTTAAATAGACCACTAATTATCTTTTTTAAAATTGTATTTGCCACAGAAACTAAATAGGTTTTCTGGCCCAGGTCCCATTCCCTGGACCCAAAATATTCATGACCACCAGATATTAGAGTAGAGGGAGCTGGAACTTCAGATTTAATGAACATTTTTAAATTAAGCAGCAGAGAAAATACTAATTTAAGATTTTAAATTTGATAAATAATTCATCATTTAATTAATTAATCATACATATTATATTGATCATGCATATTAAGTAACTCCACATGGGTTTGATTAAAGGTTTCGTATGACATTGTCGCTCCATCTCACCATAAACTCAGCAAACATGTTTGATATAAGCGGTGCAGCTGCGGCCTTTACTTTTCAATCTCCTGGAACTAAACAATGATTAAATCCTCATCAGGCCCGGGCCTTAGTACAAGGCATGAGATGGGGGATTTCCCATTCAAGGCATCTGTGAGGCATCAAAATGGCCAGATATGATGTCACATTGCCTGACAATCCTCCAGCGTGTCTCACTCCTAATTCACTGGAGAAAGCGAGCGGCAGGTAAGACAGTTGGACGGTCTAAAAGCTCTGCGCGTCACTTGAGAGGAAGGAAGGAGTGCGGCGTGTTTGCAACCCAAGCAGCGATACAGGAAGAAGGGGCCAAGCTATGTTTGGTGCTAAGCTAGGATGCTGTTTGTTGATTTGTGTACGGTCTCTGTGAACTTTATTTGAGGTGAAAACAGGCCATGCATGGCCAACTGAACTGTGTATATGGGTAAGCACAAAGCCAAATCTTCAGGGGTGGGGACTTAGCCACTATGTGTGTGTGATCACATTAGCAGGTGTGTCTCAGCTGTTGAAGTGATTTAGCTGCCTTGTGACTACTTTAATGACCTCTGACTACTTTCACCCCGTCTTTTCTGTGTCTTCCTCCCTCTTCCTCTCGCACACACGTAATAGTAGATGAGAAAGCGGTTCTTTCTGCCTGTCCTATATTTGCAGGTTTTACAGCACACAGAGCAGCAGCTGTATCTGTACATAGCTGCACTGTACATACATTTGTATGGGAGCTGGGCAGATGTCACCTGTTTTTGTCTGCGTGTGGAAATCCCCAGCTCCCCAGGCCTTGCTGGGCAATGCAATGACTCACTCATAATCTCAAGAGTGTGTTTGTCGGTGTGTGGTGTACGTGTCTCTGTGAGTGTGCACCAGAAGTGTGTTTGTATGTGCACCGTGTGTTTGAAGTCTAGTTAGGCTTCTGGTTGTGTGTGGGTGTATATGTGTGTTCAAGTTTTTTGGGATGCTTTGTTTTTTGCAATTAGGACACACGTACAAGCAGCTGTCAGTCGAATTTTTAATAAATGCTTTGTGAGGCCTGGAAAGAAGCTAAACATCACAGGTGAATGGTCACAGTCCTTCTGTGGGCTCAAGTATATCCATGTATCTGTGTGTATGACTGTGTTGGTCTGTGTGTGTCTGGCGGGTGACCTTTGACATTCACAGTTGTTCCCCTTTGACCTTAGTAATGTTGCTTTGCACTCACCAGACCTAAAAGACTTTTCCCTCCTGTTTGTATTCAGCACAGCGCCTCTGCTCCTCCACTGACGGATCCACATTTGCTTTGAGTTATCGCAGCATTCAAAGCAATTTCTGCTCTGGCAGAAAACATAATTTTCTTCCTTGCTTTCGTAACATTCAAATTAACATCTTGTTCCTCACTCCCCTGGCAGGATCATTCGATCTTTCTGTCCCACTTTGGCGTGTGCTCTTCGCTTTCCTAACACGAACTCCTGCTCTCTGCCTTTCGCCTTCCTTTTCTTTTATAAGCAGCACTTTGTCCGTAAGTGGGAGGTGTATTCCTTCACAGGTTTGAGCCATTTTCACTTATTCAATTCAACTGCCTCAATTCAGACACCTAATGACGAACGGAATCAAATTAGATATTTACAATAGGCAGAACGCACCCGCAAGTCGTCTGTACATGCACAAAGAAGAAAGGTGACTGCCGTTCAACAGCCAAGGACAAGCTCTCTCCTTTTTCTCAGTGTCTCTTTCAGTACGGGTTTGACACAGTGGCAGTGACATGCGGGTGTGCACACACACTCATACACACATGGAAAAGGCACACCACTGCTTTTGAGGCTACGGTATGACTACAAATACACGCACACATGCTCAGATATCCAGGTACTGACACAGACACATATGCTTAGGCCATCGACACAGACAAGCTTACTCTCTCTCTGTCTCTCTCTCTCTCTGTCACACACACACACACACACACACACACGCCAAATAATATACACAAGTTGCTGGCACTCTGATATGTGCTGCTGGATTGATCCAACTCTTTTATCTGCTAAATAACTTACCATCGATTGAGCGGTGGAAGGAAGGGGGGGGAGGTGGAGGAGTAGGAAGAGGAGGAGGGAGACATGGATGTGCAGAGAGAATTAAAGCTTACCAATATCCAGGAGCTGTCCACACCGACCGAAACGAGTCAACATGTCCGCCACAACAGAGACAGGAGAGCATGATAAAAACAGACGCAAGTCAAGACGAGCTGCACGTGAAGGAGGGTTTAGTTTCACACCAGCATTCCTCTGAAATAATATAGATTTAATTCTTTCACATGTCTCTGAAAGCCCTCCAGCACCTTGCCATTATGAGTCCAGACTCTAACAGGTATTATCTATTTCTTATCATTTAAGGGAGCCTGAGGAAAAGTGTTATAGTGGCCCTCTCCTCAGCCTCAGGGGAGCCCGCTCTACACCCATAGAGGGTTCAGAGGCTAATTGGATATATCACTGCGAAAAACATTTAAAATCCCAAATCAATACCTGCCTCTTTAATGCTTTTCCTGAAGAAGTGCTCCTCTCTATTGCTGCTGCCCCCCCCTCCCTTCCTCCCCTCTCTCCCCACTAGGACCCTGTCTCCTGTACAATCCCTCACCGCCTATAGGGGCCAAGGGATACGTGTAGGGGTCAATGAGCTAAGGGCTACTGGGGGCCAAAACAGAGTGAGCCCCATGGGGGTCTTAGAATTGAATGGTGGCTAGTGATGTACATGTGAGGGCTTATGAGAGACATCACCAGAAATAACATCCAACTCAACATTTCTACCGGACAAGTAACAGTGCATACACCAGCAGATAAAGGGCAGAACAGCAGCAACAGGCAGATTGTGTGGTAATTAGCTGCATGTTCCGTGCATGCTAGCTGATAGTCTTACAAGAACAGCTTCGATTCTGCATGTAAGTGCTTGTGTGCCGGTGTGTGTTGGTGGTAGTTGTTTTGGATGGGTCGAAGGCAATGCAAAGGCAGGGGTTGTGTGTGTGCGTGTGTGTGCGTGTGAGTGTAAGAGCATGTAAAAACAAACAGATGTCCATAGCAACACACCTTCTGCCGAGGGGTGAGTGAGTAAGGTTTAGGGTTAGAGGTCAGCAACCACTTTAAGACCCTGTCCCCTCACTAACTCCCCTCTCGACAAACACAAAAATCCCCTTACTTCCTCAAGCCATGAAAAGGGGCCTTGCCACTTTTTGTGTACCGCTGGGCTTGTCTATGTACATTTACATGGGCACCATCAGATGAGGCAGGGATCATAGAGCAGAAGGAGCTTCCAGGGGACATTAACAACAGCCAGCTGAGCTCATGTTGCAGTAAAAAAAGTTATTTAATTGGCTTTGAATAAGGATTGTTGACTGTCCCTTTATACTAAATACTCCAACATTGCCCAGCATGGTACCATAGGTGCTAGCCACATTAGCTGCAAGGTTCAGCAGGCTAACCTGCAAAATAAACAGTAAATCAACTTAAAGAAAAATATCAGGCTAAACTCCCAGGTTCCAAGTTTGAACTCAGTAACGGTCCAACCTGAGTTGAGTTTCTTGTGGACAACAGCAGAGAAATCGTCCTTTCTTTACCTTCCACATGCAGAAGTCAACGTTAGCAAGAAAAACAGAAGTTACTGGATGTAACTCCAGTTCAATGTGTATATGTTTAGGTCCTCTAGCTGCATGTCATCACAGCCACAGTAAAGCACATTAAATGTAATCTTTCATGGTAATTATGGTATAGCAAAATCCATGTCGTAGCAAAATGTGACACCGCTGATGGCGATGAAACGGATGTACGGCCCACCCCTAGCAACTAAAAATGACTTTCACTGCTACTTTATGCATGTTTGAATAAATTTAGCCTCTTTCCATCAACATATCACTTTCACTGTTCTCAGCCTCGCCTCCATTATTTCTCTCCAGAGGTGTTATATTTACCCTCAGCTATATTTTTAATTTTCGGGCCCCAGAGTGCCGTGTTCCCGAATCACTTTACAAACAGATCCTGTTGGGTCTGTTTGAAACCCTGCAAGCTCTCTGTTACAGCCCCTCTGCTGCCGAGACTGGGGGCCAAAGGGAGCGATGGCAAGCTGCTGCTAAATGTTCCAGTAGCGATCAGTAGCAGGTTTTTTGAAAGGGGAGGATTTGAAGATAAAATCACTATTTGCATGTCCTGTTTGTATTCACTGCCAGTGATCAAATCTTTTATTGAGTGCAGGATGCCGGAGCACACTTGGGACAACTCCTGTTATGTCCTGCCCCTGTTTTGAAAGTGGTGCGGTGTGAGTTTTAGCGTGTGTCTTTACAGTATGTGTGCGCAGGGATTTCAGTTTTGTTTGAGCTTTAGGAATCGGTTTCTAACAGCCAGTTTTTTGTACTGCCAGCATTATTGCCTTTTGACATAGTTTCATTTCCAGAAAAACAGGAAGCAGAGATGGTTGTCGTGCACTTCTGTCCCAGCGGCTGCAGTTAACGTGACCCTGGATGTGCATTGATGTACTTGTGTGCCGTCTCAGTGTACGTGTGCATATGTATGTGGTTGGTTGCGTGCAGGGATTTCTGTGACACAGTAGGTCAGACCTGTTAGTGTGTCAAACAGTGAACGTCCTCGATCGCCGACGTGTTTCCCTGAAGTGACAGTGTTAGTGATATTTCTATGACAGTTGATCCTTTTCTGTTTTTGCTCTGTGATCTCCTCCTGCCTGTGCTGTGATTGGGGTCGTGAACCAGAGTGTCCACTCACTCGTGGTCAAGAAGTGGAAGTGGGTCATTATAAGCGAGTCCCCGCTCCGCACAAACGTGTTACATCTGACACTTTGTTTTTATTGGAGTTCGTCCACGCTGTGCTTACAGCTTCACCCCCTCATCCCATCTCCCGTTCCCTCTCCATCCCCCGCCAACTTCCCTCCTCCACTTTCTCCCTCCCCCCTTCCCACTCCTTCCTTCCTCTGTTTGCTTTTGCTCCCTTGATTCACTTTCAGTGCCAACTTCTAGCCTTTCTTTGTCAAATTACTCTCCCTCACTCTCTTTACTGTGTCTGCTTGACTGCAAAAGAGAGACTGTGGAGACTAAAGTGAGGAAGGGAAAACAAGGGGGGCGGAGGAGCATAATGTTGACTAGCAACTAAGAGGCAAATATAATTTTCAGTGAATTCAAGGTTATGTGCCTTTGTGCGACTAAACACAGCAATGAATGTTGTTTAGTTGTTAAATTAGCATCTGCTCAACGCCATTGTGGCTCTCCTGCCAGGCATGTACAGTATCTCTAAAGAATAAGGTTAGAATAAAAGTTTGCAGTTATTCCCCAAAATAATGTTCACATTTGCTAGAGATGTTTAGAATTTCACAAGATCTAGTGATATATTCGTTCTGCTCATTTCACATCAAGAACACTTTGCTAAATTGATTCACCGTTGTAAGCTGGGCTTCAGCTCAAACAGCTGCCTCACCAAATAAAACATAACTTTCTCTTCATTGTGATGGGTAGTAAACGTTAACCTAGAATTTACCTTTAATGCAAGTTGCTTGTGCTTGCCTAATCATGCTGAGACTAATGTCTTAGAAAATGAATTATTGAATAATGAATAATTAAATCAATTATTTTGTTTAAAATGCTTGTTACAGTCTCTTGCAGCCCAAGGTGGCCTTTTCAGCTGTTTTGTTTTATCCAACCAACATCTGTAAACACAATACATATTATTTTTACTATCATGTACAACTAAGGAAAACATCAAGTTATCACATCACACATTCACTAAACAGTGAATGATTGAGAATGACTGATGCCCAGCATCAGAGCGGTCTGCCTTCTTTTTTTCTCTTTTTCTTGTTGTAAATCTCTGACCTTTTCAGACAGGCGTGTGGATCTTCACACTCGCTTTTTTCAGGCAACCAATCATATATTA
This sequence comes from Lagodon rhomboides, assembly GCA_039737535.1. Taxonomy (NCBI): domain Eukaryota; kingdom Metazoa; phylum Chordata; class Actinopteri; order Spariformes; family Sparidae; genus Lagodon; species Lagodon rhomboides. The sequence goes on along the minus strand of CM077792.1, from coordinate 21,393,475 downwards.
AATTGGGCAGGACATGTCATCCTTCACCCTGGTAACCAAGAAAATGGAGGAGAAGCTTGTCAGACATCATAACAGAGACCCTAAAGCCCATCGGTGAGAGCAGATTGTTAGTACACTGAATGTTGCTGGTGAGTGTGCATCGTGCACATAGTAAGCTTGTTTTCTAACTGTGTAGTTAGCCGTGTTACCACAGCATTACCTAATGCCAATCATAACCAGCGTGCAGTGTGTTTTTTTTCAACCTGGCACTCCCAAGTGCACTGCCAATGCATTTCTACCAGAAAGACACATTAAGTGGACAAGGCCAAACTAAAGTTGTTAATGAAAAACAATTGCTGATTAATTTTGTGATGGTTAACTTATCGATTAATCAACTAATAGTTGCAATGCTAGTATGATTATTCTTTAGAGAATGACAACTTTTCAACAAGTTTTCACACCCAGTAATGCGATCTTTTGTACTATTTCTACAGTATGCTGTCTCTTTGACTGATACACTCGTCACCCACACCTGTCAAACCCGCAGCTGACATGCAGGCACATTCTCTGGAGGTTTCTCAAACGTTGTTCCTGGGAAATTTAGAGAATCACTAACTACAGCAGGAGAAGAGGAGACAGGTTGAGGGCAAGTGAAAAACTTAATTTAAAAGAAAAAAAAAGTCTTGAAGGAGGGGTCTTGGTTTCGCTTCACTCTTCCACAGAAGAGCACAGTCAGTGAGCTTATTTTAAACTAAAGTGAAATAGTCATTTCTGGATACGTTGAAATGAAATTGGTCAAAAAGAAACTGATGCACAAGCCAAACTGGCATGTACAGTCTTCCAAACACAGTCCTGTCGAGTTTATCTGTAATGTTTGCTTCCTTATTTTACCTCCCAGTGCATGTGTGCAGACTGGACATATCCTCTGGGGTGTGACTGATGTGTGGAGACACACTCCATACAGTTGGACAAGTCAGAGATCTACATGATAACCCTTAACCGTTAACCAAGAGAGGAGCAGTTGTGTACTCTGTTGTGTTTATCTGAGCTAATCTCCGTCATGATGACACATTTCTAAATGCCATGAAATACAAATATCAGCCACATAGCCGTCGGCGTAAACAAAAGACAGAAGGTTAGGGCAGAGGACTTCACTGTGCACTGTGCACCATATGGCTTTAGTTTGTCCAGCTTAGTGTCTCCATACAGGCAACACGTGTGGAAAGAAAATTAAAGCACATTCAAATTACAGGAATTAAAGGGCCGAATGTAGATGGACAAAATTAGGCATACATTCAGAAGAAAGAGGGAAGACTTTCTCCAAAGAGGAACCATCAAAATAGGCCATTAAAACTTCCCTAAATCGCCTACGCCCACAGTAACTTGTACTTTTTGTCTTTGTATTTTGGGTCTTGTCACCAGGAATTGGCCGACAACTGAGAGTCAAATGAAAATAAAGTTCGAGTGTTGACTATAAACAGGACCAAAGAGTCGGCAGGGACGCACTTTTTTGCATCTGTTATTATTAATGGTTTGTCTACAGCTAACAGATTAAACAGTCGTTGTTTTGCATTTATTATGCAAATAATGAACAGTTTCCCTTATGTTTAATACCCGATCTGATGCATCTTATCAAAGGAGCTCTGTGGGAATGTCTGCGTTGTGGTGGAAGCCAGTCATTATTCTATGTTAGCAGACTCCATTTGAAAACTAGTGTTAGCTTCTTTTGTGCTCTGTTAGTGGGGCGAGGAGAGGCACCGAGACGAGGCACTGGAGAACCTGCATGAAGTCACTACGACCTGAGTCCCACACAAATCATCCGCAGGCTTGTAGGCAACCAAGAGAGACAGGGAAGGTCTCATTTTTCACATCACATTACAATCAGCTCACATATGGCCAATAAAAAACGTCATTAATTTCTACAAATTCTGACATTAAATCTTATATTACTTACTCTAAAGAATGCCATACAAACTCATTTTCTCAAGTATGAAGTAAATTGGTTACTGTGATGAGATTACAGATCACATGACAGACCGGTTTTGCAGATTCCTTCGTGTTTGTGGAGTAATCACGATACAATTACACACAAATCCACACATATGGTGAAATTCTCTCTGTTGTGCGTTTACTATCTATTATGTGTTTGCTCTAACATGTAATCTTATGTTATGGCACAGAGGGCAGCTGGCTACTCAATAACAAGCGGATAAAAAAAAAAAAACCCTCCTTGTTAAGATTGCATGACGTTAGGCCCCCAGCATTCTTATACTATCTATCCCTCTTATAGACAGGCACACAAATAAACACACAAAGAATTGCACACGCACACACACACACACACACACACACACACACTCATTTCGCAATCTCTCCAGTCCTCCTCCGTTTCAAATCATGTGCCAGATGCCCCCACTCCAACTGCTGTTAATCATATTATCTGGAATCCCTAGCACTTAAATCCATAACTGCTGTGTGTATTAATCGCAGGGAATCTCGTTATCATGTCTATATTAATTAAAGCCATCTGCCAGGGATGGGGTGAGGGTGTGGATAAGGTGGAGACAGAGCAGTGAGGTAGGGGCGCGCTAAGCTGAAAGGCATTTGAGTTGATGTTGGGGGGAAATGTCAGTTTGCTATTTTAGGTAATTTGTGCGCAGTTGTAACTTGAAACTTTCCTGCGCGCTGATTGTGGGTGACGATCCGGACGACGCTAAAAAGAGATCTACTGTGAGTTCACGGCTGGGAGTTGTAACATGACTTGACAAGTACTTCCTGGTTCAGTGTCACAGCATGGTGATCATATATCCATCCGTCTCTGCTGTCAGAATACATTATGCATTCATGGCATGAAGACATGCACATGTAGGCTTTAACTCTCTGTCTGTAGTCCTGTTGGAGGAGAATGGGATCAGACATTTAGAGATCGGGAAGAGGAGAACTGAAGCCTTCAGCTCGCTACGTTTCAATCACGAGCTCGCACCACACAGGAGGCTGTTTGACTGCCCGTAAGTGATGGCGCTAAAGCATCTCGTCTCTCCTCATGAAGGGGTTGCCCTGAAGGGGAGAAGAAGCAAGCGCAGGAGTGAAGTTCAAAACAGAATAATATTGAACTCAGCATTATTCAGAAAAGGAAATGCCGTTAAGTTTTGATATGTTGCCTTTTTTCGCAGTAAGGTATGGCTCCGGGGCAGACAGATAGTCAAAGAGAGAGGTGGAGTTACGCCGGGTAGATGGAAGATGGGAAAGGCATGTTAGATGGAAGAATAAAGGAGCCGAGCAGTGTACTGTATATAGCCTCCCACATCCATCCATCTATTGCCTTTACCAGCCACTCCCTCCCTCCGTTCACACCCTTCCTTCATCTCTCAAACTTCAAGGCACTTTGGAGGGAAAACATGTCAGTAACTGGGGGCGTAATCCTGGGCGGCCAGTGCTTCTCGCTCAAACACGCACAACAAATACACGCTATCGCACACACAAGGCCTCGTCTGAATGACAGCTGATCAGGAGTGCCTGCCAGCGCCCTCCTCTTCTTCTCCGCACGCCCTCCTCTCATCTCAGCTCTCATCTGATTTGATCCATTAGCATTCTTTTCTCTGTGTTGTTCGAGCTACTGTCAGGCTTGGTGGCACAGCCTCAGTCTGAAGCAGTTGAACTGTCGCCTGGGGGGCCTCACCTTAGAGGGCTGACAGCTGCCTGCATAATCAGCCCCCTCTGCCTGGATCCTGATAGGCCCAGACCAGAGAGCAGGGGGGCGGAGGTAGGTGGTGGGTGACTTTACAATTGGAGACCGGGTATTTTTCAAAGATGCACATGAGAAATGAAAGCGGGGGGGAGAAATGGAAGTGGTGGTGTGAAGGTGGGGGATGTATGGGAAAGATGAGCAACTAGCAAAGAAGAATGAGGAGGAGAAGTAAGTGGGCAGGAAGTGTGATGTTACGTTGATCATCTGTGAACGCAAACCACAACATCTGAATCGAGGCTGGTGACTTATGACAGACATGGCGTAATCAACTGCCAGGAGCTAACGTGTTCTCAAATCTGTATTAACTTCCCAAGCATTTTGGTCATTTCGAGAGCAACACAGGCCTGATGAGAAGAAGAGGAAGTATGTTTGCTCATCTGTTGTTTCTGTAGAAAATCAACTGAAAACATTCAAAAACTGGAACATTGAGCAATCAGGAAGGGGGGCCTGTGATCATGATATGATTGAAAGTGACATACAGATTTTGCGGTGTGAAAGTTAATGTGTCACGACATTACCAACTCCAGTTCTACAAGGTTTTGGTGAGTGTTAAGTAAGACACATCACTTTTGACTGTTGGGTCTTTCTAAATACGTATTTTCAAAGTCTTATACTTCTTAAACAGTTTCACGACAAACTGTGACTCAAGTGAACTGAAAAATGATCTTTTAAATGGACAAACATCATATGTGTAATTCGTGGCACAATTCAAACTGGATCCGAGAACTATTAACAACGAGCAGATTCTTTCTGAAATAAGGTCTCATGGGTCCGGAATAGGTCCAAGAAAGGGAGGGACTCACCACCTCTGTGCACACACGCTGCACTGTCACTTACTGCTGAGAGAAAACTCGTAGATCTTTTATAAAAGTAACACAGTTTGAGGTGACTTGTCCATAATGCTCGTAGATCATTTTCCATTTGGTCCGTGAAAAATAATTTGCAGGAAATCACAAAGCTCCTGTCCTCGCTTGAATAGTCTTCCGGAATTGGACCCGGACCGCACACAGCACATAAAAATTAAATTACAGCACCTCCTCCAGTCAGACTAATCCACTTCAAATGGCACTTTAGATTCTGCTGTCCTGCCCTTGACCCCTGACCCTGACACCTGGTTCAGAGCAGGGAAGGGCTCCTGTGCTGGAGCCCTTAAATAGATCTGTCACATTTCACATCCCGGTGTTGCTGTCCCCTCCCCTGGCCCACCCTGACCTAGACAACAGTCCCTCTGTTAGCCTCTGTTTGCTCTGGAGAGAGCCCTGCACCTCACAACCCTCAACCCAGGCCCACCCTAAACCTCTTTCTCCATTTCTGCGGAAGCTCTGCCTCTGTCCACTTCTCTCCTACTTCACCGCTCCTTTCTTTTTCCCTCTGCCTGTATGACTCCTTATTTTTCTCTTATTTCTCCTTGTCTTCCGTCTTTGTTCGGTTTTTCTGTTCATCCCTCAGTGTTTCCAATCTTCCCTCGCAGCTTTCACTCCGCTATTACTCACCCTCCCGTGAGATCAATTTACCTGTGCGTGGCCGAATCCTTTTCCTCACACAGGATTCCTCTGTATGCTACTGTTATGGAGTCTTCCCCTCCTCTGTCTTCCCTCCTGTCATTCACCGGCTCTTCATCTTTAGCGCTAAGCCTTCCAGAGCTTCTGCTAACTTTCTGCCTCCCGACTCATTTCAAATTCAATTAAACCTCCGGAGATTCAAACTAACTTTTTAAAGGATAGGGGCATATCTCTCTGTCTCCTTCATTCACTGTAACTTTATGGGTTCCTCCTACTCGGGTCTCTTTTTTCCTATCAATCCCTGATTCCTCCACCTCCTTCTTTCTTTCATTGCATGCCACTTTATTACCTTCAATCGTTCATTTTTCTTTTTTGTACCTCAGCCCCCACTCTCCCTCTTACTCTCCCTGCAGCTGTCTAAATGGTCAGTGTTGTCCAGGTACATGTTATTCTTGGTGGAGGACAGAAGTAGGGCATGGAGCTGTACTCTGTGGGAACACGACTTAAACCTTTCCAAAGGGAGTGGAGTGGATTTCTCCAAAACAAACCTCATCAGTCTTCCACCGATCTTTTCTTAACCCGACCAGAGGTGATATAACCCAACCCGTGTCGCAATCCACAGTGCGGCATAGCCTATCGTACAAATCACACCGCCGAGCTGCAGATATTCAGTAAATCCAAGGTAAACACAGGTGATTTAGGTTGAGGCCTGTGTGAGCTCGGGGCCAGGGTTTAGAGAGTCTGGTCCAGGGCAGGTGTCTGGCTTTGGACAAAATCAAAAGCATACAAGGGCTGGCTATGAAACAAAACCTATCCTCTTATTGTTTCGCAGTGGTTAGAGAGCCGCCGGCCCACATGCTCATTGTTTTACTTTCAGTTCATGAAAAGACATTTGGAAGACCACAAGACGTCCAGTGCGAGATTGTGGCGGGGCACTTCACAGTCATCGCCGGCCGCAATCGTCTCGCGGATCTCTTCTTCCTTTCTTTCTCATCTGTAATTGGTGGATTAAGAATGACTTGTTTGTATGGCCGTAACGAGATTGCGGTGGGTAAATGAGGACTGCGTGTTTTTGTTTTCAGCCAGAACCAAGCTGTATAAACACAAACACTGTTACAGTTTAATGGCTGCTAAGTGACTTGGCCCATGATTGATGTGTGACTGTAATACCAGTCAATGGCCCGTATAAAGAGAGTTGCAATTTATTTTATAGTGTTTAATTCAAATGCAATACAATAGTGCTGGACATAAAGCCGCACTGAATGTGCAAAATGCAAGGAATGATAATGAAATCTTAATTGGTGGAATTATTTATCTAGATTATAAAACGCAGCTCACACTCAAATGAAAACATGTTTCATTTGCAAATCTTTTATCATCAACTTCCCTTGATCAGGGATAAATTCTACCTCGGTGTTTAGATCTGTGTGTGTGTGTGTGTGTGTGTGACTGTATCCGTGCCACAGTGTGAATCTCTGAGTCGTGCCCCAGCTTGCATCGCTGCACAGTAAATCACAGCCAGAGTTTTTAACGTCTTCTCCAGTGTGCCTGGGAGAGTCATTAACACACACTAGAATTACAGAACACTCCTCAGCAACCGTACTTACTATGTGTGTGTACATGCCCTCTTGTGTGTATACGTATGTTTCTCTGACTCGGCCACTGTATGTTCAGGTGCTGCCAACTGTTCTAGTTAAAAACGCAGTGTTATAAAGCCCAAACCTCTCACTTTCACTTGGCCCATACTAGACACACCACATGTAAGCATCCAGAGTTTAACATACATTTGACTGCTGTTTAATTCTGTGCTGGACTATCATTTCCATAGGATCATATCCATATACTATTATTAGTCTGGACCCCTCGAGGGATTACTCCAGAGGTTACCCTCTGATAAAGGTGGGAGGGCAATAGCCCTGCCTCCGAGCTGACACGGTTATTGGAGCAGCTATAGCACCGTGGGGATCTATCTTACAGGAAGCAGAGAGGAGAAGGAGGTCCAACGTCTTTCACAGTCAAATCCCACAACTGCGGCAGATAAGGTCAACCCATCTGTCACTGCACCCATCATACTTAACACACTTTACAACAGCTCTCAATGGCCTTACATCCCATCTCCGCCCAAGCCGTCTGTGTCATGTTTCAAGGCACCGTATGGTCATTACTTGCTGATGGCCCATGTGTGTGTCTGTGTGTACACAGACTCAGATGCCTGGTCTTTTATTTGTTCACCAGCTACTGGCGCACATGCTGACATCATAGCCCAAATATTGACTGTCTCCTGTCCTGCATGCTCACAAATCTGCACAGAGACAAGCGGTCTAAGGAGGGGAAAAAGAGAAGAGGTGATAAAGATGAATAAAAAGTATTAATATATCTGTACAATGCAGAAAACATGAGTACAATTGGTCAAGTTCAAGGTTCAAAGGTCGCTTGTGTCAGTGGGCATTGAGAATGAACTTCCCTGACAATAAAGCATCTTTCTGGGGTAATGTGAAGCAACAGTGGGTCAAAGATCAAATTGCGATTGTGGTCACATAAATCTTGTCATAAAAAATAAATCTGTTTCTGCATTGTTGAGTTGAGCAGTAGCTCTGTAGCCACTTGAGGAGACCTCCTAAAGAGTTAATCAGCCAAGTGTACTGAGCGTTAAAGAGACAGCTCGCTTGAAGAGAAGTTGTGGCTTTCTGGGATTATTGCATGTGGCATGTATTTGCAGAAATGTGGATAACAGACTATAAGAGGCCCGACCTGAACAGTCAAGCTTTGACAGACAGAGCCGATGCTCCATTTTCGGGGGTTAAATTGGACCAGTGTGAGCTCTTGAAGGGTTAAGTGATACAGTGCTGGGGCCGTGCAGCCCTAAGGCTGGGCATAGGGCCAGCTCCACTCATAGACATGGAGAGCTTCAAGTGTATGTGTGTGCGTGCGTTTATGTGCGTGTGTCTGTCTGTGCCAGGGACAGCCCAGTGACTCACGGAGTACAACCCTGCCCCTTTGGCTAAAGAAGAGCAAAGTTTTAAAGAGACACGAGCAATCTTACACGAGTGTGTGTGTGTGTGTGTGTGTGTGTGTGTGAGAGGGAGTAGTACAAATTAAGGCACGAAAGGAGGCGCTGTAGAGTTTTTACTCTCAGCTCTCAGCTCAGATGGATGATCACACAGTTCTCATATCCTGTGGAAAGATGTCAGTCCTCTGCCACAAGCCCTGCTGGGAAACTAAGGGGCCACTGTGTGTCACACTTACACACACACACACTTGAACATTCACTCACTTCCAGTGGATTTAACCTGAACCATCAAATAAAAAAAAAAAATGTGTTTTAAAAAAACAGGAAGGGACATATGTGTGTTATGCAAGTTTGTTCTCTTATTAAGTAAAAAAACAAAATAAAAAGAGATATCCTGCACAAATATGTTGTAACCCCTGACCCCCCAACCCACGACATGCACTCACATGCTCAGAGGAAAGCAAACATACACTCTTGACCCTCCCATCAAACATTTTCTGTTGTCTGTCTCTATCTTACAGACTCTTTGTCCGGTGTCTTTTACACACACTCACTCAGCTGTTTTCTCTCTCTCTGTCCTTTTTACACACACACTCACGCAAACAGGCGTTGGGCCAGCTGAGTCACGTCTAAATGGCGTGGAGCGTGATTGCAGCGCACACTTACATAACCTCTGTCTCCACACCACTGTCATTAGAGCTGCTCGGCAGAACGGGAGAGAAAACAATTGTTTTAAGTACTCTCCAGCCAGGGGAGCCTCCGGACTCACTGTCGCAGCTGACCGAATGTGTGCATGCAAGCACACGCATGTCTGCGCTGCTCATGTGTTTCATGTAACTTTTTATCTGAGCATCTGAGCGCTAGTTATCTGAGCAAGTAATGAGGGAGTTAAGTTTCTCTGCTCCTCTTTGGACAGAGGGAGTCGACATTCTGGCAGCGTTTGGTGTGTGTGTGCGTGTGTGTGTGTGTGTGTGTGTGTAGAGAGAGAGAGAGAGAGCCTACATTTTGGCAGGCTCCAGTTTATACAGATGGAGCAGCTCTCGTTGGATAAACCACAGAAAATTCCTCCCACTGTCCAAGTTAGCACTTCTTAGGGAGAGAACCGTGCACCCTCCCCTCTGTCCCCCCAAAGCAACCTTCCACACCTAAGTTTCTCCTCCCTCCCTTTGCCCCTTGTGAACCCCTCCAACAACCTCCACCTCGTCTCCCTTTGCCACACAACCCCACTGGCAGTCCCGGGGGGGAAAGTAGAGCAGGCCCAGCTAGTCGAGTCTGGGCAGGCCGGAACTCCCTTCCTGTACCAGCTGAACCAGACCAGAGCAATCGAACCGGAGGCAAGTGGCTGACGGCACAGATCCTCTCCTCTCCTCTCCTCTCCTCTCCTCTCCTCTCCTCTCCTCTCCTCTCCTCTACCCCTCTCATGAACCTTGACTCATGCACCGTCCATCAAGCACTCTTACTTCTAATAATGACAAGTCTCCCTGAAATCTGGAGAAGTGCTTATGTTAACACTTGATCTTTACTACAGAGTGACCAGAATCATGACAAATGTTTTTTTCAGAGTAATGACACATCCCCTGCTTTTCCGTTTAACCTCAGCTACCTCTGCACCCGGCCAACTCCTTACCTCATGCGGCCGGTGTCATGGCTCATTCACTGCGTACAAATGCTGCTGTGAAATGTAATATCATTATATCCCTGGTAGCTTCACACTGGATTCGTATATGCGGCATGAGTAACTGGGGGCCTTAGTGTTAGTAGGAAAGTGTGTTTTTTTTCACCCTTCTGTTGAATTAAGAGGCCGTTGAAATGAGTTACTTCCAAAACTGAAGTGATTTCAGTTTCCCCGTGATAAACAGAAAATGGATCCGATTCAGACTTGTCTAATCTAACAGACTGTTGAGGTAAACTAATGTCAAGCTAAACAAATGTTTAATGGGGGAGAGTTTCCACATAACACACACACACACACACACACACACACACACACACACACACACACACACACACACACACACACACACACACACACACACACACACACGCGCGCGCACACACAAAGCCAAAATTGATTCTAACGCAATGCTGCGCTCATGCTTATCTTAAAATGACCTAATTCCCTGCCAGCAGTGTTTTCACTGAGCTCCAGCATGTGTTTACCAGTGGCAGACTGCCTCCCCATTAAAGCTGCCATTCCCCTGAGGCCGCCACACTCATTATTAAGACACAGGATATGGACTCTGACCGTGGCGTCCTACCTCTGCTTGTAGCCACATGGTTCCTACCTGTAAACCCTCTTATATATGCCCATTTTTCTGTCTGCCTGGCTGCTTGCCTACTTTCTGCTTGTTTCTTTTTCCTTTCTTCTCTTCTTTCTCATGCCTGTCTGTGTAGGCCAACTGCAATTTTCCTTTACTGGGAGTCTGTTGATCAGTATATCTAACTGTATATTTGACAAGTTGAGGCAAATGAGTGATTGCCGCGGGCCTATGTAGGGAAATGAGTGATCAAAACTGGGGGAGGAGGGATGTCTGAATTCACCCAAAAGCGCTGCCTCCATCACACACTAATGAAAAGCAGGAGCTGCAGGTGTAAACCTGTCAATCAATTTAGAAAAACACAAAGTCGTGTTGGCAAACTGAGCAGTACAGGAGCTCTTAGAAACAATTAATGTGACAGAAAAAAACAAACAGAAAGTGAATAATCAAGTGCAAAAAGGAAAAACCGTTACAGAGTAATCGGAGGTGCACAGCTTTAGCGTTTGCTGAAATAAGACCAGAGGGACAAAGCATTCAACACCCTGCTGCAATATGCTATCTGGAAAGTGTTGCCCGATAAGACACTAAAGAAGTGTAATGCACTCATAATGAATGCAGTTAAAGAAATCCCCCACCCAGCCTGGATGCTTTTTCTGGCTCCCCCACCCGCCACCCTCCTACCCCGAGGCCAAAGCTCCCCAGCTCCCCAGAATAGAGTCATTAGCCGGGTGCTAATGGTTTCAGACTTTCTAATTGAATGGGAACCCATTGATCTGTAGGCAGAGAGAAATGGTTCTTTTCATTGCCTCAATATGGGCCTGCACAGCATTTGTCTCCATTCAAAATTAAAGGCCATACACGTTGGAGATGTAAGGTGGAGGTAGGCGTGCACAGACATGGAGGTGCAGGATCTGCATGCATACACACGTGTGTGTACAGAGGCAAGAATCACAGAAAGTGGGAGCTCATACATCGACACACACTCTCTTACTCACACATGCATGTAGAGCTGCTCTCCTCTGTGTAGCCTTCAGGGCTCCCATTGTGAGACTAGCAGACTTTAATCTGTGTTCGCTCGCAGAGTTATCCTGGTGGGAGACTGCGCTCCTCACATCTTTTCAAACACTGCAACAACAAGGGGTTGCCTGGGGCAACAGGGGTCAGGGAGCCAGCTTAGTAGAGATGTCAACTGCTGAGCCGTCTGCGTGCGTGTTGGAGGTTGAAGTGCATGGGGCTGAAAACTATTGTCATACTGATAAAGCAATATGGAAGACATTCCAGTAGTTTACACTGAGTGTACACACGAGTCATACTCACGTGCCTTTTATCTTTTATCTAATGTCACTGATAACTATTGTTGTGTGTGTGTGTGTGTGCGTATGTGTGTGTGTGTGTATGTGTTGTATGGTATTTTGCTCCATTAAGATGATTCAGATAAACACACAGAAGTGAATGGAACCTTTAAATGGCCAACGACAACATAAAAGGTGTCACTGGTGGTTAGTCATGTTTCGGTCTGTAACATTTTCCACCGGGCTGATACCATGGAAATATTCATGATTTTATTCATGTTTCAATTAACAAAGTAAACTAGAGTGTGAGTGCCCTGGAAATGAATTCATGCTTTTCCACCAAGTAATACAAGATTGACAAAAGTCCAGAATGAGAGTATGTATTGTTATGTCATCATCATTATTGCAAATGGTTTTACAATAATGGATTTAATTAGCTTGTGTGCATTTTGTACTCTTCTGTGCAGCTCAGTGTACTTGAGCTTAATTATACAACGCTAATGTTAGGTTTTATATTCACATCGCAATATCAACTTTTCACAAACAACTGTTTAGGCTAAGGATTGCTAGTTGTGTGTTTGTGTGTGTGTGTTTAAGAGACAAAAGCCAGCTGGTTCTGGTTATCAAGCTGGAATTCACTGTAAAAATTACAACATTTTTTTTTCTTTTTTTCCCCCCAGTCCTTTACCCCAAACCGCACATGCACACACACACTCACCCCATAATTATCCAGCTCCATTGCCTCTCCATAAGGAGGCTCTTGCTGTAGCTACTTCTGGAGAATATGTATTTTACTGCTAGACACAAAAGAACAAATAGGCTCACACTCACACTGATGTCTAACAAGAACAGACGTTGACCCCAATTCAAAACAAACTCTTGCTTATACATCTATATAGATGACAGCTCTATCTAGATAATGAAAAAGTTCTACGTCAAGAGCCTTGGCGTGTGTCAGGTTTAAAGGCACCTCTTATGAGCAGAGTGACATCACGTCTGGGAGGGACCTGTAATAACATCTCTCCTCTCTCTGCAGATTATCTCTAGATAAGTAGTGTGTGTGAGCGCATGTGTCTGATATCCAATGAAAACGTGTGCACGCTTCTGTATGTCCTCATTCGTGTGCGCTGAAGAAGGACAAGCGAGGTGGCGTTGTGTCCTGAGGTGAGCACAGAAGCAGGAACACTGGAGGTCTCGTCTAGACTTCCTAATGAAACTGTGGTTTCGGCTTCAAGAACGAACACAGTGAGCGTGTGTCCTTCTAAAAGTGTAGCATCTGAAACTCATCACCAGCTGATCAGTTCTGTCTGTATCTCCGCCCAGACATAAATAATGATCTGCAGAGTATATACTGAGGTCGATCATTAGCAATAACACTCGTTTTAAAAGCGTTGAAGAAACCTTTCACGAGGAGGTTTCTCTGTGGCCAACTTTCACCTATGCCAGCAGCTTGCATCTGGTAGCCATTTTGTGCCAGCAGCACAGTTTCCAGAGAGGTAAACCACAGTGGCAGAAGGTGGAGAAACAGCAATAGCCCACCCAGGGGTTGATAACCCACAATAGCCCTGTTTGTCACAAACGACTGATAAACACATCTAACCACTGCTGTCTGTTGATTGACAACAACACGTGTAGATAAGCCTCCTCGTCAGTGGAGGCCTTTCCGTCAAACAGGACCCAGGTTTAATGTAGCGAGAGCGTACATCTGATAGAGCAGCAGCTGTAACACACACATGGTTATATCCCTGTCATTTCCTCATGCATTTTCTCTGGATCACTTTATTACCCCGCGATAGCTCCAGGCGATACCAGCCTATGATCCAAGTGTGAGTCTGTGTGTCTTTTCTGTGTGAGTGTCTGTTGGGGCAGCATGCCTTCGTCTCTCCCCACCCTCCAAAGTCCACTGTCAATAGCCTCCCTGGACTTTGCCAGGCATGAGAAACAAACACGAGAATCTGGCCTCCCCGCCTGCCTGCACGCTCTGGAGTCATTAAGAGAAACACCCTCACCTCGTGCACAAGCACATTGCATCGCACTGAACGACGGCGTAGGTGAGGCGTTCGTGCTGTCAGTCGTGCTGCAAGGGGACAAAGTGGGTGGAGCAGAGAAGAGAGGGGGAAATTGATGGAAAGAACAAGGCGTGATCACCTTTATGGTCTGAAGCCACATTATTGTTGACTGAACGTGAGCTATGCTGTTCTGTCCATGAAGTGTGCTCTCACAGGCTGCTTCGCATAAGGGAGCAACATATGAAGAAAGCCATCAAGCAGCATTTTAAGGACTCTTTAAGGGACTTTCCAGTGAAGAAAGACTGATTTGATGCATAATAAAATCAGAAATACAACCAGAAGTTTAGCTTCCAGGATTGTCATTGGTTTAACCTTGATTTGATGTTACAGAGTGGCATGAAATAGACTCTTTCAAAGAATAACCACAATATTGCCTTGGCCTGCGTAGGACATTCTTTCAGCGGCAGTAACCCTGGGGTCAGAGTAGAGAAGTCTGGAAAAATGAGAAAGACAGAGAGAGAGAGAGAGAGAGAGAGAGAGAGAGCGCAAGAAAGAAACACGAGATATTTGAAAGACAATGAGAGATGCAGAGTGGAAGAGATGAGAAAGAGAGAGATGACATAAACAGAGATAGAGAGCTGCTGAAGGTGAACTGCAGCGCTCGTCTGGCTCCGGGCCTCGCCTCTGTTCTGGAGTCTCTCTCTCGCATCCACAGTGACATGTGGTTTCACGGCCATTACCACACCACATTATAGTGCTATGTGCCATAATGTGAGGCGTCCATATGCACTCCACTCTCTTCTGGCTCCATAAAACACACAGGCCCAACTGTTTTTGCTGGTGTCAATGTGTGCCACTGAATCACATTTAACTCCTTTTTGTCCTCCTTTCATCGAGTGAAACCCAGAGTCCAACATCCAAAGTTAGAGAAAGCGCGCAGAATCGGCAGCATACAACAGCTACTGTATGTCATAATATTTTCAATACTTTTAAACCAGCAATCATAGCGGGTATACTGTATTGTTCAGATCTGTCATCTCAACCTACAAAGGTCACCATCTGCACATTATTTAGTAAACCAGTCCATTCTAAATGTCAAACTTTGAGAAAACCATGAAATGACAAGCCAAGACGTTGAGAGGTCAAATAACAATTCTTTCAATTCTCTATTGTTGTTTTTTTTCTCTGTGACTGTCTCTGTGTGTGTGTGTGTGTGTGTGTGTGTTTTCTGTGCACGTGTGTGTTTGTGTGTGTTTTCTGTGCACGTGTGTGTGTGTGTGTCCTGGGTTGAGGAACAGAAGGTCTCTGCAGGGCTTGCCTGTGTGGGTGGACTCTGGGATTCACCGTGAAAACAACCAAAAAGCCAAGGACATTTCCTAAATAGGAGCTCACACCGTACAATACAGGGCTCGGTCGTCTGTTTTTGCTGTATTTGTGCATTGATTCCAATGTATTTGTGTGTGTGTGGGTAGTTTTGAGAGGGAAAACTGGATTTGTGCACGTGCATAATACAAGTCAATGTACATTGTCTTGTGTGTGTGTTCTTGAGTGGAACGTTTTGAATGTCTTCTTATGGCACGGCATTTTTTAATGCACACAGATGGAAAAAAAAGGCAAAGAAACTCTGCCAGCTCCTGCTGCCTATAGCGGCGTCTGTGTGGGCGTGTAAAAATCTACTTATCTGTCTCGTCTCAGATGATTATTTTGTCCGTGCTGAGTGGTTGACAATAAGCCTTCACACACAGAGCAAGATTGTGTCCTTAGGTCTGATAGTTAGACAGTAGCTGTTGAAACACTCTGCTCCGCAGCCTGAGCTCCAGCCAGATAAGTGGAAGACAAAGACACTATTATATTGTCACACGTGGCCCAGAGACATTACAACTCAACACAATGCCATTGTGCTGCATGCTGCTGTGGCCGTGGGCCTGGATAAGGTCTAGTTGAAGAACCATGCATGTGCAGTGACTCTGTTTAACTCCAGATTATCTGTCACTGACACTGTGATTTATGGGAATGTTTTTAGACTTGTGGATGTATGTTTGAGTCCAACTTTTGGGTGCTATACCGCTGAATATAGACAATCAGATATTATGACCATGGATAACATTGGCCTTGGTCCCTCTAACTTGCTCAAAGGGGAACAAAGTGAAAAAAATCAAAGTCTGTTTGAAGGTCTTGGGGAGTACTACTGCATATGTGAGAAACATTTGTATGAAGCCTTTGTTGTGGATCCAGATAAATTACCTCAAGTGATGGCACTTGAGTCAGCATGAGTTGGGTCTGAAGACTACAAGTTTGGAAATGGAAAAAAGAAATCTCTAGGTGTGAAGTGATCTTGCCAGAGCTTTGCAGTCCGCTACTCGACTCTGCATTAGACAGGCCATTTAAGGCTACATTAACTGCTACTAGTACAACATTCCTGAATCTCTGACCAAATGAGTGGTCGAGTTGAATTATACGTAACGTAGGCAATAGAGTGCTGCTCAGGCCGCTTTTTTTGTCCAAACCCAAGCGAGTCCAAGAGAGTAGTAACCGAGCCCGACCCAAACTCGAGAGGCTTTATGTTTTTTCTTAGGCAGCTAATGTACGGCGAACCATTGAGTTTGTGTCACCCTGTCGCACAGTTGTTACCATAGTTACAGGTTGGCTGTTTATGCACATAAATATAAGATACAAACAATATATATATATATATATATATATATATATATATATATATATATATATATATATATATATATATATATATATATATACATAAATGTTATAACTATGGTTACGCGCATATTCAGACATGACTGGAGCTACATTCAGGCAGTAACTACTACTGACCTGACCAAAGCTGACCCACACCAGGACGTCATTTATCACTTTTGGATCTGAACCCGGCCCAGCCTGTCGAGACCCAACGGAATCAGGTTGGGTATCCATGTTCTATTAGACACCAGGTTTTCTCAAGCCAGAAAAATGTGTAAAATAAGAAAGAGGAAGAAGGTGTACTCTTTAAATAAGGCGTAACCTTCCTTTATCCATACAAACCACATGCTCTCTACAGATTCTTCCTTTTTCCTGCTTTTCGTCTTTGTTATCAATTATATTTTTTTCCCTCTTCAGGAGAGAAACTTAGATTTATTTGGCACCATGCAGGCCTCACTCTGGATCTTTTGCTAAACGGTAGCTAGAGTTTATTTGTATAGAGCTGATGTCCACCAGATGGCTGGACTTACTGGACCTGGTTCTTGTGCCGTTCCCATGGCAACCTCTCTGGAGCAATGGACAGCAACGGACCTCTTGTAGCCGGGCCGACTCAGGTCAGAGACAGGTCAAAAGACTGTAAATGCTACCGCAGGTTGACTTGGCTGTTCCCGCTCTCTGTATTAAATGCCTCTGTGGACTGAAAGAGTCTGGATGGCTTTAATTGCCTGGGTGGATCCATTATAAGATCAGTTAGACAGGACGTGTGACGTCTTACCGAAAGAAAAGCAACTGACAAAATTTCATCTGTTATATTTTTGACATAAAGGATGGGGTATTTTTAATGTGACAGTCCAAGAATAGACTGATATGATTCAGAGGCAAATGTGTTTCTTCCTGGATATGAGCTGAATATGAGCGGAGGGGAAATAGAGAGATAATACTGGTGGTGATCAGGGCCCGGTAGAATGGCCCATGATGGAGAGCTATAAATAGCTTCACTTGGACACTTGTCTTGGCTCCTGCCCCATCCTCCTGCACCACCCTCTGCTCTGCTGTCCCACACCTCCATCCTCTCCCTGTCCTTCCCCAATTCCACCCCCTCCCCGCATGTCTCCATCCCTCCCTCGTTCCCATATAGCACCTGCTCCAACACCTCCTCTGCCAACTGGCTGATGTCATGCTTTGGTACCGGACAGACGTCCTCACGCTTAATTCTGCCCTACTAAATGGCAGAGACGACCAGGCTTACCCACACACACTCCCTCATGCACACATACACGCTGCCACCTCCGGCATGTGATCATCTCACGACACACTGGCCTGGCGTGACCATTCGTACTCTATCTGAAGGTTTAAGAAATGTCCCGGGGTGATTAGGATCTTGTAAAAGCAATCAAAAACAAACCAGCCAGGATTGCCACTCATGATATTTTTTTTTCTTTTCATTTTTGTCCATTTATTGTTTATGTTTAAAATGTCCCAGCACAATTTCCCAGAGCCCAAAGTAAAGTCTAATTGCTTGTTTTGTCTGACTAATGGTCCAAAACCGGAAAATATTTAACTTACAGATTGAAAAGGGAGAAAACCCCCTCGGATCCTGACGCTGTTAAATCATTGGTAAATTATGTTTTTTGGCAAGCGACAGAGGGGAGATGACAAGAAACTAGAGGAAGATACAATTGGAATCAAACTGGAGATATTGTCGTTCATGAGGCCGTGAGGGCACGCCTGGGATGTTTACCTGATAACAACTTCAGTTGTTAAATAATAAGTAATTGTCTGAGCATTTACTTTTAAAGCTTTTCTGACTCCTTGTATCTGTCAAGACATGTCACCAAATTACTTTGGTGTGGCAAATTAATTGCTTCCGGTGCTCATCTGAACTAGCATGAGTAATGAAGCATCGTGATAACTGACACACCGGCTGCCCTATCAATGCTTAGAAGCATTGGCTAAGAAGGCTAAGCAATAATAATGTAATAATCGTACTATTCACTCAATAAAGTTGCTAAACTAGGTTCGCGTCCTGTTACTCTGCAAAATGCCGGTTCCTGTTAAGTGACAGGAAGCGCTGGAAGCCGGACCTGTAATTGGTGCAAGGTAACATGGGTACTTTCATTCAACTGATTACTGGATACTCAGCATATGTGTTTCCATTGAATGTGTGTCTATAACAAGGCCCACCACTTCCCTAGAGCTGGTGGATACACTTTGCATTAAACTAAGCTATGATATGTGTTAATGTGCACCCACTCAACAGCTTTTGGATTTCAGCCTCTTTCCTCTTCATCACAGACATCCTGTGTGACCTCTCATTAGCTGTGCCACTGACCCATGACTTTGTTATTGCCACACAGGGGTCTGTCTCCCCTAAACACACTTTGCATACCCACTGTCTGTGTGCATTTCCTGTCTGCAGCATCTCTGCTTCCTGTGTTCTTAAACTCTGTAGACCTCAGTTGGGGAACTCGGCACAAGAAACTCTCCACTTCACTCTGTCAGGGATTAAAGCGGAGACTGCTTGACTCGACGTAGCCTTTCTCCCTGTATACATGCCCATACAAATATACACACAGACAGAGTCCCTCTATAAAAGTGCCCGCTCTACCTCTCTCCATCACATTCTGTGCTCTTCATTGTCACTTTGCCTTTGTTTTTATGTCCTTTTTTTATTTGCTCACAGGAAATGCAGCGCTGTTGATTTACAGCAAAGAGAGCTTCTGGTTAAAGGAGCTCAGTTCTATTCTTTTCCCCTTTTAACAATATCTTCCCTGTTCGTTGCCTATCATTCCTCTCTCTTTCTTAGTATTCCTCACCTTCTCCTCCTCCTGTCACCCATCTCCCTGTCTGCGCTGACTTTTCATACATCTGTGCGTCTCTCGCCCCGTTCTGTTAATATTTACTTACGCTCAGCAGCACAGAACTAGACCCCTGTCCTGCAAAGATACACAGACACACCTCACAGGTTTTAGTCTGGTGGAGGACTGGCCGTATAATAACACGTACTGCGAATTTACAAATACAATAAAATTTTAAATTAGTAAGAAAAGGCTTTTTTTCTTCTTCTTCTTCAGAACCTTGACTATACTTCAAAGCCCCTTCTTGCTTTTTCAGGAGAACTTCATCTCCGTTTATACGCTTTCCAGCTGTGAGGTCATGCGGGCCAAATCATCATGCGTGCTGATGTAATTAATGTATTTATAAGCCAGCAGGGGAGGAGTCGAGTGAATGACAGTAAGTAAGGAGCAGGGTAAGCTGAGGCCCTCAAGGTTGTGGAGCCACTGAGGCGTCCGTGCCTGGAGCCTGCTAGTAAAACATTTTGACCCCCTCATTAGGGCCCATTTAGAGGATCAGGAGTCCCTAAAACAACTTGTCTACATTTCTTAACGTAACTGTTGCATGCAGTCATGAGGTCGCAGCTTGAACCAGGTCTGTCTGGTTGAATCTGGAGCCGGCTGCCACTTCCATCCTCCTTGTCATCCTCACACGGCTGTGACGAGGGCCTTGCGACATCGACTGCGGCCGAGACTTCGGTTTGGGAGGAGGAACCGTGAATCACAGCACATCTCCCTCGGTCTGTCTCTCTCTCCCCGTCTCCCTTCTTTTATCAGTCTCTCTACATATGCACATTAACTTGCGGCAAGGCACGGTCTGACATTCCTCTGCAAACCACAGCCATCACCATCCACCCACCCCACCCTAATAGCCCCACGCATGCTGGCCTTGTGCGTGCACGCACACACACACACGCATACCTGGACCCACATGCACACACATACACATTCTAAAGACCCTGTTTATTTAAGGGAACTGAAAGAAGGCCTTCCTCATCTACTCCTCTGTTCTTTCATGCAATGGAAAGGAACCGTGCGAGCCTGAATGTGGGGCAGATCCTCTCATATGTGAAAAAAGGATTACAATAAAACTTTTTGTTGAGGTACACAATCACCTAAAATTAACAGCCTCTGTTGTAAAATCCCATCTGAGCGGACCACCTCTGAGCAGTTTGAAGAATATGTCTGAATTCTTTTGCACATGTGCATTTAATTCAGCTCTATAGTCTCTGATGTGACAGAGGATATTAGAATCTGGATGTGTTGATTTATTTATTGTTTGGTACGTTTAGATTGATTGATTATTTGATGGCTTTAGATTTAGAAGAGTTTGCTATTAGTTTGGTTTTAAGGAACTAACAGATTTTTTGGGGATATATTTAGGTTTTTGATTTATTTGAGCAATTTTTTATGGTTCTACACTTAAACTTTATTTAAATCCGGCCCTGTGACACATTATTTATTTTTTTTTTTATTTTTATGTTTTCACTTTTTGGTTCCTTATCGGTTCAATAAAGGATAAATAAATATGCAAATATTTAAATTTTTAGGGTACTTTTTCATGGCTTTATCGTGACAGTACAGCTGAAGAGGGACAGGAGACGGGATAAGAGAGACGGGGGATGACATGCAGCAAAGGTCCACAGGTTGGATTCAGACCCTGGGCTGCTGTGGAAAGGACACAGCCTCTGGACACGGGGCGCATGCTCTACCAACTGAGCTGCTATACCAGTGTATGTGTTTAAGATACATTTTAAACATATACACTCTTAATACATGCAAAATCACTTAGATTTCTTTGTCTTTGTCACACACACACACACATACAAAGTCGCACACAGACACACACGCAGGTCTTATTCTTGACCTCTTCCACCTCATGTGGCTGTGATATAGATGAAAAACAGGAAGGACAACATTAGGCTGTGTAAGTTAACAGTGTTCGTATTTCTGCTCATTTGTTGGTGCTGTTTTATATTTTCAAAAGTGGCTGATGTGCATGTGTCCCCTTTTGGTTATTTTAACACTGCTAAGTTTGCATCAGCAAAGTTCCTTGTAATGAGTTACGCAGGCTACATACTGCAAACAACTTATGAGTTTTGAAGGTACTGTGGGTGCATTTATGCAAAACGCCAATGCAAAATGTTCACTGGTGTTATTCTGAGGTCTTTTAAAACTGGTTGGGGCCAGATTGCACCGAGCCATCCTCTTCCTGCTGTTTATTTATAAGCTGGTCACTCTACTGACCTCTCCTCTAGCTCTTCTTTTCCTCTTCTGTCCCTCGCTCATCAAACTATTAATGCTTGGTCATTCTTTCCATTAGTTCACACGCTTCTTCCCTGTTCTGGTTCTGACAACGTGACCGCTCACCCTGGCCTGGCCTGCGAGAGCTGGCTGGAAAAAAAAAAAAAACGCTGAGTGAATTTCTCTAAATTTTTCCACTGAAACTATGATGTGAGGGCCACCGACATCGAGTTTCGATGTCGTAATAGTCGTTAACTGTCCTTCAGTCTCCAAGTGACTCAGGGTCAGAATGAGGAAGAGGTTAGCAGGAGAGATGAAAAAGAAGATGAGTGGAGGCAGCAGACACGGTCCTCCCTCCTTTCAGTTCCGATAAATGGCAGCTTACTGCATGTCACGCTGTGGATTACAGGTTAACCGTGCTTTTGATTCATCACATAATGTAATAAAATAGACTGAACACAAGACGATGTTAAGGAAATGGGAATTTAACACAACTTGAAATATTTGTTGCGCAAGCTAATGGGTGTTAGGGCAAAATCTTTACAGACAGAATCACTGTCAGTGGAAACAACAGCAACTTTTTAATAGTTCAATGAAATTTACAAAAAAAAATTGAAATACTCTTTTGTACCAACTTTTTTGAAAAGAATAGATCAACTAATAAATAAAAATGATCACTTCTCACACAGTCATTGCATTTTTAAGTCTTTGTGGGCCTGAATGGTTCAGTTCAGACTCTGATAGACTTACATATTAAATCCTCAATGATTAGTAGGTGTGTATGTATTTAAATCTGTGTTTAAGCATGCGTAAGTGTGTGTGCAGTCATGTGGTCACGCAGTCTGCAGGACCACATGTTTGGCACAGTTTAATCTTATCTGATAAAGGATTAGTCTCCTTGACACTTGCTCGCACACAGTACAGCACAGCACATACAGCTCCTTGTAAAAAGACGTGATGTTGGTGTGCATGCTGCTAATATCTGTGATGACATCACCTCTTAGCACCAGAAGGACAGGAAATCTTGGTGTGATAAATCATTACCTCACTGGCTCTTATTATCCAAAGTTAGTGCTGCCAAGATTACACAGAGCGCATTCGGACTGTAGGAGGGCCCGACTGACTGTTCACATCTCAGACAAGAGTCTTTGACGTTCTTTTAATTGAATGTTTAGTTTTCTTTGGTGTCAGATCTTATGTCGTATGTGCCGTAATACATGCTCATGAGCAATTTAATTCCATTTCACACGCACAGATATCAACTGGCACTTGCCCAGTTTGAGTCCTTTTTAACTTGCAGCGCTCGGCAAGCAGAAACACTCTTCACAGGTGGTGGCTGCTTAGTTCTGTTCATGCAGGGGTCAGTCTTTGCATAATAATAATGATAAAAATAATATTTAAGATTTTCATGAAAGATCGCCTTCAGATTACCTTGACAAACATAAGTGATTCACAAGAAATGATGCATGTACATCATCCAGCAACACTGTCTTTAGTTTTGTCTCGCTGGTATCTGTTGACTCTGTGCAGCCATGTCAGAGCAGTTTTACAGGGAAACTCTACTGATCTCACACAACGACATCTGTTTGCAGGTGCGGGGGCGAAAAAAGTCTGGCAAGCTCTGGTAAGTTTTCCCCAAGTAAGCAGCGGTTGGAGTGGAAGACTACAAGATTGAAGAGGAGAAAGATCAAGGACTGTGAAGTGAGAAAGAAGCTAGGAGGAAGTGAGTTTACGAGACCCCTGTAGCCTTGCTCCTTATCTCGGGTGAGGCTAGTTACCCAATGCTACATTAGCTGCTACTGGCATAACAAACCTAATTCTCTGACCAAGGAGAGTTGTCAAGGTGCTCTGCGGTTAATTTAGGAAACATATTTTAACAAGGAGGAAGAATGCATAAAATAGATTATATATATATGCTGCATTGATTTTTTAGAAACCTAAGACTGCTAATGTAAACCAAACAATTCCAACTGCTGTTAACAAGCACTCTACTGGCAAAACTCAGGGTATTACAGGGAGTAACAGAACAAAATCAAGTAACTACAGTGAGACAAGATAAGCTCTTTATTCATCCCATGGGATATTGTTGATGTGAGATGAAGAGCCACAGTTTTAAACTCCAGTTGATGTGAAAACAACTCGCACCGTGTGCAGCTTTAAATCAGATTACCATTGTTCATGATGGAAAAAGGGGCCAGTCCTTGACTTTCTGTCTTTATTAAGACAACATGAGTTGTTTGGTTGCACTGCAAACATACACAAGATGCTGTCTTGTTGTATTTCTGACGAAGAAGCTACACAGAATTCTGGAACTGGCTGTCACCTCGGGGAACACGAGTATTGCCAAATCCACAAGGACTCAAATCTTAAGGATTAAAAGTTCAGATACTGTGTTGTGTGACCTATATATAGATCTACCAAACTTAGAAAAATGTCTGCGATGCTGACAAAACCTTCTTGAAATATCTGTCTAATATGTGGAGGTCAGCAAACAACCTTTAGACCTCTTTTTGTGATGAGTTTCAGCGCTACGGCATCATAGACTTTAGCTTAGTCATGATCCGAGCGAGTGCACGTGCATAGTGGCTTTTCCACAGTGTCATGCTTTCGATGTGCTGAATCAATGCAATGTTAAGAGTTGCGTTTCCAGCTTTCTCCTTTTTTAAAAAAAAAATGTTTTTTAGAGCTTATCTGAGCGCAAGTCATAGTCACGTTGTCTAAGGAAAGTTCATCAACAGGATGCAGCAGATGCAGAAGTAAAAGGTTGGGTGGTGTTTCACAATCCGTCAGAATGTTGAAGCTGCCGGGCAACTTCCCATCTTATGGCAGCAGGAGAGCAGAGTGTTTTTCATTTTAACATTTATTTAACTGCTGTCCTTTGAGCTAGAATCTATTTTTCAAGTATCTGGCCAAGATAGCATAAATTTAAAAAGTTACAAAAGTTATAAATCAATTGAAAACCAGACAAGGGACAGTTAAAATGTGAAAAAAACAACAAGGGACAACTGATAGATCAAAGAAAAAAATCCAGTTTAGGAGGGAGAGAAGTGAGTTCTGAAGGTTAGTCCATTATCAGGCTGAGCAGACCTGAGCAAATCCTTGGTACCTAACAGGGCAGATGTTGTTGATTGATAGGAGATTGCACAGATATGTTGAGTTTAACCAGTAACCATTACTGCTGTTTCCTTGGGCTAAATGAAGACCAGGAAACCAGATGATAAAATACACAGGTTCAACGGTCATTATTTTTCCAATCACATTAAAATAATTCTGATCACAGAATCCAACTTAACTGTTTTCATGGACGCTTTGTAAAGTAACCCAGTAAGAGAGGTCCCAAAGTATTTTAATCAGAATATAACTTTTCTGACATGTGCAAAGTGATTCCACTGCGAGGCGTCTGAATATGCTCGAGATATAACAGAAGGAGAAAAAATGACAAGCGCTGTTTTCCAACTTAACTACAAAAATTAAATTCATTTATTCATTCATTCACTCACTCTGCCTGTTCATACAATTTTCCAGATGGACCCACACCATGTCCCGGAAATTATATTTGCATTTGTGGTTCGGTGGATTCTGGCTTCATTCATCTTTTCAAACACTTGAGTTGTTTTGAGCCTTTTTCTACATGTATCCGCCATGTTTCTGTCCCTCCCAGAGTCAATGTCACCTATTGTTAGCCCCGTGTGAGGAGCCAGAGAGAAACAATTAGGTTAAGTGGTAACATGGTTATTAGATGCTAATAATTTTGTTATTAAACAGATTATTAAGGGTTTAAAGGTTACAAAGCCACATGTGTGCTAATTTTGGCATAAAAATGACATAAAGGAGAGCCTGTCATCCATCCAAATATCCAAGTACTTGAAAGATTATACTATAGTCAACTATAGCCTCAAAATTATGGATCTTTATTCAATAGTATTGAAAAAAAGATGTTTTGTACTCAACAAATCTGTCTTCCTGTGTCTCTTACTCTCTCTCGCTCCGTCTTCCTGGGAGTACAGTACAGCAGAGGGAGGGTAATTACTTTGTGCTCCTACCCTAAAATAACACGACTGGCCCAATTACAGTCTGGGCCTCATTACACAGCCTCGCAGAACAGAGGGAGAAATACTAGACCAATCAAAACAAAGAGGGAAAGCGGAGATGTAAGGAAGGACAACATTTAGACGGCAGGTGTTGATTTAACTTGCCTGTGAGGGGAGTGTCCAGGTGGCACAGCGGAGCGGGGTACATGCCATGTCCTGCCCTGTCCTGGCAATGTTTTGGGTTCAATCTCTGGCATCTGCTTTCCATTTTGTTGCCGTCTTGTGTCACGTACAAAGCAAAAAATTGCCATTGGCGGATGCTCAAAACATTTGAATGTTTAGCTCCATGCGTTATCCCACACATACAGTACTCTTTTTTCCCTTTCGACCCGTGGCCTCTGGTGTGGTCAGGGTTGGGTAAGGTTGGGTCAATGCCAGAGAAGCCTGTTTACGTAAGACTCTTCAAAGAGTGCCCGTGAAAGAGCACACTGTACAGGGGAAGGGAAGTGTAAATACCAGCCTGATGTTGGCATAACACATGCTCGCACATACATCAATTACATGGGTGCACAAAATCTTACAAATAAACGTATTCTACACACCCTCAACGTACAGAAAAAGAACATCTGGCATCTGAAGCCTTATCTGTTCCACTTTTATGGTCGGCGTGGAGGACGTGAACCCTAAGTTACTAGAAAACCCAAAGTGTGCTGGTGTGTATGTGATGTTGTTTGACTTGCTGTTATGGTTAGACACTGTATCCCAAATTAGACCTACCCTCCTTTTTCTCCCTACTGACCACGGCTTGACAGGAAAAGCCTGCCAGAGCTCTCTGTGTATATGTATGTTTGTATATCTGCTGCTGCTGCGTGCATGTTGGTTTATATGTGAACATGCAAGAGAGTCTTTGCACAAGCGTTATCTGTATACCGCTGGACACTGAATAAATGTTTTTGCACGCTTATATTTAATTTTTACCGTCAAAATTTTATAGCAGCGAAGGGGTGTCGTGTGGAGGTGAAAGAGGAGGTTTGACAGCACTTCTGATCAGACAAGTCCGAACATGGTTCTCACACTTACTCACACACACCTGACTACCTGACTGGGATCTGGCAGAGGGCCAAAGGAAATTTTATGGGGAACTTTCAAACCTGGCGTAACATCATTTTGTGTGTTTGTTTTCGTGTCCACCCGTTGACCCCACTTTTCAGAAGGAGTCAGGATAGAAGTGGGACGAAAGCGGTCGAAGGGCTTGTAGACGAAACAAAATCTGAAGAATGATGCGTCAAAAGAGAGGAAACAGAGCAGAGGGGTGTTGTTTGAAGGAGTTGGAGAGCAGAGACGGAGGTGGCGGTTGAAGGGGAGAGGGGGCGCTGTGATTCTGTTTCAGTGCCTGGCACAGCATGGCCTGGTTAGGCTCCAGGCCTCTCTGGGGGAGCCAAGTCTTCTCCCCAGGCTCTGCCAACTCCCTGTGGTGGTGTAGCTACATGTTCAATTATGCTCTGGAGCCTGCCTGTCTTTACCTATGCCTCATAGGAAAACACTCCTAGCCTCTGTGTTTGTGTGCTGAGAAGGGTAGCCGTGAAGAGATCCCGATGCGGTTTTAAGAACAGGCGAATTCGTGGACGTTCAGGCTTCATCTCGAGTCAAAATTGATTGCAGTCGCTCCTGCTGTTTTGTTTCAGTACAAACATTTTATTTAGCTCCTATAGGACTCTATGAAATTTTAGAAAGTTCATGTTGATTGAGTCACTGGATACAGTATGGCATACTAAGAAAAGAAACAGTTCTTCCTATGCTGTTATAGTTTCCAGGAAAGTAAAATTGGGCACGCTGAAGTATTTATATAACATGGCAGTGCAGTAGTTATGCGAGTACAGAAAAATTAACAAAATCAAGACAGCGGCACCAGTCCGGATCTGACAAACTTCCATGATCTTAAAAAAGAAAAACTCATCTTTTTAAGAAAAAGTCTCTCAATCTATAGAGATGCACGTGTGGAAATTTTCATTAAACCGGAATGCATGTGTCTGCATTTGTGTGTGGAAGCGCACATGCCTGCAGGAGTGTGGACGCATTCCTGTGGGTATGTAAGTGTGTGCATGTGTGTGCCGGCATGCTCGCCTGTGTATCTGGAGGCATCCTTAAAGGGGAGGGGGAGCAATTATCACTGCCAATAAAACAACAACAAACAAACAATCATTGTTCTGGGCCTCACCTTGTTGTACCACACCCCTCCATAAACCTTATTTCACCAGGACGACTGACACAGAAAATGTGCTGCGCTGTGCTGCCTAAGCAGTCTCCCCAAATAGCGTTTATGCAGTCGACACGCTGCTCCCACGTGTACCTGTGGGCGTGCGCATGTCAATTACGTACGTGCACACGCATATGCAGGGTGCAGAAAGCGCAGGCGTGCGATGTACACACACAGCTAGTTGCGATTTCAGTCAGCAGCACCACGCGGGTAACTTTGCCTTTAATACATCATCTTGTCTTCTGGCCTCAGCACAAAAAGACACAGCGTGCATTGGGTATTGATTTTGGGGAGAGAGCGTACCCCTCTGTGTGTTTATGTGACGCAGCTACCACGGCCATGGTCGTTTTGCACCTTCTCCTCCATCCTTCTTTGAATTCCTCCTCTCCGTCTTTCTCCAGTCTTCCTGTATCCCCAATTTGTTCAAACTGCACGTGTTGTCCCAGGAGACACTAAATGTGCACCCTGCTGGAGTTTTGTTTAAACTGCGTAATGGCAAATTGTCCCTTTGGAGTGGGTTGTGGCTGCGTGTGTGTGTGTGTGTGTGTGTGTTTTTGAAACATATGCACAGTGTATTTCTGCAGCACGCATGCATATCCTGCCTTGCATATACAGTATGCGTGCATGTTGGGTTATAAGCCTGTAAACATCCCCGTAGACTACTGTTTTGTTTACGTCTTATTACCCCAGCAAGCTCTGTCGCTGGGGAGCTACATTTGTAAACATCGTGCCTTGAGAGGCCTGCATCGTGTGTGTGTGTGTGTGTTTGTGTGCACGCGTTTGAACAAGAAGTCTCAAGAGGTAATTTTGCTCAGTTTGTTTTTGCCTCTTGAATATCATATACAAGTAATGTATGATTAAGCTAAATGTTTAGAAAAAAAACAAATAAACATAAATTATCAAATCAGATGTGATTTTAAGTGGCAGAAAAGAGGAAACATAATTTAATGAATCAATTAGGCTGTACACACACACACACACACACACACACACACAAAACAATCAATAAAAACAGGAACTGAGGACGCACCATCATAAAAAAGATAAATGAATAAACTGCCTTCACATCATTAAAGCTCCTCTGTGACCTGCGATGTTTATTGAAACATGCTGAATTTGTCTTCAAAGGTTTATTGACTACTTCTAATGATTTAAATCAACACTATATTGTCTAATGTATCAGTAAAAAGTCGATAAAGTTTGATATTTTTTTTAGCACTGAGCTTAAGTAGATCATTTCAGATCCCTGAGATCTGTTCAGCTCATTCACAACGAAACATGAACTGCACCGACTGGTCCCTGCTACGTTTCCCCCTGTCTTTGCGTGCTCAAAGTGTTGAACTGGGCTCCTGCTGGTTTGTTTGGAACTGACCAATCAGGCGTGTGGGATATGGACACTGACATCAAAGACATGACACTGCCACCATTCAGAGTCATGGCCTACTTATCTCACTGTCTGTCTATCTGTCTGTCTCTTTCAGTCTAACCCTGCGACAAACACGCATCATTAACACGTATCGAAGAATGCACTGGAGGTTAAATCCACCTGCAGTGACGTTACAAACAAGTGTGACGTCCATCACAACGTATATTTTTGATAGAAACAGATATTATTATTATTTTCTCTATAAAAATCCGGATTGTTTCTTGTTTCTTCACACAGATTATCAGAGCTGCATTAACCTGGTTGTGTGTAGCCACCATGAAATGCTGATCGTATAAACTTGACTTTTTATTGATTGCGACCGGTATAACTGGGCACCTCTTCCGCTGGCGAACAGGTCTGTCCTCAGCACAGCTGTTCCTTGTTTAAATGTTTTCCCCAATTTTTGAAGTGACATGCTGTATCATGCTTGGCAAGACTCGGCTGTCTTGCAGAACAGTTAGCGCAGGCATTCGTCAGAATTAAACGCTGGGAGCTATTTTCACTATTATAGCCAGAACAGTGCACTTTAGCCTGATCATGCTGTACTCATATGCGTTACCCTTGCACCCCAGCAGCAGGGGATAACCCAGCTGACCTGCAATATTATGGTTCTGCTTGGGAGCGAGGCCAAAGAACGGTCTCCACCCTCAACAGGCTGAGCTGTCGCCCTTAGCTGATGTGGTCAGGAGACAGAAGAGAAATTATTAAAAGGCTTGCTGTGTTCTTTCGCTTTCATTATACGGTCTTATCCTGGTCTTACTCTTATTGAAAGGGGAATTCCAGTATTTTAGACTTGGGTCCTATATTTGTTTTTGGTGTGTAAATGATTAACACTTAGTCAAAGTCTTGGAATGCAAACGTCTGCAACGTAATCCTTTTAGGCGACTCCGTCTGTCAAACTTATGTCCAGGCTGACGGGCTGAGGTTGTTATTCAAAGTGTCTGACAACATTATGGAAATGACTTGACCTTTCTGTTAAGCAATAAGATCATTTCTGTAACCAGAAACACAAGTCTCGCTCATGGAGAAGTCTGACTGTGAAAGGGGTGTGTTGTTGCAGGAAGACGACGGAGAAAACGAGAGTCAGAGCTGGAGAAAAGAGTTTGGATTTTACCTCGAGAGAAATCATTTATTTCCAAAGTGACTGACTGATTTTAACCGTGTAATTTCTGGTACTGGAGACTTCACCTAGAATGACACTTGTGTTTCATTTTACAAAAAAGGTTCTCAATATGTATCAATCTGTGGGAATTGTTTCCATTATGTTGTTGGAGACTTAAGATCACAACCTCAGCCTGTCAGTGGCAAAAACAAGCACTTTTAGTGGACGTTAATTTGACAGTCATAGTTGCCCCAAAGGATTTCACTGCAGCCATTGCAGCTGTGTTGCAGCTGCCAGCTGAGGCGATCTACTGGACCGATTCCAAAACTTGTGCTAAGTATGAACCATTTACACACCAAGACCCCACATTTCCTGTTTTTGCTGCTTCAGATTAAAAGCTTTCAAACGGCAAACTGCTTGAAGGCGTCAGGGTTAGTGACTGATTAATAACTTCTTGCTCGTCGATTCAGCAATTGGTGGATATTCTCACACTTTTGTTTTTGTTGGCTAATTAGTTTGAATATTGCAGTGGTAACAATAGCCACAGCAAACTAGGTAGGGTGAAGAGCTGCAGGCGACAGGTGGTTAAACTCAAACCTGCACTGCAAACAATCATCACGGGTACAGCAGGCAACACCTTTTTCCATGCTGACATATGTGAAACATCTTGTGCCAATCCCACATCACAGGCTCCAGTAACGCCTTGCTCGCAGTGCGGCACATTCAGGGTGTCCCGGTTGAATGTAAATATTAATGTGTTAGAAAGGCGAGAAGAATAAAACAAATCAATCGGTGAATGAGGGAAAACAAAACGGCGAAGGGGGACGCAAAGATGAGGAATTGTGTCACTTGTTGAGGTCATCATCCCTCCGTCACCTGCAGCACTAAACCTGGGAAAGAAACAGTTAACAGTTAACCCCTTACCGCCTGTTTCTCCCTGTCTGTTGGTGTCTTTTAGCCCACAAGTCATGCAGCTTGGAGGCCGGGACACTCTGACCAGCGTGAGTGCGGAGGTGTGCAGAGCAACACACACACTCCTGGACCCCTCTGACTGTTCCCACAGCAAGGCAGACACCAGGCTGTTTATCTAACCATTAGCTGGGGGGGAGGGGAGGCCAAGTTGTGTGAACAGAGGTGGACGCGTGGTTTTTTAGTAAGACTGCATTTTACACACACATACTCAGCCTGAAAGGTTTTTTATATTCAGACAAGAAAAAACAATGCTAATGTGGTGAGATAATGCCACTTATTTTTTTTATCTGAATTAATTAGAAAGTGATAACACTAAGATTGAATTTAGGGTAATACTAGTTGTATTAGTTTGCTTTGGAAAAAGTTGTAGGAAGTAGTAACAAGCTGTGAACACAACATTGACATATCATCACTTCTAAGTTCATATTGTGTACTTAGCATCAGCAATAGTTGTGTATTTACTCCTCCAGCATGTTCACCAGCTTGTCTGTAAGGTGAAAGTTAACCAGAACAGTAGGGTTGAGGGTTTGACAGCTAAAAAATGATCTTTAAAACTTGCTCTAAAGCTCCCTAAAGCTGAGGAAAGCTGCAGATTCTGTGGTTTAATCATAATGAGCGACCCGCACCTGCCCAAAATATTGATTATATCTACTTAAATAATGAACTCAATAATGGACTGAGAGTAATGTATTGACATATAAAAGATAACAGTGAAAGCTTGAGGGCGTTTCTTTTTGTACGGTTAATTTGCATGTCAATATTTTTCTCCGACTGTTGTTTTGCTGTGCTGTGAATTGCGTGAAACTAAAGTCACATCACTTCTCATGACAACAGCCAGCCTTGTGGTTATTTATCACGGCCCTGTTTTATATGACGGCGGAGATAAAATGAAACAAAGGTGACTCGAGTACGATGAGTAACCTCGATTGCTG
The DNA here is from genome assembly GCA_039737535.1 of Lagodon rhomboides. Lineage (NCBI taxonomy): Eukaryota > Metazoa > Chordata > Actinopteri > Spariformes > Sparidae > Lagodon > Lagodon rhomboides. Next base: position 21,361,182 of record CM077792.1, on the reverse strand, counting down.
CAATATATGTGGGAACCGAAGCTGTTACATCCCATCTGTGCTCTCTTCAAATCCACCAGACTACTTCAATAAAAACTTTATCTTGTAGATGAGACATGATCTTATGGGAGATGCTGGTCTACTACTGACTCAACCAGTTAGTTTGTTACTTTGGTGTTTTAGCGTATGAGTACATCTTGCTGAACCCGACCGGACCGGACCCCCGGGACAGGCAGCTGAGATGAACATGGTGAACGCGACCTCTCTCTGCTTGTCAGCAAGCCGGCCAGTGCTGCAGTGTGACCCCAGAGACCCCCGAGGCCCTCTCAGAGCTCTGCAAGCTGGCACCGTGTTTCTGCCAGCCCCTGTCGTGCTTGGTCTGCGGTAAGTCTCATTTTAATGTCATAATAACCCTGTGTCAGAAAATTCACATACTAGAGCACACCATCTTCTACCATTTAGTTTTGATGTGAATGCTACACCTTGATAGACCAGGCCTTGATACTTCAAGCAGTTTCTCAAACACATATGCACACATTTATATTGCATAACATGTATTTACAGTAGCCGGTGCTTTTTATAAATAGTGACTCGCAATGTGCGGCAGTAGAGCAACTTTTATGCTATCAGCACAACCAGCATCCCACACCACAGCTGCCCTGCGGAGGTGTGTGTTTGCAAAGAAGAATTAACAGATTGATAAAGAATAATACATTTCGAGCTTCAAGGTGACATCACTCCCCCAGCTGATGTACCGAACACTACGATGAATCCCCCATTGTATTAGTGGTGCTCGCGGATAAATGAGAGCTAAGAGAGAAGTTACCGTCGGGGGGAAAGTCCGAGGGGACGGGAGGGAGGTGCGGTGTGATTCAGCTGGAAGAGAGAGATGGATTTCCACTTTAAGATAGGATGAGGTGAGGAGTGACGGATGGGGTGAGAGCGGCATTTAATTCTATCATTTGAGACACACACAAACACAGAGAGACAGAGAAACAATGAAAAAGTAAAAGAGACACTGCCTCAAATATGACACACACACAGCTATACACACACCGTTTGGCATGCGTTCACTGTAATACTGTCTCTCTCACTCTCTCTGACCCACACACACACACACACACACACACAGAAAGAGAGAGCCAGACACAAAGAGAAAACTGTACTTAACGGAGCTCCTCCACCCTGTAATCCTTTCAGGCCAAACCAAGCCTGAACACCTGCAGTGAGAACTAAGACAAGTGCTCCGGTTGAACAACCATCCTACGTGGTTCATATGTCACAGACTCTCCTAATGGAATACAAATTACGTGTTTTCTCCGGTCACAACCTCTCGATTATGTTTCGAGAATAATAAATCTCGGTCCTGGTCGTGACGTGTGGACGTGTTGGGGATTGTGACAGTGGAACTAAATTCTTCCTATCCAGACACTGTGTCACAGGTAATACGACTGCGGGTTTCTTTGGGCTTTTCAGAAAGAAGAGGATGAGGAGAGCAGAAAATGGGAGGAGAGGAGCGTATGGTGTATAATCACACAGACTGGATAACATTGAAAAAGCCTCGGGCCAGCACTGACAAACACAGCTGCTTACTGACACAGTAAATCTACTGGATGACTCTCTGCCCCTCTCTGCCTGCCCGCCTTCAAACACACACATGCAAGCACACACACACACACACACACTTGAAACTGAGCATGTTTGAGGGTTTGAGCAGTGCCACTGGGCTCTCTCAGGTTGGATAATAACTCTTGGCCTGTCAGAGCGGAGTCCTAGCTGTCCAAAAAGCTGTCAACATCCCACTTACCCTAAACCCGGTACGACTACGGTCTGTGCTTACGGGATCTTTGCAGGCAGTCTTCCCGACACACTTTAGCTGGCTCATGCTGTTACAGCCCCGGGAGTCAGACGCAGCTTTGTTTTACTGTAACTGATGGTGAAAGAAAAGTTTGAACGATTGTTTTCATGAATGTTCATTTAGGTCAGTGGAGCTGGAGCTGTTCAGGGTAACCTTAACTCTCCTATTTAACAAACGTGGAGATAATAAGGGGACATGAATTGTAATGGCCTTATTTGACCAAATAGGTCCAGGAACTTAAGAAGCAGAGGAACATTCCCAACCTGGTCCTGTCAATCTGTTGAAAAATAACTTCATCAAATTTCGTGCAGTACATCAAAGTCCAGTTTTCCATGCAGACTAATGACAATCCTTCCCATCAACTTCTGAGGAAAGCAGATCAATAGTCAGTGGACCTCCATCATCATCAATGCTTAGGTGACCTGAACATGTAATAGTTACAGGTTGGTTAGGTTCAGGCAACAAAACTACTTGGTTAGGTTTAGGAAAAGATTACACTACCCAAGTATAATTCGTAATGTCGGTTAAGTTACGAACATTGACTTTTGGATTGAACCCTGCTCTCCTCGGGGATAAAGTCCTGTGTTTGTCTCGTGGTGTTGTCTTGCACTTTAAACTGCGTCACCTGACTAGACTTAACTTAATGAGAAGAATGGGTGTGTCGCCCGCAAGTTCCCCTGGTCCTAATATTAGCACAAAATGTCTCTTGCACAAACTACGAAAACGTAAACGTCAGAAATAAATAAATGCATCATTCACTTTCCGTGAAGTTTCTCCCACCAAAAATATACCACCTCTTTGTTTTTTCGAGTGAAGCACACACGTTGTAGTTGCCTGTGGTCGCGGTTTCGGAAAGTATATTTAGCCCCGACTCCTCCTGCTGAAACACAGGTAATGGTCCTGAGTTCCTCTAACGGTTCTTGGGCCGCTGGGAAAGTTCCTGTTGTCGTAACGCCCAAGCTGGTTCTTAACTTTCAGACTAAACTTGGCTTTAGAGTAGTTTGTACAACTCTGGTGGTAGAAAGGTAAAAAAAGAGGAGCAGGACTCCACGCTCCTTCTTCCCTCATCCATCTGTTCATCTTTACACTTCTTCGTTTCTGGGACGGAGGTGTGCGCTTGGATCACGTAACTGTTTGACAGCATCTTTCACTTTTCACATGAACTGACTTGGTTTGAAGACCTCGCCGTATTCCCTACTAGCCGTATGTTTGTGTGTTCATTGTGTGCACATGAGTTAATGTCATTAAATGATGTAACAGCATGATATCTTTTCCAAGGCTGCCCCCCCCCACACCCCCGCCCCCCCTCTCTGTATCCCCCCCTCCTGCACCACCCTCCCTCTGGCTGCAGTCAGGCCCAGATGAAAATATGAACTCAGAGAGAGAAGTTAATCTCCCGCACAAACGCAGAGCGGAGGCTGTAACTCAATACAAGCTGCTTTGTGGGAGGCCAACTTGTCCTCATCTCAGAGAATTAATACAAGTTGTCCACTTATGAGGAATGAGATTAAAATGTAGTTGGCGCTTATTAAAGCCCAGAATGAACGCAGAGGCATTAAAGATCTCTATGTGAGAGTGTGAGAGGGTTGGAAGGTGCAAACGCATGTATGTGTGTGTGTGTGTGTCTTTGGTGTGTGTGGTGTCTATTAGGCACTGTGTGTGTGTGTGTGTGTGTGTGTGTGTGTGTGTGCAGGGCGGGGGCTCGCGATTCCCAAGCAGGCCTTATTGGAGATGATTACTCTCATAAAACCTCTGCTCTCTAAATTGCCCCCTCCTCCTCCTCCCTCCTCCTCCTCCTCCTCCTCCTTCCATCTACAGTCTAAACACACTTAATCAAGCGCAGGTGTGTCCTGATGCATTTACAGACGCCTCGCCGACAGACGGCAAAACAAGCGAGGAGAGGAAGCGGGGGACTTTTAGCCGTCTTTTCATCGTCTCGAGGTTGACGGATGTGAATGAAAAACATGAATGAGAACAAATGTGTCACATGTTGGTTTTCTTTTACTTTGTTTCTTAATTTTTATTCCCTCTCCTCTCCTCCATCACTCCTCTCTCTTCCTCTCCCTCCATCTTAATTCACTCCTGGATCAGCCAGTGTCGGGGATCTGTGGGTTAATACGGTTACCGGGATAACAATCTCCCCCTGCATCGCTCCATGATAGATGGGCACCGTGTGTGTGTGTGTGTGTGCTGAGTGATTGAGCAAGTGGGTGAGTGAGTGAGAGATAAAGTAAGCGGCGGCTGTGTAAAAATGTGTGCGAGCGTGCGCGCGTGTGTGTGTGTGTGTGCGGTCCGCAAGCGAGAGTGTGGAAGCAGAGGGGGCCGTGGTATCCGTCAGAGGAGAACAATGGCTTTTAAATGAATCTGGGAGGTCGTAAATCACACAAAGAGAGAGCCCAAATGCAGCGCTGATTGCCTGGACGTCAGAGTCGGCGGACGACAGGAAGGAACGAATGAACGAGAGAATGAACGAGAGCCCCAGCGAGACACCTTGTTAACGCCTGAACAAAACGCCTCCATTAGGAACCAATGGCCTACTTATGCAAATGAGTCCACGTACGCATGCTTTTCTCTCCTGAAAGTTCTGTCCTTGGGAGGCACATGCAGTCAGTCAGTCAGGACAAATGTAAATAAATCAAAGGACAAACACTTTTCCATTACATATTTGTCGGTCTGAGGTGAAGCTCAAAGAGAACTCGCAGGAGTCATTCGCCGCTTATACCTGTGCTGGCGTTACACCGTTGCCTAATACTGTTGATCTCTTCAAATAATGAGCCCTGTGAAGACAAAGACGTTGCCTAACACAAAATCCCCCCCTTGAATATGTGTTTTTCTTCATCTCATTTAATTTGGATTGGCTTGATAAAGATATAATTTCACTGTCACTGGTAATGTCTGTAGCTGTTACTGCGTGTGTTAATACTAAGCCGTTGTAAATCATTAGAGCCATGCTTCATTATGGTTAGCGCGAGTGTTGCCTCAGAGAGAGAGATGAGTGGTAGGCAGAGTGTAATTACAGGTATGTGGGGAGAAAACATGCAATTACAGATGTAGAGAAGGCATTTTGCGCACTTTGATTACCTCCTCTCTCATCAGTGGTGGAAAGTTAATTTACCCAGGCAGCTCTGTACATTTTTAAGTTTCTTGTACTGTTTTATGCTACATTGTACTTCTACCGCACATTTCGAAAGGAAATATTGCACATTTCTTAACAGCTGTAGTTACTGATTACTTTGCAGTTTAAGATTTCAAATAAAGATCACTTGATAAGGGTGTTAAAATTTAGACTAGCATTTCCCAACATTTTATACTTGTGACCCTTCACAAAAAAACAGTGTCTAACTGGGTTTCTTCACATTTCAGATGTCAGTGAGGTTTCATACATTTTCCTTCAAAATTTCTCAAACTCTTTCATCTAAATCACTGTTTGAAGCCCAGAAAGGTACAATTATCCAATATTTCACCCAAAAATTTTAAGATAAGAGAAAAGTCCACAGAGCTATGACAAGTTTATGTAGCGCTGCTTCTTATTTTCATTTTTTCCACCCCATTAATCATCTCAGGTCTCCCCAGAGGTTGTGAACCATTGGACAAAAATATATTATATTTTTTTATTGCGCAAGAAGATGTTAAAACTAGCTCTACCTCAACCAGCTGCAAAAGTTAAACGCTGCTTACATTAACGCATCAGTATTAACAATCTAATAAGGTCGTACATGATAATGTGTCAGTTACAAGGGACATTTATTTGCAGAAGTCCAGTTTTCACTCTTCTTACAGCTCTGTTTTTGATCTCGGACTCAGATGGACTTGCCCTCCCTGGTGCCCCCCAAAATGCTATAAAAGTCCCCTATGGGGTGCCTTTCCATTGGAGAAAACATGGTGTACTGCCTTCTCTTCACTATAAATACATCACAACTTTCTGCATGCTGATGTCCGTTTCTATTTTTTGGGCCCCTGACCCTCAAAAATCCTGAGCCTACTGCTACTACCAACAACTACTGAGGGAAATATCAGGCTCTCTACCTGCTAAATGCTCCACTACGTTCACCAGATAGTTTCTAGCTGTTTCTGTCTGCTGTTTGGGTTTTGGCCAGGTAGCGTTAAGTATCTTTTCAGAGCTTTTTACGCTGTAAACAGCTGCCCGCTGCGGCCGTAACAATGTTATTAGAGTGGTGAGAATGAACCAAAACAGTAAAGTTTGTGAGCCGACAGCCAAACAATGAGCTGATCATGAAAATACTGATTATTGCTGCTAAAGTAGGAGTATTTTTACTTTAATTTATTGGTACCTGTACTTCAGTAAGGGATATAAATACTTCTTCCACCACCCCTCCCCTGTGTCTTTTTCCCGGGCTCGTTGTGTACAGTTGCAGTCAAATAACAACTGGCAGTGACCCGGGGTCACTGTAAGGTTTGAGGTCAGGTTAACTCATTTGGCCACCCGGAGCAGCCCAGCTGATGATCCAAGGTTAGAGATGAGAGGTCAAGGGTCAGGGCTTCCTGGTTAGTGCTTCTCGTCTCACCTGTTCGTTCGCAGGGAAAGGAAACAACAGAAATAGAGGAGAGAAAAGGGAGTGTGAGAAAGTGAAGACACAAAACTGAACAGGTGTCTTCAGTCACGGACTGTCTCATTGTTTAAAGATTGTTTGGATTTTATTTACGTGATACATAAAATGTTACAAAAAAATGAGCAAAACTGTCAGCTGTGCAACAATTTCAACATCTGAATTCTCTGTCGTTCTTGATCTTTCTCTCACTCCCCCTCTCCCGCTCCCTCTCCCTCCCTCGCTGTAACCATAATAGTGTGTAATGTGCTGGCTGATTAGGACTTTGACGGCGAGGTTCAGACCAGCCACCCAGACACTGAGGTTAGTTAGTCTGGGTTTTGTGGCCAGACTGTTTGGCTGGGAATACCCTCCTGTTAGTTAAACCTACATTGGCCGCAAGTCACATTCCCACACATATACGTGTGTGGACGCACACCTGCTTCGAATAAACAACGACGCAAGCGGGTTACTGACTAAACTGAAACATGAATTTCTAGGTTGTTGCCCTTCCTGAGAACAATCGGCTGCTTGTATTGTGTGTTTTTGAATGGTTTCAGGTCCGGTGTGTCGGTGGGTGGACCCGTGAGAGCGGGACACACAGAAAAAGATGCAAGAAAACAAAAAGACAGTCACTCCTCGGTGGTATGTTCCTGAGACAAGTGCGACCCCTGAAACAGAGGTATGTGACAGCTGCTGGGGACTGAGGAGAAAGAAAAAGTACAAGGCAATAAAAGAGTCAGTGCTCCGACTCACTGGGACGTCTCCGAGCGTAAAACAGAGACAGGTGGGCATCTGCAGTTGGGTTTGAAATTGTCCAGTGGCGATGAAAACATTTCGGAGCAGTTGGTTCCCGCAAAGACGGCGTTGTCTGTATTTTTCTCTGACGCACGCGGCACACATAAACACACAGATGCGAAAACACACACACAATATTTACAATACTTAGAGTATTTGGTGACGGGTTAGAGGAGGCGTGACTGACCTCCTCAGTCATAATTAAGAGCCTAAGAGAGCAGAGCCTTTAGGCCTTTAGGCCAGCCGGGGGCCCTGCCCAGACACACTCCCTCAGACTGCACTGTTTATGTTTCATTAGAGCACAATTATATGTCGCATCCCTCTCTCTCTCCCGACACCTCTCACTCTCACACTCTCTCTCTCTCTCTGACTTTCCCCTGTTTCGTTCATGTGTGTCTTTGGCATGTGTGCGTTTTTTTTGCTCTCAGCTTGTTCAGAACAGAACAGTGTGTGCCTGGCTCCAGCGAGCAACAATATTTGTCTCCCCTCAATCCTTATCACAGGTCAAACAAGCTGCTGAGAGGCCCTTCACTTTGCTATACATACAGAGAACAGGAGGGGGAAGGGGGAAGACGATCAAATATTATATAAAAAAAATATTATGGAGGTGTTACAGATGAAAGAATGTAGCAGGGGCTGCTGGAGGAGGGAGCATGTACTGTGTGACACTAGGAGAAAAGGAGGAGGAGGAGGAGGAGGAAGAGGAGGAGTGCCTTCCAGTAAAAGGTGGACAGCTCCTCTCCCCCGGCTGCCTTCACTACAACACCGCCACAAAGGAAATGACTACGCATAGCGGGGATTAGACAGGAGAGTCCTACAGTCCTATCTGCGCCAGATAAACCACACATCTCAATACCAAAACAAACCGGCTCCTTGCAACTTCAGCATGTCTGTTTTTCTTATAAGTAAAACAGGAACATTACATGCTGGAACTATTTTTTGGCGGGCGCAGTGACCTCAAGGAGTCTCACCTGGTCTGTCTGGCAACCTCACCTTGGCAACAAGGGTCCTGGAAGTCACTGGCCTGGAGACAAGGAAAAGTTCCATCACATGACTTAAGAGTGAAAAAGCTTATTACCCAAAATGTCGAACTACTACTTGAGTCTGTGATGGTAAAGATGTTTTTGTCTTTGTCTGTTATTTTTACCCACACCCATGAATTAAAATGTACACAAATGATTAGAGCTGCAAATATTTATCGATTTATTGATAGAAAGATTCGAAAACCTGCTGGAATAAATGTTGGCAATGTTTCTGCAAACCATGGATATGTTGAAACTTTACATTTCTTCATGTTGCAACTTTACATGTCTATAGATTCAATGATCTGTTTTATGTTGTGACAACGCTGTGTTTATGGTCTGGTTAGGTTTAGGCTCAAAAACTACTTGATTAGGTTTAGGAAGAGGATCATGCATTTGCTTAAAATGCTTGCTTTAGATGCCACAAACATGGCTGGAGATGTCTCCAGGTGTACAACATTTTGTCCTGGTGACTGGGCCAGAAAACAAGTTGCCAACTATTTTGATAATCACTTCATCGTTTCAGTCATTTTTCGAACAAAAATGTGAAACATTTGCTGATTCCAGCTTTTTAAATGGTATAAAAGTTTGCTGACATGATTTATGGCAGTAAATGAAGGGTCTTTGTCTCTGTTGGTTTGACAGAAGAAGCCATTTGAAAACGTCACCTTGGTCCAGACTAAACAATAATTCGATTAGTTGTGAAAAAATGTGCAAAAGAAATTAAAAATCAAAAAAATAACATGATGATAAATCATTTTTACCAGGTACCTGCACTCCTACCCGCTGCCATGAGCTGTTATGCAGATGGTATATACACACTACAAGGTGACTGAACCTTTGTCAATTATCCAGTCAGAGCTACACATGAGAGCGCAGCCTCTGAAAGATGCTGCGCTCTGGGAAAGGCAGAGGAGAGGAGAAGAGCTCCAGAGGGCACGAAAACGTCAGAAAGCTAGTTTTTCACTCCTGCTGTCTTTACCTGAGGATACTGAGGAGTAATTAGCAGCTCTAAATCAATATTTAGTGATTCATGGTTGTTTACGCCTCCTCCTACACCACCATCATCATCAAACATACATGGACGCACACGTTGGAGTCATCAGGTCTAGACATCCAGCCAGGGCAGAGACGGTGTTAACCCCATCCATGACCGGAGGGCGCAAACCACACACCAGCCAAACTCTCCAACAGAAACACACACACACACACGCACACACACTGTAGGTAAATCATACACATTCACCTACAGCTGCGTGTTGATTTGATTTGGCAACGTTGAAACGCAGTTTTATGGCTGTTATTATACCCCACAGGTATGCTCCACAGTCTAATCTGTGGTCCCGATCATGATCCCCAGTCCCACGCTTGCTATCATTTGGCTTATCTGAACAGCAGGACAGATGTTTTCACGAGCATCCACATCCTTTTCTTTGCTCGAGACATCACTACCGTCTCTATCTCGTCATGAGTCATGACTGGAATCATTCTCCTGCGATTTTGGTTTGTTGTCTCGTTTATTTTCATCTTGCTTTCGTCTCTCCTGTTCCTGGTTTCCCCCTCTTTTGCCATTTCCTTCGAGAACAGGAAAGCCCCTTCACACAAACAGCCCTAGACCGTCCATTCAATACTCTCTCTCTCCCTCTCTCTCTCTCTCAGTTCAGCAGGCTATGTAAACACACTCGGTGGACTACAGCTGGCGTAAAAAGGAGAGCAGGGGGACATAGTGTGTGTCTGTGTGTGCGTAGGTGTGTACATATTTATGTGAGAGCATGCAGGCAAATGCGTGTTGGAATTAGGAGTGAGCAGACATTGACCAAATGAAGCAATAGTTTGTGTGTGTGTGTGTGTGTGTGTGTGTGTGTGTGTGTGTGTGTGTGTGTGTGTGTGTGTGTGTGTGTGTGTGTGCATGCATGACTGAGTGTATCTGGAGTGGGGGTGTTACAGGCATGAGATACCGAGGGACCGCTGAGGAAGCTCACAAAAGTCTGGAGCTTGTGGGGGTATTGAATGGCTCATTAAGTGTGTGTGTGTGTGTATGTGTGTGTGTTCATACAGCTGTGTACGCCAGACGCTGCTGTACAGGAAAACAGGAGTTGGCCTGAGACCTACCCAATCAAAGAATGTGTTAAATCAAAGTTGTACTGTTGCTCGCTTGTGTGTATTTTTAGCGTAAAGTGTTGGATGTTGTGTGTGCGTGCGTGCGTGCGTGCATGTGTATCGACACGCCTCTCTCTCTGAACGGTCCCACAAATTTTGTGTTTGCAGAAGGAAATACCTTGACAGGTTTTTGGAACACCCGCCTGGGTACCCCCGCTCCATCTCCCACTCTTTTTCTCCATCCCACTCTCTTCCTTTGGTGTAGTTTTTGGTGTTATTTTACACTCACACACCCTTCCTCTGGCTCCGAGCAACACGCACTCCCTCCTCAAAACTTGTGTTGTGTAACTGCCATTTGGTGATCAGAAAACTTAACATTTGGAGGATGAAGTGAGAAGTGATTGTAAATCTCCTTCTGTGATACTACCGATGCGTCATTAGTTATGTCACCGCCGCATCCCGACATAAATAAAGTTTTTCGAAAGTGTTTCTTTCCAGGGATCTTTGGTATTATTAATAGTATTCATTTAAAAAGCTATACTACGCAAGTCCGCAAGTATTGATAAGAGGAGCCTGTGTACTGGCTGCAGACTCCTCTACCCACACCCTTTTTTTTTCTCACTTCTCACACTTTCCCTCCTACCTCTATTTTCTCTCTGTTTCACACAATCAGCGTTGACAGTTTAACAGCAGACAGAAATGCTCTCACATTTTTTTTTTTTCTGCGACAGATGTGTCAGTGTCCCATAATGATGAAAGGTGACATTCCACAGAACTCGCGGAGACGGGAAGCGCCGCTCAAAGGCCACAGGAAACAGGAAGTAACCAAGGATGAGCCGTGCATGTCACTTACGGTTACCGTTGAGGAGGCTTAGGAAGTTGTCAGAAGATGAGTCGTGGCGGTTTGCTCAAATGCAGAAATGAAAGAGAGGGAAAAATCGTGTTGAAATTCGAGGTAAAGTGATTGCGAGGAGTGTGTGTTGACAAGCAGCATAACAGACGCGGAGGGAGAGAGAGAGGAGCGGAGAGGGAGTCTATAACTAGTTTTGTGTTGAAAGGTCAAAGTCAGGCCTCGGATTTGAAATTGAAATGAAGTGTTGGTTTGGCGCCGTGCCCACCTCAGTACTCTATGGAAAGAGAGTGAGTGTGTGTTTGTGTGTGTGTGCATGTGTGAGTATCACCTGTGTACACATTAATCCCCATTTTCCACAGTTTTATATTTTTTCTGTTTGGATTTGTTACACAAGTATAACGCGTAAAAACAATTAATTATATATGCAGTGCATTTAACTGTATATTGTGATTAGGACAGTGCTTCTGTTCCTCTAATGGTATCGGTTACAACCACTTCCTTTTTACTGATTGGCTTTTAGTGTTAAGGCAGCTGGATGCTCTGAGGTGGTGCCCCATTAATTCGCGAGGACGCTGCTTACTGGGGGCGAAACGCTCTTAAGGCTTTTGAATTTTAGAGCCCTCGCGTTACAGGAGTCCAAGGTTGACCCCTTGATACACGAATGACCCAAAAAAATGATGTACTGATGCAGCTCTTCAAGTTTTTTTAATTTTTCAATGGACTAACAATGCAGAGGATCATTTTGGAGTTATTATGACACTAAGGCTAATATATTCAGCATTTTACTAAGGCTAATGTATTCAGTGTTTAGACTTTACTTGGGTGGGCGGCCCAAGTATATTTGGCAAACCATTTTAGCATTTTAAACTCTTTTTTTTTTTAACCAGCCGCGATTAACTAGTGGACAATCTGCCCACACTGCCCACAACCGTCTATTGACAATTGCGCATGCTCTGCAGAGAAACAGAAAGAGCGAGAGAGAGAGAGGTGTTCTCTGGTGTTACATCCCTCCCGTTAACACACTGATTGTGATGAAGCCTCTCCTATTTAATGTAAGCCTACCTATGGCGTTGTTACGTACAAGCCTCACAGTACACCTGGCTGTTGTGATGTCACGCCGTTCATTTTGGTAGGCAACATAATTAACGACAAGCTTCCTTTACATGCATCACACCTGCTGTTGTGAAAACGGAATCAGGGGTGATAAAAGCCAAAACAGAAGGTGTGTTTTTATTAAGCACACTTCTGTCCCCCCATAACACAGGTGCCCAGCCATTCAGTGGGAAACGCTGTTGTCTTCTCACCCCAAAAGGATAATAGATAATATATTTGGTGCAGTGGAGATCGCTGTGTGGATTTGCCGACCTTGTTCTTATTGCTGCGTTTTGCATCCAGTCCCCTCTTGTGTTTTTTGGAAATGTGCGGTAGTTCTGGGGAGAAAAAGTCGTCTTGGCCCGCTGGCATCTTTGTGACCTGCATTTCTAACGTTCACCACTATGGCAAACGCGCCACACTGCCAAAATCTATTCCTGAGTCCTCACTGCTCCAAAACTCTGCCAGAAGTAACATACAATCCAGATCAATGGCGAATAGGTTTCCTTATTTATTTATTTTTTTTACCATGACTGAGGTGGGATTGTTCTCAGGAGAGATTGGGGCTTGTAACCGGTAGGCTATAGGCTATGTGTGGCTCAGCTTGGCGTGGTAAACGGGTTGTTGAAAAGCAAATCAGTGAGGCACGGTTTGACTCTGCCGGTGGAAAAGCCCCACTGCTCTACTTCACAAAGAGACATCCTGCAACCTTCTTACAGACACCTCTCAAGCCTGCAGGCGGTGAGTATTTGATACTTTAAAGACAGTAGAGTATCATCTATTAGGGTGCAGCAAGTATCAAAACAAAACAATGAGTAAGGCAGAATATTTGCTTTACTTTTATGCGCTTGTTGTTGTTCAGGAGTAATATTATAAATAAAATGTAAAAAGTGTGCTTTTAGCACAAGCTGCTTATCCTGATGTAGTGATGACATCGTGTTATGACACATTAGCCAGAGGTTTGTCACTGAAAATACCCTTTCAAGGTTTTAACATCATATAATAAATGTCACACATACACTTTTTTAGTAAAGCCCTGGTAGACGTGGATGCAGGATCAGTAGGCGTGAAGTCCAACCGACTCCGGAAGGTGAATTTTACATGAGAACTGACGTCATGTGTTGACTCATACCGGAGCTTATAAACCTAAACATAATTAACCAGAGACATTGTTTCCAAAAAAAAACTGGTTTGTGAAGGTTGTAAACAGATGTGATGCATGTTGTCGTTTTTTACATGTCTGCTGATTTGTTCAGGCCTCAGCACAGTTCTGAGCATTTATTTAAAGCATGTTGGACCGTTTCTGCTTTACTGTGCTGCAGGAAACATCCTGAACAATTCAGGCTAGACCGTTAAATACCAGATCGCTTACGACAGTTTTCTCATTGTAAACAAGGACGTTTCTGCTCTTTACTAGCTGGTTTCCACGCTGATAATTAAAAGGCAGCCTCGATCTCCTTCCACCAGTCCTCCTTGATGACGCAATGTTACTCATACAGAGTATAACTGGATCAAACTGAGGAGAATTTCCATTGTAGGAGTTTACATGTACACGTTTTTTTTTTTTTATGAAATTCTCACCAGAAATTGTCAATTCCATTTTTCACAGGGACTCCCCGGCTCAACTGACTCTGTGAATGATGCGCTACTGACATCCCTGGTGCTGACAGAGAGGGACGACTGCGGGAGGCCGAGGTGCTGTTCAGCCGCGGACGGATAACACAGGGTGAAACGGGGGAGCGGGGAAATGGCTGCCTGCCAGAGCCCAGTGCCAGGTGCAGAATGTAGGGTAGAGAAGTGTCCTTCCTCTGCTCCCCCGTGGAGGGCACCAGCCCATACTGAACCTCCACTGTCCCAGTACCCTCTACTGCTGCTGGGCCACTTCTCCTCCTCCCCAACCTCAGCTGTTTCTCCATCTCGCCCTCAATTGCTCCCTGTTTCTCTCCCAGCAGAAAACAACTCTGCGCCAAACAGAAGAAGGAGATTGTGTCAAATAAATGGTATGTGCTGCATGCCGCAAATCACACACACATGTTCTGCACTCGCGAGCAAACCCCCTTCTCTCTTTCCTCTTTCCTCTCTCTCTCTCTCTCTCTCTCGTTCTCCCTCTATACGTTGGACAGAGCCGCGGAGTTTTATGGCTCATGTGTGTTGTGACAGTGTGAAAGGCACAGGAAGGAAAGGCCATGCTTCCTCTGATGCTCCTGCTGCTGTGGACCAGAGGAGATAAGAGCACAGACACACACACACACACGCGCACACACACACACATGGATGCACACACACAGCCATGAACAAACAAATCACAACACAGATCCACGCTGCCTGCACTAACACCCCCTCCCTTCTCCACCTCCCCTGCAGATCAGCCTCCACGTGGTTTGGCCTTAATCAACCCTCCCCATCTCCTCCACCTCCTCCACCTCACACATTTGTTCGTTTGTTCTCATCTCAACAATTTGCTCTCTCCGGTCCAACTCAAAGTATTTGAATTGCCGGTGCTGGATGAACACTGGAGGCTGTTAATTTCAAATAAGCAAGTAATCACTGCTCAAATTAACACTGAGCTATTCAGGTTAGTGATAGACAAAGCAATCGTCCTGAATGCTCCCTCATTAGAAGTGTCCTCTCCGTCCTGATCGTGTTTTTGTTGTTTTTTTATGTGCATGTTTGGAAATAAAAGCACCTCTTTGACAAATAAGAGCAGAACTTCCTGGAAAGTGTGTATGCTGTGCTTTCCAGGGTGAGACCGCTGCTGAGAGTGTGCGCCCGTGTTATTTTATGTGTGTGTGTGTGTGTGCGCGTGTGTGCCCGCTGACGTAAGCCCCCTCTATCTGATGATGCCCTTCTAATCCCCACAGTGATGTGTCATGAATATGGAGTTTAAGACTCAAATCCCCAGGGATACACAGGCTATAGATAGCTTGCTCCTTTTCACACATACACATGCACACGGAAAGGCACGCACCTTCAGCAGCGGTCCCGCTCGGGCACACACACACAGCTGACACACCGCCGCTGACCCTCGTGACGTTGGAGGGGGCAGAACGGGGAGAAACCAGAGAGAGGTGATTAAGAGGAAAGTAACAGAGTCAGAAGAATTTCAATGGATGGAGGAAATAACTGAGGAATGCAAAAAAAAAAAAGACTTATGGGGCTGGTGATTGTCTGTGAAATTTAAAGAATAACAGCGTCAGTCTTATTTTGTATCTCTGGCCATCATTCCTATCGGGAAAAAATAACAATTTAGTCGCCATGTTAATAGCTGACAACAGATAACACCGATCCAGTCTCCCAAATGTTTCCTCAGTTAAGTTGTGACTATTAGAAAAGTAATCGCTGTGTGGCTTATGTCCTGGAGCAATGTTCTATTGAATGAATGAAGTGCCATATATCACACAGGAGTCGCAGGGAGGTGAATTGTACAGAGCGCAGGATTGTGACACCAGAGTCCGGAGCTTGCATCCAGACTTCTGTCAAGCAAAAAAAAAAAGCACTTTGGTTAATGTTTGGGAAAGATCATGGGTTTGGTTAAACCTTAATAAAAAGAACATCATGAACATCATGAACACATCACTGTGGACTTTGTGCATTATACTAACGAACCAATCTTTCCCCTAACAAGCAAAAGCAGCAATTATCCTGCAATGAGTTGGTCTGATATTTTGGCAGAAATCGAACAAAATTAGTTAAGGACCGTTTTACTGACACGCTCAGTACGCTCCACATGTTATGTTAAAAAAACTTATCCAGTGTCCATGTGCTTCCTTCAAACGTATCTGCTAATGTAGACATTTTGTACTGTAAAAAAAAAACAGGAAACTCGCACGTCAAAGCAGTGTGGTGGCCACATGGTGAACAGTTACCTTTTAACTTTTGTATTACTTTTGACTTCATGTTGTGTTTATTCGCTGTGGGCGTCCATTTTTTCCTGAGCAGATGCACTGGGATGGATTTAGATTGGACGTTGGGAATACAGACTCAAAAATATCGACTTCTGACTCGCAATGGATTGCAGCATTACAACTAAAATTTTAACAAACATTAGTATCAGGTTCAGAATCACCTTTATTGACCAATAGCCCTTCTCCATTACAGCAGGGCTACCCGCTTGAAGATGTCTCTTTAACTGATGACGCTCTCATCCCGAGTCGAGGACATTTTAAAAGCAGTGCCAACTTAAGCACAGTTTGCTGTCGCACTGCGCAACAGCTGTCGTTAGCCAGCAACGTTTCATCATGTAATTTTTTATCAGGCTGTTGCCACGGTTTGCCTGGCATCTACAGCTTATTGAAAGACGAAAATGGATCTAGATGAGGAGGAAGCTTCCATTCGTCCCTGAATGATGACGAGGCCCCTCTGATGTCACCGCAACCCACTTGGAGGCAGTCGGACGTGCTTCGACCCGACTCTGGCGATGTTCCATCTTGGGTGCGACTTGGCACGACTTGCTGCGTTTAAAGCGGTAATTGAAACACAAATCAACACAGCATGGTCTGAGCCAATGAGAATGCAGAGAACAAATTTACAGGACAATCCGGATACTTTGTTTATGCTCCCAGAACCCAGCGATTACTTTTGTGACTACAATCTCACCATAATTGATATAAATTATCACCACAACTATGAAAATCAGACTCAAGCTGCAGTAAACCTGAATTACCCTTGAATGTCAGATAGCGTGGCTGCTATGTACAATCGCATCATCTGGTTATACTGCAATCGATTACGTTTGCCTTTAAGTCACAAATGGCTGAAATTACCGGCTTGTGTAAATTTGCTTGTGTGTGCATGTGTATAAATATGTGGTATGGTTGGAAAGCTAAGAGGTGTACTGGAAGCGCTTTATGTTTTATTGAAGGCGGTAATCTGGAAGTGTGGTTCCTCAGGTTACTGTGGCCTGGAACACCCACAGATGTGTACCGAAGGTGATAAAAGTCAAGGTGTAAGTATAATCACACACTCCTGCCTTATCCTGACACACACACACGCAGGCACAGAAACACACACAGACACAGAGACACACAAATGTATTTCACCACGCCCCAAAAGCTTGCCAACCCATATGGCTTGGGGATAATAAACCGAACAGCCAGCAACACGTCTCCTGCACTCCCGAGCCAGGCAAGCCAAAGGAATGCACATCTCCCCAGTTAACTCCCTCCCTTTATCTGCCTCTTTCCTTTTCTCCCCCCCCCCTCCTCTGTCTGTTTGTCATTCTCTGTCTTTTTCCTGCTCGACTCGGAGGCATTGAGTGAAGGACCCTCTTTTTAAAGCGCCGGAGTGTACGTTGGCATCCGAGTGTGTGCTTGTGTGTTCGAGGTGTGCCAAAGAAACCAGTCCGACGAGTCTGTGAAGAGTGTGCCCTTGGGATGGAGGGAAGAGGGGAAGAGAGGGGAAGTGGGATGGAAAAAGGGAGGGGGTGTAAGGATGAAATGAAAGGGAAAATAAACAGCCATGTGAAGGAGTGAGGGGAAAGGGGAGAGATGATCGGCGAGGAACTTGGTGGAGCAGCATCTTTCTGCGTCCCAAACGCCAGCTACGCATGTGACCAAAAACACCCCACACCTCTCATGTTTCTCCCTCTGTCAGTCGCCCCCCCCCACCCTCCCTCCTTGCGCCTCTCTTCCCAGGCCTCCCACCTCTCCCCGTCTCTCTGTGGTGCAGTGGGACAGCCAGCGAGGCCTGCGGCAGGAGCGCTAAGCCCGGGCCTGGATTTGGAGCACGGCTGCTCTCGGTTGAGCAGGATCCAGGCCCCCTGAGGGCGAAGGGGTGGGAGCGGAGGGTAGAGGGGGGTGAGGGGGTGGAGGGCGGGAGGTAGGGAGGAGAGGGAGGAGAGCAGAGGCAGCGAGCAGTACAGTTCTGGATCACCTTCAAAGAGCTTCAATCCCAACGGAGAGACTGGATTCCTCTGCGGAGAGAGAGAGGGAGAGAAAAAGGGGGAGTGTACGACGGGAGAGAAAGAGAGAGAGAGGGAAAGACATGGGAGACGTGAGACAAGGGGAAAGTGTGAAAAGAGAAAGGAAAGAAGTGGTTTGGGTTGTAACTTCTTTCCCACTCTTCCACTGTCTTCCTCCCCCCTCCCTCTTTTTCTCTCCCTGCACGGCGTGCATACACTTGCCCTTCATGCAGCAGGCTATACTGAGATGATCTATCTGTGTGCTGGAGCAGGGAGACATGGGAAATCTGGCCCGCACAAAGGCGTCGTTGTGCCTCCCTGGAGCTTCCTTTAGGGGCTGGCATGTGTGTATGTACGCCTGTGTTTGTGTGTGACAAGGATGAGTAGGAGTTTACCTTCTCCGGCCCCCCACCCTTCAGAAGGTTCTCCTAACGCAGGCGAACACACACACACACTCCCAAATGCACCTCCAAAAAAGCCAAGGACATTGCAGATTGCCACCTAGGTGTCTCGTTCTTGTGCGTGAGGTGGATGACTTTCAAGCTCTGCACCTATAAGCCTCTTATAGAACACACATAAACTGTTTGACAATTGAGGAAACCTTGGATTTGTTCAGCTGGAGTTGTGGATGTTCGCGTTTTGTGAATTTGGGGCAAATAGTACATTTTATGGTTTGTGTACCAGTGTGTGTTTCTGCGTGTGCATCAGTGACAGACCTTCATCCTGAGTCTGGGTCAGCAGTTTGTTTAGCATCAATTAGAGGCTCTGTGTTCCTCAACGCAAGCGTGAAGGGAGAATTAACGTGCAGTGGCACATTCCCACCAGCGTATTATTACAAACAGCACCTCAGCTGGAACGGTCCTAGAGCATATTTGTGCACGTGCATGTCTTAATGCGTGCGTGCACGCACATATGTGTGCATGTTAACATAGGTAAATCATTCAAATCCAAAAAGTGCTCAGCTTTTCCATTTTTTTATGCCCCTCTGTCTTCTTCGTGCGTTCCTCTCCTCTCTTTCAAGGACTATGGTCTGACCACAGCCATTTCCCTTAGCCTCTCCTTTGCCTAGCAACACACAGCACATAGTTTCCATAGAACATGCATTTAATGGGAGAGAAGATATATAGATACTGGAGAAAGTCTCATGTAAAGGCAACTGGTTCTAAAGATTTCCTGCTCTGCTCACAAAGTCTGAAAAACACATGTTCAGTGGCTTTGGCGTAGACTTTCCTCTTAAAGGCAGGTAGTAGAGGACTATACGTGAAATGGAGGCTGAATTGTGGATGCTACCCTCCTGACAGCAGCATTGAAGACAGGGTATGGCTATGATCAATGAAACACCAATGTAATTACTTTGCCTTGTGGCGGTGGGTCATGGTTTTATTTTTATGGTTTTGGTCCGGCCTTTACACAAAGAGTCATCATCGTTAAAAAAAAAAAAAAAAGATTCAAAGTGATCATAATTTGAACCCTCCGCCCTTAAAAAACAATTCATGTCACACACTGCATTGGCTTGAAAGTTTGGCCATAGTCTGACCCGGTCTAATTCAGGCCAGAGCCCAGCCTGGGCTGACAACTACAAAACCTCAGCCGTAAGCTTGAAGCCAAAATGTTAATGTGAAAACTGTCTCTTTCTCTTCTAATGTCAATCGGAAAGTCAGTCCGCCTCGTGAGAAACACATGATGAAAAAAACAAAGTTCAGATGTGTTTTCAAGCTCTGCCTAACCCATTAGCCTTTTTTTTTTTAAATATTCGCTTTAACTATCTTTCCAAAACAGTCAAACTTAGCAAGCGAGTCACAACCTGTTGACTTTCCATGACTCGTAATGCAGAAAGAGAGAAAAAAAAAAAGAGAGAGAGAGAGAGAGAGAGAGAGAGAGAGAGAGAGAGAGAAATGACAAGGACAAAATTATTATGTTATTAACAACTCTTAGGAAACAAAGTCGGTGTCCTGCTCCTCAAATCATTTCGAAACATCAACTCATCCCAACACGTTAAAAGAGCCTTTGTTTTTCTCTGAAAACCGCATCCAAGAAAGATATGCATCATTCATGATCATTCAACATTATTGTGTTAGAAGTGATTAGAACATGCCTAACCCTCTTAGGGATTATTGGCTTGAATTCATGCCAGGAAGTGTACCACACACAGCCAGAATCCTTCAGTTTGGCACCAATTATGTTGCTTTTTTCCTTACTTTGATTACACCCCTCTGCATAAATATGGCATATAGTTTCATTTCTTTTGTGTCCTTTTGTGTGGCGGGGGGATGGGATGTCAGTGGGCCTCTGCCAGGAGAAAGGTTTCCTTGCTTTGCCAAGGTATGCCCTCCTCCCTCTCTCTCATGTGGAGCGAGGCTCTATACACGCTTGTAAATAGTGAGATAAGTGTGGTTTACCCGTAGCTAGGGTGTAAGGTGCACTCAGCACCGCCCTGACATGTCTGTGCCAAAGCCCAACAGGGGTGTAATTACCTGAGACTGGGTCAGCACTTTATTCTGGGTAAAAATACCTGCCTAGCTATAGAAGGGGAACAGAGAGGGCAGCGCCATGTAAAGGGAAGCCTGTCTTCACACATCCAGCCAACTGCGACACACTCGTAGTTTCTCCACCGCTCCTTCAGAAGACTCATATTGCATTACTTAACAGTCTGTCGTGGGGACTCCCAGACAAAACCTTTCCATCGCCTTCCTCCTCTTTACATGGCAGCGACTGACTGACCTACAAAACACTTTTACACACGTCCAATATTCCACTCTCCACCTCCGACTGCAGCCGACTTTCGGTCCAGTACCTTTCCACACTCTCTGTGCTCCCCTACTCCGCCCCTTTCACACCACATCTGTCTCTCTGCCCTCCGAGTCAAGGACAGAGAGGGCCAAGCAGACGTGCAGAGGACAGCTCCGCGCCAATCAGGAGACAGAGAGAGCTTGTGTCAATTAAATGGTATGTGCTTATGCCGCAAATCACAGACACATGTTCTCCTCTCCCCTCCCACCCTGTGGCTGTTGCCTCTCTTCTCCACCACCTAATGCAGCGTAATCATCCTCATTACCTAATGAGACCCTACTGTACACACAAACTCTCTTACACATGCGTATAAAGAACAGCCACATGCAGCTCGCGCTAAACGGTATGGCGATACGCGACCCACCTGAACCTCCGCGGCGCTGTCAACAGAGTGGCTCTCACTGCCACAACACTGTAAAGCCTCTAATGCCACAGTAATACTATTGTAGTGTGTATTATCAACAGGACAGTGAGCACTGAATTAGGCTGGCAGCTGGGGAGGGGAGAAACCCCTCATTAGCTCCCTTCAATGTATCTACTTCCCCTAATCTGTTACAATAACATAATCTCTTTAAAAGTGCTGCAGCTTAAATCCAATCTGGCTAAAAACCTGACACGTGATTGAGGTCAATCCACAGTAAACCTCCGAACTGTGGGGTCCAAGGAACTCCACACACCACCCCCAACCGTTTAAGCTGCAGTACAGTGTGTGCTGGTATTGCATTTATGTATTTCTTTTTATTTCCACAGGATAAATGAACGTCTTTCCCCGATTGAGACGCTCACTTCAGTCAGACGGAGCCCGGCCTGCCGCCTGCTCGTGCCTCTGATCCCAGTGCAGTTTGTATCCTTTTTCACAGCCTCTGTTCTATCTTACCCTGGTAGCAGAGCGCTGTTCTGCTCTTTCTTATTTTTTTGATGTTTTTCCATAGTGTCTCTTGCCTCCAAACCACTTACAGATGTTGGCAGCGGGGAGCGTTGTGGCAACTCCAAACGAGGAAATCTAAATAGAGATCAGGCTGTAAAATAAAAAAGAAGGCCCGGGAGAAAGAGAAAACAAGGGGGAAAAGCAAGAGAGCAAATGCGAGAATGGGGTGAATGGATGAGAGAGCAGTGACTGGGCATTAGTGTAGAATTAGTAGAGAGGGAAAAAAAAACACTATGCTTTCTGGGCATGTAAGAGCGGTGATGTGACCTGAGGGCAGCTTTTTTTGATTTGTCGGGAGAACTTGGAGTCAAGGCGCTGGTGTTTCGCCCCACAATTACATCTTCTGATTTGTTTCCCAAAGAAAAGACGAACATGGGCAGAAATAAATACCGAAAGCTGTTAAGTGTTCTTGAGAAGGAAGATAAAGTTAGCGTGAGATTATCATCGGGAACCATACATTTTCATTAAACCTCTGCAGCTTTTCACTAGCTGATAATGAATCCTCGTAAAATTCTATATGGTTCTAAACCACAACTTCGTATTCGCTCCTGCCGTTACAGCTCCCTTGGCAGGGTTTTATATTAAACAGCAGCTGGTAACATATGGGAATCACACCCGCCAACTGGAATTCACCAAGACCTACTGGAAAACAGTTTGGCTGGGTCGAAAAAGGTAGACTTGGCCCGGCTCTGTGGCGGTAGCTCCGCGTTACCTCCCTCCACCTGTTTTACAGGAAGTAGCCTTGTCCCGGTGGATCAGAGAGGAAATGTGTTGAAATGCCACATCCTGCTCCGAGCTCAGAGTCAGAGTTCACTACAGCTAAAGCTTATTATGTCCAGACACCTCCTGGGGAGAAAGAGAGCACAGCGAGGGAGAGAGAGGGAGAGGGAAGAGGCGAGCACGTTTGCAGTCGTGCCACTCCCTGCGCATTGATTGTAAAGATGAGTGACCTGTCTCTCCCATCTCTCCTCTCCCTCCCTCCTCTTCCTCTCTCCCCCCCCCTGCACTTTATTTATTAATGGATCCATTCAATTATTTACTTCACATCTTAGGGCGACAACAGGCCAGAGCGCAGTACACAGGGTGGAGATGATACAGCACACCGGCAGCGCTCGTTCAAGGCGGTCCAGGTGCTCGGTAGAGTTAACTGACTGTAAGAATACGTATCACTGGATGGAAAATTATCTTCAGAGACATTTTAACCAAGATGACTGGATTTGGAATTTGCTAATTTGATGGAAGGATTATTATTTTGAATAATCGTTTAGTTTATTAAATGTCAGAAATATTGAAGAGGCTCATCACAAGTTGTCTGAGCTCAAGGTGACGTTTTCTAATCGTGTCTTTTGTCAGATTAACAGTTAAATGACACAAAGATCTTCAGCTTGCAGTCATAAAAAACAGTGAATTGCACTGAAAATCCTCATGTTTGTGGGGCTGGAACAAAAAAAATGAATGGATTATGAAGTCAATTATCTATAAAATGACTAATTCTTTCAGCACTAACGGCATCATTTCATTTCATTTGACAGAGGTGGGAAGTAACCAAGTCCAAATACTTTGTTAATGCACTTAGGTAGATTTTTCATGCATCTGTACTTTACCTGACTATTTATTTTTTCTTTACTTTTCTTTATCTTTTACCTTGACTCCCTACATTTCAACACACAGATCTGTACTTTATACTCCTTACATTTTCCAAACAGACTTGTTACTTTAGTTTTAATGCATTTGAGGAGAATAATTGATTCTTTTTATTTTGCGTCATTGAATGCTTTATTTCCAAACACCATAACGCTGATTCCAGTGCAAGTCACACACGGGAGACGTAGCAAGATGAAATGGCATTAAGAAAAGACGTAAAGGGAGAGACAGACAGACAGAGAGGGAGACTCGAATGGGGAGAAAAGGCTTGCCAGTGTGTCGTATTTCCAGGAACCCTGCAGCCCTGTGCCTGGATTTTCTAATTTTCTCACATTTGTGCTGCACGGGACGATTTACCAACTCAAAATGTTGGATTTTTACGTCCTGGGGAATGAAACTCCAACTATCTCTCTGGTGCATTTACGAATAGCTCGGACAAATCCTACTGATTCTACCTTAAAGTTGAATAGTCTTTGAATAATAATAATGTGACGTGAGGTTCAGTCCTTCAGAGGGAAACTTCTTACTTTCGTCTTTTGAGTATCTTTCAGACCCTGTACTTTCTTACTTTTATTTGAGTAAAGAAGTTGAATCAGTACTTCTACTTTTACCAGTCTTTTTTAGTATCTGAACTTCGACCTGCCACCCCTGGTAATTGCATACTTTCATATTGTAGTATTGCTGCTGTGAATATTAGAACTGAATATGTCTTTCACCACTAATTTTCAGAGAAAGTGGCCGTACTTAAATGGCAGAAAGCGCTCGACACATGTCCTGATGAAATACTGTCTGTACACCTTTAAAAGTCTGAGGAGGAGGAGGAGGGGGGCATCATAGTGTCCTGTTTGCATTAGAGGTTGATGGTTCAAACGTATCATTGACCGCTCGGTGTCTGCTCTTATCTTCTCCCCCTGGCCTTATCCCCGCAGCGGCCAGACATGGATCAATCCCACCCGGAATTGGGTTTCACATCCCGGAAGCAGAGATGTACACATGGGTCACTTTCATCGACTCACTGCGGCCATGGCCATAGGTATCCATCATATGGACCATTGACTGGTTGTGACCATGAAGGTACAAATTCATCACAAAGAGGAGGCTGCGGTGGACGAGGTCAGCGGAAAGCAGCGGCCACTTCTCGTCTGCAACCATGTGGAAATGGAGCCTTTTGAGATATTATCATTAATGTTGATGTAATTTCAGTGTAGCATGGACGTGCAAGCAGAAAAAGTTTACGGTAAAGCACTGAGCGAGCATTTATTGTAAAAAAAAATATATATATATATATATATTTCTGCTGGCTAAGATTCCCAACATCTAAACACAGCATGCAAGACAAGAATATTTAACCACAAACTTTTAGTAAAGATCAGTGTGTGTTTTTGTATGCTTGCGTGAGTATGCATCTGTGTGTGTGTGTGTGTGTGTGTGTGTGTGTGTGCGCGTGTGTGTGTGGTGTAACAGGCAGAAGATAAATAACAGACTCAGCGATGCCGCCTCGATCTGAGCTTCAGACACGTCGGGGCTCGGCTGAGGACCGAAGGAGAGGAGATGAAGGGAAGGATGGAGAGCGAGATGAGGGAGAGACGAGGAGAAGAAGGTGGTGAGGATTGATTGCCATTGACTCGGTTCCAGTGCGCTTAAAAACTGTGGCTTCAACAGTCAGCCTGAAACACACACACACACACACTCGAACCAATAAGATATGGTTTAGTTGGAAAACATAAGCAGTCGTTTTCAACGCCAAAAGATTCTGACACTAGAGTAAAACAGACAAAGACTAATAGGAGCAACATATTTCTTTCAAGTCCTCTGCTTGGTGTGTTTACATTGGGAGGTGAACACTTACACGCAGCCCCACACACACACTCAGTAACTGGTTAATGTTCTCGAGAGCGTGTGTGCGTCTCTTGGGAAAGCCTGCTTTAATTCCCTGGGAAATCATTGTGATTTAGAGTAGCAGGGAAGTCACTTCCAATGAAAGTCAATGGACCGCTGGTGTAGCAGTGGGCCGGACCGCTTGTGTGTGTGCGTGTGTGTTTGTGCGTCCATTTGTGTGCGTATATCTCAGCAAAAGTGTGTGTGTGTGTGTGTGTGTGTGTGTGTGTGTGTGCGTAATATACCTACATTGAATTTTATCTAAATGTAATTAAATCAACATGATAACACAGACGGAGTTGAAACCACATAGAAGCTGGTGGTAATTAAAATAACCATATGTGGCACTGTGGATGGAGCAAATACAGTAAAATTAGCACACACACACACACACACACACAATCTTATACACTTTATACAAGATGCAAATGAATTCAGGGTGTTTCAGGCCTGGATGTATGGAGGAGGCAGGAATGAGGGCTTTGAATTACCTGCAGCGGGGCTCAGACTAACGCTTGGAGAGTCTCCGGCCTGCTGTAGCCGCCTCCTTAAACACACTGTGGGGTCCAGAGTGATGAACAGAAGCCGGCCGGGGCTGGGGCTTCCGCGCCTGGGCTCTTCAAAGCTGCCGCTGCTGCTGCTGATGCGAGGAGCTGGAGGTGGAGGCTGGCAGAGCAGGCTGAATGCAGATAGGATCTCTGTGGGGGGGCGTGAATGTGTGATCGGAGACTAAAATCATTACAGTACGCCTGGTCACTGTGTCCTTGGCTCTTCCGCTGAGCTGAGCCTGATGCTTTTCTCCCCTCTCTGTCTTTTTCTCCCCTACATTCTTTTACCCTTTTTTTGTGGAAAAAAAAAAAACAAACAATTTTCTCACCATCCTTTTCTCTGTGAAGTTCTGCACGTCACTGTCTCACACACAAAAAAAACATGCAGTTCTTCAGAAGATTTTAAAAAAGGATCTGAAAAAGTTGTCCTCTCGCTGTCATCCCGGCAGCCTTTTGACTCAGTGAAAGCAATCAGCGCTAATGCAACAAAACATCACACCAATGCTCTTCAGTGGACCAATTTGCGTGCATTGATTTAAAAATCAGGATTCGCTTCCCTCCCCTCGAACGCTCCATCGCGAACTGATTGATTCTAGAGATTTATCATAAAGGAGGTGTAAATATAACCTGAGCGTCCGGCGTGAAACTGTTAACAGCCCGACAGCTTTTGTACACTTAATCGAAACAACTCACTGTGTGTGTGTGTGTGTGTGTGTGTGTGTGTGTGTGGTCGCTTTTCTTGCCCTTTCACTTCTGCGGAGTCCAGCGTGCGTGTTGTGTGTCCTTCCAACATGTGTGTGGAGCTCTGGAGTCACAACACACCACATGATCACTGTACATAACACAGAGACGCCTGCTGCCACACACGCACACACCACACACACACACACACACACACACACATACACACAGCAGCTCCTGTGTACACTCTGGAGAAGAAGAAGAAGAAGAAGGTGAAAAGATCCTCTTTAGACACCTAAAAAGAGTTGTTTTTGTGAGATTATCATAACTGTAAATATAGGTCTCTCTCTCTCTCTCTCTCTTGGTTCACCACAGCTGCACTCCTGCCCTCAGGCTGTCCAGAGAGAGAGAGAGAGAGAGAGAGGGAGAGAGAGGGAGAATGTAAACTAGACTCGCCTTCCTTGGGTCTCATTGGTTGATTCTCTGTCTAGCGGTTTTGTCCTTGAGAATGTGCAGACATGGGGCAGATAATGTTCTGACACCAGAAACTCTAGACCGGGACCAGATCAACACTTACTCCCTTCTTCTTCTTCTTCTTCTTCTTCTTCTTCTTCTTCTTCTTCTGCTATTGTCACACCATCCGGACACACCAGATTGGTGATATGTTGACCGTAAAAGCAAAGATTAGAGGGAATGCGCTCCTCTATTTAAAAAAAAAAAAAAAAGATATTGCAAGTGTGTTGACACATGGCAATCATAAAATCTATTAATGGCAGGCCATAAAAATATCACACCCGCAGGCGTTCAAGGGGGATTATTTTGAAGCTGAGGTCTGGCAAAGCGACCCTGCAGAGGATATCATGGATGGATGGATGGATGGATGAATGGATGGATGGATGGATGGTCCGACGCAGCGCATTAGACTTTTTTTCTTCTTCTCTCAAATCGTCTAACAACCAGTCAGAATGAGCCTTTGAGCGTATTCAAAACCACGCACGCCGAAAAAAAAAAACCCGCAAAAGACTCCTGTACCACTCAATGTAAATGTGAGGTTTTTCATCTCCTTCTCCTCCGGCATGTTGCAAGGTCAAAGATCTCCTTTTACCGCGCGCTCTGGTGACGACGGGGTTTCTGCAGAAGTCAGCATGCCAGCAGAGGCCAGCAGCATGTATAGGAATCTCCCTGCAGAGATAAACGGCCAGACCCGGTGATCTAATCACAGCAGGTCCAGTGGGCTTTGATCCAACACATCATTCTTTAAAAAAAAAAGTCTGCAAATTAAACAAGAGACCAAGGACGACTGAGGTGGAGGCGGTGGAATTCTTTTTAAATATGAAATAATTCTGCGCAAAATTCTGAGCGCTGTGGCGACAATAATGATAGTAAAAAAAAACATTTTCCTATCGAGTGTGCTCTGGCGCTTCTGACACTGCAGTGTGTGTGGGATTATTAATTACTGTGTGCGTGCGTGTGTGTGTGTGTGTTTTATTATTATGACTCAGTCAGCTCACACATCTTTTCCTATCAAGGCAGAAAAAAACGTCTGAGAGGGTCATTATTGCCATTTCAATGACTTTAATAAGCAAAATAGGAAACAATTTCTTCCAAAAACAACCAAAAAATAAGACAAAACAGAAACCAGCCTGAATGGAACAGTTCAAATTTAAGTGTTTTTTTTTAACTATTATTTATATAAACAGGATTGAAAATTGATCCCCATCATCGCAAAGTACATGGTATAGGTGAAAACAAAACAACAACCCGCTGCTGCAGTTTCATTTAAGATTTCAACACAGTTGAATCAGTAACAAACCAAAAGAAAAAAAAAAAAAGATTGTTAAATGCATGACTTTTCAACAATAGTTTCAAATGCAAGCACCATGCTTATTCGATATGATCTGACAGTCTGTTAATTTAAATCATTAAAATAAAAACTTTTTTTTTTAACTATGCATCTGGCCAGCAGAACCAGAATCATCAAATAATAATAAAACAAGACACGAAATCGTATTACATAACATACACTTGGTTTTCATTTTGAGAAATTTGCACAACCTGAGTCCCCCTTTTTTACTGACCGGCAGGAAAAAAAATCAGGAAAAACATAGACAAATGAAGTGATCGATATTTTATCTAAATATTAACTCTACATGAAACCCCCCTCCCCTGACAAGTGAGTCGGTGCACTTTTATTGAAACATTGTTAAAAATATATAAATCATTAACATCAGGGCCCAGTGATGATATGCTACAGGTGGCCGCCAATCGGGAATAAGAGGACTGAGCTTCAAGTTCGCTCGAGAGTTAATAGAAAGACATCTGAATTATCTCTAACACACACTGTATGTAGAAAAAAAAAACCTTCCTCGCCTTTGGTGCGCAATAGCTCTCCTCTGTGCAAATCTGGGTCCAATAATATCGTGGCCACATGTTTGTCTCTCTCCTCAGCCCTCTCACACAAACACGTGTCCAAGATATTACTCTTAGAAAACTCCTTTTTTTTTGCACTCCAGGCCCTCTGCTGCTCGATAATATCACAATATAGTATCATAGTATGTCTTCCTGGAGGGAGGTGTGCACAAATTTCAAAATGAAAACATGAAGAAAAAAAAAAATCGTCATCCAAAAAAAAAAAAAAAAAGTGCACTTGACACACAAAGTTTGTTGTATTTTTAAATGCAACTGACAAAAAACAAAACAAAAATGCACTCCTCTTTCAATCGATAGCCCCCCAAAAATGATACAAAAACAAATCATACAAAATAACTGAAAACAAAAAAACACAACACGTAAGAAAGAAAGAAGTTCAAACCAGCCTCCTCGATCTTGTTGTGCAGTTTTTTGCGCGTTGCATAATATTTACAAGCCCAGAATAAAACCCCCCCAAACACCATGATGACACCGCACCGGCAGTCCTGCTGTTCTGTCCCCGCTGCATATCTCTAACCCCCACCCGCCCCCACCCAGCACCCACCCTCCCACCCACAAAAAAAAAAAAGAAACCATGGAGAAGCGCAGATCAACAACATGCTCTTAATATACACGAGAAGATGAAAGTACAAAATAGAAATTATTACCGTACATGTCCAGCATGCAGGATTAATATTTAATGCAGATTTTTTCTTTTTTTTTTTCCCTTTTTTAAGTTTGTTTCAATATATATTCGAATATAACCAAGCAGGCAATAAATCAATGAGATGTTGCATAAAAATGCCCCCCTATTCCCCCTTCCCCCTCCCCTCCCGTTCCCCCTCCTCCCAGCCTGACGGGGAGGGGGGGTTTTAGTAGACAGAAGTTTTAAATTTTGCATAAAAGTTGAAGTCTTTTTGCCTTTTTTGGAGAGGGGGGGGAGACATTTTTTCTCAGATTTCTATTTTTATTTATTTTTTTGTGACGAGGCCAGGCCCGCTCGTTGCTTTCATAACAATGTCGAAGAACAGAATTACCAAAGACAACACGCCTCGACGCCAATCAATCCCCCAACACCTACTTTACAGATTCTTTCAAAATAAAAGCTGTAGCCTCAAAAGAGAGAGGAAAAAACAAAAACAAACAAACAAACAATAAAGAAAAAGTTCATCAGCCGATCCTCTTCTTTGAAGAAGAAAAAAAAACAGTCTCTTCACTACAAGCAACTAGTCTACAAAGATGCTGCGACTGATCAGACACTCTACTGTTGCTCTTTGTATCTCAGTTGACACGTGGATGGAGAGATGGTTATATATGAGGATACTATTCGATGGATTATTCTTCTAATATGAATATAGTTGTTACCGTTATTAGTATAATCATAAACAGTATGGGAGGTGTGGGTTATTGTCAGCCAGTCTGTCGTTTTTGTGGAGAAAAAGGCAAGGTTGGGGGTGTGTGTGTGTGTGTGTGTCGTGTGTGTGTGTGATGTGTGGTGTGTGTGTGTGTTGGGGGTATGGTGGGGGTAAAAGTTTTGTTGTGAAAAAGGCTCTTGACAACTCACATGAAAAACTCTGGTGATGAAGGGTTGTCACTGGTCGAGCCAGCCTCGCGGAACCCGTTATTGGCCCCCGACCCCGTCAGTTTCTCGCACTTGAGTTTGTAGGCGTCCCTCTCCCGCGCCAGCCGGCTGATCTCCGCCTTCAGCTGCTCCACCTGGTTGATCAGCTGCGTCTTCTCGTTCTCCAGCACGTGCTTCTGCTGCACCCGCTTGAACCGGCAGGACTGCGCGTAGCCCCGGTTCTTCAGGGTCCTCCTCTTCTGCTTCAGGCGGATGACCTCGTCCTTGGTGAAGCCCCGTAGGTGTCTGTTGAGCTCCCGCACCGACATGGACACCAGCTGGTCGTCGGAGAAGCGGTCCTCCACGTTGAGTCCGCCCCCGGAGCCGTGGGACTGGCTCAGGTGGCCGTGCGGATGGTGGTGGTGGTGGTGGCGGTGGTGATGGAGCGGCTGGTGGGACTCTGGGGAGACCGGGGACGGGCTGTCGGGGTCCTGGCTGTGGTGGTGGTGGTGCTGGCTGTGTGGGTGGCTGTGTCCGCCCGGGTGCCCGGACAGCTCCTCGGCGTGGTGCGGGATGCCCCCCGCGTACGGGTGATGGTGCTGCTGGCCGTGGCCGTGGTGGCTGTGGTGGTGGTGCGGGCCCCTGTAGCCCTCGAAAGCGCCCTGCTGCTGCAGCTGCTGCTGGACGTGCGGAGGCGGAGGGTGGCCGTGAGCTGTGGCTCCGATCAGGGCCTCCACCGCGTCCTCTGGGGTCAGGCTTAGCGTCTGCGGGTCTAGCTGCTGGTGGTACCCGCTGTTCGGCATCCAGTAGAGCTCCTCTAGGTGGTTTTTCTGCTCTGTGGGGCTGAAGCTGGGCGAGGAGGGCA
Organism: Lagodon rhomboides; assembly: GCA_039737535.1. Classification (NCBI taxonomy): domain Eukaryota; kingdom Metazoa; phylum Chordata; class Actinopteri; order Spariformes; family Sparidae; genus Lagodon; species Lagodon rhomboides. Next base: position 21,329,730 of record CM077792.1, on the reverse strand, counting down.
CCGAGCTGCAGGGTGTGCTGATGGGGGTGGAGGACACGGAGCCCTGGGGTTGGAGACGGTTACACTGGCGCACCCCGTTGCGCTCCAGCCCGGCCAGGCCTTCCTTCTTCACGTCAAACTTCATCAGGTCAAAATCGTTGACATATTCCAGAGCCAGAGGGCTGCTGGGTAGCTCCGGGCCCATGCTCAGCTCTGTGCTCATGTTGCTGTCGCGACTCTTTTGCAGATATGCGAGCGTCGCGAAAACTGACTTATTAATCAGCGTCTCTTCTCTCCGTTCTTGTTTCATGCAATAGTTCTTTTGGCTCCTCCACCGCTGTGCACTGACTTGCTGTAGCATGAAACACCGTGTGATTGGTGAAGGTGAAAAAAAAAAGAAAAGAAGGAAAAAAGGAAAATGAAAAAAAAAAAAAAAAAGTAGCGGAGGAAAACTTTCAGACTAATGCTCTGCACACGGTTTGCGTCATAGCCTACTTCTGCTGGGATAATCTGGCAGAGAGACCAGACAGGAGGTAGAAAAAGCAATGCGTCTCAGTGCAAAAAGTTCAAAAAAACCTCAGTCCCTTCAGTAGAAGTGTTCACAAAAAATAAAAAATTAAAGAAAAAATCTTTTAAAAAATCAGCATAAATAACAATAATAGAGGAAATACCACGATTGTTCGCTGAGACGGGCACCAGTCCTCGTAGCGACTTCTTGGTTGTAAGTCCTTTTTTTTCTCCAGGAAAATAACAGGAGCGAATAAAGCGAAGAGTAAATAGGGCGTCTGATTTTTCGCTGAGAAGCCGCTTTTCCAGCTCTGCACCGCAGAGATTTTAAAGGCTCGCCTCTCTCACTCTCTCCCACTCTGTGGTATCCAGCAGACTGCGCTTGGAGCCAGCCAGCGCTTTATCCTTATAGCACCGTGACGTCGAGCCGAAAGGCTGGATCCGGAGCGCTCAGCGCTCCAATGGGAGCGAGACTCCGCGCTGAAATAGAGGAAGAGAAGGAGGAGGAGAGCGAGCGCGCACAATACAGTCCTGACAGCCACAGACAGTCAGCTGACCGACTTCCCTAAAAGCAGAAGGTGGGAGGAAAGTGGAGGAGAGAGAAAATGCCTCCACTTCATGGAGTCCGGTGCAGCGCAGCGCTTCGTGTCTCCTCTTAACGCTGCCTCAGATCTTAATGAGAGGAGTGTGAGTGATTCACGGGCTGTAATACCGAGCGCCAAATGAGAATCCACTAATAGCACTTTTATGGCGCAAAGCTCCCTTTGAAAACTTATTAATTTAACAAAATGTTCAATATTAAAACTGCCAGGGGGCTTTATATGAAAGGGCCCGACACCCTAACAGTTTGTGTCCAAATGTACTTTGACTGTTTTTAAGACAGTTACTATCTGAGAGGAAGACACAGAGCACGTGCTCCCTTAATGTCGCCATTCATTGATTCAATAATACTGGAATAAACTGACTTATTATTATTATCATTATTATTTTTTTTACACCTGATATACTTTACCTTGCTTTGCTTTAATAAGTTAACCAATCGCAGGTGTCCTGTGTGTTTGCCTGCAGATAAAGGTGGAGGTGAGAGGTCACCAGTTTTAAACAATGTTAAAAGTTGGATCTTGACCTTTCTCACAAACAAAGACGCATAACTTTATTATGCTCAATGTTCCAGGCGCAATCACACTCGTCTCACAGTCAGATGTCGAGGTTTAGTTTATGGTAAAGAATCATGATATACTTTTTATACAGTTCATCTTAATCTATGCATCTCTGCTCCTCTCTTTGGTGACCTTGCTGCACTAAGCTTCACAGACTTTTTTTTTTCTCTCTCCATAATTTACCTCTGATTGGACCGCGGCGCTGTTATTTGTGTAACCCCTGTGTTATAATCATTACGGGTGAAGTGCATTTTTCCTGGTAAAAGTTAAAGTTGACTTTGTTCACAGCCTGTTATTACTCCCAGCTTTTCCCACATCAGGCTCGTCTTGGCTCGGACGGTTTGTTTTACACCGGGGCAGCGTCGCAGCAGGGGGAGCGAGCAGAAAACAGGCTCAAGGCTGCCCCTGCGTGGACAACACGTGAACCTGGATCAGCTGCTGGTGCACGTTCTCCTTTTTTATTTTCTGCGCTTGGATTTTTCCTCCCCATTTTTTTTTTTTTTTTTTTTTATCTCCGCGCTAATTGCTCGTTTTAAAGGTCACATCCTGCAATTATGACTGACAACAATTAATCTCTGTCATTTGAGCCTCATAAACACTCAACTGTCTCGTGTTTAATCATCTGCCCCCGACTCTGTCTAACAGGTAGTTTGGCCGAAATAGACTCGGAATCCTGCAAAGCACGTGTGCGTTGATTTTTATCTGTATTTTTAATTGCCCTGCCAAAAAAAAAAAAAAAAAAAAAGTAGTGTGAGCAAATGTCTCGCTTCCCTGCAAAAAAAGGGAAACCGCTTGTAAATGAGTCAATTTGAAGGATCGATTGGATTATCATTTCGTTTCCACCTCATATGCACGCTTGAGTACAGCCGCGACCAAGAGCGTATTGATCAGGCATCGGATGTGAGAGGAGGCTGCCAAAGACGAGATCCCGATAATGAAGGGCTTATTTGTTTGCTTTAAATTCCTCATCAGCTCCAGATGCGCTGCAGTGATGAACTCTGGAATCCAGCACGTCGTAAATCATCATCGTTTGAATTTTTTTTTTCTTAAAAAACGCAATTTAATCCTCAGTTTGGGTAATTTAAGGATAGTCTTCTTCTTTTTCTCTCACTGAAAGTCTGAGTTTTATTTCTGAAGCTAAAAAGAAAAGATGATGAAATCACAAAATCATACATTTTAGAGAAAATATCAGATTTTCATGAAGCATCGATGAGAAAGAGGCAGAAACCAGACACTTTACAGAAACGGTCGAAAAATGTATCATTATTATTATTAATTTATTACTGTTATTGTTATTATTATAAGATTTTATGAGCCTGCATCATTATTTTGGACCAAAAGTACAAAATAATAATTGGTTATTTTTTAATATAATTGCACTTTTAAGCGACTCTGGATTGTATTTTTCCCTCATCTGATTTTTAAAATCTTTTATCAAGAGTGTCTGGTCTTTGATTCTGAACGTTTCTCACATTTGAAGCCTCTCTACACACTCGCTACTTCGTCCTATTTCAGCCTCGCGTGCTCACACACTCGAACGCAATCTGAGCCAGATCTTTTTTTTCTTCTTCTTCTTCTTTCTCGTGCAGAATCTAAAGCGTGCAGGTAGCGTTCGTGTTACTGTCATCCTTTCTCTTTTTCTCCTTTTCACTCCCAGCTCCTCTATTCTCATCTCCAACTTCAGAAGCGCCCCGAGCGAGTCGTGCCGTGCCGTGCCGAGCTGCTCTAAAACCTCTTCCCTGCGAGGCCGACCTGGCGGCAGCCCCATTAGGTTGTAATGCTCTCTAATATAGCCCGAGTCCACCGTCTAATAGATCCAGGCAGGCCTGCCGGCGGCTCTCCCCCTTCGGTAATAACGGGCTGTAATGGAGAGACGAGATGTAAAAAAGCGTCCATGTCAGCAGCATATCGGTGGTTAATGATCTATTAAGTGATCCGTGTGCTTATGGACAGCGAAAAAAAGTGTTGATGCTTGCTTATTCGCCCCTAATGAGAGTCCCATCCTACGGATTTTAGGAATGAATAACAGAAATAAAATCACCTTTAAAATGTTACATTTAACAGTTGAGGCATGGAGGCTGCAGTGGCTGCGGAGCTTCCCACAGCTCACATCTCACACCTGCACCAGGCCCGCTTGTTTCACACAGGAGGCCCATGGAGCGTCTATAGGAAGAGACACGATTCCCCTCGAAAATATGGATCTGTATTCCGCTCCAGGACCTATCCATGCGTGTGCACCTGCTGTCCGGAGGCCGGGGCTGCGCTGCCAAGACCGCTCGGATCTGCAAACTTTCGTGTGCATGGAAGGATGCGGTGGCTATGAGGAATACTTTTTTTTTTTTTACCCTCCTTTTTCTTTTTTTTAGAGGTAAACTGTTTTATTCGGTTGTCTTTTGGCCGTTTGGTCGTGCGTAATGATTAACTTTAATGGTCCCCTCCCCGACCAGTCCTGGAAATGTTGCAGAACAAAACGGAAGGTATCCGCTGTGGAAGGCCCCTGACAGGGAGAGTGAGGGATGGAGATGGAGAGACAGGGCTTTTTCGGAAGTGCTGCTTTCATGAGGCTTGACGCGGGAGGGAGAGAGGAGAGGCGCAGAGCTGGCGCAGCCCCGGCTCCAGCTTCCAAAAGTTTTTACGCGTTACCGCTCTCAGTGCGCAGTGACCGACTGACTTTATAATACCAAGAACTAAGGAATGCGAGTGTAGAGTTCAACGTTTAGACTTTGTTCTCAGGATATTTAGCCGCCTTATGTTTATCGTTGTCATTATTTATGGAATGGCTTCTGTCGAAAAACCTCTTGTTGCCAGTTTTTCTCGCAAATTCACGTTAAATTACGCACCAAAAGTTTATAATTACAACTCATTTAGAAGCCTTTTATCAGTAAAACGGCCCCGGATCGCAGTGTGTAAACAGGTGTCTCCATGTATTATCTCCATCTGTGTTTTACCATAAAAAAATAAGAAGCAGATAAGCTCGAGGAAGCCTTCACTTGTTTTCTCAAATTTCAGTTTGACTCTACACGCGGTGCATCAGTAATCTAACATCTTCCGCTTACAAGGTGAACTTACTCAGGCATTCTTGTTTACCCCCAGACTGATCGATTATCTCTGTGAAAACATGTATTATTAAGACGTGTCGTCTGTGTAAACAGGCAGAGGCCAGCCTCTGGAGAAAGCTAACATCACCATCAGGGATAATTGACCGAGGAGGTTTTTTTTTCTTTCTTTCAGGGAAACAAGAGGTGAGATAAGTGCAAAATTCTGGCATCTCATTAAAATGAAAAAGTATCGATTTAACAGTGAACCATCAATTGTTTATCTTTAAAAAAAAAGAGAGAAAATCCCTGTGCATGCTGTCCTCCTCCTCCTGCCCGGGCCTGCCTCTGACAGCCATAATTCTTCAGTGTTATCAGCAGTTACACTCTCGCCATTTACCCGCTGAGAAGGTAGTTGTGTTTGCAGGGAAAATTAGAGCTTATTTCTTGTGACAGGGCGCCTCTGGTGGCGCATTTACTCATTGCTAATAGTTTGACGTGTATCATCTGTGACATGCAGTCTTTTTTTTTTTTTTTCTTGGTACTTACATCATGCAGAGTGCCCCAACTTCAGAACTTCAGTTATGTAGTCTTTTTCTCAGTTTGTTTGTTGCGAGGATATAAACGTATGATGCGGAGGCCGGGGTATAATTGTGGGCCTTTTCTGAGATTAGATGTCTCTGATTGACGTGTTGTAAATATAACAACAAATAAATGTCAGTACGCACTGTACTGGCTTAATCCCAGAAGAAAAAGAACAATAAATCTGCCTTTTGCTGTGGTCATTTCATTAATGTAAATTGCAATGCTATGTACAATAGTTTGGCTTGCGTCCAGCTGGCTCTTTGCTGAGGCTCGTGCGTAACATCGGGTCTTATCATAAACTCGGGGGGCCGCGTAACCACAGAATGTAGGCGACACCACAGGAACCGAATATCAAAGTGCAGGCATAACATAATTAAAGCCCCGTACTCTCTGGTCATAACCGCAATTTACATCTGTGTTTTCTGAGCCATAACAGGCTACCGTAATTCTGAAGAAACATGCGAGTCACTAAAATCTTATGGTGTAGTGAAAACATAATTTTTACGCACGAGGACACACCTGTTTCTTGTAAAAACTTCACGTGTCGGGCTGTCTTTTTTCTCTCCTCTCATGCCTTGCACCAGGATTCTGTCTGTTTGGCTTTAACGTGTCAGCGTTGGGGAGCATCCCTTCGCTCGTAAGCCTCTCTAATTATCTGCACGTGGAGCTGTCGGACCGCATCTCCGGCCTTTATTAAATTTCCAGTTCATTCGGTATTCTGGAAAATTCATGTCACGTAAAGTAAGAGTGTACGGCAGCAGTGTAAAAGAAGGCCTCGGAGGGCTCTGCGTAACGTCTGAGAAGAGTTTTCCTGCCGTGTGTGTGTTGTGTAAACGTTTATGTGAGAGTTTCTTCAGGACACCAGGTTTGCCAGAGAGGATCACCAAGCCAGCTAACCCCAACGTGTGTGTGTGTGAGTGTGTGAGTGTGTGAGAGTGTGTGTGGGTGTGATTGATCTGGTGGTGGGTGGCTGCAGCAGCGGGTGTGTTTTAGGGCTTAGAGATGATGCAGCATTTCTTCTTGATTGTCTCTGCCTGAGTCTCCTCTCCTCTCCTCTCCTCTCCTCTCCTCTCCTCTCCTCTCCTCTCCTCTCCTCTCCTCTCCTCTCCTCCCCTCTCCTCTCCTCTCCTCTCCTCTCCGGACCTGTTGTCATTCACCATGAGTCAGAAGACGCTCGCTTTTATCAAACATCTCTACCCTCCCTTTCTCTCTCTCCTCCTCTGTCCTCCTCCCTGGCCGGGTGACCCCCTTGCCTCTTGGCTCTCTCACCCCTCTCCTCTGGCCCTGGCCCTAGCTGGCCCTGCCCACCCTGGGTCATTTATCATGGACCAGGAAGGGAGCCCCTGGGCCTGCAGGCCCCTGTCAGCCCCTGCAATCGCCTCTTTGTGGCTCCCAGCAAACAAGTGTCGGATCAGCAAAAGTCTATTAAAGCCTGGTGGGCCTTTCTCAGCCAATTGGGTTCGGGTCACTGAGCTGCTCTCCGTGCTGCTCCGAGAGCTCTTTGTGTCGCCGCCGTTCGCTGACACAGATCCCCACAAGATTAATGATTTTTAGCAGCCATTTGGGTCTCATTCGTAGGGTCCTTCTCTCTTTCTCTCCCTTTGCCCCTTTTTCCTCTTTTCTCCACTCATTCTGTCCTTTTTTTTCCTCCTTTAACCTATTTCTTATCCCACTCTACCTCCTGATTCCTCGCCGTTCGTTCACTCTCCGGTTAACTCCTCCTCCCCTCCTTCCTTTCACTGTTAGCCCAATCAGTGTTGACCGCTCTGTGTCTTCACTTTGTATGGTCGTTATCCATGCAAATGTTTTGTTTTTTTTGCGAATCCTATATGATAACTGTCTCTGTACTACAATTTTACAATACACAAAGAATGCAAAATTGCAGTTGCGAGACATGTTATTTCACTTGTTTGTACCGGAGTGATTTGCTCCTGTCTGATAAATCCGGAGGATGTTAAGAAACCAACTCGAGCATCCACATTACAGTCCTGGCAGGCTTCCCCGCAGTCGGCCTCCAGGGGTTCGGAGTAATCTGAAATCTTCGAGCCATTTCCACGACTTCCATGTTGCCATGTTCTCAGTGTTGTTTCCAGTAATTACTGCAGGTTAAGTGCACGTCCCGGAGCCCAGTGGAGGCAGCTCTATCCCTCACCTGGGACATGACTCAGCACAGTTCAGGTCATCCGGCCATTTCCCTGACCACTGGACCACACCCCGACCTACTCTAAACCCACAGGACAAGCGCTATTTACGCAGGACTCATGTTCACTTACATCACGTAATGTAATGGTTGTTTTATTTACTGGCTGGATTTTTTTTTTTTTTTTTCAGACACACAGCCTCACACTGACATGTTTAACCATTTGAAGTGCAATAAACACACATTTATATTTCTTCTTTATCATAAAATGTAGCTGTTTTTCCTGAACTTTGCAAAGAGTCGGAGTTAAATAATGAGATCTTTAAGTGTTTGGCTTTTATTTTGTAATCGATTTTGCCATTTAAGAAGATTCTTAATTAAATACACATCCTCTGTCCCGTCTAGACAACCAGCCTGTTATGACATTTGGACATTTAAGGATAAGTTCACCCAAAAAATGAAAAGTTAGTCATTATCTACTCACCATCATCCCAGAGTCTGGTGAAGTTTCGGAGTCTAGACTCATATGTACAGTGAAATAGTTGCTGTAATTGTTCCTGTTCACACTGGCAATGGAGAGTTCCCTTCCTTTCAGTTCAGTTGACAAAGTCCACATTCCTCATTCTGCCCAAAAAATACGTTCTGAAGTCCAGTTGAAGCTAAAACGAGGCAGTCTGAGTTGAACTAAACAACCTCTTTGCTTTACTATGACTCTGTTTGCAGCTCAGCATGGGAACACTGAGAGGAATGAGCCCCCTCGATTTGACTAATTATCACCTCATTTTAGCTCCAGGTGAACTTTTTGCTCTTTTTTAGCACAAAAGGAGAGATTTGTTCTGGAGGCATGTTAATAAGGGGTCTCTTCATGTTGCACTGTTGGTGTTGTTGTTATTAGAACGTCATAATTAAAATCGTTTCAAATCATGATTTCAGTTTTATGTTGCTGTTTGGTTCGATTTAGATAACAAAAATACTTGATTAGTTTTAGGAAAGTGTGGTTAAATACCGTAAAATAGACCCTTTCGCAACATTAAACAAGTACTATATTTCAGTCTTCTCTGTCGTTTAATGTTTATGTTTCATGCTTGCAATCTCTTGTATCTCCGGAATACCTTTCTAGGGTGAAGTGTGTGGTGCAGCAGTGAATGGAAACCGTGTGTGGTCATGTACTGTATGTGTGTGTATATGTGAAAACATAATATTCCTCCATCCTGTGTGTTAGTGAAGCTGTCAGTGAGGCTGCTGGTCGCTCAGCTCTCCCTGTGTGTTTACAGCATGTCTGTTTTAGGCCAGAATGGATGAACCCGGCCTGCCGCCATGTCCATCCACCTGCCCTGTTTCCTGTCTGATTAATCTTCTCTCTCTCTGTGTGTGTGTGTGTGTATGTGTGTGCGTGCGTGCGTGCATGGGTGTGTGTTTGTTTGTATGTGCGCCCGTGTGTAAATGGTTATAGATGGGGCGACACCACCACACTGGCAGTCTGAATCATTACTCACAAAGATAGGGAGAGACCCGGGGCCGAGGAACCCCTAACATCCTCCTCCTTCCTACACACACACACACACACACACACACACACACACACGCACACACACACATATCCCCAGGTTATTCATTTCTAAGCAGAGTGCCTGGCATTTCACCACATCCACCCCCCTCTTTATTAAGAGACTGAAGCTGCGGGTTCCCTCTCGAAAAGGGGGAGTGAGGGATGGTTTTCGATTGGGTCGTCTACTCTTTGTTTGCACCCTTCCTCTTTGCCTTCTCTCTCGTCATTTCTCTTAATCTTCCATTTCCATCTCTTTCTCCCTCTCTCTCTGTCTTTTTCTCTGTTTTTCTCCCTTTTCCTTCCAGGGAAAGTGTCCGCCCGCCCTGACAGCTACTTGTCCCACAAGACCAAAGGTAAGGGTGGAAGAAATACCTCTGCTGACTTACAGTTTGTGTTTGTACATGAACTTTTAAATCCATTTATATTGATTGTTAGCAGTTTACAGCTTCTGGACTCGTAGTAGAAGTTAATATCTTAGAGTTCAAACTAATGATGGGAGGAGCTCATGGAAGAGCCAATGAGGCCTGAACAAACTCAGGTACTTAAAGGTGCTATGTAGTTTTGGGTAAGAACAGAAAGATCTTCATGCACTGATTTGTTTTATGCCTAAACAAACGAAATAAAGAAACTCTCTTCAGTTTCATGACTGAATCAACTGAATAAACAAACTGACCTTAAACACAGTTTCATACTATTTTACTTTGCTTATATTTGGCGGACCCTGCCACCTTCCTAGCTTCAAACAGTGTTCTTGGGCCTTATTTTCCTCTGAGAACAGCTTGTTTAAAAAATATGTATATATTTATGTGTGTGTATTATAACCTCATTAATATTGTGAATATTAAAATTCCTCTTCAAAAACTACATAGAGCCCCTTTAAGTTCTGCTATTAGATAATTAGCAATTGTAAGCATTACGGGCAACTTCACCTCATTCAGTGGGAAGAGTTTAGAGAAGGTGAAACGTGCACAAATGAAATACGGATGTAGAATTAAAGTTTCTGGCACAGTTTCCCTCGGCGTATTTGTAATAATCATTAGGGATAAAAAAAAGCAAATATTTATTTGGTTGTTTGTTTCTTCTCAGGTTGAAGAAAAAGCCCCTTTGTTTTGTGGAATATATGAGGGCAATTATAACCCCATCATGAAGAGACCACGGACCTAAACAGAATGGTAAAATGGCAGTATCGTTGAATATCCTCATCAAGAGCGCCGCAGCACACGGGGATAACAAATGTGTGTCGTGTGTGTTCGTGCATTTGATTCCGGGAAAAAGGTGTGTTTGTGGTCCTCAGCCGCTTGAACGTGTCTGCTGTTTATAGCGCATATGCATGAGTATACGTGTCCACAGCAGTATGTATGCATGTGTTGGAAGGGGGTATATATGTACGGGAAGAGAGCCTGTAAATAAATCTGTTTGGGGATTGGGGGTGTGGGGATGAAATATGGTCCCAGGGATGTGGAGCAATGTGAAAAACTCGGCAACGCCAGGGAATAACAAATCTCCTGATGTCGCCTCGCCGCAAAATAAATACACTCCCCCGTACAAGTCATCCATCTGGACTATGAGTCGCAACAAAGACGCCCCCAATACATCCCCAACACACATGTCCACGCGTGCAGCCAGCACCCACCCCACACAGCAGCCATATTTATTTACACGTTTATTTATTTGTTTGTTTGTTTGTTGAATTAAATGAAAACAGCTCGTGGGAGATTGGGAAGTCTATTTATTGTATTTTTTTTTTGTGAATGATTTTTCACCACCACCAGCTCTCCTTAAAATGCCGTCTGTCTTAATGGTTGGTTCAGAGGGGTGGGTGGCGTAGGGTGGAGGGTTCGTGTACCGGGCGTTTTAACTAATGATCGATCACGGGGGATTAAATAATTAAATTTCAGCCTTGACAATTTAAAAGTCTCCCCACACACGTAAGTCGAACGAATGAGGAAAGAGGCAAAGATGAAAGATTCCGCCTGCAGCAATGTATCAGACGGATTCAACATCTAATACATTACAGGGAGAGTGTGCGTGTGTGTGTGTGTGTGTGTGTGTGTGTGTGTGTGTGTTAGCATAGAGCTGTACCGTTTTTAGCACATGTGCATGCACGTACACACACACGCACACTCTCTACTGTCTTTTCCTGACATAAAAGCTGCAGTAAGTACATTCAACTAACCATGTAGGCCCACCAGATTCCTCTTTCCTTTCCTTATCCGGGGTCTAAAGAGACAAAAAACAGCATAAAGGCGTTCAAAGTGTTGTTTATCCTCTCAAATTCAGTTCTTCTTTTGTCCAATTAAGGCCCATTCTCTTGGCTTAATTAGGTCACGGTGAGCCGTGAGTCATGCTTGTGTGTGTGTGAGGGTCATTCCGTCCCTCCCAGGGATGAATATTAGCCCTCGTTGTTTGCAAATAGGTGATGTATGGTGGCCATATCTCTCGGTGCTGGATGTTTTTTAGAAATTTCCTCTCCTTTATCAATTGACTAACAAACCCATGTATCACTGCCACTCTCTCCCACTCCCCGCATAAATTAAATAACCATCTCTCTCCTCTCTCTCTCTCTCTCCCTGCCTCTCACGTTCTCTCTCATCTGTTCCTCCGTGCTCCCGAGTCCCTTTTCATTACTCCTTTAAGCTTTATTCGTTTTATTACATTTTGTACGTTTTATATCGGCTTCGCGCGCACACAACAGTCGGCGGTGATGCTGCGGGAGTAATAATGATGCAGTTGTAACGTACACCTCGATCACAAATTTCCCTGTAATGTGATGGAGACAATAAAGGTGCTTTTCACTGATTGCCACTCTGCCTCCGGCATGTTATTTGATGTGCTCATCATCGGGTGACGTTTGGCGTATTTAAGGACGGATCATCATAAGTGAAAATATGTTTACTCGTTGCTGTTTTACGACTGTGATGCCTTCTAAATCTGCTGCCTTTCAGATGGACGGCGGGTAAAGAGCTACAGGCTGAAGCTGGGCGGGTTCCTCTCTGTCACATGATGATGACAGGAGGCCGATTACGCCGGAGTGCCATATTGTAAACTACTCATCATTAGCGGGCCCATCCCGTCTAACGACCCCACTGGAGATAAACAGGGGCGATGTGGAGAGCCATCTTAATCAGGAGGGCCGTTTAGGAGTGGGGCTCTGTCATTACGCACAGCTGTATCACACCAGGATATGGGAGATGCTGAGCTGTAAAGCGGCACAGCGAAGCCGGCCCAGGCACCAGCCCCGAGCTCCACAGGGGCTCAGTGTTGTTCTGATCGGCCCTTTAAATCCGTAATGATCAAGAATAGAAAGATAAGTGCCTGAAACACCCAGCCAAGTTAAATTATTACCCGCCATTGAAGGTCTCTAGTCACAGCCTCGCAGGGACGCTCGCACAAACTTAAGTCAATAGCATGCGAGGGAGAGGAGGGGGGGAGGGGATGTGAGATGAGTTGAATTTGTAGTTTATGTGAATCCCACTCCCTCGCTCCTTCTGTCTCCTCCGCTCTGTTTATACACAACACTCCCTTCCCTGCTCGTCTCGCCTTCCAAAAAATCATCAGCGTAAAACAAATAGATGCCTAATCATGAGAATGACACTCCTCCAACACGTGTGTACACACTCGACGCGAATAAATAACTCCGAGGAGGATCTGCTTGTCTTTCCAGGTCAATGAACCCACCGTGTAGACAAATACATATAGATAGTGTCGTCTTATTCACCGTCTTCTCCTTTCACTTATTCCCACGCTTTAAGGAGCATACTTTCGCAAAGAAAACTTTCACAGGCCAATGTTTGACAAGTGGAATTTTAAAGTCTGTGTGGGACTTTCGTTCAAGTATTTCTAAAAATATAATTATATCCCGTGAACCTACTATTTAAGCTTGGAGATGTTGCTCGTCCTTACATACATTTTTTCCCAGTGGCCACTCGCAGCACTGCAGCAAAAGATTTCCCCTGCAGCCCCAAATCTTTTTGGCCGACCAAATTTTGCTGATGAGATTGCAATTACACTGTGAACAGGTGACACATCAGTCTGGCCCCAGAGCTTGATTCGGTAATGACGTAATGACCCTTCCTTTTTTTTTAGGTCCCTTGCACATAACCAGGAGGTCAAAAAAAGAAAAAGAATCAACTGCAAAAAAGTGTGCGTAATGCTCCATCAATCAGTTGATTTTATTAAACTACTTCCTCTTTTATTCTCTGTTTAAACACGGCATTTTTCAGATCCTCACAGACTCAGATCTTTCCACCCTTCCTTGTTTCTTCCCCTCTTGTGTTCTCGTCATCCGGTGCATCTGGCGTCTCCCTCATCATATCTCCCAGTAACCCCGCTCTCCTGTCCCTCAGATGGACAGGCCTGAGTTGTCTGGACAGGCCGTAGCTCTCCCCACAAACGCTTGAACAATTGGAGGTAAATACGTTGGAGACAGCCCATTTGTTTTGTGCCGGCGGTGATGCATGCTTTTGCAGCAAGCAGCACATTTTTACCACGCAGCCCAAAGCAGCTGTGAGTAATGGACTGCTCCGGCCTGTCCACTCATTCTGCTATTTTTATTATTGTCTCCCTTATAGTTTTCATTTTTCATATTGGGGGGAGAGAGAGAGAGAGAGAGAGAGCACACAGCATTCCCTTCAAGTATGTTCTTTCCCTAAAAGAGGCGGGAAGCGAGTGGCCCCACATCCCCCCGCTTCCACTCGCTTCATCATCTTCCATCAAGCGTCCCTCGCTTTTTTTAGTCGGACTGACAGATTTTGTCGGATGCCAGGAAGAGACAAATAAGGGATTATCAACAGACAGCACAATAATTCAGGTTGGACAGCTTCATAATAATTTTTCATCCATCCATCACTGTGCTCCTCTGGCATGCTGTCTGGTTCAGCCTCTGGGGATCTCGGGGTATTCTTGGATCGGGAGACCTGAGAGCCTGTGACGAAACAGGCAAAAACAAGAGCTTGAACTCGAATGAACAGAATATAATAACGTGTGCTTACAGTAGAAGCCGTAACCACAGAGCTGAAAGAGCTCGGCTTTGAAGATGATTCACTAAGTAGCTAAAATTATCTGCTGCCGCCGGCCCCGGGGAGAAGACTGTTATTTTGCATTGAGGCACTTGTATGGGCACCTATAATGGGTGCCTCTTAATTCCACTGACAGCTTTACAGGACCTGAGTTATGTAGCATGAGCCGTGCTGCTCGTTAGGCCCTCGCCAGGTTTCACACTGCGTAACACTAATACACCCACCACCACCCCCTCCGCCTCTGCCCTTTCCCCCCCTACACACACATAAAATCACACACATATATGAAGGCTTGCACTAAGAGCCGCCGGCCCACACAATTCCTCTGCACACCTTTCTCGTATAATGGGGGTTATTTGTTCAAGTTGTTCGGCTGATGTTGGTACCAGATTTATTTCCTCGCTTCCTGCCCTTCATTTTGCGCTCCTCTCTCCTCTTCCACCTACATTTTCCTCTCCCCTTATCCTCTCTCTCATCGTGCCCACCAGGCCGACCACCGTCTCCCCCTCCTCCCTCAGCTCCCCCCCTCTGCTCCCGCACCGACAGTAGCAGGGTCCTGCTGTGTGATCCATCTCTGTCAGCCCGCTAAAATGATAATGCCAATTAAATCAGAGGAGTAATTGCCCTCCGCTGCCTCTGATCCCCTGCAGACCATCAACAGGAGCCGTGGCCCCAAATACGAATGAGACCCGGGGCCCCCAGAGGCCCTCGTCTGGGCGTGAGCGTGAGGACAGGTGGGGAGGGGAGAGGGAAGGGGTGGAGAGGGAGGGCAGAGTGGGGGAGGAGGGGTGATTTGTAACTTTTAACCTCCACTGATCACCGATGGCCTTGACAGGGAAGGAGTGTAGGGAAGAGGAAGAGACACACAAACACACCAGTGGAGATGCTGGTCGTTGTTGCACATGGATGAACACACACACATATGTTCAAGGTCGCTGTCAAAGGACTTATGGCCCTTGCCACCGCACGCAGACTCTCAGTGTGAGGAGCCTAATAGGAAGTGAAAGGACTATCTGGCAGCGGACTGTAACACCACTGATCAGAGGTGACACAGCTGCACTCCCAGGTCAGCCAGGCGGCCATTATTACCACCGTCCCGATCACAAATTCACTTTTAGGGTTATTGTCTTCCCTCTGATAACGTGCACAACACACGGTTCGGTCCTCAATATCTAATCAATGATCTTTATAGCTTTATGTGTCCTCTGGCTTTTTTGTAGAAGAAGAGAAGGTGACTGAACACAGCTTCACTGACACGCCAACCACACATGAGATTCCTCAAGGTATGTTTGTAAATCCTCTTTCTTTTCTATTATCGTTTGATTATGATCAGGTGCCATGTAGAGCTGCGACTAACTATTATTACCTCTGTCAAGGAAGTACTGTTTTCACCCCTGTCCAATTGTTGGTTGGTTTGTCGTCCGACGTAAAACATTAGTCAGGCGGAGGGGTAGTAAAAAAAAGATGGAATTTGGTACTAAAATGGCTGTAAATTTGGAGGCTATCAACTTCATTTGTCTATGTCAGATTACTGAAGTCTCATCTGGACTATTGTTTTAAGATGGACTTGAAAATCGTGAACGTATTCTTTAACGTGACTCCTTCAGATCGCTTGTTTTGTTTGACCAACATCCAAACAGCACCCAGATTCACAGTGATGTAAAAACCAGTAAATCTTCACATTGATCGACTGTGAAAATTGCAGTTCTCTATCAGTCCATCGATTGATTGACTGATCGTCTCATCCTCCGGCCACGTCAATTATCAAACACAGTTTCCTGTCAAAGGTGACGCCCCGTCATCATGACATAACAAGCACAGGCCTTCTGCCTCAACTTCACCACCAACCAGGCAGCCATGACAGCCCATGCATCACAGCGTACTTATGGCAGCTCTGCGCTGCGTGAGTGTGTGTTTGAGAGTATATTATTACTGCTCGGTTCCAGGAGTGTGTGGGTGGAAGGCTGGATGCAGGACGGAGTGTGTAGGTGGCTGTTAACACAGGCGCCGTCACCCATCATGACTGGGTGGTGACCTGTGGCACGGACCAGCGGGAGAGTGCAACAGCGGGGAACGTGACACAGTGTTATAAACAAATGGGGCCTGCCGCTGTATTTTAGCTCTGTGGTGCTTCTCTGCGGGTCTATGAGCATATTTAGGACACATGAGAGACATGTGTGTTGCATAGCGCGGTTGAGGCATTGACAGAAGGGAGATGCTGCTTCCTGAACATCAGGAGAGCAGCTGATGAGCTCCACTATAGAGACCCGATGAGCTCCATCGCAAGAGTAATGACCACCGGAGCCTCATTGTGACAATAATCGCCTCTAACTTCATCAACATAATTTATGCCAGCAGGCCACCAAATGCTTTCAGTATGCTCTGCATTATGATTGTCCTCTCAGCTAAAATCATAGTTAGAGTAACAATAATAAACCATGGAGGCTCCCATTGATTCTGCCGGGCTACTCGACGCTGTGTGTCGTAACGCTTTAGCACCACGTCGCGGGCTCGACGCTAACATTGACTTATTGCGAGGGAGCTTGCCGCCAAATCCATAATTAGACTCCTTTTGTTGCCCCCGTTGTTGTTGAAAATGTAATTATGAAAGATGAAACACAGCCTTCAATGAGATGGCTGTAAAATAGCATAATTAATATGGGCTTTTGCAAGAACAATCCCCGCTTTACGGGAGCCCCGCGTTGGCCGTGAAATTAATTAAGTGTGCCAGGATTTATGGCCTGTGCTCGGAAATGAAGAGAATTAATCGCAGGCCGAAGATGGATGGTTGCAGGAAAATGATGATGCCCAGGACCATGTGGGGGGAGGCGTCTAACTGCTTTAGGGGGGCGCTCTTGGAGGGGAATAGAAGGTTTTGACACAATTACACACCCCCAGACAACAGCTGGGCCAGCGGTGGGATGGAGTACTTTTCGGGCCAGCTTGGAGTTATGAGATTTTTTCACACCTTCAACCCACCTGCACCTTCTCCCTGCACACTGCACATGGCCCCAAGGTGGTGTTAGCTTTGGCAAAGCGGAGGTTTCTTGGAGAGCAGAAGAGTGTGTGTTTGTGTTTTTGTTGGGTGTTTAATCGCGGATGACTAATGTCTCATTCTCCGCGTCCTCCTCTATCTGCTCTCCATTCAGACAGATGAAAAGTAACCATATAATGAACTCAATTATTGCAATTATAGCATAAACACAATTGTTGCCGCAGACAATCCGGAGTTAACAGTATGTGACAAGCAGAAAATTATTGAGTATGCGGAGTACTGATTTAATGATATAACTTTACAGTGCCTCCTCTTCTGACTGTGATACAAAAAACAGACCCTGTGAGCTTTGTTTTCTCGTAGTGGAAGATATTTAAAAAAAGACTTAAAATTTGGCATTTTTACACATGTAAGAAAACAAGAGAAACAGCAATAAAATAAGTGGACAGTGACATTATTGCACAGTAAGAACTCAAACTCTAGGCCATTACGATGCAATAGCAAATAATTAAACAAATATTTTGCCAACAAGCACAGTGGTACATATTCATTAGCTACTTGAAAAGGAGTGGTGCAAAAAGTTACTAGTAAAAGTACTGATATTAAAATAAAACTTCAGTAGAAGTACAAGTATTCTTCTCAAACGCGACTTTTTCATTGGCCCGTCTGTGATTGGATAGCTTTATTGGCTACAACAACGCAGAAAGGTTTAGATATTAATTATGATTTTAAAAGTAATTCAATAGTTTACATGGTGTAATTCCTCCTTAAGGATGAGTTGAATTACAGTTGAAAAAAAACTGTTGAGTACCAAAAAATGACAGTAGAGTAATTGGAGTAGCTGTAATTAGTTACTTCCACCCCTGCTTAATAGAAGCCATTATTACTTGCTGAAAGAGCGACATGCTGTCCCAAATCCACCAGCCGACCCAGCTGTTCTGTTAAAAGAAGGCGATGAAAAATGACCGAATCACACGCTTTGTTTCATGGCAACCAGTGATAAAAAACAGATTGTTAACTTTGACCTCCCGCAGTGTCAAACAACCTCCCAACCGTCCTACTGCCCCTCCACTCACTCCAAAGTGTGTATGTGTCTGTGTGCGCTTTATATGTGTGTGTGTGTGTGAGTGTGTGCTGTAATAATGGAAGGCTAATTACCCACCTCCCATGTCCCTGGACAGCGCCACAATGTCTGGGTTAGGTCTGTGTGTGGGATGGTTCGTGCTGGTAATTAGCTTGATACACACACTCACACACACACTCGCAGACAAGATAAATGAAGGCTTGGTGGGTGTCTGTTGTTGGACAGTTGATTGGGCAGGTACTAGGGGAGTGTCTGGGGTCTCCAGAGCATGTCCGCTCTGATAATTACGTGTGTCCGTGTGCGCGCGTGTGTGTGTGTGTGTGTGTGTGTGTGTGTGCGCTCCGCCGAGAAGGAGCTCTCAGCCCAAATTGCTGTCTCTTGTCTCATTGTCAGAGTGATTATGAAATATTGTTTAATTTACTGGGTGGTAGAGTCTTGTGTGATTTTGATGAATCGGACCTTTTATTTCTTCATTCCCTTTATTGTCTAGTGGTTAGGTGTCGTGTGTTTTGCGCGCTCGAGTGTGTTGAGTGCTGGTACCCATGCGAATTGAAGTACACACGCACAGTGTTGCAAGCACACTGATAGAAGTGTGTGTCTGATGTGTGGAAACGTTAGATACATGAAAGCTCAGAGAAGAGGCGCTGTAAGAGCTAGTTTAAAACAAAGATATGTACTGTGCTGCAGAGGTGTCTACTGAAGTTAGCATGCTAACCAGTCAGCCCGTCCTGTCTCCGTACACTACCTCTTACCACATGAGGCGATTGTCAGATAGCAGCTGTAGTTGCAGCCGGGAGATTCATGCCAGCAGCAAGTTTGCTTTGTTTCAAAAGCTCTCTTAGCTTTTATTGTGGTCAGCCATGTTCACTCTGAAGCTGCTGAATCTGGTTGAGATGTGGTCGCAGTCCAGACAAACTCAAT
Source organism: Lagodon rhomboides (assembly GCA_039737535.1). Classification (NCBI taxonomy): domain Eukaryota; kingdom Metazoa; phylum Chordata; class Actinopteri; order Spariformes; family Sparidae; genus Lagodon; species Lagodon rhomboides. Next base: position 21,310,757 of record CM077792.1, on the reverse strand, counting down.
GGCCACGGGCTCCACGGCTAACTGAGCCATGACGGTAGCTAACTGCAGCCAAAGATAGCTAGCAAACAGCAGCCGTTGTTGGTTAACCAACAACGGCTGCTGTTTGCTAGCTATCTTGTGATATGCTATCCATGGGCGCCGATTCTGTGGGTGCTTTGGGGTCGGAGCACCCACGGAGATTGCCGAGCATCCACGGAGATCGAGTCATGCAAGCACTGTGAGCACCCACCAGCAGAAACATAAATCGGCGCCCCTGATGCTATCGGAGCTATCTTTGAATTCTGGCAATATTTTACAAATGCTACCTTTAGATAAGATATTTAATGTCATTATGACAAATTTTCAAGTTATTTCATGAAACCAAATCATTCTGTTTTCACAAAAAACTTAAAGATGGTGTTAAAATGAGTAAAAGATCTGTTATTGCCTGAAGAGACACTGTAGCCAATCATATAACATGACATATAAACATCCCAGATAACACAATCGTTGTGGCCCAGCTCTGGCCCACACCAATAAACCAGAACTGGCGCAAATCTGGGCCACTGATCATTTCTTGGACCAGTTCTAATGTATTCGGTTTGCTCTTGGCTGACAAGGGGCCACTGTATGATCTGTCAAACAGGAGTGGACTGGCCAAGTGCCATCGTTCCACGCAGTGCTGTGGGCTGGATGAGCGTTTTTGTTGCACTTTTGCCATCTTGGATATATCATGATTATCTAGATATCGAGACAGGTTGAGTTTCTAATGGCTCTGAGTTGCTTTCTTTTCCAGTTGTGGATCAATCAGCCATGTCCCATCACAACATCACATACAGCTTCAACCATAAGTTTAGTTTAGTTGTCAAAGCAACAAACGTTTCTTTCAGAAATAATAATCTGACATTTAGTAATCATAAGAAATATGTCATAATTATTTCAAAAATATCTTGTTATATTCCAAAAAGGATGTTCTAAATATTAGAAAAATCAGACTTTTTTATTTGTCATTTTGGCGGAAACACGCTATGATAGAAATTATCTTTTGTCACTGACTTAATCCAGAGTTAGTTTTTGTGGTTGTGTTTGTTAATTATAACTTGTAAGTTCAACTGATTTGAAGTTAGACTTCATTCTTCTTTTTTTTTTAAGTTTGTTGAACTTGTTTTCTCAGTGAACTTTCCTTCGTGGGCTGAACTAATTTTTCTACTTATGTCAGATATGATCACATTTATTTAGGCGGCAGGGACCATCTTAAACGGTTTTACGGCGAAGATGCAATGATGAGTTATTAAAAACCTCAAACCCTGTTTTCTGTCCTACATGGATCTGTGCACGTGCTGGTGAGGGAGTCGTCTAGGACATGCAGGACAGGAATAGACATCATTCGAGAGTTTTTAGATACCGAGCCAGTGTGTGTGTGTGTGCGTGTGTGTGTGTGTGTGTCTGAGAGAAAGAGAGAGAGAGAGAGGGAGGTCTAGGCCCACTCTAATTGATTATACCGCTATCGACAGGGACCCAGAAAAACAGGCACTCACTTTCCTCTTGATTGAATTAAACACCTTTTATGGGGCAAATCGATGGGACGGAGATGATGGGGGGGCGGTTGACGGGGATAAAGGGAGAGGGGAGACGAGTGTTATGATATGTGGAGGTGAGATCTGTCTTTACTCTCTCTCTCTCTCTCTCTCTCTCTCTCACACACATTCACTAACTCACACACATGCACACACACACTCCCACAGACAGGTGAGAGGTCCGATGCCATGTTGTAATTCAGGCAAATCAATGCTTTTAAAGCATTTATCCATGCCGGATGATGAAGTACAGTCAGAATAGGCCTGCCAAGCGATATAGTGTGTCCCGGGCCCAAATCAATCATAATTACAAGAGGGCCGGGCTGGGACAGTGCAGTGACTGGACAGAGGAATGACTGGACTACATTCAGTCCTTTTATGGTTTGATCAAAGATGAATAGTAAAAAAGAGAAAAGAACTGCATATCAGACACTCACTGAAGAGAAATACAGAGGAGCATCTACTCTGTTCTTACATTTACTCAGGATAGGTTTTACTTATATTAGTATTAATAAAAGGCTTTACTCTATTCAAGTCTCCATATAAGCCATGGCAGTGTTGATAAACCTCCCATATAGCCTCATTTTTATGTGCATTTCGGTCAGAAGTGGACAAAGTTAATTCATTTATTTAGTCAATAATAGATCACCAGTCATTCTTAATTTTCCCAGGAGATTTTGTGCCAATTGGCAGAAAAAAATGCACATTGAAACTTCATAGGAAACCAATCAAACATCCCAGTCACCAGGATAAAAATGTTGGCATTGAACTGATATGTCCACTAATTCTGTATGTCATAGGCTACGTACCATGTCGACATTTCTCCAACACGTGTCATATCACGTTCACATCACATGTTTATGATTGGAATATCATATCAGAGGTGGAGGGGATGGTGGTGGACTTCCAGGCGAGAGGACTGCCAAACCAGTGACTGCGCTTCAGTTTTGACGAGGGACCACGGCATTTCAACATTTGTAAGCGTCACACCACGTGATGTTCTTAATGAGACCTCGGAATAATTTCACGCTGTGTTTGTGGCGACCAAACAGCTCATTTAAACCAAAACATGATCATTCCCTCACCCTAACCAAGTGTTTTTTTTTAACCTAAACCTAACCAGGAGAAACAATGATATTGTCTTTTTTAAAACATTTACATTCATTCTTCTCTTGTCAAATCATAGCACCCACATTAACCACACTGCAACTTGACTGCTGACAGTTTGAGTAGGAGATTTGAGTATGTTATTCTAGTATTGGCTAGGCTCAAACAGAGATGAGGAGTGAGCTAAAGACTTCTGGTAGCATCACTTCCTAGCCCCCCCCCCACTCCCTGTGGAGCCACAAAAACTTTATACAATTTTCTCACATGTGTAGCAGTACTCACCATAACCTGTAAACAGAGCTCGATGTGTGAAATCTTTGGAGTTCCCCTTTAACTTTGCTCTACGAGCCACACGGGATTGCGCTGATGTCAGAAAGCAGCAACACCACACCTCTCCGAACAGTCATGGCAACAGACCCAGGCAAAGTGACATCATCCCCACAAGCCTGCTGTGATCAATACAAAACATTTGGCTGATCATTTTAAAACTCTGCCGTTGTCTGATTAGAACTCATTGACCCACTCCTCCCGGACCTGATTTTAATAGACCTCACTTGTTAGGACAGTATGACCTCATGTTGCCACTGGGAGACCCCCCCCCCTACTCCCATCTACTCCCACCGCCCATCCTAATCAGCTCCTCAGCCCGGACTCTTGGTCCACCATGACTACATTAGTCACCGACAGCACCTTGCCGCTGACCCCCACAAACCACCACGCTAACTCCGTCGTCTGGCTCGGCCAATCAACACTGCTGTCAACATCGGCCAAACCAATTAAAGTGTCTAATGAGCGTCTTGTATAACACTAACACGGCCATTAAAGAGCGTTTAAAGAGAGTACGGGGGTATCGGGTGGAGGGCTGCGGGTTATGGTGTCATGGCTTATTAGTATTCAAGCAGCGTTTGGTTTCCATTAAGGACGCGTTCACGAGCGCCTCAGGTGTCTCGGAGGATCCGAAACGCCGGCGACGCGATGATTCACGCATCCAGGACTTTATAAACAGCTCTCACACCGATGAGAACAATCTCCCCTCGTAAAGAGCACTTTTCGATTTCATTTGCGAATATTGAGATACGGAAGAAAAATAAATAAAAAAATAAAGCGTGTGCGGAATGTGTTTGAGAAAACAGTGACTTGACAGTATTACACAGGCACTCAGTTTAATACCCAGCCATAATATTGCTGAGGGAACAGGCCCAAGGCGCTACTCTCTTTTATTAGTCATTCACTGGGATTATGGACACATTGCTTCCATTACCTAAGAGAGAGGAGCAGAAGCCTTGTCCCCCCGGGGATGGCCAAATAACTCTCCCTCTCTCTCTCTCTCTCTCTATCTATCTATCTCTCTCTGTCTCCCACATACACACACAAACATTAACATACACACTCCGTGGCGTAAATAGATTTGAGCTTCTGTGCGCAGACGCACACACAAAACGTGCTCCATCATTAAGATGAACACGGGCTTCTATGAGCCCTTTTTACCAGCAGGGTAATAGAATCAATACTGCATGTAAATAAATGGCAACTAAATAGATCCATAAAAAAGTTGCTGAGAGACACTATATCACAAAGACGGAGTGAATTACCTTTCTACCTTTAATCTGCATTTATGTTCTCGGTTATTTCTGTGTTTGAGCTGATCTGCTCTCAGATATCCGCGTCTCGCGCAGGCAGAGGCGGAGGTTACGTGTGACGGTGCACACACACATGCACTTACGCGCACGTTGGTTTTGTCAGCAGTGATGCGATGAGGTTGATGGATGGCGGCAGAGAGAGAAAGGATGGACAGATGAATTTGATTTGTCTTAATGCAGGCGAGGTGGCGGGGCCCTACATCACTGCATTACTACTACAGCCGCGGATGCATGTATCAGAGTAAATCAATTACCGATCGATAAGATTCTTCAATTTGCATGAATCAGTCCATTCTGACCAGTGAGGCTCTCTCCCTCCTCCCTCCGGCTCCCTCAGAGTATGCTCTTCACCTTCATCTTCACTCTTTCATCCCTCCGTCTCCCCACGCGAGCCCCCCCGACTTTGATGTGACATTGCTTACAAAAGAATAAGGCGTGCTCTGGGGACCGCGATCTGCAGCCGTCCGCCGTGCTATTCTGCATATTTAATTCTTCACAAGTTGAAATAAACATGCCTCCGATGGCTCTTTTCCAGGCGGATTTAAAAGCGGAAGCAAAAGATAAATAACTTTAATTGCTAGATCATCAGACTTAAAATAAACAAATAGTTCCTTTGCAGAATTCCCAAGACTGTACAGCAGTGGGTTCTTACCTTGGGGCTCAGACCTCCCAAAGGGATGTTAGATAAATCCAAGGGGATATGAGATGATTAACACAATATCTTCCATTAAAACATGTTCTCTCTTGCCTTTTCTCCTAACTTTACATCGTTATTATGGAATACTGCGTAACTTTAGCTCTTCTGGCCACCGTCTAAGAGGGGAACATCACTTCTTTGGTTGAACTCGTAGACATCTGCAACCTGTGACGAGGGGATGCTGCTTCGCTTTAAAGGTCCACATCTAAAAAAAGGTTGATTGAAAAGCTGAGAACAGAGTATAGACAGAAAGAGGTGAGAGAAGGGTTTAATTAGCCCAGAAATGTGGGCAGTTGATGTTTCTGCAAACCACTTTTATGTTTCACTATTAACTCATTCATTTTCATGTTTGGAGGTGGAGGGGATGATATGTGGTAACAAAAACCAGATACGCAGCCGTGTTTGTGGAGACGAAACTGGTTGTTTTTAACAAAATTTCGGGATATCTCCCGCTGTACTTGTGGTGACAGAAGCAGGTGTTTTTTCGTGAGACTTCAAGACATCTCCAGCTGGTTTGTGGTGACCTTGTATGTTACGCCAAACACGTAATCTTTTCCTTACCCTAACCAAGTGTTTTTTATGCCTAAACCTAACCAGACCATATGCACAGCGCTGTCACAAGGTAAAATTGGAGGAAATTAAACACAAAGTTTTAAGGTTTAAACATAGTTGTGGTTTTACAGAAGCAAACATTGCCCATGTTCATTCTGGCAATGGGGCTGGGTTCAATATGCCCGTAGCCTGTACGGTTTGAGAAAAACTTCACTTCACTTCACTTTATCTGTTATGACAAGTAGGTGTAAGCAGTTCTAGAGCTGGATCGTGTCATCAATCAGCAGTTCATAGATTCCTAATCCCTCTCTCCCAAAGTAAAAATTCCATCACATCCCTGAAGACAGAAAGGAAACGCTCCGTCTTTTTTCGATGGCCCAATTAAATCATGAGCTGAAATTCATGTTCAAACATTTGTCATTTAATAGAGTCGAGATGCATGAGCAAGAAAACACAAGCGGGGGAAAGTAGCTGCCTGTTGACATCAATTCAGAGAATTAATGTGCCCCAACAAATCTTGTTGTTTTATTTCCGCCAGGGCCTCCATTATGCGCTTTTAGTCATTAGGGCTGATACTTAATGATTGACACCCAGTTAAAGTGCACCTTCAGTGCATCGCTTATCATGACCTGCTCGCATGCACTGTGCAGGCATGCACACACACCCACACATATTAATATTTACTCTCTTAAACACACAAACACACACCGCCATGCACCCACTCTCCTAAACCCCAGCGTGGGCATAAATTTCTCCAGCTGTGACTTAAAAGACAAATAGCCAATAAAAGTGCCAGGGGTGTTCACACATGCGTTTCTGGCACAATCAAATCAATTTCCTCTAAGTAGCCATAAACATGTTCTCTTTTAAAAGGTGTGTGAGGGGTCCCATTATCCGCGGGCCCCCTGGCCTGCTCCTCCACCCCCAGAGGCCTCTCCATAGGGGTCAGCATCAAGGCCTAATCTGTCTCAGTCCGCCAGATCCATCTGTAGCTCTCAGACACACAGAGATCAGGACCTCGGCCACGTCCGAGCCTTCTGATCACAAGACGACGTCCATTAATCAGTAGCAGGCAGCACAGTGACAAAGAGATTGCCTGGTAGGGGGTTAGAGTCCAGGGAGCTACCCCGGTCCTGCTGCAGGGCCCAGACTGGGCTGCAGGCCTGCGGAGGGACCAGACAAGAGGCTGTGTTGTGGTCGGTGTATTAATCATCAGTCGTTGCGACTGAATGGTGACGTCCTGATTAATCAGAAGTCTAAAATCTCTAAGATCTTTGATCCCGTTAACTTTTGTGCTCACCAGTGTTGGGCTCCATTGTGATGCAGTTACTGTAGAAGCTTCACGGGGGGTACTGAGACTACAATTACCCTGGTTGTCCTTCCCATGGTGAATGATTGTAATTGTAATTGACTATAACCACTTTTTGCATATAAACCCCATGTAAAACACTCATCCCCCACCTTGCAAATGCTCCGTGTCCCCCCTCAGTCTCCTCTACCCGCTAAACCTTGGGCCTCCAGCTTACACTCATGGGAGTTGACACTCAGCTCCTACAAATCCAGTTAATATTCAATGGCTCATTAAAGATTGATTGCGAGCAGTAAAGGGGGAAATCACACAGATAGAGGAGCACAAAATCCTGGCTTTTACCTTGTAATTGTGCTTTATGGAGGCGCTTTGGTCCGGATGCTCCCCTGGTCCTTGTTAGTGAAGGTTAGGGATGTGTAGACCTGCAGTGGTGGGGAACCTCGGCCTGGCCCAGGTCGACCCGCACCTACACAGGCAGTAAACGCCAGACCAGGGCAATCAGGTGCAGGATTGCCCCCCTGAGAGAGCAGTTCATTTCTACTGCTGAAATATTTAAGAGTCTGAGCATGCCCTAAGAGACTTGAAGTAGCAAATCTTTAGATGCTGGGAGACGTAATCCCTGCGCGTCCCAGTCCAGGTGAGCTGCGTTGACGTTAAAACAAATTACAGCCAGTATTATAGCACATGTGTGTCTTGGAATGATTTAATGTTAGTTTAGTTAGCTTTATCTAATTACTTTTTTTTTTTATTTAGTTCGTTATTTTGGGTTCATAATGTTCCAGTGAAATTTTCTGAGGCTTTAATCCGACTCTTTTGTTTATTCTGTCTCGGTTTCTCCCTCTCCCTCTCTCCCTCTCTCTTTCAACCTGACCCCCGTGACCCCCTCAGTTTCCCCCCGGAGTCCATGGCCTAGGCAACGCCACAAACACAATTTCCGTAATGTCATTTGCAGCGCGGATGAAGGAGAGAAAGTCCTGGCTGTCAAAACCACCTCGACGCTGCGGCGAAGAAAACGCGACCCGACACATGACAGATTCTTAGGTTTGTACAAATGGACAGCTCCCCAACTCTCCCCTCCCTCTCACTTCAAACCTCTCACCTCTCCTCTCTGCCCGGCAGCACCTTATTCCTCTTTTTTTTATTCTATCCATCCCCATCCCCATCCCCACCTCCCCCTCGCCCTCCACTCAACCACTCTCCAAATGTCTCGCCCTCACCCTAAGAGTGTCACTCCCTCGCTCTCACGATGTCAAATGGGCAGAAATTACTGCATTATTAAGTGTGTGCGGAGGGCCGAGCCTCATCAAATCTAATGAAATCAGGCTGTCACACGAGTCCCGATGCACAAATACGGAGTCTTAAATGACTGAGAATAAGGCTAACCTATTTATGCCTCCTTGTTTTTTATATCATCATTCTATAACTGTTAATGTGCCGCTCTTTGTATAAAAATGCACATAGCAGTATTTTTTTCTGTATTTGTCATTTATCCCCATTCTTCAGGCCTCACCTCCTCCTGCTGGCATCGTAAAGAAAAGGTAGGACCCTCTCAATCATCGGCTCAATCAATGAAGATGATTGGACCAGTGAACAGGAACACATTGGGTTAACACCTCCAACCTGCTCCGCACCTGATGTGACCCACAGCCACCCGAAGTGTGCTCACATCCCATTTGTCACCGCAGTTTTTTTTCCTGGAACAGGGGGATAAGATTGAATGGGCCGCCATGGAAATATGATTTTCAGTACGCATTGTTAACTCACCGGGGAGAGGCTTTTGCCAAATTCTATCAAAGTGTGCAACTGTGTATTAAATGACTATCAAAAGGCCAGCCATCATTTTTCATGCCGTAACCATGGTGTGCCCCAGGACTTACCCCTCTACAATCACAAAGGAGGCTATTGCTATTGATCTGCGGTGAAAATGTGTCGACGCCAGGATGTGACAGTGCCACAGTGACAGTTTTTGGATATGAAGTCGTGGTTAGTATATCAGGCGCGTGCAGAGGGCTGGGTTAATATAGCCACTTGCTCCGTGTACAGATGGAGAGGAGACCTCGGAGTCACTTTCTTCCCACGCTATGGCCCAAATTTTTGCGCTCCGCCGCAGTGATCCATATGGAAGCAGGTGGGCGCGGGGCCATGAGTGGGCGAGAGGGGGTCCCAGTGGGCGGCAGGTCATGGATGCTGGGTTGACGAAACATCAGAGTCTCCCACAGCAGAGAATGGTGGCTGAATGTGCTCTTCAGTGTGTAGGAAGAGAGCTGGTTAAAGTTTAACCAGCCCCATCCTGTTCTCCGCAGCCCTCCATCAGCCAGCCAGGGCTGGGCCCAGCCCCATGGCCTCCACCCCCACTGACCCCCACCCTGTTAGGGACAGAAGTGATGGATCGCCCCTGTCATTGTGCCCTACGAGGGGACCGCTGCAAAGAGGGACCCCGGACTCCTTGTTAATCTGACCCTCTAAGCCAGAGTGGACAACGCAACACATTATGACAACCTCCCCCCTCCTTCCAAAAAGCCAAAAAGAGAACACATGGCATGTAACAAAACTCACCCGCCTACATACGAGCAGCGGCACTCTCCTCTTTTCCTTTTTATTCAGCCTATTTTCACCCCCAGACCACATCAGCCATGACAGGAATGCCTTAGAAGCCGGGGCGCGTTTGGTGAGAAGTATAAAAAGAACAGAGAAAGTTGGGCAGAAAGAGAAAAATGAGAGGTGGAGGAGTGAGACGGCGAGCAGCTGTGTGGAGTGACAGGACGCAGTGCAGATGACTAATGGCGCCGCGTGAACCCGTGATATTGACGAGTGATCAGTCATGTACTGATGCCATCTCTGCCCCAAACCATGTGTTAACGTGCACAGGGTGTTGTAATGTTGCTGCTGTTTTTTTCCCTGTCTTGATTATAAGAAAAAGATACATCAAACCGATGTCATGTGACAAATAATTTGTTATAAGTTATAAAGGGGCTTAAAGAGCAAATAAAACTGTTCAACTTCAGCAAAAGAAAAGAAAAAAATGTTTGCATTCAATGTAGTTGATTTATATTAATTCATATTAATTATTTGTCCTTAAGATGAAAATTAAACCACTTTTCACTTCAGCAGGTCTGGCGAAGCTTTCCAAGCAGAAGCAGATATTCACTACTGGTCAGTATTTTTTTTTTAATTAACTGACATCATCATCGACAAAAGCAGCTAACATTCAGCTTTTGGACCTTAACACAAACTGTATGTCTACATAACAAAGAAAAAATATTGTTTTTTTAATACAAGTAAATGAAAAACAGATAATGGCTTTAATGTCTGAAGTGTAAAATGTCAAAGACTGCTCAGAAAAGGACAAAAGAAAGAAAATTGTGCTAATTTGTAATGGCCCTCCCCTCGATTATTACATGTTTCCCTTGGGGTGAGCTGGCAAAGTTAATTTTACTGGTTTGTTAAGGAAACATGTTGTCAAGCCCTCACAAGGAAATGTAATGGCCCCCGTGCGAAGGACATGGGTCAAGTTTACCATTTGCAGGAGAAAAGAAAAATCTTGAATCTGTTTTCCTTCGTCTTGTGACAGTGGGGTCAGAGCTCCACCCATCTGGCTCTAAACTGGAGACACTGGGTGTCAGTAGGTGACGGAACGGGGGCACCATTCTGCCCGAGTGCGGGGACTCGATCACGGATGGACGTGTGTGTGCGCGCATGTGTGTGTGGGTGGAGGGGTTGACACGCACACGTGCTGCACCTCTCTCAGCTGACTCTGAGAATATGTTTGCGTGGGACAAGTCCACCAAGACCCATCCATCAACCGGGACCAAATTCGCCCTGCGCCACTGTTGACACGGGGTTAACAACTTGACACTGACGGAGGTGGGCGAGGCCCGTGGCAGAATGGAGACTGAGACATAGAGAGAGATGGATTGGACTGTGATCGACATTCAATTTGAATTATTGCAAATATTTCCATTTAGCAGAAAATTGAGTGCATTATGAAGTGTGCACGCTGCCGGACGAGTGAGGCTGATCTGTCAGTGTCGTACACGAAAAAAACGGTTCGATCAAAAACTGTTTCTAAACAAGCTGCATCCACACAGCAGCAGTAGAAGTAAAAAAACAAGCAGCCATGTCGGCATATCTCCTCATGACCGTTTCCTTCAGAGCAACGCTTTAGGACTAAATAGACAAGCTTGTCAACGTGGCCGCCAGAGATGAGTTACGTTAAAATTGTTCGTGAAGACATTAAACTTCCTTCCTCTCAGTAATCACCGTGCATTATTACACATTAAACATGCACTAATGTACAAGTCATCAATTCTGTGGTAAGACAACAAACAGAAAGTGATTAAAAACTTTTAGGGGGCATTGATTTAAAAACTACTTTGCGGGCTACATGGAAAAAAAAAAAAAAAACAGGAGCCGTACATAAAGTTGTAAATCAGGGATGACGAGCAGGTCAGGATGCCGGGAAAGGTCCCCGTCCAGTGGAGGCCAAGAGTGTAAAGTAAATCTCTGAGTGGCTGTGGCAGGGATGCAGGTGGAGGAAAGCGCAGGGGAAATGTAGCGTAATCTCAGCCTCAGCCACGTTATCGGCTGGGCTTTTTAACACAGGGGCCAATTTAATTGCACTTAAAGCAGAATGGCAGAACATCAATCTTGATGAGTGGATCTGCATCACAGTTCTCCCAGGCCAATCTATCACTATCTATGCCTCTGGGTAGCCCACCCGTCCCCCCCCCCCAACACTAACACACTCATACAGGCCCATACCCCCTCGCCGTCCCATCTGCACGTTCCCATCATGATTTTTTTCTTTTTTTTTTACAAAACCACACATTTCCGTATCTATTGTTTCAACGCTGTAGCATGCAGAAGCAATCCATCATGAGCAAAACAGCATTTCCACATTAGAGCATTTTTTTTTTATTAAGTCTTGTAATATTTTGTACATCTGTTATTTTCAACAAAACCCATGGAAATACTGAAACAATTCTTTTGTTACCACTAGTTACTTATAGTAATAGTTGTAATGTTTCTCTTTGACTTCTATCTGTTGTACTTGGCCCCAAGGCCACTGGCTACTACTGAGGACAAATACAAATATATACTTTCATTCATCACTTCATCATCAATAAATGATACATTTATAGTTAACTAAACTTAAGTTTATTGTGACTTCACTGTTAACAAACAATGACATGCCTTATAAATGATAAAACATGCATTTGTGAAGGTTTATAAACATCAGTTGCAACTTTACAAAAAACAGTAGCTTAGTAAATAGTTTCTAAATCATTTCATTGTTTGTTATAAGTGAAAATACTATTAACCAAAGTTTAATTATCTAACTATCTATCTATATCTATATAGTTTTCGTGCGATTGTTACTCAAACCAGATTAAATATTGTATTTGTTCTGGTTATTTATTTCAGTGGCGGATTTGCTGAACAAGTGAGCATTTACAGGACCAGGACACGAATGTTGGAATGACTCTAAATCAAACAACAGGGCCCGTGTTCATTGTTATGAAGTGTCACCCAGTCAACACACTCTCATACCTAAACAGCTGCATACTGTAGGTCGATTTATCACCGTTCACAAAACAACATGACGGCTGCAGCGTAACAGCGACACACGTCCGTTTCCACCTTCATCCTACGGTAGCAATTTGGTTACGTTTAGGCAAGAAACCTGCTTGGTCAGGTTTAGGAAGACATTGTGGTTCGGGTTAAAATCACTGAGACGCTACTTTATCTTCCTTTACGAACTTACGTTATTTACGTAATATCCGTTACCTTATGTACGTGACATAACTTCACTACATTTGTATGTTAAAAGTTTCACACTGGACACAAACAGCAGCCTCATGAATCAAAGTCCTGTGCTTATTTAACCTTACCCGACCTCTTCACAATGCGGCCTTTTCACTGTTTGACTCATGCGGTCTTTATTCTGATGAGGACAGGCTTCACCCTGTACAACATTTGACTGACTAGGATCAATTCATTGTCGGTTCTGGTGTTTTGACAGAATTGTTGACAGTAGAAAAAAAAACTAAATATCACTTTGAATACAGGAAATAGATCTGTTGTCACATGCAGCTTTGTGATGTTTAGCATAATATGAAAACCTGCCAAGTGACGTCGAAGCTCCACCAGGCAGCTTGCCATGAAGGCTGATCGGCACACAGCGCTGAAATTAACCAACGCAGATGTTTATTTAATTTCCTTTACGTGTTCTTACTGGATTAGTACAACATGCCGTTAGCATAGAGCACTAAACAATATCAATTAAAAGCCGCCACATTTTCACAATTACTGGTGGAGTAAATGCAGCGGAAATAGAAGCATGCATTAGGGCTTAAGCCAATAGTTCTGTGGTTAGAGAACGGTAACTACCTCCTGTGCCAAAAGTATCTTTAAAACCTTAGTGGCTACAGAACACTTAAATACAGAGAGCACTGGCTTCATCAAGGCCATAAAGCATAAAGAGGACGTATCTAACGCTGAAAGCTAGGGACAGAGCCTATAGAGGAGTAATGATCCCTTAATGTGGTGGCCTCTCTCTCTCTCAACCTCTCGCACTCTTTCTGTCTCCCGTCCCTCCTCCCACTCCCCAACTGCTACATTAGCAGTGGATAATAAATGAGACTCCGGCATCACAAGCATAAACTTTTTATGACCCACCTAACCAGCCTTATCAAATGTGGATGTGATTACTCTGCCAGGTGACAGACGGAGAGATGGATGGACGGAAGTGAAGGAAGGGGTGGAATTAATGCTGGATGCATGTCTCGTGGAAAATAAATAATTATTTTATATTTTGTACGCGGAGGAATGATGAGTGTGGAAAAGCAAGGGGAGGACGTGTTAAAATAAAAAGATGAGGAATAAGAAATGAGACTTGAATGAGGGAGGTGAGGAGTGGGAGGATGGGGAGTGTCTTGAGTGCTGCTCTCAATGGGCCGGTAAGATGGAGTGGACAGGCTGTATGGGCCCGGTGAAAGGCACCTTTCTCCTCTACATGAAAACTTTGATCCCCCCTGTTTCCACACACCAGTCAGCAATATTGTTAAGCAGCAGTTGGTTAATACTTTAACCGAGTCTCCTGGTTTGGAGACGAAGGGAGGGTGGACTCCGACTCCCCCCCCTCCCCTCTCTTCTCTGACTGTAGTTTATCCTGATACCTCCAGAACTTCCTCTTGCTGTTTACTGCTCGCTATTAAAGTCATTCAAGTTTAAGAGTTCAAAGAAGCTGAATTGGTGTTGTCTGAAACTGCAGTTACAACTTCAATCAGAAGCCAAAAAATTGGATAAAATATAAACATATTGAATATAAAATTGATGCATTAGAAAGCATTTAAATATAAGAAAGAAGGAAGGGAAAGATGATCCTCTATTAGTCCAACAAGTGGGATTTTGTTACAGCAGCAGAGGGGACACAAAAGTAGAGCTAAGCACAAGTAAGAAAAACAAATGATAATGTGTAAAAAAGAAAGATATGAACAGGACGAAAGTAGAACAGTAAGAAACTAACTCAACAGTTGAACTTTCAATATTCCACATAGGAATATTGAAATTGCAACATTTGAATGATGAGAAATAGATAAATAGTGTTGTGAAACATAAATCCAGTTACTTTTATCACATGCAGTATCATAACTCATAATCAGAAATGAGAAAAGGCACGTGTAGCTTTTTGTAGTTTACAAGTTTGAATCCTGAAGCAAATGTATTTTTGATAATATTTCTAAGAGTCATTATAACATAATAATAATATTAAATGTAATGGCCCGGCTGTAAGACTTTTGAGCGCTGCTTTTAAAATGACAATTACACGGGAAAAAGTTATTTAATCCTCTACACCTTCTGGAACTCTTACCGGATTCAAGGCTTTTCTCTCCTGGTACCTGCTCTGCCATGTTAGCCGTATGACGGATAGCGTGGATGCATGCTAAACATGTTTGACATGTAGTTTTTGTTCTGCCTCATTAACCAACGGCCCGCGTATGAAGAGATCAGATTAAAGGTAATTAAAATGACAAAAACACACCATCATTCCTAATGCAGCTGTAATGACGGCCTAAGTGTAGCTGAATGCCAACTCCCCCTCCACCTCTTTTACCTCTCTGTTCCTCCCTCCTGCTCATCCCTCTCTCCAGCTCAGCTGTGGCTACAGAATCATTAACCTGGCTCTGTGAGGAGGATGTGCTGACGGAACACTCTGCTATTGTGCTTCCTGTCATCTTCAGGAAATCGGGGCTTCCCCCTGCTGTCGAGGTAAAGCACCGCCGGGTGATGAGCGATGCCAATCTTTCTCTTCGTTCCTCCTTTTATTTTGTCCTTCTGTTTCTATGTTTATCTCATTCTCTTTACCTCTCTTTATGTCCCTCAGAAGGAAAAAAAAAAAATGCTTACACACGAGAAACTGTCCAGAAGCTCAGACTCAGACTAAAATTAGACTTTGCGTTTTTAAATCTGATGCAAATTCTAACATATAATAAGGAGTTTTTTTCTTTCACAATGCCAAAATGTATTTCACACATGCAGAAGGTGGGACAAAATAACAGGAACACACATGAGAAATAATTATACACCTCTCTAACAGTCTCAATAAAGACTGACAATCAATCTTTACAGCAAGCAGGACTATTACACTGGATTGCATGGTATTGTCTGTCATTCCCGTTATTTTGACCACCCCTGTGTGCGTGCATGTGTGTGTGTGTGTGTGTGTGCACGTGCCCCCGATCTAAGTGATGGAGTGGGTATGCTCTGTCACGAGCAGCGCAGAGTTGACGCTTCCTTTACATGGCAGCTGCAAGGCTCCGGTGATGTATCAGAGTCAGCAGAAGCATTGATCAGAACCGGAGTTAATCATTGCACCGGGTACCCAGAGGAGAGAGAGGCTGCCTGGGGAGAAGTAAGCCAGGAGAGTGGGCGGCTTCACCACAGGAGGCCTGCAGCGCTACAGTAAAGGAATGCTGGCAGGGAGACATAACCACTTGTCCAACAATCAGCTGCTCGTGATAACAAACTGCACAGGTTCATACGCTCGGACGTGAGCGCGGTTGAGTATGCGCCGCACGAGTGGGGGCCGATGGGACCGGCAATGTAATCCCCTTAAATGGACGGACTTCCGAAATGTGGGCAATGTGAAGCCGGATCTGCGCTGTGTCTACTCAGCAGTACCCATTCACTCCCCTGAGCTGGGGAGTTAATAATTCAAAAGAGAGATGGGGAAAGAGGCCATAGGGCCTGAGTGACAACACAGAGAGCGAGAGGGAGATGCAGACCAGTGAGCGTATGGAAAAAGAGGCCGCAGAGGGAAGGAAGAATGGAGAAGAAAGATTCCAGACACTAACTTTATCATGCTGGAGACAACTTAACATGAACGTGACGCTGCTACACCAGCCGAGGCCTTTCCCTCAATTCAGCTTCCTCCTCCCCACCATCTCATCTCCACTCTTCCCTGGACCCGCCGTCACCACCATCACTGTTGCCAACATCAAAGTTCAGGACGCTCCCGCCAAAAAAAACACACGCGAGGATATGAAGGAAACACACGCAGACCTGCACAAAAGCAGCCGCGCAGATAAATGCACACTCGCACAGATGCACAGATACTTGAAGGAATGTCAGAAATGCCAGCAGGAAGGATGAGGGGCAATGGGAATACAAAGAGGTCCATCTCCTCAGAGGGGAGGAAAAACAGGGCAATAAAACGGTCACGTCAAGCCAAGAATCTGCTGATGGCACACATACATATACACAAGTTCAGAGAGACAAAGGAGAATCTGTCAGGCAGATAAAGCCATCACTTCTCCTTTTCATCCCTGGTTTTGTCCGGAGGCGTCCCCCTTTCACCTCTCCTCTGCCCCGCCAACACTTGTCAGGCAAGAGAGTCATTAATGTTTAGCTGGGCAGTGATGGCAGCGCTGACAGGACTCATCTGTCTAAGAAGACAAGATGAGAGAGAGGGACAGCCCATCAAAGGATGCCACTTAAGAGAGTGAGAAGGAGAAATGGGGGGGGGGGCGTAAGGGCTGGACAGACAGGGAAGAAACCCATCTTTCTCTGCAAAGTTAAAGGTTACGTCACCAAGGTGGGCTATGAAATGATGCTTTTGTCATCATCATCCTCCCCTCTCTTTCTATCTTTCTATCCACCTACACAGCCTCCACCCCCCCTCCACCCATCTCCCCCACCCCTCCACGTGCTTGTCAGCAGTTTGATTCAGTACCTGCAGGTTAGTTACTCATTGAGCTGAGGAGGGACCGGAGCCGGTGGAGGTGTATGGACGGCTGTCTATGGGGCAGCCACCGGTGGTTGGGGGCTGCCGTTTGATTGACAGATCTGCCTGCGTCGTCCTTTCCCTCCTGTAAAGACATAAGAGACAAAGCACAGGAAGTGGAGGGAGGTAAACAGCTCCGAATATGAATGGCACACTGCAGGGGCGGTTAATAATTGGGAAGTGTTGGACTATTAATCCGGGAGACAAGACACCAAACCGTACGGCCATATTTACAGTTAGTTTCGGATCAGCTTTTCACAGTGATATCACAACCAAAATAAAGATACGCAGGACTTTAAAGAGGCACGATGTAGTTTCAGACTCAACATTTTAAGTCATACTATTTTAATTAGTTGATAACACAAACTCAGAAGTATTATTTTTTTCCATACGTGAATAATCAAGCTGTTCTCAGAGGAAAATCAGGTCCCCAGAACACTGTTTGAAGCTGGAAAAGTGGCAGGGTCCGCCAAATATAAACAAACAAACACAGGATGAAATTGTGCCGTCCCTTAATGTCAGTTTGTTTATTCAGCTTATTCAGTCATGAAATCTAAGAGAGTTTGTTTATTCAGTTTGTTTAGGCATTAAGATCTTTGTCTTCTGATTAAAATGTCTTCCCCCACACTACACAGTGCACCTTTAATAATGCTTTTAAAGTATTATTCAGTTTCAAGCTCTGATGGACCTCTAACGCAACACTAAGGCCATAAATCAAAACCTCTCAGAGCAAACTTTCTCAAGTTTCTAATCACTTCCATTTTTTAACTTGTGCTGTGAATCATTGACAAGTTTATACTATTTAGTTGATTGTTTTTACAACCAGTGATTATTGAAAACATAATCTATGTGAACGTGTATCTATGAGTCTAATGCTGTAACTGAGTGTTTCCCTCCGTCTCTCCAGATGTGTCAGAAGTTAATGGAGAAGGTGCTTTTGACTGCCGTGACAAGTTAAGTAGAGGGGGCCCGACCATTGTCTTCCAAATCAGCTGTCAGTGTGTTTCTGCTGTCAGCAGTTTGACTCACTACCTGCCTGGTTAATCATCGAGCCGCTCCGAGCTGCTGGAGGTGTATGGCCCACCACCGCCGTCACGGACCCCCATCATCGCCACAACAGGACAACGTGTGATTGACAGATTAGCAAGCACTGGCGCTTTTTCAAAGAAAGACGTGGGGGAAAACAGGGCGGAGAGTGGTGATTGGAATTGAAGGAGCCTGGACGAGAAAGTGTGAGGCAGCGAGGAGGTAGGTGTGTGTTTGCGTGGGTAGGCGGAGGTAGGTGGAGGAATGAAGGTTAACAGGTCTTCTCGATTGAGGAAATTATTGTCCTGTATGTGAAAGTTTTGCAGGGGAAAGTGGAAGAGACAGATAAAGATTTTTTTCTACAGGCCTATACAGATACAAGTTTACTGTGTATGTATCTGTGTCTGTCGCTGGGCAAAGGTGGGACTGAAACAAAAAGTATGAATACTTTGTTACTGCAGTTAAGTAGATTTTTCAGGTATCTGTACTTTTCTTTTACTCCCTACACTTGACCACACATCTGTACTTCCTATTCCTTACATTTCCAAAACAGACTTGTTACTTTAGTTTTAATGCATTTGAGGGGGATCATCGATTATTTGAAATGTTTGCATCACTGCATGCAACATCACAAGAAGTGATACAGTGATTTAGTTCATACATGCATGGCAGACGCAGCGAGACCCTGCAGCCCTCTGCCTGGATTTACTTATCTTCTCAATTTGTCGCTGTGCTCCGGACACTTTACCAACCCAAAATGTTGGTATTTGACATCCTGGTAATGAGACTCAATACTCAACTATCTCTTTGGTGTGTTTATGAACAGCTCAGACAACTTGTACTGATTCTGCCTTTAAGTTTTATAGTCTTTGAATTATATTAATGTGACGTGAAGTTCAGTTAGCTTTGCACAGAACTGTTCTTCTGAGGGAAACTTCTTACTTTTATACGTTGAGTACATTTCAGAGCCTGTACTTTAAGTAAAGAAGTTGAGTTTCAGTACTTTTAATTTTTACAATTTTTATTTTATTTTTCTGTACTTCTACTTGAATCAAGCAGAACATGTGACTGTCCTCATCTTTTATCGTAAACAAAAAATAAATCAAACAATGTCCAGTTAGAAAGGAGAAGGGAGACTTTAATGAGGAGTCCTGTGAAAGTGAAACTGCCTCCCCTATTGGACATTAATGCTGCTACAACCAACATTTGGCCCCCCTTCCTCTCCAAACCCGATGAGGTTATCCCCACTCTGGTCCTCTCCCCCCCTCCTCATGATTCCCTCATGCACGCCCGCTGAGGTTTGATTTCAAATGGAAAAATTAATGGGAGAATAATAGCCTTGGGCTTCGCTCCCTCCACACACACATCTTAGTTGGTCTACAGGGGTACACTGAGGGGGGAGCGAAATTTAGATCCATTCTCCTCACTTGGCTTGCTGTTCCATTGTGACACAGGCACACACACACACACACACACACACACACACACACCACCAGGGACCTCGCCCCTCCCTTCGTTTACACCTTAGAGGGCTTAACTTTCAAATATTAGTACAGTGGCTGTGCGGATTTCAAATAAATAAATAAATGAGGAAGCAATGATTAACAATTCTCCTGATAGTTCTTTCAATGTGTTTCATATTCATTTTCACTTCCAGGAGAATATTTCTGCCGAAACAGTGATTCTGAGAACTTTCCAAGCTTTTGGAGGGGCTAAAAGTGGTGTGAGGAGGTTTTTTTTTCTTTTTTTTTTTTTGCAGCAACAGGAATTAAAAGTCCCCTTGCTTGGATTTACACAAAGCAGATCAAACAGTGACTCTTCTCCTCCGATATATTGTATTTACAGCAACAAAGTACACATGATTCTTTTAGAGGCAGGAGCGAGGATGAACTGTGTGACCTGTGCAGCTCTGAGTACTTCTGGCTCCGTGATGGCAGGAGTCAGGTTTAAGAGAGGGCACAGAAATAGATGCATGCACACACAAGATGTGCAAGTTTCACTTCAGCTGATGCAGGGCCAAGTTGGTTGCAGGCATAATTAAATCAAAGTTAAGCCTTGTTGCTCTTAGGCTGTGTGTGTGTGTGTGTGTGTGTGTGTGTGTGTGTGTGTGTGTGTGTGTGTGTGTGTGTGTGTGTGTCTGGCTGAGGTAGGGGGTCGGTTGTTAAAGAGTTTAAAAGCGGAAGAGGAGTTGCTGTAGAACCAGTATTGATGTCGGGGAAGCCCACTGGCACTTTGTGTTCAAACATTTCGAGAGGACCGACCTGCCCGAGCTGCAGCGCCCGGGTGGCAGGATTCCCGCTCTTCCTGTTTCTCCTGACTTTGAGGAATTTTACGGTGAACAAACTCCCAGTGCTCTCCTCGCATGGCCCACACCTCATCTCAGATACCTGCCTCAGCAAAACTGGAGAGAGATATGAACCGAGAGAGAGAGAGAGAGAGAGAGAGAGAGAGAGAGAACTTTCCAGGCATCTGAGGAGTTCCTACCTCTTGTCACCCTATCTGTGTATCACACAACTATTTTTAATATCACGGATACGCTCTCACTCTGGTTAGATATTCTTCTACTTAAAGCACCAGGTGATGGGTAGGAGTTAATCCTGATTCCTACCTCACTAACTCTTTCTCTCTGACCAAGTAATATGAGAGGAGAGTAGAGTAAAATAGCCAAATGCAGGGAGAAAACCATTTCTTTGGATTTAATCCGAAAGGGAATATTGTCAGATTGCAGCCGATAATCAAGCAGTCGGTCAGAGAGGCATCTTTTCTTTTCTGAGGGTGTTGGGACACACAGGGACATGACTCATGACTCAAAAATGTGCACCTTCAACAATAAAAAAAAAACCCAATACTGACTGGACCTACGGTGCGTTCACCTGCGACTGTTCAGATGTTTCGATGACAACCGTTCAGACAGCCACAGAGGAGCATAAACCTACAAGTTCGCAGATGCCAAATTCCAGGCAGGTGAAAGAGGAGGTTTATGACACATTTAAAGAAAACAAAAGGCTGGCGGAAGGGTGTCTAGGGCAGAGTGATGGTGCGACACACTTCTAAAACAAGCCACCGTCCCCACGCTTCTCGCAGTGCGCCTGTGGGCACATGTAGCATTAATTGCTGCCTCCACAGAGCCTGCAGACTGCACACACTATCTATTGCTCGCATCAAAGAAACCACACGCTGAACTTTATGAAATTTTTATTCAATGTGTTCACTTCTCTTCCCCTTTTTCCTCTCTTTCTTCCTTTTCCTATTCCCCACCTTGGCCCCCCTCTCCCTTTTTAGCTCCGCCACCAAACAGACAAGAAAGACTTCTCCCTGCCATGTTTTTCGGCTCGACTTCCTTCCTGCCCAGAAGCGCTCGAGTATCTCGTTAGTTCTCTCACAGCTAACGTCTCCCCTCGATCTGCCAGGAGCAAAAACCTGGTCGGGGAAGGGAAGGGGGGGGGAATAGAATAAGGATAAAGAAAAAAAAAGAAAGAAAGGGGGGACTACATCAAGAAGTTTGGTGGGTGAGATTCTCCGTAGAGGTAGGTGAGAAACTGTAATATCATTTAGCTACAGTAATTACAGATACAAGCACACAAAGGAAAGAATAGAGATGAGAGGGTTTCTCTCCCTGTGGACAATGTACACCGAAGGGCCTAAGTTTCATCATAAACTTAACACGGAGGCAATGCAAAGCGGAAAAAACACAGTGCAAGATCATTGTTAGTGTGATGTGGTGGGACTGCCCCGACATCTAATATATGAACAAAGGTTTGTAGAAAGGTTGGCTTATTTAAATGAATCCCACAATAACTTCTTTCCCCCCTCCCCGATTATGACAACTGAGCAAATCCTGAGTTTGGATTGACGCACCCTGCACATTACCTTCCTTTTAACTGCACTCCCTCACACACACACACACACACACACACAACGCTCACTGTGGTCATCCATCAAAGCAGCGAGTGTTGTTTCTTCCCCCACACGTCTCATACACACAGGTATAAATCACTGCGCCTGATTTCTGGGGCCAGGGTTTAAATAATTAAAGAGCTTTAATTTATCAGGATTTAGCACCCACTAACAGCAGGGCTGACAAAAGAGAATGAGAGATATATTGAGAAAGAAAAAAAAAAAGGTCATTATACATGAGATACATATACAAAATTATTACACATTTTTATTGGAGAGAAAAGACGAACATCTAGGGCTAAGTGGCACCAAAGACTATGTGAAAAGGCATTAAGGTTCTGCTCTAGAGCTACTTGATCTGGGTGTGTTACGTTTTATTTACCTGTTGGTAGAAGACAAATGCAATGCAACTGTGTGCGAAGTCTTGCACTAATGTGATGTGTTTGATTTCTGACAATTACAAGTCCATGGAAAAACAGCACAGATGTAAAATAAGAGACACAATTCACATTTGAAGAATCAAAATAAAACATCCAGTAGAAATCGAGCAAAGTCAAACTGATTTTTTTTTCACATGCTTTCAGTTATGGAAGCATACAAATTATAACTATGTTGATTATTTTTTTTTTCTTCAGAACTGTTGGCAGTGACGTTACCAAAAATATGAGAGCCTGCAAAACAAAGTGGATTTTTTTTTTGTTTTGTTTTTTGTGATGAAGCATCCAAGACACTGGGCATGAAATATACACAGTACAGTACGTTACATTGAAAATCTTAAATCCTGTTCCGTCATCAACCGTCTAAAAGCAAAGCTGTGGTTATTCTGTGAAAACTACAACAAATAACCCCAATAAAACCTTGGTTTCTAAAGATCAGTGACATTTTTCTGTGCTGCATTTGAACAACGCATTGAGTAAAGCACATTTATAGAATGAAATCTGTGTTGAATTATGTTTTGCAACAGAGCCAGGAGGATGGTGAGGGCCGATCATGGATGGCCAGAGAAAGGTGGAACTCTACTGCCCCCCTATGGCCATGAACATGCAAATGAATTCTCACCAAAATGAAAAAAGAAGCAAAAATAAAAAAAATCCCCACACACACAAAAACTCACAGAACTGACTGATTTATGACACACTGATGGTCTCCTACTTGCATCTTTTGGTTCACTGGATGAACTATTAGCCCTATGAGTTTTGGAAGTCAAGAAACAAGATCTACCAGCAGGCACAAAGACATAAGGGAGAAACATTACAATAAAGCAAACAGCCCTCTCTGGCTTTGTTCGACCCTCATATTATTTATTCGTTCCAGTAGATCTCTGAAAACAGAATGAACACACACGCTCTCTCACACAAACTTTTCCCAGAAACAGCATAAAAAAAGACAGAGCTCCCATCTGCTAATAAACTCAAACATAAAAACAAAAAAAATCTACCTCTCCTCTGTTGAGAGAGAACATGCAGAGTCACTCTTGAGTAGATTATTATTATATTATTGTTCAGATTACTTGACGACGTCACCGAGTGAAGCTTGTCGTCTGCTGGCAATAGTTAGCCACCTAGTGGTCGAACCCTCTTATAACATCAAGTATTGACAACAGGGGAATTTAATTACAACTTTGGAAGTTTTTGGCTATATGACACCATGTCATTAATGAACAAACTGCTTTAACAAACATAGTTTAATAGATAATCAACAAACTATCAAGTCTACAGACTCAACTGGGGGAAGATAAGAGATTATCACACCAGAAACACAGAATCACTCCTAAACCAGACGGTACAATATGATTCTTTTTAACCATATTGCGTGATTTCATTTTCTGAATAATAAACCTATAGATTTATAGCAACAAGACCAATTCCCTGTTAAAGTGATTACCCTTAGTTATACAGTATCACCATGAATGTTGATACAGTGTGTTGTTCTGTCTTCTCAAGACTTCACATCACCATCTCCCCTTCACTTCACTGGATTCCTCTTCCTGGTGGATTGCTTCTTCACACTTCAGTTGTCCAAAAGAGAGCGCTGTAGAGCCTCCTGGATCATCGTGTGCTCATCTGTGGAGTAATCCTGCAAAGACATGGGTGAAGACAGAACCAGTAAGTCAACTGATCATTAACATTAAAAATAAAAACTCCAGATGGTGTCGAGGGCCTCAACTCACAACAAAGGTATCGTATGAGAAGGTGTGTCTGATCTTCAGGTGCTGGAAAAAGTCGGCACTCCTGTAGTTAGGGTCCCCCCAGGGCATTGAGGCACAGATGGGGCACACCTGCACATAAAAATAGTGAGATTAATAAAGGATCTATGAACAAATAAACCCTAGCTTAATCCAAACAATGTGTGGAACCTTGTTTTTCACAGTGTAGTGCGAGGATTTCCTACCACTTGGCGGGTGTCTCGAGCATGATGGGAAGTGCAATGTTCAACCAGGCCGTCCTGGTCGAGGTTCTGGCAGGTGCAGTACGGGCAGGTGAAGGTGTAGCGATTTGGCACCGGACTGTGGGACAGAAACAATGATACCAATGTATGTCACACCACTGATTTGTATTTGTTTTTCAACAAAAGAGGTTGTTTCCCAGCAATAAGAATCTTGCAGTGTGGGTGGAAATGGAAACAGAGTTTTGTTTTGATATTAATGTACAAAGTGACATTGATGTCATAAAATGAGAAAAGACCTTCTACATCTACAGTGAGATTTTATTCAAGATAATAGATAACTCTTTCTGGTTTTTAAAAGTTTCCTTACAGCAAATAGATGCCATTTTCTGACTTAATTCAACTATTCTTACTGGGTGAAATAAATTATAAAAAGGCCACTACTTGATCAGTCATCATTTCCACATTACAAGTGACTGTTTTTCAAACTTTTCTTGTTTGTTATCATCTAAAGAAAGAGCATAAACTACAGGTAATTTGTTCAACATCACTGTAAATGAGATTGTTATCTGTTGTAAACATTTCTGGTTATTTCATTGATGAGGTGAAAACAGAACAGCAATTATTTTGTTTACAAGGGGAAGTGGGATTTGGTGAGACGACTGGAAAGTAAAACCCAGTGAGCAGTCAAGCAGATGGTTTACACGGAGCATATAAAGTTGCTGTTAACAGGATTAAGGTTTGTGTTTCCTGGGCCACATTAGATTGTAAAAGTATTTCCAGCAGGGCGTCCGTGTCCAAAATCTACACGGTGATGGTGGTGAAAAGAACATTATGCTGTCCCGTACATAGTATAGATAAACTGTGACGGTAAACCTGTGTTGTTACATGCTAGAAATGCCCTTTAAGATATTCTGTCAAACTTGTTTTTGTAATCTCATCACTAAATCAAAACTGTAGAGCCACGTTGAAGAGAACGGTGAGGTCCTGAGTTGTGACTAGAATGCGGATGGCGACTGCTTTTGTGAATCGATTCAACTCCGATTCACAAGTTCCCAATTCAACGCAATCTCA
Organism: Lagodon rhomboides; assembly: GCA_039737535.1. Classification (NCBI taxonomy): domain Eukaryota; kingdom Metazoa; phylum Chordata; class Actinopteri; order Spariformes; family Sparidae; genus Lagodon; species Lagodon rhomboides. The sequence continues at coordinate 21,285,229 of CM077792.1, read as the reverse complement.
GATTTATGTCATTTCATTCATTATCCATTCAGTTAGGGATATTTCAGTAACAATTCAAATTTTGCTTTGATGTGAAACAGATTCTCAAAAATGCTGTAGTCAAAGGATAAGAAAGTAATGACAGATGTAGGGCTTTGTGTTCCAACAAAGGAAAAATAAGAAAAGAAAGTAAAACTGTTTCTGTCTGTCCCCGTTATAAACAACCTTTGTACCACTTGGATTTCAGAGTTTGTGAAGTGCACCTGAATGCAACATGAGGTGAGATAGTTTTTTTTAATTACATGACTGTTTTGATACAGTGTAGCGGATCACGTTTAATTATTTACTTGCTAAATAGAAAATCTACTGCCATATGATGCTTGGCGAGTGTTACATCCAGGCCGTGTAAAACATATCAGGAAAAGGCCGATCATTCAAATGAAGATTGATTTGAATGGGAAATGATGTGACAGACATCACTCCCTATTTCCTACCTAGTGCACTACACAGTATATACTTTCTGTTCATTAAAATCACAAAGAAAATTTGTAAGTATAAGTTTAAAAATTGATGAAAGAGTACACAGTAAAGTGGCCTCAAAAATTAACCTCTACTTTGTGTCCAAATATAAATAAATAAATAAATAAATACAAATATGAAAATAAAACCCCAATGCTTCATCTTTGACAGATGTGGAGATGTGTTACTATTATTCAACACTAAATCTGTTAGTGAAGGCACAGTCTCAATTTACTGCTCTTTACGGTATAAACTATTGAAGGTTTATTACATTAATACCAGGGAATGATTGAACGAGGGAGTTCACCTGATGATGGCAGGCTGGCTTTGGGCAGTGGTCCTCACTCCCTCCTCAATGTACTCCTGGTATTTTGAACAAGCAGCTGTGTGGCTTCTCATCTGGGAAAGGCCAACCTGAACAGTGAGGAAATAAACATCTGTAACTACAGTCCACAAATACAATGATGTAGAATAATGGTTTTCAACTGTTTGTATACAGACAGTAGCAGACTGTCTAGAATGCAAAGACTGAAGATTAGACTCTGTATCAGATTCAGTTTCTGTATATGTAGTTACTATATCTTTAGCCCCAGTGGTTGTCTTGGTCAAACTAGTGACCCAAATCTAAATCAGAGCAAACCAGCAAGGTCATTCAGACAGATTGAAGTAAGCTTTTCACATTGTCATTAAACATACCTGAGCTCCACATCCCTTACAAGATGCCGCAGATGATTGGATAACAGCTTCAAGATCAGCAGCTTTAGTCCAGTGGCCCAGCCCGGCCCGACATACAGCGCAAACAGGCTTCTGCGGACGCAAACACTCCTGCAAACAACTCTGGCAGAACCTGAAAAGTGACGGGCATAAAATGTGATGAAGAACAAGGAAATAAGCTGCAACCATTAGTTAATACATCAGTCGATCAAAAGTAAATTAAACGGCCAATGTGTAGGATTTATTGGCATCTAACAGCAAGGTTTTAGATTTCCACCAAATGAACACCCCTCTCCTGCAGAGGGGTGTTCTCTGCAGCCTGTGTTTGGTTTATCCGTTCTGGGCTACTCTGGAAACATGGCAGTGCAACATGGGGGACTCTGTGGAAGAGGTCCACTCCCTCTCTAGGTATAAAAGACTCACACAACAATTCCTAGTTTCAGTGAATAATGAAAACAAAATCATTAATGTTATATTCCATTTCTGCCAACAGATGCTCATAAATTCACCCAAATCCTACACTCTGCACCTTTGATTGCCCACTATTTTGATGATTGATCAATTGTTTTAGTCATTTTTATGGTTCAGCTTCTTAAATGTAAGAACGTCCTGCTTTTCTTTGTCACTTATGATAGTAAATAAAGAGTGTTTGGGTTCTGGACTGTTCGTTCGACAAAAGCAACATTTGACACTGGGCTCTAAGAAACTGCGATGGGCACTTTACACAAGTTTTTAACGTTTTATAAACAAAGACATGAATCAATTATTCATGAGACCAGTTTGCAGATTAATCGATGATGAAATAATTGTTAGCTGCAGCCATTAAATGAACAATGAAGGGGAACAAGCCTCTGAAAACGCGATCAGATTTTAAATTTAGCCTCTGGTGATGAGAAGCAAAAGTATCACTACTATTTATAGGATGACATCAAAGCACAACATAACGAAACAGATCCTGTCATTTTCTTAAAGGTCCATGTAAAGCTCCTGTACAGAGCTTCCTGTAAATCCGATGGAAAGTCCCCACCTCAAGAGGGCGCAGGGACTTGTAGTCCTGTAAGTAGCTTGACAAGTCCGAGCAATAGACGTCTAAACTACAACTCCCAGGTGAGGCCTCCTCTTTGATGTAAACAAAACTGAAAGTGATTTAGCAAGCTGACATCGCTTCTGTGAAATATTGAAGTGAATAAACAGAAATAAAGGGCCACAGCGAATGCAGGCACACGCACGGTCGATGCCTCGCAGCTCTGGCGGTACGACATGTTTAGAAACAAGCGTTCCCTTGTGTTATTTTTGCATCCTGCTATTGAATCGCTGGTGGTAGACGTGGGTTGAGGGGAGGACGATCGACAAAACAGGCAAAATACTCACGTATGGCCGCATTGTGTTGTTACGGGACTCTCGAAGATTTCGAGACAAACTGGACAGACGAATTCTGACACGTCGCCGCTGCCCTCGGAGAGGTTTTTCTTGTGCTGTGCTGCGCTAAATCCTCCGAGCATCGCCATTTCTTTTCTTCACTGAGTCGTCAGTCCCCCACCAACCGTTCCTGGAACGACGTCACCAGCTCTGTTTTTTATGCGCGAGGGCGGAGCTATGGCTCCAAGTACAACACATGAGAAGTTTCCAAGAGGTCAAACAAATGATTTAGGGCCGCAACTACTTATTATACATCTATTTCAATTTATATTTATCTATTTAACTTATTGTTTTATTTTTTTATCAAGTTATCTGGAAAATATTTTGTCTATAAAACGTCAGAGAAAAGAGAAAGAGAAAGAGAAAAGAGAAAGAGAAAATGCCCAGATACCTACCCTGAGCCCAGGGTAATAAATACATTTAAATATCTTCTGTCTGACAGTCCCAGCAAACATGTATGACAAATGACATAAACTTAATCCTATCCTATATTAAAAGAGTGGTCATTGGCAGTATTTGTATTAAACAATTGTAAACATAATTTTAAAATTAAAGGGGTGGATGAGTGAAACATTTATTCATTACAAATAAAAAAAAATCTAAATGGGTTAATTGGGTTTTTGTCACTTTGTGTATTAAACTATATTGCAAATACATTCTGTTTGCTTATTCTTAGACTTCTGTTTTTCTGAAAAATACTGTATAATGCATTACTCCAAATTACTTAGGGATATCGGGGTATATGCATGTGCATGGATATGCGATAAAAGTCAAATTAAATACGTCGCATCGTTTTTGGGGACCAACAAAATATTCACAGAACACAAAATAAGAATTCAGATATGTCACAGAATAAACAATAGAGTGAAGCACTAACATATCCCAATACCACAGACTAATTTTGAGTAGTGTAGCCTATATTAAACTATATTGTTTAATGGAGGCTTTGACAAATAGTTTCCTCTGCGATTATTCTTAGACTTCTGTTTTCTGATACATACTGTATATTACGGCTGTGGCACAGGGGTAGAGCCAGCGTCTTGCCAAAAAGTCAAATGAAATGTTGCATTATTTTTTGGGACCAAAGAAATATTCACAAAACACAAGATGAAAAATTCAGATTTACCACAACACTAAACTATCTCAATACCCCTTATACTTTTGAGTAGTAAGGTAAGACAAATTATTTTCTGTGTGCTTATACTTAGAATTTAGGACTTAGAATAGTTGGACTATTTATTTATTTTTTTTTATTTTTTAAAAACAAACAAATACAACCTCTGTACATTAATATAACTCACAGTGAACCGTGGTAGTGATATAGCCGTTGGGCTCTGCATCTCTTCCTGCCCCGGCTCTTTCTTTCCACGTGGGCTCCTGATGCTGATGAACTGTCAGAACCGAGCGCATGCGCGTTGTGATTATGGGAATTTCCAACAGCTGAGGAGGCGTAGCTAGCCACGGCTAGCACTTGTTTAAAGGTAAGGTGTGCGGGTGGTGGTGTTTCTGGTCAGAAAACGGTGTGGTCTGTTGGCTGAATCAGAATTAGACTTGGTCGCAGAAGAGCCGTGCTATAATGACTATGTATTTGTAGATAGTTGACTGTAAAATAGCCAGTGATTCAAAGTATCGATGGACCGCCCTGCTAGCTACAGCAGTTGTTAGCTAGCCAGCTGCGCTGAAATGGGCGTTCACTGCTTAGCTTGTACTGAGTCGAGGGGCCATGCCAGTGACAGCGTCGGGTTTTGTCGGCTTCGAGATTCATAAAAAAATAACGTAGCCTACAAGCCGTTCTTAGAGCGTCTCTCATTATCAACATTGGTCGTGACGGAGTGCCTCTGTTGCAGCTGATGCGCAATAGTAAGGCATGGTGATGTTGTTAGCTAAGGCATGTTTCTTGCTAGCTCGCTAAACGGATGCTCGCTAAGGTTGATATGGGAGGTAACTGGAATAGCTGGGCAGCCCGCCTGTGAACGAGGAGCAGAAACCCTTATAAAGTCTCATATCAGATCTAGCCTCATATGTATTCATAACCATATCCATATGTTAAATATCGCCTTCTTAATTTTGGCCATCTTACGCTAAGTGAATGCTAACATGGTTCACACGTATGTAGTATCGCCAGATCACATTTTGATTGGCGTTAACACTCCGCTAGACAAAAAGGAGAAATGTCTGTCAATAATAATAATAATGATAATGATAATAATAAATAATAGAGTTCTGATCCTGAATATGTACGATGTCATTCCCCAGAGTCTTATCTTGGTTGGATGTATCATGCAAATAATCTAATCACTCCAACCCATTGGTTCTAAGACTGATATAAAATAGCCCACACGATGGATCCACACATCATCCCACTCATGTTTCTCAAATAGTGATGCTTGTACACCATCTCTCATAACTGAGCCATAGGAATTATGTAAAAAATGCTCATAATGATGATTCTTACAAATGCCTTTCTTTTGGATTATGAGTCAATTGAAAGAACTGTAATCCAAGATTCTCTCTTTATTTGTGTGTGCCATAATGAGACATTTCAGTTTTTTATAAAGCTATCTGGTGTCATTACAGCTTGGAGACTACTCAGAAGACTGCACAATCAAGAATGCGTCTTCAAGATGAGTGACCTTGAACTCAGCACACGTTGAAAAGGAATGGAATAGATACAACCCAGCATCAACAGAGCGTGAAGAAAAGGCTCCTTCTGACCTCATCTTGCACGACATAGGCCTGTTTGTCTGGAAACAAGTCAGGCTTTGAGCCAATACCAGAAATGCCTGTAAGAAGGCATCCCTACAGGCTGCAGCCTAGCTACGCCAATTGAAAGCACCAGACAACTGCGTCTCTTGTTTAAGGGATGTGCTGCTGATTGGACACAAAGTCTCATCTCTCTGCCACCTCTCCAAAACGTTATTAACGTTGAGTGTGTGCCAGCGTGTACAGTGAATTATGGTGACCAAAAATGGTGCTTGAATGTGGCATGTTGGTGCAGGGTATGCTAAAAGGGGTGAGGCTCTCTCAGAAAAGTATAACAGCTGACTGATAGTCCGCTGCCGATAATGGATGCCAAGTTAAAAGAGGACCTGTTTCGGAGGTACGTGACTGCACTGGAGAGGCGACTGGAGGAGGAATACACATGGATTGGAACTGCACCAGAGGGGGACAAAGGGAGACACAAGGACAGCGAGGCCCTGCTCTCCACAGCCACAGCTCTGCTCGGGGCCTACCAGCCAGATCCGGGACAGCGATTCCGGATGGTGCGTTTTTATGAAGTGGTGGAGAATTCTCTCCGCTGCCAGAGAGGGGGGAACATCAAGAGCCTGGAGAGAGCCTTCCACACACTGGAAACCATCTGCACCAACCTCTTGCTTTTCCCCTGGAAGAAGGAGTTCAGATGTATAAAGGTGAATGAGTCTACTCTAAGGGTTGTCACATTATCATACTTGAAACTGCCATAAACCAAATATTTAGTTATTAAAATGTTGGTAAAACAGCCATGTATTTACCATATACGTTTCTCAATCTCTCTATAAACAGTTTCTAAATGATAAGGTAAATTATTACCTACAGTGAAATGCAAAGGACATTTTGTCCATTTAATTTAATTTGGAAAAAGCTGTAGTGCAACTTTTCGATCTGAAAAAAGAACATGACATATTAATTTAACATACACAAATAGTCCTTATAAGTAGTGTCTAGTGTATAGTTTGTTTGAGTATTTATTGTCTAATCATAACACCACTCAATGTAAAAATATATAAACAAATGAGTTGTCCAACCACTATAAACCTGCAATCCCTCCTAAATTGCTTGTCAGTTTTTTTTAAATTTCTTTAGACAACATCAGTATGTGATGTAATATTTTTTTTTTTTACAGTTTTACATCTGTAACATTGTTAAACACAGTTGAAAAACGAACAGATGCTTTGAATATATGATACTAAATAAATAGCATGCAATTACATTTTTAGGATAGGTTGTAGTTTTCTCATGTCAAGCTCTTTTAAATGACTGACACTAATGCTGGTTAACCCATTTCTCTTCTAGACCTTCACTGGCCCGTACGTGTACCATCTGCAGTCTGCCATATCTGATGCTGAACTCCGGTCTCTGATGCGCACCATCGGCTACGCCTGTGACCATGACTCGCAGTTCCACTTGCAGGAGCACCCAGGAGGCGTAAATCATCTCCGCCAGTTGGCGTTCGAGCTCTTCCTGGCCCAGGCGGAGTGTCGTCTTCTGGGAGAGGTAGTGGCTCTGGCCCGTGGTTCAGCCTCAGAGCTGGAGGCCCTGGAGCTCCGCAGAGGTTGCAGAGATGATGCAGCTGGCTGTGCCGAGGCACTCCGCAGACGCGACAGCCTTGGGGCAGATATGGCTCGGCTGTCTGTGCGGCCACTGGATATAGAGAGGCCTCATGCCCACCACCTGAGGCGAGGTAGCCGACCGTCTAAGTCTGTTGATGTTACAGATGGAGCCGGGCACTGGCACCCAGCAGTTAGCAAGCCTGTCTTGAAGGCCTCATTGAGTCTGAGGAAGGAGCCTCTGTTTGTGGATGCTGAGGAAGATATGAAGGATGAGATAATCAGGCCCAGCACCTCAGCATCTCTCTTCTCCGTGGCAGCTCCACCTTCCTATAGTCCTATTGCGGATTTCTTCCCGATTCAGTCGCCTCCCCCAGCTGATGTTTACACATCCTACCACCTGTCCTCTTTGGATGAGATTGACTTGTACACGGAGCGGGGTGGTGCTGGGACGGGAGGAAGGCAGACCCCCTCTCGACCTCCATCCAGAGAGCCTCGGGATGCGAGGGATGGGTGGCTGCTCAAAGGCCATGGTAGTGTGAAGTGTCAGGGGTGTGGGCTGGGCTGCTCCTCAATGGCCTCCTGCCAGAGGTGTGACATGATCCTCTGTTCTGCCTGTCACGATGTGGACCCCTCCCCTTGCTGTGGCCTCCAGGACTACCACCCCAAATCCCCACGACCCCTCGACGGATACATACCTGTGAAGGAAAAGCTCTCCGTCTACTCTAACACTCACTCCCACTCCCATCTCCATCCGCATCCCCTCACACTGACCCATTCACACTCTCACCCCCACCCTCACCCCCAGATGGTGGAGAAACCCCTCATGTCCACTAAGCTGTTTCCAAGCAAGTCTGTTGCCTTGACAACGCCAAAGGGAGGCAGCAGCGAGCGATTAAGCATGGGGGGATCGCGATGTGGGTTTTGCAACAAGCCAGGTGCATCACACACCTGCGTGAACTGCTCTAAGGTGTCATGTGACTCGTGCATGGGCTTGTACGCAAAGGATATATGCACGCGAAAGAATCCCCAGCACAGCTTCGTGCCCAACCATCAGCTCAACTTCAAATCTGGCACCATATCTCACCTGGTGTACCGATGAATCAGGCAGACAGAATATTTGTTTCTCCCTTCTAGTCCCCTCCCTTGACCCGCTGCGTAGTCTTGCACTATTGCTTTAGCTCTGTTCCCGTTTTAAACAACACATTCACTATCGCCCCCTTTATCTGATGGTCTTTGCGCTCTCTCTAACCCGCTCTTGAACTTTGTACATTTTCCCTTGCTGTCAGTAGGGCCCTGGAATGCACATGCCACAGAGAGCCATATCGTCTGCCCATCTCTCTGCCTTGTACAAGTTCAGGCCTTTTAATCTATTTCTTCTTACTTTTACCTTGCTACCTGCTCTTGAGTAGTCATGTGATGTTGTAGCGCTTCCCAAATTCCTCAAATTTTGTCCTCCTCAAAAGGGAAAAACTGGAGAGAAAAGAGTTTAATTCCTTCTCATTTTGAATGAATTCCGTCCAAATGAACATTACTACTAGTACTTTGCCTAACTTCTCAGCTAAAAATTCCTCTAATATATAAATATATATATACAGTATATATGTATGTATGTGTGAGTGTGTGTGTGAGAGAGAGAGAGAGTGTGTGTGTGTAGAAAAGACCTCTGAGCTTGCATTGTGACAAAGGAGAACTTTTTAAACTTGAAAAATAGTAGGGAAAACATACACTGGAAGTCAATAAGTCAATAGTATATATTTTTAATCCTATTCTCTAGAACAATGTGAGACTGTTAACTGGGCATGAGGTCTGTCATTGGGATTTTTGGGGTATAAACTTATGTCTGTGGGCGGGGGGGAGGGAGATATCTCAAAGGGAAATGTTGAGACAATGGTCAGATGCCATATATTCTATTTAAAAGATTATGCCTTGTAAATTAACCCTCAAATGTTTCTGGTTATGTGACTGAGGTTCAAATGCTGCTGTTGACTTGAGACTTTAAAGATGTGTGGCGTTGACTTCTTTCTGGTAAATAGCCTGTTGAGTTGTGTCAGTTCCAAGTCCTCCCCCATCCCCTTCCATTACACTCCTTAAGCCACCACGATCCATGATGTTGTAGAGCACCCCCTTACCAGATCAGTGGTTCCCTGTCAGTCTCAGGTGGAGTCACAGGAAGTCTCACGCTGGTCTACGGATCATATGATTATGGTTCTTTGACAATGTGTGAGCCTATTGATTGGTTTTAGACAGTTTGAGAGTGTATATACTCTGACATGGTTTCTGTCTACCTCAAATGGCTTCAGCTTATACACCCAGTTTGACATTGTGGTTTCAAACTAGCCCTTAAGACCAGAGGAATTCTCTATTAATCACATTATTTTTCTCTAATTCGGCACTCGTGTTTTCGCTGAACAGAAAACATCTCCTCTTACAGTCAGCTGATTTAGTCATGTTTAAATGTTAGCAGAGGTTATTTAGACAGTCAGCTCAAAAATGACCATTGAGTTGGATCGATGCATCTGTGAGTTATTAACATTTAACATTTTACAACACTGATTTCAAAACATGGGGACGCTGTGTAAATGGTAAATAGAAACAGAATGAAATAATTAGCAAATTAACTTTGTTTACTGACAGCGGATTTACAAAGTGTTCCCGGGCACACGTAGTTATACCCTTTTTACAATCATGCGTTTCACAAAGTGGTGAACCTTGCCCCATCCTTGCTTGTAAACAACTGAGCCATTCTGTCACTTATTACCTGTTAACCCGTTACCAATTAAGCTGTTTACCTGTGAAATTCCAAACAGGTGTTTTTGAACATTCCAAAACTTTCCCACTTTTTTTGTTGCCCCTGTCCCAACTTGTTTGAAACATTTTGCTGGCATCAAATGCAGATTAAGTATATATTTACAGAGATCAATGAAGTTAATAAGATTAAGCTTTACATCTTTAGTCTTTGTAGTGTTTTTGATTGAATGTGAAAAAGGAAAATTGGCGCTTTCTGTTTTATTTAAGTTTTACACAGCATCCCAACTTTTTTGGGGGAATCTGATTCATAGCTTGAAAAAGGTAGTGTTTATCACATGTTTACTGCACGTACTATTGCAGTGACTCATGCTGTTGTGTCCTTCCCCCTGTACAGCCAAATCAGTCGCCTGAATAAATGTTGGCAAAGTACGTTTCTGCAAAACCAAGTTAAAACTTTACGTGTCTTTACATTGCAGCTTCACCTTTCTTGTGACAGCGCTGTGCTTATGTTCTGGTTAGGTTTATGCACAAAAACCGCTTGGTCAGCGTTAGGAAAACATTGTGTTTTGGCTTAAAATTCCTGTTTTGGTCAACACTCCACTCCCTGGCATGAAAGTCAGCTGATAAACATGAACTGCTAACGTGATGACAGATTTTGTAGAAAAAAAAGACACGTAGCCTGTGACACAGAACAATCTGAACGTATCTGTGGTTTGCAGAAAAACGTTAACTGGCAACATTTTATCCTGGCAACTGGGCTGGTACAGCACAGTGATTGCCAGTGTGCGGTCATTTAAGTCCGGTCGTTTGATTTGATTCAGTTGGCGCTCTCTTAGCTCACTGGCTAATCTTCCAAGAGAGGTGACTTTCCCAGTTATTTGTTGTGATGACTCACTCTGTTATTTTGCATATTTGGAGACCCTGAAAGTCCTCTCTAAGGCCCTTGATGTGCGGTTATTTGGTGCATTAGATAAGCCGGAGTGTCCTCAAGCAAGTCACTACCATTCAGTGTTGAAATATCATTAAACTCATTTAGTGGTAGACTTCAAAGGGCTGCGGCCCTCATGTGTAAATAAACTCTGCTAACATTTACTCCGAGTATTGTAAATTTTGAGCGTACCTCTAGTGATTAGGCTTTGATTCACGCAAGAGAATAATAGTCACTCAGGGGCTAGTTTTAAATCACATTTAATAAAAACAGTCTGGTTTATTCCGACGGACCTTTTAGGCTGCGTTAGCCTTTATGTTCCGTCAGGAATAACCTCTAAATGCCTTAAGCTCATTCAGCTGTCTTATCATGGGGTATTTTTAAGTTTGCAGTGTCCAGTGTCATTTACATTGTTTTGTTATTTTACCAGCCTGTAGGTTAAACAACAACCTGTTTTGTTTTTTTTCCAGGCCACATGAACATAGTTTGTTCCATGACAGCTAAGGAAAGAATTCAGAGTAATTAAAAAACACACACAAGTATGGATTAACCTCGTCAACCATACATACCAACAGAATTATGCAGCAGTTTTCCACTCCAGTATATACTATGTGCATACAGGGGTGACGTCTGTAAAAATAACCATGTTTTGCCTGGAATTCAATTTCATATATATTTTGTTTTACTTGCAGATATTGCGTAAACACACACATTTGGTGTGAGTGATGTCTGGTCTCACACTTCAGTTCATTCCCTCCCTTTAAAACTGTGTTTGTGTGTGTGTCTTTGTCATGTGAACAGCATAAAGAAGGGATCGTTTGATACCGTTTGGATGTAGCTTAAAGGTTCTTAAAGGGGATCAACATTAGCTTACTTGGGTATCACATAAGTCTTGAGTGACCTTAGGGGAGGTGTGCAATTATTTTGTTTCCATTGAATGAAGCCTTTTCTGAATAGTTTGAATATTTATCGCAGATTTGTTTCCGTTCCTCATCGCAAATCATACATACCAGCAACAAAGACGACTTTCTGAAGTATTGAGCCATGTTCAAAAAGAGTGATCATATTGCCAAATGAAGAACAAATATATTATTGGAGAAGAAAACAAAATCCTGTCGCTTGCCCGGATGTACAGTTAATGTAACATAAATCTGTGGATTTGCTAAAAGTTTAGCCTTGTGTCTGTGGATGTTGGCCTTTTTAAGAAGCCTGGAAAAGAGAGTCATCAGAGGTCATCTCAGAATCCTCCTCGCACACCATGGGATGTGGATTTGACTCGGATCAGCGCGCTGATCATTCGTGTAGGTCACTACAAAGGGCTAAACAGTCTTCAGGGCTGCTGTTTTAATCTTTTAGTGAGCAGATGACTTCATTGTCATCGGTAAATCTCTGTTGTGGAGCTTGTTTAACATTCATCAGTGGATATGAGTTACTGATGGTTGGGATAAACAAAAGAGCTATTTTTATTTTGTGTCATGGAATACATTGAGCCATTTGAACACGATTGGTTTAACCCACACCAGACACACTCAAAAAGTCATTGTGGAAGTCAATACTCCCTTTACCTCTCTGTGTGGTTATCTTACTGATGTGAACAGTGGTGGTGTAGTTAGGCAGCCCCCTTTTCCCGTTCCCTGTTTACCCTCTAACCCGTTGTTGGCATGCTCTGTACAAGGCCCAAACCCCGTACCTCTTCTCCCTCAATCCCACATGTGCCCTCACCCACTGTCCCCCTCCCCTCCCCCCTTCCACCTTGGCACTGAGGATCATTGCACAATGTTTATGTGAAGGGGTATGGACCTTACGATCAATATATGGGCATACATGGGGGTGGAAAGGGAAAATAGCCAAAATTGTTAATCGGTGAAAATATATATATATATTGAAACTTAAATGAGATTTTATAAAATAATTTAAAGAATAAAATTCTGAAAAAAAGTGTTTTCTGCCTTGATTCTTTTGGGTGATTGACTTGGACAACTATGGACATGTTTTGTTTTTGTTAGTTTGTTTTTTTATCCAGTGATGCGCATTATCAAAAAACCTTCAGTCCTTATTGAATGCAAATTATCATAAGCCCGTTTCTTCTAACTTCCAGGCTGCCAGTTTCATATATTCTTTCAGTTTTTAGCTCAAACTCTTCCTTATAACTCCATCACTCTGGACTATGGAACAAGCGTATCTTCAATTTCCAGGCTCTGCACTTGTTGGCTTTTTCCTATAAGACCAGCAGATGGCGATACATACACATAAATACGGAGACTAAGACTGCATAAGAGCGAGAGCAAGGCTTTTGGAAAATAGTTTCTTTTTAACTTTAAAATATGTGTGTCACAGTGGAAATTTACCAGATTCAATTATTTCCCCAGATCAACATTAGTATTATAGCAATAATAATTTCATTAGTGTTATATCATTGTTAAATAGGCCTACTTTAAGGCCAACATGGACATTTGGAAAAGGGCAAACACAGAGGAAAAAAAACAAACTAGACCCCTGCATGTCATTTTTATCACACTGGCTGTTTTATATGCTGAAGGCATTAAGTCGACATGAAGGAGATAAATGCGCCTATTACAAAATGACTGATTAGCCAAGTCAGTCATTTTGCGTGTGGTACTTCTGTGAGGACGAGACAAGATGTCTCTGCATCACATTTAGCATGGGACAAAATAATGTGACCCATGCAGTTAAGTGGGTAAAAAATACTGACCATGTGCAAAGTTATTAAATTAGTAACTTTCTCTGAAATGTAATGTAACTCCTAACAACAACAACCAATTACATAGACCGAGAAAACCAAATGAATAAAGGCCAATGTGATAAGCAGAGATTGAGCAACAGAACAGTATCAGTAAAGAATCTACTGAAGGGGTTAGTACAGGGCAGCTTATGTTTTATAAACCTGGATAAGGCCTTATCCCATTATTTGATAGGAACAGAGCAAGTTAATGAACATCACTATAAAAATACACGATGTAGACACACTGGATTCAGCAGGAATGCTAATTTAACAGTGACATTACAAATAACATTTTACAGACACACAGTACACGATACAAGAATGAGTTCAAATAAAGTCTTCAAATAAATGAAAGCCACCAGTTCAGTTTGACCTTAGCTTTTCAACAAACCCTTAATAACGCCACATTTTTTCATATATTCTTGACATTCCAAGTTTTTAAAAGCCAGCAATTTGCATTTTAACTTCTCAGGTTCCTCAGGACTTGCCTTCTCTAGTTTGCATCTGTAGTCCCTAAGCAGGTAACGGACACAATGACATCACAAATAGCACGCAGACATATAATACACAATACAAAAGTGATCAGAGCTCTGGTTTTGTTTAAGACACTTTCTGAGATGACTTTTAATCATTAAATATGTGGCGCACCCCTTTATTGCGAGTGGTAGGTCATTTCAAATGTGTTGTTGTCTAAATGTTGGGCACCTACAAGGCACCTCACAGTCCCCTCTAGTGGTGGCCCTGGTGCTGATGCCATCGTCGGCCCTCAGTCTGATGAATTCATTGGAAGGAGGAGGGGCAAAGCTTTAAACATAAAACAGGCATATTCAGTCATTTGTTTTTTGTAAAACCTCAACAGGTTTTGAGATACACGGATCTACTACCTGGAGTATTCTGACAGGCCAGGATACTGAAGCATGTGAAACAGGATTCAAGTTATAATCTAAGCTTTGTGAGGGTCTCTAAAATAACTCATGTTAGGGGCTGAGATACTCAAATACTTCATAGCCTGACAGGTGCGCCTTCCACAATAGAGAGAGAGAGAGAGACATTATTGTAGCAACCAACCTTTATGGAAGCCCATTTCTGCCAGTTAAAGTTGGAAAAATAAGATGATAACTAAGTTTGACGACACAAATATTCCCCAAATTATGAATAAGTAGTCAAAAAATTCTAATAATTTTGACCTTTAACTCATAATTATGATTTTCTTTTTAAAAATCTGATAATTATTATTTTTCTATCACACAATTATGACTTTTTGTCTCATGATTTTGAGTTCTTATCTCATAATTGTGATTTACCATGTGAATATTTTTATTTTCTATCAACGCTAAGTTTTTCTTTAACTGGCAGAAATGGGCTTCCATAACACATAAATATGGCATTACCATTATTATTCCATAAAAAAAATGCATTGTTTGTAATTACAATAGTGGTTGTTGGTAATGTATTATTGACCCCCACCGATGTATAATTTTACTGCTTTTATAGGAGCTCAGGTCCCTTCGTGCAGCTCCTACATAACCCGAACCCTGATGTAAACACCTTATCTAGATTTGTTAACTGTCTCATATAGGGACTAAGACACACCTGCAGGCAGATGATCATACACCTGGATACTGTTATGATCATGGACAGGGTTATGAATAATAAAACATTTTAAAATGTTGCATGTAAACACCATATTCTGAATATTAACAAAACTCAAGGGTTGTTTGGTTGTTGCCTGTTTTTAAATGCGTTACTTGTGACGTCTTAATACGACTGCAGGCAGTGGTTCCTAAATTTAGAATAGGGTTCCTCATTTGCACCCAGAGAAAGTCAGCTGGAATTTCTTTTTTACAATAACAACCCTGCATGACAAACCTGATTAAGCTGTTACCTCAGATCCACACGGTATGCTCCATTAACTACAAGAGGATCCGTTTGGAATGGACACCTGCCCAGGATAAACTAGCAGATGCTTGTTTTGGCTCATGGTGCTTTGACAAATGAGAACTGGAGTCTGGCACCGATCACTAGTCAAACTTCCATATTGGGTATAATAATTGGATCAGTTTCTGGACCGGCGCTTCCTCCAAAGAAACTAATGTTAGATTTGAGATATCTGCAGCTCAGATTATCCACAAAAGGTTAAAGGAGGTGGACATCAGTGGGACCTCTGCAGTGCCAGTCCCTGCACACTGCATCATCCTCTCCTCCGGGCCATGTCAGAACTGTGCTGACTAACTGCTTTTACTGGCCTCGAGGGAGCCTAAGACGCACTGAATAAAGAACGTTACCGTTCAGCAGGAGAGAGAAACACGATGACTGATGGCACGCTGCTTAGCCTTTGAATAGATCCACGGCGAGCAGCAGCGCTAAAGCTTCTGCAAGATTCTGCAAAGCATGTCGTTCCTAACCAGGGCAGTGACACACACACACACACACTGCACTGTGTGTCATGTACTTACTTGTGTTCCAGCCATGTGCAGTGGCACGTTACCTAACGCCGTGCACCTACAGCCCTGTGTGATTCATGCCCTGACACATACACCTGCACATACTGTACATATGCATCCATGACAAGACGCAAACCTTGTGGGAATGAGGCGAACATAACCCGGGAAACCAATCAATATAGAAGGAAGCCAAAGACCTGTGTGTGTTGGAGATGAGATTCAGACCCGTGTGTGGCTTTTGTCACTGGTTAATTACATGTCAGAGGAGAGTCATGATGGTTTCTCTCCTTCCGTGTCACTTGAAGGGCTTCCCTCCCCTTCCCTCTCGCTCTCCCTGCTCTGCGTTTGTTATCTCGGCGGTTGATTAACGCAGAACATTCATTAAATGCATACTCAACATTTCACTCTCCGTGATTAATTGCGTTATATGTCACTCCGATGAAAAAGAAGCGTTTTTATCTCCGTGCCCTCTATTAGTTCAGTAACTGCGAGTCGACAAACACATGACTGTACACACACACATACTGCGTGAATACAGAGGCCAGCACTCAGCCACCTCTCATGTGTGCTTACTCTAGCTCTTATCTCGTCGAGGCAAACACAGCTAGAGGTCTTAGTCCGGTGTCATAAATATCTCACCAGACACTACATAATTGCTTGGAGCTAATGTGTGCTTTTTGATTTATAATTAAAGGTGTCATCACTCCCCCTCTTTAACTTTGACACACTCATCCTGCTGATGTACTGTCTATTATGAAGCCTTAGATCCTCATATGTGGGTGAGCTTTTTTATATTTTAGTATTTTCAGATATTTTGCTCAACAGCCATGAACCTCAACAACTGAAAACAAGTTTAGTTCAAGTTGTTACTGTTTAGGTGATGGTAGTTTAATTTGACCAGCTCTGAATTCAATATATGCTAGAAAGGGTTCAGAGAAAACTAATTTTTTGTGACTGATTCTTTGTGACCTGACCCAACTCCTACATCACAACACACATCTTACCTACTTACTACTTAGGTAAGGTAGGTAAGATGTGTGTTGTGATGTGGGAGTTGGGTCAGGTTACTTTGAAATGTGGTCAGTAACTACTTAAAACTAACATAAAATCACACATTGAAAATATTTAACCTTATACTAAAAAAAAATGGAATCAGTCACAAAAAATTAGTTTTCTCTGAACCCTTTCTAGCATATATTGAATTCAGAGCTGGTCAAATTAAACTACCATCGCCTAAACAGTACTAACTAGAGATGTACTGTGTGTATCGTACAACATTTGGGATGTTGCTTCTTTACATTTGCAGATCGATAACACAAACTGCATTGGATGTTTTTGTGTTGCACACTTTCGAGGTCCATGTGATGGCGAAGGAGTGGAAGGATGTTTGGGAGGGATCTTCCACCTTGACTCTTTTTTTTCTTTTATCCCACCATGTCTGCTACAAAGTTGAGCACTTCATTATTAAAACCTGTCAGGCAAGCGTCTCAGGAGCTAATAGGCATTTTGTTGCCATGAATTTTAAAATCTTAAAATTGCCATAAAGGGCAGCACGGTGGGGAAGCAAGATGTCTCAGGTTCAATTCCAGGCTCTTGTACAGTGAACGAGAAAAGGCTGAGTGGGGTTGGACGGGTCAAACAGTTGGCTTTCCACGCCAGAGACGAGAGTTCATGTCCCATTTGTGACCAAGAGGAATTTGTTTTTATGTTATGTGAGTTACTGTATGTAAGTGACACAACAGTGAACATCATCTTTCCCTAAACCTAACCAAACCACGTCAACTTAAGAAGAGTCCAAAAGTCTATCATAGTATAAGAACTGTTTGTCAGCAGGATTTATTTTGAAAGCGGACATTATGTATTACATATTATTGCTGACTGACAAGTTGGGAGTGAGAATGTGTTGATACATCATCCCCGTGATGACCTGGCGGCCTGTCCAGGTTGTGCCCCGCCGCTCGCCCGATGTCAGCTGGGATCGGCTCCAGCCCTCTGCGACCCTGCACAGGATGAGCTGTTACAGATAATGGATGGATATTTTAAAGACTCATCGAGTTATCCTTGACACTTAAACTATTATCAAATCACAATTTTTTTTTTAAATGAATCTGGGCTGATTAGTTATTTTTGGTGATGTGATTACATAACCCTGATTACATGTAATCTGCTGCTCCCCAGCACTAGACGGGCATGTGATGAGACTGATGGTGATAAATGTTGCCCCTCATCCAATTTCCACTTCGTTTTGTTTCCCTGCCGGTCTGTTCACTGGAGTTGAAGCAGCCTTAAGAGAAAACGTGATTAATGACATGAACAGCCCGACAGTAGGCTGACCACATTTTTATAAAAGTAAAACATTGTTGATAAATATTTTACACTTAACCTCCCACTGGAGTTAATTTTTACAGTGAGATGTTCTGATATCTCCTGGCACTGCGTCTCTTCGTGCCACCCACTCGCAACATTGGCAGCCGCTCCTCGCTTTACGTTTGCCTTTACAGTCATTTTGAGTACAGTCTTAATCACAGCCAACATAATCATCCTATCACATGGATACCCACTCGCGCATTTAACGCCTGGCACATTTTATACGTGAGGGAAAAAAGCTCTGGAAAAGAGAGAAAACATGCGTGCCAGAGCTGAAGGAGTTACCGCCGAGGGATCCATTTACAACTACAAACACTCCATCTATTCAGTTACTGAGGCACGTTAATAGAGGGCCACAGAAAAAAAAGAAAAGTTCAGGTTTGCTTTTAAAAGAGGAGAGTCTGAGCCTATCTCGGGTCCACAAAAACTGGGGGCAGAAACACTAAAGGCAGGTTCACCAGAATTCAACTGAACTCCGAGAATAACAAGGAGACCAGCGCTGGATGATCTGAGAGGCCAGGGTGGCTCATAGCTTTTAGGCATATCTATTATTAATTTTGGAGGCCGTTCAGGGCTTTGAGAGAAGCTAGAGAAATCAAATGTGCTGCGTATAGGAGGCAGAGATTTGAGGTGAAGTGAAATGGGTCTTCCTTTTCATAGTCACTTTAAAATCTCTAGACGGAACTGGCGCATACCGCACAGCACTCTATCTTTACCCCATCACGGTCCGTTCTGCAGGTTATAAAAGTAAAAACCTGTGTCTTTAGGTCTGACTTTGATAAAGTTTGTGTGGAAAACCGAGATCAGCATGAAGAGTGACACAGAGAATTTTTCACGGCTTCTGTCGTAAGAGTGATCAAAATGAAGCTTCCACAGTTCAACTTCACACAGGAGACTGAGAAATCAAAATGAAATCAAATCAAACAGCATGCACACATGATACAAAAAGTGCTTTCCTGTAGGACATAAAGCAAGTTTGCTCTCGCGCTCTATTTTAATCATGGAGACAGAAGTTTCTGCTCAGGCTATTTCTAAAGATAAGAAGCATGTGGCTTTAAGAATGATGTTTGTCCACAAGCTTTTTTTTTTTTGCTCCCCTGAAAGTTTTCAATCAAGATCATCAAACACCTTTGAACTATTTTCTGCCCCATTTGTATCTGCAGTTAAAAATGATGATCTTAACATCGTTTACTTTTTAAATTGACACAAAGTTCACTTGACACACAGAGAAGTGAGGGGGAGTTCTGAAAAGACCCTTCATTGACGTCAATCGCTTAATTAAGTCAATCCTGTTACCGTGCAAACGTTGTCATTCAGAGCGCTTCTTTTGTAACCGGAGTGTTTAAGTGACTGCTCCCAGTTTTCAGTCAGAAAACTGGAGGGGAGGTCTGCGTGTGTCAGCCTTGACATTCATCTTATCACAATTTTCCACCACTTCAACCTCTCCTTTCCTATCATACTCTAAAAATTACGAAACAGCCCTTGGCCAATGTCGAACACGTCAATAACTGCAGGGCAGAAATTCTTTTTTAGCAGCAACACAACACAATAACTTGTGCTGAGACAGATGCACAGAACACAAACACACTTTTTTTGGAGAGCATTTCACTTTAAACAACCTTTTCTCAGTTATAGCAAATGCATAGACAAGTGAATATATAAAATAAACACAACAAACCGCCTTCTACTGTGACAGGTGTCTCTCTCCAGCCATAGACTTATATACATATTCTTTCTTTGAAGTTTGTGTGTGGCTTCTAAAGACAGGAAGACATGAAGCTGTCTTTTAGTCCTCTATTCATCTCAGCAACCTGCAGCAGGAATCAAAAGATTTGAATGCATAACGTGTATTTTAACGGAAGCCACTTATTCACACTGTTATATAGCACCATTCAGACACAAGTCCATTCAAAGCGCTTTACCAGGGCATAGAACTACCTTAAAAATAAGACATTAGGAGAACATTAAAAGTTAATGGTTAAAGGTCAAAGCAACTCATAAAACATGTGTGGGTGGAAGGAAAAGAAAACTAAAATTAATCGATAAAAAGCAGAGAAAGAGAGACAATCACTTCTCAGGGACATTGACAGAGGGCAGACGCACATCTATAGAATGTGACGTGATGTAACCATGACATACAGCGTGGGAGAAGAAAAGGAAAAAGACAAAGGAAGGAAATACAGCTGTGTATATTATGAAATAAAGAACGAGGCCTTTTGAATCATGTAGTTTGAACGCAGAGCGCTCTGAGAATCGGTTACTACACAGTCTTTGTGGCTGCACACCATCCGCTTCTCTTTTCAATGTGATGACGTTTTGTCCTACAGCCTTCTTCAAGATCAATAACCAACTTTTGCTGCCCCTTGTCTCTATTTTCTAGTCTACGTCCAAAGATCAGCACCTCATTGCAGACCTTGCCGTGTGTTCACTTTCTATAATATCCTGAAAATACAATAAGAATTCAAGCCAAAAGATTCAAGCATTTTCACACATATTACATTTTATTTCACAGAAAAAGCTTAAAACACCTGTGAAAAATAGCCACACAAACAGCTGGAAATATCCCAGGTACCCTTACAAATATGCACTTGTGTGACTCGAATTCTTGGTATAACGTCAACTCCGTCCCCTCCACCTCCCGATGTGACAGTCAGCGAATTAGCATACAGTACAATGTGAATATGAAATGCCACGTTTGCTACAAATGTCTGTATAAACGAAAACTGCAAACTTAATTTCCTGGTGATGGGGCTGGATTTTCTCTACACCTCTACCACATATTTACATATTTACAGTGTTGATGTATTTTCTGTGTGTGAGTTTTGAGTATGTCTCATTCCAGATTGTTAAATGCCAACATTTTGTCACGTCACTCATATAGATGCTAAATATGACACACTTTGTGACATTTTCACATCTGTTTGAGATGCACCAGGCAACTACAATTAAAACCATCCACATCCGTATGAGACGCTTTGAGCATTTGCTTCTCAGGTGGTGCCAAGCAGCGGGTAACAGACCAGACATTCACCTAGGAGACTGGGGTTTTCTGTGCCTTGTGAAACCAAACATGGGGGATCTTTTCCTAAACCTAACCAAGTCGTTTTTTTTATGCTTTAATCTGACCAAACTGCAACGTGTTACAAAGGCTGTGTGGGATGGGAGGCTTGTGCGTCACACACACGGACACCAAAGAGTGCATTGACAAACTGAAAATCGTGACAGGTTGGTATTTGACAATCTGTTGATATAGAACATATTTCATAGAAACTCACTGAAATAGAGTAAACCATGTCAAAAGCCACATCATATTCTCAAATCAATCCCATGAGTTTTCTCCTAATGACATTTCTCAGATAAATTCTATATTCAGCAGGAACTCTTCCCGTTTGCAGTTTTATCATCCGTAGTCTAGGATACAGCATCTCTATTGGCCGGGGTCCCAAGCCCTTCCTCCGGACACTGTGACGGCATGCTCTATGATTCAATGTGGCAGTACACCTTGTGCTCGATCTATTCAATTTTATTCCCATGTCCCCATTATCCTTTTTGCCCATGGGACTTGCCCGTCGGCTTCCTGTGGCAACTTGGACTGAATTCAAAAACCTGCTATCGTAAAATGGCTGCGTTTTTTTTCCCCCACCTGTCCCTGGCTCGCCAAGGGCAACTGAGTCATCACTTGAAACGGCATTGATTGTACCCTCGCTCTTTGCTCTGCAATAGCGGACTGACCTTCCCGCTGGCAGCCATGGGAATGTTTTTATTGCCACTGAACAACCACTTTAATTATATTGATTAACCAAAGATTAAATATGCATAGTGATTCAACTAATTCAAATTTTTTTTACATTTGTGGTGTCATTAGCTATCGGGACTGAAAACACTTTGGAGCCAAAGAAAAAGAAAACAATTACTTTCTATGCTCCTATATGTAAATGTATGTGTTCGATCTTACCAGTAACACAGTATTGGTAAGGTGTGTCCCATTTTAATGCCACTGCGAGTAGCTAAACTTGTACTTGTGAAAAATAACACATATTACTATTACTTTTTTTATTTTAAAATCTTTTAATTCTTCTCAGTAGAGACTTGTGTTACTGTCATAATATTTAAACAGGGTTCCTACAGGTTTCTTCAAGTCAAATTCAAGTCTTTTTAAGACCTTTTAAAGGCCATTTATATAAAAACTTAATACCTATTTCATAGCCTATTTCACAGACCTACCGGCAAAGAAAAACATTTTTTTTTTATTTGTTCATTTATTTCTCAAACAAATGTGAAAATATGGACTGTGTAAAGCATTTTGGAAGAATGATGTAACATTGCAGCACAGTAGTGAGTACTTACGCTACAACACCACAGCACAGACACAGACCACAGACAACAAGCCAAAGAGAGGTGTGAAAAATCAAAAAACATTTCAGCAGACCACAAAAAAGTTTGACTAACACAGTTGTTTTTTCTGTTGGCCGAAATATCCTTATTCTTGTGATCTGGTCAGGATTTTGACCCAGGATTACTCTAAAAGTACACAGTAAGAGTACTTCATATTATGCATGCAAGTAGTCTATGAAGTACTTAGTTCAGCAGTGTATGAATCCAAAACTACTTATGGAAAAAAAAAAATATTCTCACGTCGTCCTTTACTTTGAAATCCGGAAGGATACCATCGTGATACCTTCAGCTCACTCCCGGGAATAATTACTGTAAAAGTATCGTATGTTTCATGGGTCTGAGTGAGAAACTGCAGTCTGCCCCACAGTCACTGCCAGCAGCTCTTCAGAGCGGTTTCATCACGAATACCGTAAATGTTAGAAGATTCGTGCACCAAATCAAAATGTGCGGCTGATTTGACCAAGCAAACGTGAACCACGGCTGGCTTGACCGCAGTCTTCACTTCAGCCTCCTCAGCCAGCCTGTCCACATCCCTAGCCAGACCCTCAGGCCCCGTCCACACGAAAACGCTGTTTTGTGTAAACGCACATGTTTTGCATCGTTTTGGCCGATCGTCCACACAGATCCTGTAAACGCAGCGCCTGTAAACGCACTTTTTTGAAGACGGGTCTCAGGGTGTGTGGACCATAGACATAATCTATGGTGTGGACGGTGAATCTGCATACTTTTCAATACGGTGACGTCATTGCCCCACCCCTCGACCTCTCGCCTTCGACCTCTGAACCCCGCGACGTCTCATTACAACAGCAACAACAACGGCGGACTACATGCTTGTGTTCATGCTGCAGAAGATTATGCTTGGCTTGTTGCTTGTGGTCTGCGTCTGTGTTGTAGTGCCGTAGCAATGTGACGTGTTCGGACCCGGGGCAGCGTTGCATTCTCAATCATTAGTTCCGCCACTCTTTATTTAGGCTACGTTATTTAATCAAAATAAACCGCAGTGAAGTTAGTTTTAAGTTGGATATTCAACAGACATTCGCTCCGGTTACACCTCTTCTTCGCTCCGGGTACACTGCGATCCGAGCAAGCCGCTCCAACATTTCAAGTGCACCCATATTGCAGACTGTACAGTAAACACACGGCGATAGAAGACGGCTACAGCGTGTACCGACTTCCTGTTTTTTAAAATAAAAATGTGGGCTATTTAAAGCAGAGATATTGTGTTTAAATCTATTGAGAAGCTATTGAGCTAAAATGCTAATATTTACATATAAAAATTAATTAAAACTATTTAGAGATTTAAAATACAAAAACAAGGGGTGTATCTCATGCAGCCAGTGGAGTACTATGATCCCACACTGATTTTGAGTCAATTGATCACATGACCCAGAAGCTATTGAGCTAAAATGCTAATAAAATGCTAATATTTACATATAAAAATTAATAATAAATATGAACAGATTTAAAATGCAAAACAAGAGGTGTATCTCATGCAGCCAGGGTTTCTTTTATTCATTGGCATAAGGGACATTTCCAGTTTTTGTCCTTCGCGTCCTTTATGTCCCCGCTTTCCATGGACAGACATGAACTGTGGAACCACCTGTCGCAGTCATCACATTGTATCTGTTTGATTGAAAACAAATTATATATTTAATTTTTTATTTTTTTGTATTATTATTTGACAGCGAAACATTACTATAATTTTTTTTTCATGGCTATATAACAATTCATCATGTCTATAACTGTTTTTCAATTACTCACCCATTGTATAATGGCAGTTCCTGGTCCTGGTGGCTTGAAGGTGGCACACATTGTGCAATAATTTTGTTCATCAAAGACTCCATAGACATGATGAATTGTTATATAGCCATTCAAAAAAATATTATAATAGCTGTAGTCATGATGGAAAGTTCATCTTCAGCCTATTTATGAGCAAAAAAGTGGGAAAGTTTATTAGACAGTGGCAGAGTTGTAATGTTAAAGGACTTCAATCACTCTTTACACACAGAAGGGCAGCCTTGTCTCTTTTCAAGAAAGTTGCCCATCAGAAGAACCATCGATCTGCAGTGATTGTGTGATGGTTTAATGTGTTTTCGAGTGTTTTTGTGTAGGTGTGCTCTGTTGTTTTGTCTCTTTGTGTCTATTAGGGCTGCAGAGACACTCTCTTGCTGTGATAAAAGCAGTGTCGACTTTTTCTTTTTAAAGAGAGAGTGGAGTCGACATTGTTATTGTCCACTTAGACAGCAATTCATCTTTGGCTTCAAAGGAAAACGTTAAATGGTTCAATATAAATGAAAGTCAAACAAAGGGACATGATGGAGACAGTTCATACAAACACACACACACACACACACACACACACACACACACACACACACACACACACACACACACACACACACACACAAATACACTAGGCAATCCGTACTGTGCCCAAGCACGTTTACCCTCCAAGTACTTCAGGCATGGTACATTTTCTTGGCCCTGGCACAGTTGG
Organism: Lagodon rhomboides; assembly: GCA_039737535.1. Classification (NCBI taxonomy): domain Eukaryota; kingdom Metazoa; phylum Chordata; class Actinopteri; order Spariformes; family Sparidae; genus Lagodon; species Lagodon rhomboides. The sequence continues at coordinate 21,260,166 of CM077792.1, read as the reverse complement.
AAGAGGCGCGTTAAAACTAACTTCTACCTCTACAGTTTTGTCCCTCAGTAGTAATCGACTGACACATTGGTTAAACGTAGAGGTGATAGAAGCGTAGCAATGTTCATGGGAGCATTATCCGGTGCACCTAGTGTTTAACGTGCTTGGTTGTAGAGGCTTTTATAAACTTGTTGCAGGACATTTGTAGCTCACCCTTTTTGTCAACAGCGATTTCCTTGGTCTCATTTGAGTTTAAGAGCAAAGCACTCTCTTGACTCCATTTTAATAGTGAATTGTTGATGTGACCTCTCTAGTTCAACATTACCCTCAACCTATTAAGACTAACTAAGTCTAACGAAACTGCAAGTGTTGGACAAAGGCCCAGTATGCCTTGGGAACAGTGATTTATGTTGTTTTGGTGCTTACTGGCAATCGACTCGATTCAGTTGTTTGAGTGTGACGATTTGTTGCATCTGCACACTCCAGACGGACCGAAGTTGCTTCTATTGCTGTTGCAATATGCAAAAAGCAATAGAATGCAAAAAGTACGGGAGATAAAACACAACCTTGGGGCTCCACATTATTCAAAAGGATTTCATCAGACAGGCAGCGATGTACAGCAGCTCTTTGATCCACAGTGAAAGGTGTCCGTTGGTATCATTTTAAATCAAAATCGATTTAATAACGTACCTGCAGAGGAGCAGGAACAAAATCAATTAAAGCTGCAAGCAGCGATGAACAGGCCCTCGCAGTCCAGTCCATGTTGCTCTCGGGGCGCGCTGCATACCCGCCCACAGTGGCCGATGATTGTGGACGCTTCTCTTAACTGTCCATGTTTGGGACAGTGCAGGAAGGGGTTCAATGTCATTACCTGTGTCCATCATGTGGCGCTGTGACTATGACTGTATACTGGCCTATATCTTCATGGGTTGGACTCTGATCAAACGTGAAGTTTGGTCCAGATCAGAATGAGGAAGTTATTCCTTTATAATTTGTCTGCCTGCTCCAGCCAGTATTAATGAATGTACGCTGAAGTCAGAAGAACTCCCTGCAATCTACATATAGAATACATAATGAGAGGACTACACTGTGTGACCCGACAGACTCTTAAATGGAGGTTTGTGTCCATTAGCAAGGCAGCATTTTGTCATTTAGCAATAAAAGCGCCACCTATTGGCCTATTTGCACTGAATTTTGCAAAAACCCTCATCGGGCCATGGAACACAATTAGCAAAAGTTTTGTGGGAATGGGACTGTATTTGCTCAAGACATGCAAGATGCAAGATATGTTTTGTCTTGATAATAGCGCCACCTGCTGGTCATTTTTGGTGTGTGAGTTACAGGGGCCAGTCTATACCACCCCTATGAATTTCATTGCCATGAATTGTGGCCTGCTGCCTGCTGTGTGTGGCATGCTGAATGCGTGGGCTGTTGCAAGCGTGGGCTGCTACAGGCAAAATTAAAGAAGACACCCAGAAGTTAGAAGAAGTTGAATCAAGTGAGATTCCTGAATAAAGAGGCTTTTGTAGTGAGTCATGATAGACATGCTCATTGGTTTCCGTACATATCAACAAGCAATGACAACAAGAAATTACAGCAAGTAACAAGAAATTACAACAAGTAGTGACAAGAAATTACAACAAGAAGAGACAATAAGAAATTACAACAAGAAATTACAACATTTGATTGTACCAACATGATCAATGCTGACTTCACCTATTAGTGTTTCAATGTTTTGGCTGATGGTGTATATACATTTAAAATGCTACTTCTACTTCTACACATCACAATAGCTGACTTCCTGTTGGAGTGACAGTATTGGTCCAAGAGGCTTTTTTGTGCGTCTCGTCATGATACACATGCATACTGAATTTCGTTCATGTATGTACACATAGGAACTGTGATTGATATGAGGCTTACGTCCTGTGTCCAGTGGGTGGCGCTATAGATACTTCACAGTATTGATGTATAGACTTATACAGGGTGGCTCCCTCTACATTCCTGAGAGATTTGGTGTAGCTGGGAAATTCTATGTTGAAGTTATAACATCTTGATGCTTTATGGTGAAGGATTGAAATTGCCCGCTCCACTCCGCCCACCAGGTATGATTTAGCATCGCGCTTTGCATAACTTTTAATGTTCAAGTCATGAGGATTGATACTCACTCACTGTGAAGACTCTGGTGTTAAATCTCTAGGATGAGATAGTTCTCGAACGAGGCATGATTTGGCCAAAAATGGCGTTTCACATCAAAATATACGACTTCCTGTTGGAGTGACGGTATTGGTCCTTGAGGGTTTTTTGTGCGTCTGCTCATGATAAATAGATAAATACGTGTACCGAATTTCGTTCACGTATCTGCTTGTTAAAGGCGGGGGCTTTACATTAGGGGGCGCTATAGAGTCCCCGAGCCACACCCACACCCAATGACATTGAATTATCAAAATTTTCGCCCGACCTGACGTATGTTCCAAATTTGGGGAGTTTGGGGGTATGTTCAGGCCTCCAAAACTGTGATTAAAGTGCAGAATAATAATAATAATAATAATAATAGGTAAGAATAATTCCTGCAAAAACAATAGGGACCTCGCAGGTTGTGACCTGCTCGGGCCCTAATAAATAAAATTCCAGCATGAGCCTCAGAATGTGGGTAATCGCGTACTGAAGCCCTCAGTACCTCTTCTTCTTCTTCTTCTTCTTGATGAATACAGCAGTGGCTCTTCCCCTGAGACCATCCAGGCGTGGAGCTTTGTGTGGCCTTATCTCAGAAAGACTGCCCGCCATCTGCCCTGATAAGATCCCCAGCTGGACTACATACATTGTCCGAATTGTCAAATATGTCTCCATGATTGTCTTTATCAACCCTACTGTTCAACTGGTTTATCTCATTGGCAAAGGAGACATATACGTATGTGGGCAGGCGGTGTTGTTTCCCAGCCTCTGTGCCAGTAATTATATTGAGACCGCTCCATGCTTTCATTGATTGCCAGTAGAAAAAAAAAAAAAAGTGTCTCTCCATTTTGTGTCTGTGCTGTTGTCTGGATTCTTTAATAATCCCCCTCAGTTCAATAATAAAAAAATAACCATTCATATGTGAATCAGCGACAGAAAGCCAAAGAACAGACTGAGTCTTGAATGTCCTAATTCCTGACACCAGAATTAAACTGCATGCACTGTGTAATTGTGACTAACACGACACCTGCTCTGCCTCTCCCTCTGTGTGTGAAGTGAAAATGAACCCACCGCGCACCCTCATTAAATATACAGCAGTGTCACAGCGCTATTTACCACTTGGCTACATACTTACTTACCATATTAGTCAGACTCACTCTCGGACTAATTTTCAAATGCCCACTAACCCGTGAATGTGAGCAAAATGAGAAAATAATCCTCCTGGGATTTGGTCAGCCTAATTTTTTGATCAAGTTGCCCTCTCTGCTCGCCCCACTACTCCCCAGACTGGAATAAAAATGGATGCCAGAGGGACATTTTCTAAATCCCTCAGAGACAAGAGTGGGTAGTTTATCTTATAACTTCCTAAAGCAACCGCAGCCGAATCAAAGGCTACTAACTGAAAGATGAAAATCAAAGCAGATCGCAGCCGCTTGTCATAGTCTTTACAAATAATAATAATAAAAAAACACTGTTAATAAAAGAGGTTTCCACACTGCATCGTCTCAACCCAGGGCTATCCTACCCTGGGATAACTTAGCCCCTTTTGCACACATACATTGTTAATGTGTATTTATCCCCACCTCCCTTGTGTATTTAGTCTGCGTGCCTCCTGTCTTCTCTGCCAGTTCCTTGTGTTTTTGAACATGTTTTTTGGACCTGATTTGCGTCTGCCACAGCCCATTTCTGTGTATGATCGCCACACTGACTGATGTTCACTCCTGTGTATCTCAAGTTGGGTATTTGGGTCTACGTCTGGTGTGTCGGATCCTGTCATATCAGATTGTGTAAAGTGACAATCTCTCCTTACAAGAAATAACTAACATACAACAAAAGTTATATAAACAGTTTCTCCAAAATAAATGAAAATACTGCTTTAAAAAAGACCATTTACATCGCAACAATTCTGCAGTCTAAACATTTCTCTGTTTTGTTACTCTGGTGCCTATTCAGCAGCTCATTTGCATTTTCCATTTGCCTTCACTTTCCACGAGATGTCTTTGTTTTGCTGTTTCAGTGTGTTTTTGCCGTAGGAGACCACAGAGGCCATGGGGACATTAAAGCAACTGGACGAAGCTGAAAGTCTATGAAAAGCAAAAATGACCTCCGTTCATTGACATATTGATCTCTCTTTCATTTACCTCAGCGCCACACAGCTCCCTGCCAACCCTCAAATAAGAGAAGAGGCAACATATTTATTTGACGGCGTGGTTTCAGGAGCTGAAGCTGATTGGATTTTTTCAATGCAGAAGAGAAAAAGACCTGTTGTCCTGATCTAATTAAACCTCTTTCTGCTTTTGGCAAAAGTCTGCCCATAAAATGAGAATATGCAGCATATGCTCTGTATACAGCGGTTTATATCACTGTAAATCTTGTTCCCTTATTCAGAATACCCTCATTCTGGGCTTGGTAAGGGGAATTTGCATCCACGTTTCATACATAATGAAAAAGTCTCGGTGCATACATTTAACATGGGGTGTCATGTGGGCTGCCATGACGTTTTAGCACAAATCGTCTGCATTTCGCACAGTGGCACAGCCAAGAGAAGTGTTTTTTGATCATACAAACATAACACTGGTTATATCAACGGATTAAGAAAAAAGAGAAGTGTTTGTGTAATTGGTTATATAAGATGCGCGTTACGTAAGTGCCAACGGAGAGCATACATGCTATATGTTAGTGGTGCCGTCTGAGGACACACCAGAGTGAAAAGCCTTTGAGTGCTAAAAGATGAAGACTGGAGCGGGTGTGTGTTTATGTGTGCCCGTGCGTGTATGTTTATGGAGTCGGAGAGTTGGGTTTGGGGTTGCTTGATGGCGGAGGAGCCACTGGGAGACACTTGCTGATAACATGAAGTGATGAGAAATGATGAGACGGATAGAGTGCAGGGATGCAACAGAGAGGAAAAAGGGGAGACGGCGGGGAGGCGGGGGATGAAGATCAATGAAAGCAGTCAGCGGAAGAGCCGCACGGGCCGAGTGACTCCACAGAGACGGAGTGAACGATGGACAGATGTGTCGATGGAGACTGAGATGAGGAGTGACGGCGGAAGAGGCCCGGGCAGGGAGAGGAGGAGATACAGGGAGAGTGACTAAGAGATTGAGGCTGGGAAGGAAGTAGGATGGTCAGGTGAGAAAAGCATGCGGTGACTCCAGTTGAGCTTTTAGCTGAGTCATGGAGCATGTAAACAAATAAATGAAGATGACACTGGGTGCATGATGCTTCTGCACTAAGCTTTCACTACAGACTTCATTGGATTGCCTTATTATATAATTTTTGTGCCTTAATAAAGTTAAATCAGCCAGATAATAGCAGTCAGCAGGGCCGTAGCCAGGATTTTAGAAATACTAAGGTCATGCCCTCCACCCCCACCTTGCCACGGAGGAAGCTCTGAAGAATTCCTCTGCATTTTGACAAGACCAGTAATCACTTAGGAAAATAATATCATTGCCACCAAACTGATGAAAATTGAACTGAAATCCTGACAAAAGAAAAGTAAAATATATGACCAATTTTGACTTAAACGTATGAAACTTATGTAACTTATTTTCTATGCTATTAAGAACTTATTAACGTGGGTAACACTTAGTAATAACCATCATTGATAAATGGTAAATTCATAGTTAATTGATTTAGTTAACTAATTTTACTGTTAAGAAACAACAAAATAAAAGTTATTGTAATATTAGTAGTTTTTGAAACTCTTGACTACTTGATGACATGCTTATAGTGGCTTTTATTGACCTTTTTAATTGAAAAAGTTTGATATTGCTTAATTAAATGAATTACAAACCCCCCTTTGTGACGCTTGCTGCATTTAAGGTGTATTGTACTTTCCAAAGTGAGAAAAGATAAAGGATTATTTGCGAGGAGCAGCTGCTGAGTTTGATCACTTGTGTAAAAGTTGTCAATAGAAAGAAATAGAAAGATTTGTGCTCAGACTTCACCTTATAATCTTGAATTGAGTTCTTCCGTTCATTAACCTCACCTGTGTTTCTCCACCTGCACCTCTTTCCCTCATTTATTTATTTTGTATTGAAGCCCAGTCTTTTGTTCAGTCGTTGTCGAGTCATTTGTTTAGTTTCCGTTAGCCTGCTGTTCCTGTTTCCCTGATGTTCCCTTGTGTTTGCCTGTTACGTTTATTGCCGTTATCCGTTTTCCATTGTTTTTTAACCATCTGTGAGTTAGATCTACACAATTCATGTTCTGAAACAGTAATTATGATTAAGAAAAAAACTTTGAAATAACTCTCGTCCTGTGTCATCACTGCAGATGGGAGTCTAAGCAAACAGCCCTGCAGTTTTAAAATGTGTTTGTCGTAGTTTGCAGCTGTCTCGGTGAACTTCCCCCAAACGTGCGATAACAGATGGCCTTCCCCGCTCACATCCCGCTTTGTTTACATTACACTCTTTACATTGCCGCTCCCGTGCTTGTTGTGACAGTTTTACATCGCTACCAGCGGCCTTGTGTAAACATGAAGCTGCATTCAGAAGCAAACACCCAGATACATACACTGTTTACTGTTGCATTTGAAACCTTTCCAGAAGAATAACATGATCAATAAACGAGGCATGGCTGTTCTGGTTTTTGAGCAGGCAGATGAAAAAGTGCAGACACAAAGATCAGTCAGGGGTAGCACATAGCTGCAGGGACACTGTGAAATATGTCCTGATCAATAAGTCAATTTTTATTATTATTTCTTTTTTTTTATTGTTGTTTTACTGTACATAATAAATGAGTCTATGCAACTTGGCCTAACAGCTCCCATAACTGTGAAAAGGTCAAACAAACCTTCTAAATCCCAACGTCAGTCTCAGTTTTCAAATATATTTATAAGATCATTTTACTTTAAGATTTTCTTCAGCCCCAGCTCCGTCCCTTTCCTCTGCGCAGGATTTAGTCGAGCAAAGTTAAGTCTGGCCAGTCTCAGTGGAGCAGCGTTTATTGATGACAGTGGCACTGATGCCTTGTGGCTCTCGATGTGCAGCCGCGGTGTTTAGGCGCTTGGTGGAACAGACCTGCATTACTTCAGCGGGACGTTAGAGAGTCTCACCTCAGCATCATTATTGTCCTGTCAGTATATAGAACCGGCGTGTTACCGCTGGTCACGCTCAGCGAGAACACTGCAGGTGAATGTGGTTTAATGAGGTGCAGGAATCATTCCCCGACAAATAGCTTACAGGTGATTAGGAGGGAGGAGGCAGCAGCAGCACCACGAGAGCGCTCTCGATGCAGAGCGCTGGAGCAGAGCGGTTATAAATAGAGACAGGGGCAGAGACACGGGGAGAGGTAGGATGAGTAAATGGGAAGTTTTGAGAGCAGACAGAAGTCTTTTGCTCTAACTTATCATTAGTATATTATCATACTTATTATCATAGGTAAATGTTGATTGCACAGTGTTATGGCTATAGAATAATGACACCATCTGCATTTAGATTGATTCTGTAAGCCTCGCTTTCACTATGAATTCTGTCAACCACTGTTTAAGAAATCACCCAAGAAATGATGGTCCAACCTTTTCTGCTTTAATGTCTCCATTATAAACAAAATGAGTGAATAAGCTTGTGTTTTCCTCCACTGCTGCACTTATTTATTTGCATTAATACTCACCCTATATTACCCCTGATAAAATTATGTTGATTTAATTTGTATCTCTTCAGTGAACAAGCTTCTTCCCTCTCTCTCTTATTTCCAAAGTGGTGTTGATTGTTTCTTTACAGAAATTTGGAAACAAGTGCAGTGTGACGGTGTTAAAGCGAGCCAGCATGCAGATTTGCAGAGCCCTGGGACTGAAGGAGCTCAATAGAATATGATGATTATTTTCAGGGTTTCATTTACTACACTGCCCCTGTGATTAGTGTTGTTTGTTTATATTGATTTATTAATTTTCATTGGAGCATGGTGGGATCTGAGACATCAGAGACAGTTCTTATCCCAAAGGTTATCTTTACATTCAGTGTTACCAACCAAAAGGAATTTTGTGTATCCAAATATATTGGAAAAATGCCTTTTCAAAATAACTTAAAGCACAATGAATACATACAAGTATTTATTATAAGTCCAATGAACCAGTCTGCCAGAAGAACATGCAAAAAACATCAAAAAAACAAGTCTCTATATGTCACACTTGGAGCAGAGGAGGTGAACCCAAATGCAAGACATGGCAGGCTGGCAGATCATTTTGCAGAACGTGTATTCAGCATAAACCACAACAAAACAGATACTGCACTAATGACGGGACTTAAACAGAAACCAAACTAAGGGGAGATGAGGTGGAGAAACACAGGAGAGGGTAATGAATGGAGGCAACAAGAGGGCAGGGAAGGAGCTGAGAAGAACACTGGGAAACAGGGCTGGGCTAACGAAGGTGATGCAGTGCAGATGTGAAGGGGAAATCAGACTGCAGAGGAGCACAGGAGGGAAATAGAACACTGGAAAACATGGCTGACTTGTACTTAATAAAATATTTTGACTAGAAATTGGACAAATCTAGTTTGAGTTTTCGCAGTGCATCACTTTCCCAAAAGCATTCACATGGCCAGCTAAGCTGAATATTTTAGATATAGATAATATATCATGCAACATTTATGTATGTGTGTGTTGGCCAGCTTGCTGTCTTTTTCTTCAGTCCTTTGTTAGATTATTGCTAAAACTCCTTTGTGTGTTACCACTTGCTGTCAATCAGTGAGTGAGTCAGAATAGCATGAAACTGGTAGCAAGAAATGTAAAAAGAAAGATTGCTCGGTAGTGCTAAGGTAAAAACTAGAGGATATAGGGGGATGTCGGTGTGTCTTTGGGCTAAGAATAGTTGCATTTTCGTTATCTTTGAATAAGCCTTTTATATCTGCAGGGGGAGCGGGTCACCTTCCACGAAGTCCGTCATGTTGCACTGCCATGCCCACAAAATTTTCAGCGGCCACCGTAGTGGGGAGTGAAGCGAGGGGTGTTCAGTTGGTTGTAATCGGCAAACAAACTGCAATATGCCGCCGCTAAAGGCCAACAAATAACAGTCCACCCTCGGTCTGTGGATGTAAACAGGCAGTACAGCAGTCTGTCCTGTGTGGACGAAGTTACAAAAGCATTATGCATCAACATGAACATTTTCAAATGATGTAAAAGATTAACTGATCAGCCATTAACAGTTGTCTAAAGAGTCCCAAAAATTGACTCTTGGTCTACATGTTTCTCACAACCACGCCTCTTCTTCTCCTTCACATGTTTGTGTTTCACATCTCCATTGCGGTTGAGAAGCTAAGATGAATGTGAGGATGGACGTGCCCCGTGAAAAGTAAGGAAATGTCAAGATTACGGTGTAGTTTGATGAGTGAGAGGAGAGATTAGGACCAGGGATTGCTCCACAATGTATAACAGCTTGGGGTAGAAGCTTTATCCATGCAGGGAGATAAGTTGTAGGCCTTGTGACAGCTGGAAGCCTTATCAGTTCACTATCGCATTATAATTAGAGGATATTATCTCCAGACTGTGAGAAGGCAGGCAGATGGCATTCATGTGATTTTGGAGAAAGGGGAAAAGAGAAACGTCCGTATGTCTGATTTTATTATCATCTGTGCGTCATACCGTTCAGCCTAATTTGGTGTTGGGAGAAGTGTTTGATGTATTGTACAATACATCAGCACCTTGGAATGAGGATAAATGGAGGATGTGGCGACGAATGGAGATGAGGATATCACAGAGCACCACTATTTGTACAGCAGTTTGGCGGTATATGAGCTGCTTTCCACTGGATTACTTTGCTGTTGTATTGAATCACTTTAATGTATGATGAATAGACTAAATGTCCTAGAAATTATGGTGCATAATGCCTTCAGTACAGTGCTCATTTTTGTGTGATTTCATTGCACAATGATCTTAATAGAGTTCCCATTTTGTTTCATTTCCGTAAATCTACGGTTCCTGTTTTCGGTGAGGATGGTTATTTCAGTTCAGTTTTTTTTGCAACTCAAATTTTACAACTTAAACGCTAGAATAAATGAACGTTTCTGCAAATCACAGATCTATCGAAACTTTACATTTCTTTATGTTGAAACTTTATGTTTCTTTATGTTAAATTTTCTATTTTCTGTTGTGATAACTCTGCCATTTTGTGCAACAGCACAAAAACCACTTGGCACAAAAACCACATTGTGCTTTTGTCATGATGGCACCAAAGGACCCAAATGCAGAAATCCGATCAATATTTTATCCTGGCAACCGGGCTGCCAATATACGCTGATGTTGGTTGCTTTGGAGAGCATAATAGCTTCAAATAGGTGGACTGCACTTGGTTCTTTTCATAAACGTCTTCTTTATTCAAACAGCTGAATGCTAAATCAAAGCCCCCGGTTTCATTTTATGCCGTCAAAAGTACTGAAAACCTCACTTTGATGCAAGCAGGGATTCTACGGCATGCAGATGTCTTCTTCAGGTTTAACTGAAGCTCTGGCAAAGGTTATGTCAGGAAGACTATTCTTTTCCATTCCTCTCACGCATGCTCATTCATCATTTCATACCGTAATCAGCCTCATCAGCCAGCCCATGGGGCGGCATTTACCTCACTGCTGCTGAGGGCAGATGCCCCTCAATTACAAAACCTCCCTGTAGAGTCTCAGGGTCAAAGACTTTCTGTCAAGACTTAATTATCACATGTCATCCTCTGTAATAAACCATTATCTTTACCTCACTCACTTGTTGAATGTCTAATTCTCCTTTCCAGTAGCTGCAGTGGTGATACGTGTATCGGAGGACAAATATGGTTGCCTACGCCCTGTCAAGGCTTCTCACCATCCTTGTAAAATAATGCAAAATGAAGTCCTTCATACTCTTGTGACGTTTTCCCCCCATCTGTGCTCAGAAGGCCATAAAGTGAAAGTAAAAGCTTGACACAGAATCTCAGTAGCAGTTGTAATGTTGGCTTTAATTACTGTTGAGAAGTGCTGGATTAACCGTCAAGGGCCACCAGGGTTCAGTATCACTCAAGGTCACTTTGACACATGGACAGAAGGAGCTGGGGATCAAACCGCCAACCCTGTGATTACTGGAGCGTCACAGTTACTGCCGCTATGATCAGGCATCCGTAAGCCAAACGAGATTATGCTCAACTGTTAAGAGTCGGGTCAGGCAGTGAAGATGTCATGGTCTTTACACACAGGTCACGGACCTCAGTAATGATCTGAGCACAGAAACGTGTCAAATAACCAATTTACTCCATGTTCCATGTGCTGCACACGTCACATCCCAAAACATGATCAAAAATGGAATGTGACTCATAACCGGGATCCTAGGATGCATCCTCAGTGAAAGTAGGTCATGTAGAACATTCAGTAGTATTACGGGGCATGCGTCAACATGGGCTTTGGGATAGTGGGGTGAAATTAGATGGGGAAGGAGAGGGAGACATATGGTGCTGTCACAAGAACAGAAGGGCAGTGGAAGTGCCGTAACATGCGGATGTGAGGAAAAAAGGTGCAGGGTCAGCAACGAACACACAAACACACAGATGCACACAATTATGCAAAGCTAATGAATTCAAACTCACAATAATTGGGACTTGTACAGGAGCATCATTTGGCAGGATCTGCTCGACTTGTTGTTTGATTTGGCTGCTCAATCACCCGAAAATGTGTTACAGTAACATCCCATGTGCACTCCCCGAGTTGAAATATAAACAGACAAAGCTTTTTATAGATGGTGTACATGTAAAGAGGGTAAATATAGACTGGTAAATAAATGTAAAATGTACAGCTCATCTATCATCAAATCGCTTATTAGAAGGATGCAGACACAGAAAACATACTGAAATATATATATCAGGATATATACATGTTTTGGTCCACTGATTTGAGTCACAGCTCACATGGAACACACATATGATTCATTTTGTATTTTTAGATTCAGTGACTTATACTTGCTACTGTACTTGCTTCTTATGACTTTTCCAAGAATTGTCACATTTTTTGATTTTTAGTATCAAAGTACTCTGGTGATGTTGTCTATACACACACGGGTACGCTGCAAAATGGAACTGTTCATAAAGCAAACTTTTAATGCCGCCAATTTTGCCCAAATGTAAACAAATACAGAAAGTAAAAATTTAATTAAGTAGTTGAAGTTGGCTTGAGCGGTTTGGAGAGCTAAGGGAGAGTTCACAGTGAAGCTGGGCAGGCAGAGCGAAATGAGCTGTCGGCTGGAAAACAGACCTGTGAGGCCCTGGGCAAGGCAGGCAGATGGAGATCACTGGAGAATTATGAACCTGAGGCAGACGTACACTCAGGGCCAGTCAAAGAGTCGAATAACAGACTGAATCACAGGACTAGAGATTAATTGGCTGTTTCGTAAGTACACTGGCAAACTGAGTGGTGAAACTGAATGGCAGTGAGCAGCTGAAGAACTGTGGGTGATACACGGCGGGGCTGATGAGCTGATGGATTGCAGTTGGGAACAGGTGTGACAGCTGAACGACAATCAGAGAACTGGGAGCAGGGGAGCGCAACGCCAACCACACAGACACAGACACAGAATTATACACAAAGGTGGGGTAGGTTTCCAACACGCTGGTTTTGTAGCACGCAGTTTGAAGCCTTGTTTTGATCTACTGCTCCTGTTAAACTTAATGCATTACGCTGTTAATACAAACTCAACACTTCCTGTATCCGTTTCAAATCAAAAGCCTTCTAGGGTTTCAGCAGACAGTTTCACTCTGCTGAAGTCTTATTTTATTTTTTATTTTGTTGTGAAACTTTACGATAAGAAACATTTTTGAATTGCCGTTGTGAGAAATAAAAACATGACGTGCCACAGTTGACATGATGGACTGTAGTGCCGCTGTTAGTCATGGGCTCTCATCATGTTCCTCTTGGGAGCGGCTGAGTCATGTGTGACAGCTAGTGATGAAATTTGTTGTCGCCATTCCAGTCTGGTACACTAATATACACAAAAAGAAGAGAAACATTTACATTACTCGGGCTCAGGAGGTCCCATAAAAAAAACTCCTGTAGTCCTGGTATATTATCTAATCAAATACAAATATTACACTTGTGTTGGAAACTTGCACATATATAACTGCACATACGTTAATGACTAAAGAACAAGAAGAATTTCAAACTCTTAGACTGGGTCAGACAGTGTCACACTCTGAAAACCTCTTGTCAATACTGACTTCCCAAAGAGCAGCCATGTGATGTCAGATCAGATAGTGTGTGCGAGGCCTGCTCTTTTGATTGTCTTAAGGATTCATGGAACTGATTGAACTGTGTCCAAACTGCCTCAAGGATGTCACGACCTCCACCCCAGTTTGCCGCAGTCTTTTTTTGGGTCTGACAAGCTGTGGAGTCGCTGGAACATCTCTGACCACAGGATCTGTAACCAAATGTTCATGCATTGATATCACTACCAGGGGGTCAGTCATACCGCATTATGTAAAAAAGAAATGAGCTGTGACTTTAGATCCAGAGGGGGTTTTATTCACTCGCTCAACAGGTGAAGCGTTTTGAGATTGCCTCTCCCTCAATGCAGTACAGTAGCTGAGACTGATCTGGAGAGCCTGAAGACAAAGATATCATTGTCCAAAAGATTTAGTCGACAAATGACTGCTTTTAACTCTCAGGCGAGAAGTAAGGAAGTGCTTGGATCAGCTGACAGTGCCGGAGGGGAAACCTACTACAAGCGTGTCAATGTCACGCCGCAGCAGGAGGCATCACAGCAGGCACTACAACTACACCGCTCCTGACAGCTACCCGACATGCATATCATTCTATGAGACATTTTTTTCCCCCTGAAAACACTTGTGTCTGCCACTCTGGAGGGAACTACCTGGAGGCAGAATTTCACCTGCGGCGTTATTTCAGCTATATCAGAATTACTGTCAGATTTTCCCCAGAGACCTTCCTGTGAGCCCTCCAATCCCAGATTGATTGAGAATCTCTGCGCTACAGTACACACCACAAGAAAAAAGTCTCAGTGCATTACCTTTCAGGAGTTGAGGGGGCTGTGGATATTCACTCACCTGAAAAGAAACCTTTTGTTTTTTTGGAGTCCTGGCTGTCTGCAAGCCTGGCATTCTGAGGACTGCGGAAAATCAAATGTTATATTTTCTGAAGAACACTTTCTGAAGGACAGCTCCAGTGCCAAAGTTTAATATGTGAAGATGGTCCAACCTCCAAATTCCCTTGCAGTCTTATGCGCAGTCAGGCATGTCCTCCACAGGGTCGAGATAGAGGAACTGCTCACCTAAAAAAGCCTCAGTGCACCTTATGAAAATGTAGTGACCTCAGCAAAACGCAAAAGTAATGCTCAAGTGAGACAGGCCTCCAGCAGCCATGGTAAATATAACTCATGTCCGTCGGGAGCAGGGAGGGAAATAGTGTGACATCTTTATACAGTGACCGTGTGTGCAGAGGGTGCTGGATGGGAACACAAAAACTCAAACTTTAACACAGGATACTTTACTTTTACTGATGACCACTTGGTTATTATGATATGTGATGTCGATGAAGGTGCTCAAACATTTAACTAAATGATGATCTTTGTTGTTTTTGCTCTGACTGGTCAGCTCACACACGCCTGACCCAGCACCGCTAACAACAACAAGCAGTGGTGCTAAATCGATTCTTACGCGCCAAACCAGCCGCAGTGCATATGTTATACAAATGTGTGACATACTGTGAGAATTAAAGGCGGGAATACTGACGAGGTGTTTCAGGAGCAATGTTTTCTGTTGGAGATGGGAGCTTCTGTTGGTGCGGACTTTGACCTTTTTAACTTTCAAGATCTTTGAAGGAAAAAAGGAAAACATTATAGATATACTTTGAGACTTCAATGATACACTCTAATGCACCTGTATCTGAGATAGTTTGATGTGTGAACATCTCCTTTGAAAAGAATGACTTGGCTCCAGCAGGCAAATATGGCATCTTCTGTTGAATTAGCGAAAATTGAATTTGGTCTGGACACAGCAGCTCAGTGACTGATGGCTGATCTGATTTTATGAGTAAGTTTTTTTTAATTAGACAGTAAATTAATTGAACTAAATACCTCTTCTCGGTCAGTACTGATGATCTGTCACATGCATCACATGAATCACTGAGTTCATACGGTTGTCTATTTA
Organism: Lagodon rhomboides; assembly: GCA_039737535.1. Taxonomy (NCBI): domain Eukaryota; kingdom Metazoa; phylum Chordata; class Actinopteri; order Spariformes; family Sparidae; genus Lagodon; species Lagodon rhomboides. Next base: position 21,244,913 of record CM077792.1, on the reverse strand, counting down.
AACCACGAGGAACATCATGCTTATCAGTTTCACAGTCTTTTTTCAGAGGCCCGTTCAGTTTTTAATTTGTAGATTTTCTAAATGACATTCTGGGGCCAACAGTTTAAACTCTTTATTTCATCATCACATTCTTTTGATCTTCCAACTTGAAATAAGCCAATATTCTAAAACCGAAATGTGGCAAAGGGAAAGCATGATTTACAGCTTGTTATTGGAAGTTTGTGAGCTCAGTAAACCCAAAGCTCAATCAAACAGCAGAGCTCTGGGGACATGTGATTTTGCTTAAGGCTACGTACTTTTTTTTTTTTTTTTTAACATGTGGAAGATGTGGACACAGCTTTTTCTTAGATAGCACTTATCCTGATTGAGGTTTCATTCTTCGTCAGACCTTGCTTCATACATTATTTTGATTTGTGTAGCTAAACATCAAGCCACGTCAGTGAACAGGTTTCTATCTTTAATCACACAATCTGAAACAAACTATAAAGAAAAAACAAAACCCCTCTGGGCAGTCAGAGAGAGAGAGAGAGAGAGAGAGAGAGCGAGAGAGTTGTTTTTAAGAGTTCTATCAAAATGGTTAAGTGAACCCTCGTCCAATTTAAATCTACATCGACTGAGGAATATGATGTTTTAATTTAGCTTGTATCTCACATTTATCTTTGATCATTTCTGAGCATTGGATTCCAATTAAAGGAATTTGACCACTGAGGCTGCCAATATTACTGCAGCATAACGAGTACTGTTAAACAGAGTGTTCGTATTCCTCTATCTCACATCTTCTGCAAGATCACCTACAGTGGATGAAATGGCAGAATAGTAAACTTTCAATGTTTCCTACTGCTTTTATTTTGATCAAGCAGGCACTGACAGGGGTTTAAGACATGACTGCTATCTATTTACTTTCAGCAAATATAGAAAAGCATGGGAGAGATAGCTGAGTTAGCCCGGTGTTTAATGGTCAGACAGGCAAATTCAAGTTTCTGATGGAAGTCAACTGAAACTACATTTCAAGAGGGTTAAAAAACGAAGGCAGCTTTGTTTCAGTGCGAAGGAGGATCTGTATTATTTGTCTGCATACTGAGCATAAAGACGGAAGAAATCAGTCAGATCATAATTTCTTCACTGCAGTGAATCATTTTGTCTTTGTCTTGTATTCAATAACTGTAAAAACACGCCTCATTGTGGCTGTTGTGAATGTTTTTATTGCCTCTCTGAGTCTTTCCTTCCTGCATGAACAGGATGCAACAAATACATGATGAAATTTTGGGGAAACAAATCACTTCTGCCAAAAGTAATACTGGAGGATCAGAATACGTTTCCACGCCTTTCAGCACACGAAAACAAGACAAAGGGAGGTGAATTCACTTACTGACAGGGAACTAGGCGAGAGGGCTGTGCATGTCGCCCAAACACTACCTTTGTAAAGCTTTAGATCACGGCCCACAGCGTACAGAGTAACTCTTCCCAATTTATAGTGTCAATTTTTTTTGTAAAAACACATTCTTGTACATTCAAGAGAGGAAGCTGGGAAGTTAAAAATAAGGTGGTAGCAATGCGGGAACTTAAAAGGCATGGGTGTGAGTTTGCATAGGGACGATAGGGACAAGTCACAACCAAAGTTTGGGAGGGAGGGAGTTGTCCCTACCAATATTTTGATATATTTTAATATAACGATTTTGTTTTATTTTTTTTTACATAATGCATTGAATATAATGTTCTTTGCAAACGTATTCGTAGTATAAAGCATATGTATAGAACTATTTGTCCGACGTGCCCTCTCATCGCAATCTTCTGTGTAACCTGCAAGGCAACACGTTTAGATATGCTGCCATTTGATTGGCTGAAGGGTTATCACGTTCTCGGCACATGAAGGTATCAAAGCCCCTCTCGTCACCTCTCGTAAAGAAGACGCGCTGTGTGGCAGAGTTGCTGCAAGATAGCTGGACTGACGGTAAAGGCCAGCACACACTGGCTAAAACGTCGGACGTCTGAAGCGTTCGGAGAGAGTCGGACGAGTTCGGGAGCTGCTCTGTTCGGTGTGGTGGAAGCGCGAGGACGGCAGTGCGGTCAAGCCAGCCGTGGTTCGCGTTTGCTTGGTCAAACCAGCCGCACATTCTGTTCTGGTGCGCGAATCTTCTAACATTTACGGTATTCATGATGAAACCGCTCTGAAGAGCTGCTGGTAGTGACTGTGGGGCAGACTGCAGTCTCTCAGTCAGACCCATGAAACATACCATTCTTTTACAGTAATTATTCCCGGGAGTGAGCTGAAGGTATCACGATGGTATCCTTCCGGAATTCAAAGTAAAGGACGACGTGAGATTTCTTTTTTTTTTTTTTTCTATAAGTAGTTTTGGATTCATACACTGCTGAACTAAGTACTTCATAGACTACTAGCATGCATAATATGAAGTACTTTTACTGTGTACTTTTAGAGTAATCCTGGGTCAAAATCCTGACCAGATCACAAGAATAAGGATATTTCGCCAAACTTTGAGGTCGAATAAAAAAAAAAGTTTTCCATAAGTAGTCCAAGATTCGTGTACTGAACTAAGTACTTCATGGACTACTTGCATGTATAATATGAAGTACTCTTACTGTGTACTTTTTGAGTAATCCTGGGTCAAAATCCTGACCAGATCACAAGAATAAGGATATTTCGCCCAACTTTGAGGTCGAATAAAAAAAAAAGTTTTCCATAAGTAGTCCAAGATTCGTGTACTGAACTAAGTACTTCATAGACTACTTGCATGCATAATATGAAGTACTTTTACTGTGTACTTTTAGAGTAATCCTGGGTCAAAATCCTTAACAGAGAACAAGAATAAGGATATTTCGACGAACTTTGATGTGGAATTAAAAAAAAGTTTTCCTTAAGTAGTCCAAGATTCGTGTACTACTGAACTAAGTACTTCATAGAATACTTGCATGCATAATATGAAGTACTCTTACTGTGTACTTTAAGAGTAATCCTTTGTCAAAATCCTGATATATATATATATATATATATATATATATATATATATATATATATATATATATATATATATATATATATATATATATATATATATATATATATATATATATATATATATATTGGACTATTTATGGAAAACAAGTTTTTTATTGCACATTAAAGTTGGCCGAAATATCCTTATTCTTGTGATCTGGTTTGTGATTTGCAGCAAAACTTTGAAAAAAAAAACATTGCAGCGTCTTCCTCAATAACTGAAGTAGCTGGGGATTTTGAAATATATAAAATAATGATAATAATAATTCAAATAAGAGTAAATACACTTGGAGGACCTTTGGCAGGAACAGCAAGACAGCGGATTATAACTGGATTAGGTGATCAAGTTTTAGCAAAATATAATTACGGTGAAACACACAACAGGTGAAAGAAACAGTCAAGCGTCTGTGAACCACGTGTCGGAAGTACATTCAAGGCAATAACAGATAGAGTTAGCAGATGATCTGATGGAATTTCATTTGCCCTTTTTGAAGGACACAGGTTTAGTGAAAAGGACGTAGATGCAAGCAAGATGTCGAGCGTAGAAAAATACTCTGTGGTAGGGATAGATAAGAGAAATGCATGAGGCCAGGGAGAGCGCCTGGTTCATCAGCAGGGTAAGAAGAACGTTGAAGAATCTGAATCTGTACTGACATTAACACAAGCTGCCTACAGATCACACACACACACACACACACACACACACACACACACACACACACACACACACACACACACACACACACACACGCCTCTGTTAGTGTGTTCAGGAGTCTCTATTTCAAGATGTTCCTGAGGCTTAAACGTTTAATCCAGTTAAATTTGTACTTTTCAGATTATTAAATCCGCCATGAGGGATGTCAGCTGTTTGTACAAGGTCAGCAAAAAGTAAAATGTGATTACTCAATGACAGAGTCACAAGCTTTCGCTCTTATTTCCACCCCAAGAAAAACAAGCGCTGTACCTTTCGGTGTCTTTTACTGTCTACTGTTTGCACGTGGTACTGACAGAAGCTGCCTCACACGTGCAGATGTAAGGCTGTGATGGTCAACAGACAGGACAACGACGTGGACAGCACTCAGATGTGTCGATCACCAGAGTGAGACACGAAGCAAATCAAAGCAAAACGGGAGGCCAGCAGCTTCACCCTGATGTTTTTAAGCAGCATTTATGTGAAAGCAGACGGAGCTGAAGACATTACCGAGCAATCGGCATTTAAATCACGTTTACATTCGTATCCGCTCTGCATAAATGTAAGACCAGAGGGAGAATGAATCTTCATTGTTTACTTCAGGCTCTCTGTCGGATCATTGATTGGGCAAACATTAAACTCTAGCTCATCTCAAAAATACTCCCCATTAGTAGTCCAAAGCATTAAATCCACAACTCTGGAAATGTGTTTTTTTTTACCAATCGGAATGAGTCCGTGTCTCCACCACCATTAATGTAACATTTGGAGACAGGAAACACCAGGCTCAGAACACCCCGAGTCAGTGTTGGCTTTGATTTTTAAGTTCTCACATAAACCGATCTTCAAAAATGAAATCATTCAAGACAGAGGATAATATGAAAGTGTCAAACTATTTCCATGTAAGGGCACTGGCTCTAGGGATGGCAGTGCTGGTTAGATGGTCCGTGACTTTGGTCTTCCCTGAAATGTCAAATACTTGATGGACTGCCATGATATTTTGCTAAACCATTTACTGATCCAGATCATGGTGCTCAGGGGACGACTTTTACGCTAGACTACCCACAAACTATGAATTGCCGTGACATTTGGTACAAAATCAGCTGTTGTTAAATAACTTTGTATAATCCCAGGACTTTCCCTGTGGCATTTTACCTGTCGAGGTAGCTGGATTTGCGAGATCACATGATCATTTGATCTGACTGTCTCTCTCCCTCCTCTCCAGGGAATTTACAAAAGTGACCTTGAAACATCAAATCAAATCTAACTTCAGACCAGGTGAAAACATTTTAAAGCACTGTAATCTGTGTATGATAGAAACAAACCTGTTCTCCTCAAGCTTTCCTCTCAGACTCTTTCTCAGAAAGATTAAATAAAAAAACATAATTGCCAAAGCTAAAGTGCATATTATTGGATAATAACATTTTACACAAGTTAACTAAATGGATGATCACAAGTACAAATACAATTTAGACATACACATTCTTTTACAGAACATCTGTTCTGTACACACAATGAATTTACTTACATCCCAGTCTGCTCCTCTCTAATTTAATTCACTGCACTTCTCCGGCCTGAAGGTCGGCATTGTTTCTGCTCCCAGACTGTGAAAAGTACACAAAGCCAGTCTCTCCGTGGCCTAAGTATACAAAAATTAATGATGCATGAAATTAGAACAACAGAGTCTTTCCCTTAATGGAAATCACATGCTATATCACTGTCATGGTTCATTATGAACAGTAGCTAGGTTGTACCGGATCAAGTGTGGTAACAAAAGGGAAATGAATAGATTACATAAGATCCTGATGATCGATATGAAATAAGACTTAGAGACTGCCGACAGTCTGATTTTGGCCAAAGAGACAGAATATTGATCAGGTGATCAAAACACCACCTACCTGGAGAAGATGTAATAAGTTGGGTTGAGTGAGTACTCGACCGAAACAATCTGGTACACGCAAGACAATTTTACAAAATACACACCGAGATATCAGAAAATAAGTGGCTTTATAGTTATGTTACTAATGTTTTGGCATGTGCACTTGTTGACAAATGGGCACTACTTGTGGTTTGTTTTGTCAAAGTGAACCTGGAGCCATTTGAGAGCTGGGAAATATTACTGTCTGAGAGCTGTGTGAAAATGAACGCTCTGAGGCTGAATGTGCGGCAGCTGACACCCACGAAAGTGTAAAAATTGAACTGAAATTTAAATAATAAATAATCCATTTATAAACAATCTTTTCTTGCAGACACCTTACCATCAACACTGCTTTTAAGAGCAAATGTTTGAGTGATGACTGGGAACAAAATGATCTGTTGATTATCTCAGAAAACTAAGATGCTTCGAGAGACTTTTTAAAGTCATGTTGCCACAGTTCTTGCTGTGACCCCAACCACATATTTTAATGTATCTTGTGCGTACATCCAAGAATAACTCAAATTTTTCGTTGTTGACGTGCTTTGTTTTCAAACCGACATGGAAGCTACCGTGCAGTGAAGCCTTTTAATTAATTAGGGGTCATAAAATCAGTAACAATCTTCTTCCAAGAGTTGACGGAGGGAACTTTTCCGTTCTCTCAGACAATAATTCAGCCTTTGACACAGTTCACTGTACAATTATGCTTCACTTGCCTTCAGCACTGGTTTGTTATCACAGCTGTAGCTCGAGACCGGTTCACTTATCTCTAATACACCATCACGTCCATGATTTAAAGGGCCACGCTGGTGGTTTTGCATATTTTAACCCAAATAAACCCCACATGCCATACATTACCTCGGGAGATTTTCCAAAACATTCCATAGTGTTTTAAACGTTTGAACTTGGATACATGATTAATCTATCATAATCATAAGTCATCGTTGTCATTAATTTGCTTTATCTCTATTAAAGCAAGCGAAGGTGCGGATTGATTCGAAGAGTCTGGTGCAATCATCGTCTGGTTGGAAAAACCTTATTTCAGTTCAAAGCATGCTTTAACTAACTGTATCGCATGGGCAAGAAAAATCCATCTAAACACCACCGAGGCTAAGATTAAGCACACACACGATGAGCTCGGAGCATTTTGAATGACAGTTAAGATCCACATATATTCTCAAGGCATTAGCAGTTTACTGAAACATTTATAGATGATTATGTAAAGGTTTTAAAATCCATATCACAGCAAGTCGGCTAAAATCGGGGGCAAAACAAAAACAGGTCCTGACGGTATTCTTGAATTATGCCAGCATAAAAAAGAAGTGAAAGTGTGTAAAGTCAGCGTGCCTTTTAATGCGATGCAAATAGAATTTCCATGATGCAAGAAGTTCTTTGTTAGGTTTGAGATTGGTGGCAATGTGGTTTGGGAGCAAATTATTATGACAGGTGTGATAAGACAGAATCTGCCGGTTTTGGATGATGTTCAGGGAACCGACATAATATAAAGTACAATTATATTGTCTTCGGTTGCAGCGGTGCAATGTCAATAGGATTTCACAGTATTACAGTGTTTGTCTTCTTGTCAATATCCAAGGCAAGTCTTATTTTACAATTTTTCATTTGGTCATGTTCTGCTGGCACCTCATAAAAATAAAATAAGATGTATTTTCATTAGAGCTTCAGCAGTGGCAGATCTTTACTTTTGCATGCACACACTGCAATGTATATCTGGAAATTACCATTGTGTTGTGTTGTGATATGGCTGTATGTTTGTATGGATTTCTGTCTAATCTAATTCAATACTCTGCCAGGCAGAGAACCAAATTAGACTCATATCCTGTGTTAGTGGATGGCACATTCATGTATGTGAGATTGGATCTTAATGTTCAAAGATGAAATTATTTATAGTGGCAATGTAGTGCAATTTGGTTCAATGTAGCATGCAGACTGTGGGAGCGAAGACAAGGAAAGTCATTCTAAATCAATTGTTTGTGTTCAGGGAGTCTGCCCATGGGCAACGAATGCCTGGCTTAGGTCCCGACGGACACATTTTCCTATTATGAGAAGTGGGAGTCGGTCCAGGAAAAAGAAAAATGCAGGGGACATTTTAAACGAATAAGACAGAATACCAGACCGGTTGTAACAAGAAAATGAGGGGTAATCTATGAAACTGTGAAAGATTTTACACATTGTGACGTCTTTTAGATCGTAAATTAAGTCCTAACTGCCTGTGTACACACGGAAATTATGAACGCCAGTGTCAGAGCAGCAAGGTCGTCCATTATCTCCCTCATCGGAGTACATTTTCTCACCATGAACATAAGGGGCCAATCAGATATGCTTACAAAGCAGACATTGAAGAGTGGGATCAGTGTCCTTCAACATTTATTACAGTACAGTGCTGGCGTCAATCCTCTGTGTGTCCTTTGTTTTAGAGGAGGTTTTTCATCCTATAAATATTTCAAAGATCTTTCAGTGATGCTACAGTATCTTATTAGTACAATGATGCAGGCCATTAAATTGTTTACGTGATCTAAACGATCACAAAACCAGATTATATAATTATATGATTAAACACTTATTATATGATTATATAATATGATGAATGATGAATTAAAGGGCTATATATTTTAGTGGTATATGATCTGGAATAATTAGCTTGTTGCGCAATAAAAATCCCATGTCACGTAAGACTAGACTCTGACATCAGTCAAACTGATTAGTCTCCACCGTGAGTTTGTGTGTGTCTTCTATAATATGTTATTGTAATGAAAACATATTAAAACACAAACCAGCAGTCCGACTATAACGTCAGTAACATGGCCAGCTGAGCCTGACGCTGTACAGGTGAACTGATATAATTAGCGCTGACATTTTTCTGCCAGTCCTTCACTCATTATGTGATGGTATATAAACTGTGTGTGACAGTTTGTGGCCCAGGAGTCAAGATTTGATTTTAAAGTTACGTTGCTTAAGTTAGTCAACGAGTGTAAATGACGGGACTTCCGTTTTGCCGGTGATGTGATTTACTACTACTTTAAAATTTTCCTGTCTTTCCATGTCAGCTGTAACACCAGTAGAGCACTCGTGTCAATCACACTTCATTCATGATTGACATAAACCTATGCTTAGCTCCTGCCGTCCAGCTCACATTGCCGCATACCTCCCCAATCCTGAAATCCTGCTCCACTGCAGACTTGGCAGGGTGTAGATATTTTGACAGGTGGTGTTCAGCAGGGACATCTTGTTAAGGTGAGGCAGCCAGATCGTGTCCATCTGCTTGCATACGGTGTAGCTGCTCTCTACCTCACCTGACTCTGCGGGGGTTAATGCAGTAGGCCAGGTGTGCAAGGACAAAGCGAGCGGAAAAGGTGTAGAGCTGAAACGGATTCAGCAGCAGATACTCTTTTTTTGTGTTCAATGAATGAAGTAGAAACCAAGGTCAGATAAGTTGTTCCAGCAGTGATTAAAGATTAGAAGATTAAAACTGAGTATGGAATTTAAAGTCATATTGCACTAAAATCCTATTATACAATATTTATGGTTTAGCCTCTAAAGAGATTATTGATTCAACCACTCAGTCACATAATGAAAAATAAAAGGAATCATTACTTTTTCATGTATATTTCGCAGTTTCTCACTCATATGCATAACCTTTAGGTGGAAAAAAAGCAGCTGTGTTGAGGGAAGGTTGGTTCGTAAGAGTCGTTTCTCCCCGACAACAGAAAACACTCATGAATCTCAATCAATAGTCTTGTTTTGGAGATGCAGAACACTGTGACAAAACCAATTAGAGCTCAAAAATCCATGCCAGCCTGCTAAGAGATCCCAGCAAGACACGGTGTGTGTCTGTTTGTGTGTGTGCGTGTGTACATTCAGTACATAATGTAGAAAAACATGGATAGGCACGGGGGGAACACGTGCTAAGGTGAAGTGATGTGAGAAGCGAGTGGCAACCACGACTACCGCCTCCATTCTTCTCATTAAGGGACAGATTCACAGTTTTTTCAAGTCAGTCTTTAAACAATAATCAGGTGCGCATAGGGGCAATGAAGCAAGTTTTGCCTCCTCTTTAAACGGCCACAAAAAGATCCTTTCCTAATAAGGCGTCAATGTAAGCGTTGGAGAACAAAATCCACAGGCCTTGATCTGTGAAAAAACACATTCCAAAGTTTATCTAAAGCTCATATGAGGCTTCAGAAGGCTAAATTAGACAAATAATGTGGATATCTGGCTTAAGGTTGTTGAGTACAAAATTCCCTCTCTGTTTTACTATCCCTTCACCAAAGCTGAACAAAAAACACACTGTCTGGGGAAACACAGGGAGGGTATTTTATTCTAGACATTACCTTTGGGAGATATCTGCTTGAGCTGGCTATGTCAGACTGCTGAAGCCTTAGAGTAGCTTTAGATAAGCACCCACCAAGACAGGACTCTGGATTTCGTCCCCCATCAGTTACATGGTAAGGGATCTTTTAATGACGATGGTGAGCAGGAGGAACAGCGAGCTAAACCTCTGTCAGTGGTGGGCCTCTGACTCTTGATTTAAGATGGTCAGAAACTCATGAACTTATCCTTTAATGGACAAATACTTCTCAAAATTACCACCAAAGGTGCAACAAAATCATAGGCCGAGTTTGACATTTGGGCTGGGGCGAAAACAATTTTCAATCAACGTGAGTCGCCGACTGTATATGGTTACATATACAGTAACAGAAGAGACAGCAGTACCAAGTTTACCATATACTACAACAAAAGAGCATACAATTGGTCTCCTCCAGTCAGTATTTCATCCTGTCTGATGAACACGTTCTTTCTCAAACAGAGAATGGGGGCATGGTTCATAGTCATAAATAATTATTACTATCACAACCAGACTGCTGTTCTAGCAAGATCAACATCACAAGCGTGGATTAAGGAAAGCATCGATATTAGCATGGACAAGCCATAGCGTCATTATTAGCACGGACAGCGATTTACTCATGCACCAACTGCCATAAGGAATGTACAGCTACCGCTGCCGGACAACTACTCTTATAACCAAGCTTGGAGGATGACACATGACTCCTGGATTTTAATATAGTCATACATCATTATTCCATTTTAGAACCAGCTTAAATTTTGTTGGTTCATGTATAAAATTAAGTTACTTGTCAAAAAATGTTTGCTGAACAGTGTCGGTCATCAACATTGTGAGGAAGGACTCAGAATAATATGAAATATAATTCAAATAGCAAAATACTCTTGAGTGGGACTTTAAGAACTTTTGTTTGATTCTGTTGACACAGATCTGATCCATAGTTTAGCTGCTTTGCGGTTCAGTGTTGTAAATACAAGTACATACTCTTTCTCCTTGCTCGATTGTAACTGCTGGGACAATTTAAGGGAAAGGACACACAAAAGCAATGATACTCTCATGAATGGAATCCTAAATTATATTTATTTATCATTCCATTTTACCCCAGAACATACGTATGTCATGTCCCAGGATAGATGTATTTAACATTTTTCATACAATCCTCAATATTTTTCAACAAAAAAACAAAACAAAACAAAAATAAAAACAAAAGATGTAAACATTTTTCACAATGCATCTGCAACTTCACTGACAACAATAATAATACACTTTAATCATCATAATGTTTTAATAATGTTTTAAAATCTCTATAGATAGATAGACAGACTTGTTTCCATATATTAACATACACATATATGTACAACACATCACATTCAGCCTTGCTCGTGTCTTAGAATCTGAGGGGTTTCAACGCCTCTGACCTGTGTGTCTATTTGTATTTACATTACCAGCATAATACAGTGCAGTTGAAAATTTGCAAATCTCCTGAGGATGGGGTGTTTTTCTTTATAGAGGACAAAGGGGGCAATAGGGATTCGTACAAAGACTTTCCGCTCCAGCTGCAGTCAGAAGATTCAGATTCTATTTACATCCTCCTGATCGCATTTAACTTTATTTACAGCGGATTAGCACAGACATATAGAGAAGGGTACTTATAGGATTTATCACATCATTCAGACCCAGTGTAGGCTAGGAGAGTTCAGTAAGTGCATTATAAACCATTATATATACTGCATATGGAATTTCTGCTGATTCAGTCTCATGTCTCAAATGGGATTAACAAAGTCTTTGTCGCGTTTCCAGGCTGCTACCGCTATCGCTGCTGCTGCTGCTGCTGCTCGACAGGTAAGAATCGGAGAGTTGAGGCGAGCACGTTTCAACTAAAAGTGTTGACATGATGAATCACACTGTACTGAGCAGAGGATTTCTTGATGCAAGGGCAAAAGATAATTGCATTCAGCTCGAGCCGTTCCGCGCACACTTCCGACATATCAGCACTTCAATTTCTCCGTAATTAAGCACGCTCGCAGTAAACTGCTCATCCAAGCGACTTTAATCACATCAAACACATCCGCTGTTTGGATTTTTGTTGTTGTTAAATACTGAACATCTCCAACTCACAAGAGCAACAAATACATTCCATGATTAATTGGGAGGTAGAAACTGTCACCTTCATAGAGGCTGCATATACAATAACATGATGATAAATTTAATTTCCCACTTGGATTATTGTGCATCGAACCCGACTACACCACGGTGGGAAACGGAGCTGGAACAACGATGGTCAGCTGCGATGGCCTTTATAGTAGTGATCTTTCTTTAAGTATATAACTTCAGCTCAGTCTCACCTAGCCATTAAAGGAGCTGAATGATGAAAAATGGATTCCAGCTGCAAACCTGGAGGCTGTTTTGCACTAAAAGCCTCATAATGGGAAACATTTATGGAAACACTTTGAAAGCCACCAGTCAGAAGCTGAAATAACACAAAAAGCGAAACCCACCATTTCAAGACACTGCAAGCGGTTTTCTTCATCTCCTATTTACACATTTGGGCTGATATTCATGAGAATATATGAATTGAAATTTGGCATCTGTACATACACATATTATATACACACATGCAAACCAACGTCTACATGAAAATCCCTGACATCTGATAAATATATGCACATTGTTTGAATGAGTATCGTCAGTGGAGATGATCCAGGTGGGAATGACAAATGATTCAGAATACACACCCGGGTACTTGCAGTGTTTTGTTCCTTGAGTAGAACACAATAGAAAAAAGAGACATCAGAATTTTTCACAGTTATGTTCAGTTATGTGTCCTGGTTGTTATGCGTCCATATACAAGTATGGGCCAAACAACGGCCGTCCAGCACGTGACTGGAAGCCAAGTCTTTGATATGTATGTTCTTTTAATGGTAACCTGCATATTGGTACAAAAATAGGAGTGTCCGAACATTTTGGCTTGGACAGTGAGCGTTAAGGTGACTGTAACCTTTGGTTCCAGCGTGACACAGACGCAGAGAAATTCCTCTTGTGGTTCAACGACCCTTAAGCTTTTACACCATCTTTCTTCAAAATCTTATACAGCCAACATGAAACCAATCATCACACATCAGAGCGGTTTGTACAATCACGTAGATTTTTTTTTTTTAACCATAAACAGTTAGTGGTCTACTAAGTGTATTCCATGTGTTCACCTCAGAGGTTGAGTGGTGAGCTGCTACCCTGTACATCCATGCAGTTTATAATAGTTACATTGTTAGTAAACAGATATTGTGTCAAACTTTCCGATGAGGAAACTCGACTGTATACGTCAGTGAAAAGGCTTGTTTGTCTTGTTTCTACAGCAGTAAGGCTTCGACATGTTCCCTAATCTTGCCTCACAGTTAGCCTCTGGATTTGGATTTGCATTTGAACATCACAGCTCTCAGTTAATGTTATCAGGTTCACAGCATATGACATGTTTGATTTGATTGGACAACAAATGCCTCATTTAATCATCCTATTTATGCTTAAAAATGAGCGTGGTGAGTCTGGAATGAGTATGCTCCAGACTAGGGTTCAGTTTTGGAGGGGATATTCACTGATCAGCATTTGAAGTGGGATGTATTGATGGTGGTTTGATCACCTTAACCCCAGTATTTTCCAAACCCTAAAGGGTAACTCCACCAGTTTTACACATTAAAGTGTGTTTCCAGGTCTTAGAACTGCATATCAGAAAAGAGAAAGCATTTTGTGGCTCGGGGCAAAGCTGCATGTAATCAGATATATTGCCTCTACTGATAGTTTGACTATGGGTAATGTAGGCAATGCAGCTCCCACAAGAGTCACAAAAGGCTTTACACACAGTAGTACTCCCCAAGACCTGTAAACACACTTTAATGCTTAAAATTGGTGGAGTTGCCCTTTAATCATACAGGAGTTGCCAGATATGGTAGAAAGTAGAATTAAAAAGGCCTGATGAAAATAAAAAAGGGTTAGAAAGAAATAGTTTAATATTGAGGATTTTACAACTCAGGAAAGTTATCTAACAGTAGAGATTAACCTCTCAGGTTACCAGGAATGTGTACTTGCACATATTTGATTGGCTAATACCGATCCTATACTGTACTGATGCAAACGTGTTGCTGCATTACGACAGAAATTATGCCTCGTTCATTGCCAGACGATGCTGTGTGTTTTCTTGCCAGAGGCCTCACTGAATGTGGGTGGCTGCGTTTTTTTTTTTCACGCAGTGCTAATATCAGCTCAAACATAACCTAAGCTCACATCTAACAGAGCGGTAAGCCCTGAGCTAACAAGGGTCTTACCAGAGGGCTAAGTGTTGTTTGAAAAGTGCAAGTGGGCTTTTAGTTGGGATGGCACTGGTGTTTGATATCAATTTCTTGAAGAAGCGCTCGCTACCAGCGTCAGAGCAGTATTTATGAAGTGCGGCAGGCAGCAGAATACAACGCATGTGCTGACATGGTTGTTTTGCGTTACTTTAAGCAAATTATTTCTGCACAGAACTGCAAACTTCACTCTCACCATGGTAAAGAAAGGAATCATGACATGGCATGAAACTCACACAGGTCAACCGGAACACGCGCTCGAGCATATCTAATTAATCTGGTCCATGGCAGGTCTTTTTGTACTTTCATTTGATGACCTATGCTGCCAGGGGAAAAAGTATAAAACTGCTCGTTGGACAAACTATTAGGCTTAACTATGCTCACTGGGCATTTTTTATCGGAATAATGTTGGCAGGTGCTGAGGCGAAGCCCTGTGTCTCTCATGTTACGAATCCTTTTATTAAACAACAGGCCATGTCTTTTTACAAGAAGCGAGAAAGAGCCCTAAAGGCAGGTGGCCTATATCCATGCATAGACATAAAGTAATGTTCCCTCTACCTTTGTTTTAATGGCTTGAAGAACATGTTTTATATTCCCATGTTAGCGTTCAATTTTTTTTCTAGTTCGTGCATCAGACCCAAAAGAATTTGCTGACACACCGTTTCTCTCAGGAGCTGCACACCTCTGCCCATGAAAGCACACGCTCACAGAGGCACAATAGAAAAATACACGCACATACAGGATAAATAAACCTCTTTTTTTTTGTCTCTCTCACCTTTGTACGCACACACAAGCAGGCCTCACTAAAGGTAATCCGACCAGTTTAAAGGATCGTTCCAGTTTATTACACTTTGGGTCATATTTTCATCATTCCTGTCAGTAATGATAACATACTGACCGAGTTTACTGATGAAATCTGTGAACGTGATAACATTGACGAAGCGTAGTCTGCCAAAGAATGGAAGTTTGACTTTACACCAACAAAGTCCCTGGTTTGTTAAACTTAACTAGAAGCGAGAATGAATTGAATTAATCTCTATTCTTTGTAAACATCCATCACATTTTACGTACACACTTCCTGGCGACTCTGACCTTATTTGCTGTAATTGTGTGCTCAAACAGTTTCTGCAATTAAGGATAATTATCATCATCATCATGGGTGAACTTTCAGTTTTACAAAGCGGGTTCGATAATCGTGCTAAATTGTTGTTAACAACATCTGACAGCTCCTTTCTCACCATGTCTGACTTTGTTGCAGTACTCTGTCACGCTGTGATCTCAGCAATACATTTGATGCACACATTTTTAGCAAAAATGATGGAAATCTAAACCAAAACTCTGAAAATATGCCCCAAATTGTTAAAAAGGAAACATATTCTTTAACTTCCCACTGCTCTGGTGTTCTTTCTTGAAACAACTTGACTGCGCCTGATCAGCACCTTGGAAATGAAAGATGCCTCTTCTTCTTATCATCCTGGTCCAGCATGTGTACAAGAGCCAGCTCTCTGTTCGATGAACACCTATAGATATCAAGCATGTCAAGAGACAGCCAAAGAACTACAACCTTATTGTTCTAGATAAATATAATATTTTTGTTAGATAAAACATCATATAATTACTCTCTTCAGTCCATTATATACGTTCCAAAGCAACATATGTTTTGTACAAATTAAATTTTGCAGCTTATTTCAAATGAAGGTCCTATTTCTGTCAAGAGGTCTCCACATAGAGTATATCTCTTCTGCTTTTATAATTCAGTCATGCATTCTGTCCTGGACACAGCTGAGTAGACAAAATTGACATTGGCAGCTCCTCTCTGCAGAAAAATCCTCCAGAAAAGTACCTCCTGGGTGAATCGTAGGCTGTCCATGTTCATTTTTATACATGTAACAATGGGCTCACTAAGTCAAATCTTTGCCTCCCTCTTCACCTCCTTGTAGGCCTAGTTAATCTAGACAAATGTCAAGGCTGGACCACTGCAGTTAAATTAATTAAGGCCTTGGAACCTTAATGTATCCTCAGAAACGAGGAGACAGAACAATTTTCCTAGTAAATAACTACAGCAACCCTGTGGTCCTGCAGTTTTAGGCATGCAGTCATAAACACCTATCAAATTAAATGCATCGTCAAATACAGTACTTGTAATAAATACATTAAAGGTAGTTTAAGAAGTAGAAAGTGTTAATATTTGCCTTGAAATGCAGCTTGTATCGATTTGCATGTTGCATGTTGTCTGTTTGGCTCATTTATCCTCCTGTATTGGCTTCTGACTTTGTGGTCCTTCGTTGTTTTTTGTCTGTTTTTTTGTTTTGTTTTTGGCAGTATCACATATTTGAGGCATGAGAAGTTCTTAGTTTTTAAACTTTCAGATTTATAAGTTTTTGTCCTTCATTCAGTCTTTGTCTTTTCGTTTTTCATTCCATTTTTCATTTTCCCAGACTTGCAATTAGTGTCTTTCAACCTTCATTTTTTTCCCCATCTATTTTTCTTCTTTTTTCACCTTTTACTGTCCAGCTGTGTGTTCGTTTCTCTAGAGGAAGTCACTCTGCAACTCATTGGACAATTGGCTGACTGCCACCTCACTATGTTGCGATCCTTTAAGTATCCTGGCAGTCCGCATGGGGCTGTAGTCTTCTCTGTTACCAGTGACTGCTTCAGGGCAAGGACAGTGTCTGCAGGCTCTGTGGTTCTCTGGCAGCCCGTTGGACAACCTTGTGGAGTCGCACTCCTCTTTGTGGTGGGTGTGTTGCATGCAAGTTACTTTCTGTGTGGAGCTGTGCAGACAGAGACATCCACAGAGTGTCCTTCTGCACTTGGCCACATCCCGACACAGGAACTTGCGGAAGTTGGGCTTGAAGACCAGATAGACGATAGGGTTGTAAAGGGTGGAGGACTTGGCAAAGATAGCTGCCCAGGCAAAAGCCATTGGTGGTACAGCCGCTGGGTTCCCAAATGCTGCCCACATGGACACAATGGCATATGGACTCCATGCTGTCAGGAAACCGATGCAAACTGCCACAGACAGCTGAAAAGTGACACAAACACGTACAGAATACATGTGTCATGTGAATATGTACAGTACATACTCAAGCTCATATAGCACAACCCTGATATCAGAACAGTTGGGATGCCGAGTAAAACAATAATACAGCAGAATTAAATCATTTGCAAGCGAAATATGTTCATGGGCAATGGTTTTATGAATTGTTCCTGAGCCCATATAGTCTCATCCTTTATGCAATCATGTGTTCTGCAAAGCGAGGAACAGTTAAGTTGATGAAGTGAAAAATGTAATATATTGTCTTTGTTCTGTTTTTAATCAAAGATAAACTGTATGTGGTAATTCTGCATCAAAAAGTCTTGAAACGACGTGACCTTTGTCATATATATTGTTGAGTTGTGTACTACCATTAACCCAAATGTTACGAACAATGTTCAAACCCAGAGGAAGCGACAAGTTTACTCAGGGTGCGAGACTAGACTACGCTAACGAGACTAAGCTTGACATAACAGTGAACATCTGCCAACATTTGTGCCTGAGTCACATCAGATAGATTTTATTCAGCACTGGTGGCTCTTTAATGATGCGTTCACCACAAGCAGAGTGATCATTTGTGTATATTCGGGTTACTCATGTAGCGTTTAACCGCCCCAACCAGCCAGATTACTTCACTGTACATAAGCAACAAGCTAACATTAGCGAGCAACAGTGCACACCAGTTCAGCCCTCAGAGACTCTGGTTCTCTGTCTCAAGTACGTTCATGAAATAAAGAACATTTTCCCTCCAGCTACAGCCAGCAGTCAGCTTTACAGTGGGTTAACACCCGACACCAATGGCTGTCACATCTGCCCATCAATGCTGCAGTCAGATTGATAAACAGGAGTGAAGATAAAGCCCTGAAAATGTTGATCCCAAAAGTGAGGGAGTCATATCTGAGCCGTCCTCCCATCTGCATACGGCTCTGGATCAGAACCCAATGGGACTCTGGGTGTTTAGTCTCCAGAAGCTCTGGCTCTGCAGCCAGCTCTCAGCAGCTGAGCAGCGGCCCTTCCCCCAGCTCTGCCGACGCTCCACACAACACTTGGCAAATGGCCCTAGTGGCAAATTACACATTGTATGTTCAAGTATATGTCAATAAGGGATAAGCAATTTATCACAGTCTTTTTCATATATATATATATATATATATATATATATATATATATATATATATATATATATATATATATATATATATATATATATATATATATATATATATATATATATATATATATATATATGAAAAAGATTGTGCTAAATTGGCACAGCATCCCATCTTTTCTGGAACCAGGATTGTATCTTACAAAGTGAACTCATGCTTTTACCTTAACGATAAATGAATGTGCATTGGTGATCTTGTTCTGTGGGGACATGTGCTGCTGCACAGCCTGACGGGATCCCCGGACAGTCATCAGGATGAATGTGTAGGACAGGAAGATGACAGTGCAGGGCACAATGTAGCAGAAGAAGAAGAGGCAGATGATGTAGCTCATGGCTGCAGAGTTCTCGCTGGGAGCGTGCCAATTGATACAGCACGCTGTACCGTAAGGCTCTGCCCCGTACTCTCCCCAACCCGTCAGGGGACCTACAGCAAAGACTCCGGCGTAGCACCAGACCCCAGCGACAAGCAGGCTGGCGTGGCAGTAGGAGAATTTGTTACCTGAGGAAGAGGGTAGAGACAAAGGCATAGGAGGGAGAGTTGGGGGAATGATTACTGACAGATGAGGACATAGAGGAAGGATACAACAGCATAGCAACAATATGCTACTGAAGCATATTAAGTGTGGTTACCTGATGCTGATGACTGGCAATGAGTGAGGAGGAGAGAGAGGACAACAGATGGAGGAGGGAGTGGGATGAAATTGACCAATAAGTGACAAACTAACGAAGAAGGACAAACTAACTTGATCTCTTGTTCAAACCAGCGCTTATTTTGATGTGACCTCGGGCATGTTCATATAGCAGATCACATGGCCCACAGGAATGCCAACCAGTCAGTTTGGTGCATAGAATCAGTTGTCATCTGCCAACATTTCTTCTTGCAAGAAGCTATTGTTACAACAGCTAATATAATGTTTGTGCAGCCTAATTTCTGTGATAGGTTTTAGATTTTAATGCGTCAGATGTGAGCATACTGCATCAACAGTGTGACGCAGTTCCGTTCATAGCAGAGTGATTGGTGGTGGAGCGCTCGCTTGTCCATGACACTCATGTGCCAGATTGTGAATAAGGGGATCCATGGGAAACACAGAAATAGCCCTCACCACAAACTGTCGACTGTAATTGATTTAGACAAGAGCTGCTTCAGTGTGGAATCAGTGAGGAGGAGAACACAGGGAGCCTTGATAGCACACAGCCTCTTCAGCTGGATGTCAGCCCCTCTTACAGTTCAAGCTGAGGGTGGGGGTTGGTGATTAAGCCCTGTGGCACTCGCTGAACTGTGTGGCGCTGGGGAAAGGGGCTGGTTGGCCACTATAGATGGCTTTTATCTGATGTGAAGCGTCCCCTCACCAATTTAATTCTCCAGTTAGCCGGTCGGCACGAGAAGGATTCAGCCTCGGCTCTTTTTTCATGGAGAGCTGATTGCATTTTCTAACAGAAGCCCTCCCAACATAGAAGCTGCTCTTACATGTTAAGTAGGTATGCACCAAACGTTTTTTGCAACTCACCTTGAGGTATCTGATTAAACTGATTGATCACAGCTCTCTCTTTGTTTATCCATCACCGTCATCTTGAGTCAGGGTTTCAATTAGATTTTTTTCCTTTATGTCATTTACGAATAAACTATTTACTCAGGTTGGTCAAATCAAGATTTTTTTGCAAGAATTTTTTATTTTTTTTTAAACAATTTGGTGGGTATTTTTTTCTACAATAGCCAGTTTAAAGTATCTACAATCAGTTAGTACTTTTCTTTTTAGTAGTTGTCATTGTTAGTAGGGGAGTACAAGGTTCCTGCACTAGTTTCAAGTTAAAATAAAAATGTATGTAGTCCAGCATAATTCTATCTAATTGATAATTTAGATAGAAAATTGCCGTCTTTACACTTATCAAAGCTGTATTTAAGGACATTTTGGGTAAGTTTTTTTTAAACCTGGGCTCTATATCAACATATTTTGGTGTGTAAATGACTAAAAGGTAGATGTTGAATCGGTCCAATAAATCACCTCACCCAGCAGGTGCAACACTGGCTACGATGGCTGCAATGTAATCCTTTTGGGCAACTTTGGCTGTCAAAGTACATCCACTAAAAGTGCTTGTTTTTGTCACGGACCGTCTTGTATTGTAAGTTACAACCTTTTTGTTTAATCAGAAATAGCAATTTTTTTCAATTAAAAACACAATTCTATCAAACTCAACAGACACAAAATAAAACTGCTGGCTGCGGCGATCTACTTGACCATTTCCTAAACTTTTTGCACATATTAGTCATTTACACACACCAGAATTGATCTCACAGCACTTATTTATTTGTTTATTTATTTTTTACATTGCACATGGTCTTGGCTGTATTAAGTGGTAAGTTTGGATCGTATCACGCAGGGAGGAAACAAGTCAGTGAATTTGTATTAAATGGAAATGCTGACACCATGTTCACTATATAAACCCTGTCATACGCTGCCATATATACTGTGAGGGATGTCAACTTTGACTGTGATTGAGATCTAGTGAAGCTCATTCGTGCCTAATAGGCATCAATTTTCACTGCCAATACCACTTAACATCAGGGCAAATATGCCACATTGATTCCTTTGTCAGTTCACTTCAAGTTGGTCAATTCCCTTGCTCCTCCCTTCATTCTCTGCTATTCGTACTCCACTCCCTCTTTTTGTTAAAATGACCTTAGTCCTCTTACTGAGGACGTGATTGGACCGTCCACGCTCAGCCTTTTGTCTGACGCTCTTCGATCCAGCGCTCACAAGTTGATCAGCAGTTATCGGCTGCTGTAAATGACGCCAGAAAAGGAAGCGTCAGATCCATATGCTGATATAAGGTCACCAAGCGGGGGCTAATTTGTCTGTCAGCAGCAATAACCACATGAGGTGAGGTATTCGAGCTGTGACAAAAAAACAATTAAAGAGAGAAGAGAAGAAGAAGCCTTCCTGATCATTCTCCCCCAACTCCCCAATGCTCCATGTCAAGTGCTTCCTATGTCAGTGTGACATTAAAGAGCATGTTCTTTAATGTCTTGCCCAAGGACATTTCTGCAAGACCTAAGGTTTCAGGCATATGAACATCAACAATGAGGCCAACCTGACATCAAAACCTAACCTTAACAACGGTCGGCCGTAGTCTAGTTGATATGGTGTGTCCCCCATCGTTGGCACTAGTCAGCACTTGTGGCCCTTTTTTGGCGACAGCATGTAGAATCAGTGGCGGAGCCCGTCGACAAGCGTAATTACTCTGATTGGCTGAACTGCCAATCAGTTTAATGATTTTTCTCCTTATTTTTCACCTCGCTTCTCTGCTAGTGCCATTTGCAACTTTTTACAGACATGATTAAAGTGGCTATATTAGTGAAAGTGGTGTCAAAAACACTGCTTTATCATAACAACAAGTTTTCCCCTTTTTGAATGATGACTACGGTGTACTGCTCCCTGCTGCAATTGGAGTTATGTCTTTTCATGCAGGCGCAGAACGTAAGGGCTAGTTGGGCGTCAGCTGTAGTGTTTTGCTGTTTTTGTGTGTTGAAGTGCACCTTTTTGGGTGAGTTACAGGCAATGTGATGCGAAGAATCCGTTGATGTTAGTTTGGAGCGTCTGGGACCTTGAAATAGTTTTTTGCAAGGGTTTGTTGAATGGCTTTTTTTTTAAGGATGGCTGTCTCAAACTAAAACGTAAGACTGCTCATCATCAAGGAAGTCATTCTGGAAGATTTGATTATTTTCAAGTCTCCGCTTCTCATTTTGAAGCTTTAATGTTCTACCAGATAGACAAATCCTGGGAGAGCTGTTCAAAAAAATCAATGCAGTTCATTAAATTGGAAGAGAAATCTTTGTAGAATTAGTTTGCTGTCTCATCAGTTCTATGGAGAAATTTGTGCAGACTCCGTGCTCCAAATAATAATCCCAGTAGGATCTATCTTTTAACATCGTCAGTTTCTTACATATTTTTCCTCCGTTGATGTCGAAGCTATTCCATAGTCCAGAAAATTGGCATTTCTAAATCTGGTTTCAGCGAGTCTCAAACTTCATACATACATACATCCAATCCAATTAAACCAGGGTTTATTGTCCTTTGACAGCTGATATCGTAGCCTATGTTGAATTTAATGTGATAGACAGTCTCCGTAATAACTCCACATGTGGACACTGAACCTTGTGTCAGCAGGCTGTACATGTTATCATGGTTTTCACTCTCCATCCCCCCCAGTAATCTGATCCTCTTACATTTTTGGTGTTACTCCACAAACACAGTCCCCATGCTACTTGTTTCTTTTTCTCATTTTTATGCAAAGCACTCCACGGAGCTGGCTTTTGCTTCATAAACTCATGTATGTTTGATAGATTGCAGATTCCTCACACAGGGATATTGGTGTTATTTCCAGACCCATTATTCACACGACAGTGAACACAAAGAAAGTAGTATCAGCGGGAAGTTGGGTCAGCAAGAGTTTCTGCTATTTGGTTGTTTTTTGGGTTTGTTTTGCTGCTGTTTTCTTTGTACTTGTCTGTGTTTGTGTGGTAGACGCAATGGTAGAAAAGGTATTCAGATCCTTTACTTAAGTAAAAGCGCTAATACCAAACTGTGAAAATACTCCACCACAGGTAAAAGTCTTGCATACAAAACCTTACATAAATATGTATTTTCAGCAAAATGTACTGAGAGTATGAAAAGTACTAATTGTGCAGTAAAATGTTCCCTGTCAGTGTTCTACTGTTTATGGATTAAAATGATTGCTGCATTCATGTGTATGTTGCATTTTGCTGCTGTAGATGTTAAAGGTTGAGATCATTTTAACAAGTTCATATGGTGTTGGGTAATTTAATCAACAGCAATGCATCAACACATGTCTGCAGCGTCACTGCTCTTCTATGTACGCCCCCAAAAGTCGGCTTTCTATGAGCTCAGATTAGACGTCAGATTACATTTAATCCAATAGGGTTTTAAATCGTTTATTTAGTTTAAGAAGAATTTTCTCAGCCCCAGAAAAGGACACTTAATCCTTCAGTTTATCATAAACATCCAAAATCAAAACGTCCAAAGATGCATTTCCACTGGACGGGAAAAAACTGAAGCTGTCAGACTGATGCAGTGGCGCCATCAGACAAGGAAAGTGTTGACTGTAATGTAAAACAGTTACTTGTCTGCGGTCAACTATTTAACCATTTAAGACGTTTAAATTAGTTTATGACCCCGATATTCACCAAAAAAAGAGAACTGAACAATCATGCTCAATACTTCTGATTTATGTTTACTGCTACTTTTGATGTTTACTGTTAAAGGTGTCCTCACACTTAATAGATGATACCCTCCGTTTTGTAGTTGGCAATCCGCTCCCTGTCATGGTCCTGTCATCCTTTGTGTTTTCTGGGGTTTTTGTTGCTTTTTACCATGTTTCCAGTGTTCTGTTCCCCTCCTGTGTTCCTGTGCACCTCCCCAGTCTGCTTTCCCTCCATATCTGCCCTGCATTACCTTCATTAGCCCAGCTAACCCCTTTATATTCATTATCGATTACTTTGCCAATCATTTTTTACAATTATTTGATTGCATTGTCAAAATGTTTCTAAAATTTGTGAAAAGTTGCCCATGACAACACGTCAGAGCCCAAAATAACGTGTTCAAATAGAATTCTTTTTTCAAACCAACAGTCCAAAACCCAAAGAATCATCATAAATGACAAAGAAGCAGGAGGTCCTTACATTTAAGAAGCTGTGCAGCTTGTCTCTACTAGAGTGTACGAGCCCAGAAACGAGGACAACATGGTTTAACGGTGTGTTCTGGAAACTGCGTACATTTGTACAAGCTTCCTTGCAGGGAAGTCCCATGAAGGCGTAATTATTTATGCACATTTGCATTTCAAACACTTTTATTTGTGAGGCTTGTAGTCTCGGGGGGGTTTTACGCTGTGCATTATAGACTGTTCCTCTGGTAAACAGACAAGGGATGCTCTTTAAAAACACAGCCTTGACTTCAATTATGCTTTGCCTATTAGGAGCAATCATTGAACCTGCTGGAGTCTGGAACAGACTTCTCATTCTATTAGGAAGCTGCTCGCTCGTGCACTTATCTTTTGTAGCCCTGTTAAGGTGGATGTTCACAAATGAAGCTTGAATTAGTGCAATTGTGACATGTACATGTAATCGATACTTGCTCTCCATCAGATCTATACAATCTCCTGATGTGTGTGATAACTC
Source organism: Lagodon rhomboides (assembly GCA_039737535.1). Classification (NCBI taxonomy): domain Eukaryota; kingdom Metazoa; phylum Chordata; class Actinopteri; order Spariformes; family Sparidae; genus Lagodon; species Lagodon rhomboides. The sequence continues at coordinate 21,220,202 of CM077792.1, read as the reverse complement.
ATTTAGGCTGCCAAAGTCACTTTTCCTATGATTTCTGCTACATGCTGCACTGTCACGTGCGGCTTTCTTCCTTCCCCAAATGTGCCTTCTTCTGTTCCCTTTCCTTATAATAGTAACTACACTCTGTCCATGCATCTTTAGGTTTGTGTCTCAGGCATTACAAATTCCATTGATACAGCATGTGTCAGGCTGGCTCTCTTCTGTGTGCCCCTGCAGTGTGTATGGGTGGGTGTGAGTGTGTGTGAAGCATATAAATGGGAACATCCCTGGATTCTGCACTCCGGGATGCAGATTCCTGGGGTGAAGAATCTATACTGCAACATACGAATGTGCAAACACTCAGAGTCTTCAGAGTATGGACATGAATATATAGCATCGGTGTTCCCGGGTGAAATGGAATCATGCGCAGTTTTTTGTCAGCCGATACCAATTTAAATGAATAGCATATTCAGTCTTTCTAAATTAATTATGAATCATGAATTAATAATTGTGACTAAATGGTGCTGTGACAAATGATTTTCACAGAAGGACAAAGAAGATATAACGATGGTTTAATGAGCAAATTAGGAGTGACTGATGAGTCTTGGAATGAAAACTGAAATTGAATTAACCTCCAGTAATACAGTCTATAGATATGGACACATAGAGCTAATAGGAAAGTCCATATGAAATCGTATTTAAGAAAACTATATGGCTCCTAAATCAACTTTCTATGCTGCCTAAAGAGATTTAGATACAGGCGATCATGTAAATAAATCCTCAGTGGCTTTAGTGACAAAACAAGTAATTATACTCATGAGTAATGTGCAAAGAGGAGTTCACACACACACGAGCATCAGAAAGCTGGGGAGTTAATTTGAAATGAAACTGCCTGGAAACAGAAGTGTCTCAGACTCCCACTGCTGTTACAGTGGCACTATTATGGCCATAAGAACATTACGTGTCCTTGGGCAAAAATATTAAATAACACGTTACAGTATGTTCTGAACAAGAGCACAGATTTTTCTTATCCTTTTCTTGGAGCCTTGTGTTGTTTGCAGTTGTTTGACGTTAGTTGTTCTCAAGGGCATCACTTCGTGTTGAAGAGTGGTGGGGACCAATCATCGATCTACTATTATATTGTTTTACAGTGTACATGTTGAAGACCGCTTACATTTTTTTTCATCTGAGCCCTTACCACTTTATAAGACAAACTGACAGATTTTAATATGCTGGCAAAGCTTAGACTACTAATTAGTCCATCTAATGTATTACATTCTATTTTTACAGCGTCGTCAGACTCAGGATGTTTGAGTGGCAGGTGCGACAAAAAATAAAATGCTCACTTCACCATGTTTTGTACACTAGAAGGACACCCTACAGGTCACTTTATCATGTTTTATCTACCATAGGGGCACCCAAAAGGGCACTTTCACTGTGCTTTTTAAAACATAAGGGCACACTTTATAATTCACCCTCTCAATAGTGTGATATTTCTATTCTAGAAGGAGATACTGCATCGTATCAGCTAACCCTCTGGGATCAATAACATGTTTCTGATTCTGATTCAGCTGGAGCAGGTGCTGATGGCCTGTTTGTTGGTTAACATTTCTGGCTGTAACCTTGTTTTTTGGAACATTTTAAACAAATTGTGCTGTTTAAAGGGTGAAGTGATTTCAAATAATGGTGTGCTCAGCGTCCCCCAGTGTAAATGACAACACCCAAATATTGTTTTGATTTCTGAGGCTTCTTCTCTGGATGACTGTGCAGTCTTGTGAAATACTGCAGCGCATTCACATTTGATTTGGCTCTCTTGGTGCTGTGTTAGTTGTTTGGTGTTGCTTATATAACATCCCAGCCAGACCTTGTTATTGCTGCTAATTAGCTGTTTGACCTAATTAACGTTCTACCCACAATTACCAAGCTTTGTTTTAAGGTGTGACAAAAGAGAATTTTATTATCTCATTATTTGTGTCCCCTCTATGGACATTATATCAAAGCCACTTGGGATCTTTGGATAGTGAAATCTAGAGCAAACCTACACAAACAGCAGGACATGGAAACCCTACATGGCTGGGTTCCAAACACAGGTTGTACTGTGCCTCCAGCAAGGCGATAACACATAGCAGATTGGACAAGTTAGATGTCCCTATCCATTAAAACTTTCTGTCATTCCCATGACATCTGCCATTTGCTTGAGTCTTTGTCTCTTCTTCATTTCTCTGTCAGTCTCTCACTTACTCACTATGACTTTTCATTACTGATCTTGGAAAAAGACAAACAACAATCTAAAATCAAGGTCAACTTACTAGTTTTTCCATGGCTTAAGTGTTATACATGGTCTTCACTGGTGTATGGAGTTTTCTCCATTGTCATGGAGAAGGACCTGTTGCTGTGCAAACTCAGTAGCTGCTGTTGGACTTTTTGTCTGTGTATGGGTTAAGCCTCATCACCTTGATTGTCAACATATCCATCTCCACGAAAAACTCATGAAAGACAGGAAGTGGACATTAAGTTGTTTTTTTTTATTTTGTCCTACAGCTTTTATCGTTCAAATCCAATGTAAGTCAGAGACCCATTCACGCTTATGTACTTCTTGCATCGTGGGTGGATGTGATAGCTATTTGATATGTCAAAGTTAAGTGTGAATGCATCCAAGGAGCATCTGAGCCAGAAGTCTAAAAGGTGCAAATGCATCTGACTCTCCGTTGTTAATCTTTACTCCTCCGATGTGTAACTTTATCAATAAGCAATCTGTGGAAATGACTTCTAAAGGGTTGGTCGAAAGCTGCTGTAGCTTATGATGTCAGAAAAGGCACACTGAGCTGTTATAAGATTCACCTGATCCGTTCAACCACTGACTGATCCGTGTGGGCGAGAGAGACTTCTGTCTGTACCTATGTATATGCATTACGTGTTTGCATTGTGCTGTTAAAGTGTCCTGATTGTCAGCTGTCGTCCTTGAGTTAAACAATACCATTAGCTAAACAGACAGAGTGCTTTTATGAGTGACCATGAAAGGAAAAGTGTTTCATGTTGTAAACACCATTATGGCCACAGTAAATGCATCTCTACGTCACTCGTCGTGGGAGTGCTACTTACTGTTAAATTGACACTGATCCATTGTAACAAAAAGCGTCAAACACACTCACATAACCAGTGTGCAAAGGACAAGTTGCAAGTAAGTCACAGAAGTGAGACATCTGAAGCTGCTCGCACTACTTTAATGTTCTCAGAGTGACTCAGTCTTTAACCAAGGACTTCTATCAAAAGTAATGGATGGTAATGGTTTATAGGGCACTACAGGGCTTTTCAGGATGCATATTCTCCACCCAGGGCTATCCTTGGCTTTTCACACAAATGTCTTTTAACCCAGGGTTAACCTAAGCCCAGGACAGTATGATTCACGCTACATTTCTACTCGCCCTTGGAACATAAGCGAGCATACAAGCATATGTCCGCCAGCCTGTAGCCATAGCTATGTAATCAAAAACTACCCTGAGAGGTGTTTTTATATAATTTATTTGCATAGAGTTATTTTTCTTCCCTTTGCCATCTATGTCTGAATGTGACACTCATGTTGCATTCAGGTGCACGTCATACATTCTTAAATCCACATCCCTTGGTAAGGCAGAGTGTATGAGCACCGCCAGGGGCTGCCAGGTGCACCACATATACGCAGAAATCAATGCTGAAATGGCCACGAAGTTTGTCTGAATGGGAAAGTTTTGCTTTTTCTCTGGTTTTCTTTTGTTTAAATGGCAGCCTTTTTAAAATTTTGGCAACATTAAATAAAAATCAGATGCGGCCCTTTAGTAACCCCTGTTCTAGAATGCTTTGTGATTACTCTGTTTAGCCTCGTTTCACACTGGCACCTTTCAGCCCTGCGTTTGGTTGATTTTCAGAGGACAACCCCACAAACTCAGGCTTACCCTGCAGGACCAGCAAGTCCTATGATAATGTCAGGGTTTGCCCACTTTGGACTGTGCTAGTGTGAAAGCTTTCTTAGCCGTGGGGCAAAGTGCAGCGTGAAAAGCCCTTATTATGTAGTTGTAGGAATTTATTTTCTGTATTTGTCAACATCCAAAACAGATAATGAATGACATTATAGTAAAACACAGCTATAATATTGTAAGACATAGCTAGAATTGTTGAAAATGACTGTTAAATAATAAACACTTAACGTTCCACTCATTTTATTATTACACGTTTTACCCTTCTGCAAAATGAACAACAAAAGTTGAAATCAATTAGTAAACCTGACGGCATGACTGTAGCCAGAACATGCGGCTAGGGAAACCCTGCAGGGGAATACATTAAGGAGGGAAGGGAGATTAAAGTCCTTGTAAACATCTCCTTATTTACATATGCTGCTGGTTAAAGAGGTTAAAGCGTAGCCCTGAACATTAACATTTTTGCAGCGAGGCCACTTTTACTTTGTTACAAGCCCTTGATGTGCTGGCCTCTCTACATTTACATTTCTTCTCCTCCGATTCAAGGTTTTTGGCTTCAGGGGGAGAGTAAGAACATCACTATGGGTCAAGCCTGCCATCAATATCGCTAAATGAACATACAGTTTAAATTTTTTTCACATAAAATGATTAATTAAAGCACAAAGACTGGTTGACTCACCATAGTTTGGGCAGCAGACCTTCAGCCAGCAGACGGAGGAGAGCACAGTGAGGTTGGTCAGACTGCACAGGCCGAACAAAACGCCACAGAAGGCGTAGACTATACAGGTCGTCTGATGAAACAGCCACCTGAAGGAGAGACAAACAGAGGAGGACTTCTTTGAATTTGATTTGTTATTAACATCTCGATACAGAGCCAGTAAAATCCTTTCTGATGGATTACACAATTCACGGCAAGTCGATGAAACGGGTGATACATTTTTCTGGCCTTCCCCTGGGTCACATACAGCTGCAGTGAGCAATGACGCATTTTGACCCAATGATGGCCCACATGACAGCCATCAGCGGCACATGCTCAGGGGATCAAAGTGGCGAGCAGGGAGGACCACAGGATGAAGCAGCAGAGACGACAGACATGGTGTCATGTGTTGCAACATTCCATCAAACATTTTAACTGCTTTATTTGCATGGAGGCGTTTTGCTTCCTTCACAGGACTGTCGTCAGCACTTTAAAAAATACTGAGGTTACACATTTTGAGGCCATCTGCCAGTAGAATTTTTTTTTTTTTTATTTTATTTTTTTACATTTTTCCTATTTTTAATCCCTTCTCATTTTCTTTATTCATTTTACTGTGTAGTCAAGAGTGTAGGTTTGGTGTCACAGTGAAATTAGAGGGAAAGAAGTGGATCCTTTGCCGACATTTATTACATTTATATCAATATAGAAAATAAAAAAATGTGATACATTGGCAGCTTCCAGTACCCTTATTTTTTATTGCACTAAACCTACTTAGAAATCATATGTAGTTTCACTGAAAGAGAGCGAGAAGGGAGAGAATTTTGTATATATTTGCTGATCACTGTCCTTGGCTGTGCTCTATGATTGGTGTTCAGTCAGTTTCTTTTTCATTATTAACTGTATATTGGGAGGAGGAGGAAACACTTGCTTTAAGCCCCGATGACTCAGCAACCTTCATCTACAAGATGTGTCACGCTTTATAAAGCCTGAGAGGTGAAACCCAGGGCAAGAAAAAGTCCACAAATCTCTCGCTGCTGCTTGTAAAGCTTAAAGTAGCTAAAATCTCCATTTTCAAAACGACAACGTAGCATATAACAAAGTCAAAACACTGTGAGGAGGTGAAAATGGTCACTCACAGCGATGGAACTACAGAGAATTACGCCAAATCTGCAGCTCCCCTCTGCTGAGCAGAGCAGATAGCAAGTTTCAACTCAGTGTTTAGCTGTCAGGCCGCAAATGTACTGTTTTGCTTCACTGTCATGACTTTAATAGTTTTGTTTCTCCGTGGGCTTATTCAACTACTACTTTAGAAGGGCCAGATTTGGAAAGACATGAAGCACCAAGGGGCCTTTTATTTTTTGTTTTTTTTACTTTCAATTTTTTTTTCTCTGTTTTGTTTATTCGTTTTCTCAATTGAAAAAGAACAATTATAGATACAGAAGTACAAAGTATAGTAAGTAGAAACAATGCAGCTTTTAATCTTAGAAGTAGGTTTTTTCTTCCAGAGTATTTTTTACTCTGCAACAGACATAACTAATGAATGACCAAATATACTACCAATAAAATGATCAAAGGGCTAGAATGAGGTTATTAAAGGGCCGCAGGCTTCCAGTTGAATAGGTCTAGTGTGAAGGCCTAATCCAGCTGCCCACATTTATATTTTTTACTACAGAGGATTATAAAATCCTTTTGATTATTTGCCTTTATGTGAAAACTGTTAAATTCATTTTGACTACTACTGATTCTAAAACGTACTAACTGTAAGAAACCCTGCAATTTCTTTGTGTAATGTATAAACTGATGTAAACTCCTGGATGAGAGGAGTAACTGAGTCATTGTTACAGCTTGACTGTTTACCCTGATAACAGACATGTAGAGTGTAGAAAGTAGTAGAAAGCCCTTGTGTTGCGTTCAAAGTGTTGTCACGAAAATTACAAATGCAAACCCTTAACAGGACATATAACCCCAATGCAGTTAATCCATCACTTTTGATCACCCTATATTTATTTATTTTTCCACCATATTTTCACTAAAGGGACCTTAAAGATCCCTGTCAATTGACATGATCAAACCCTATCTGAACCTGGACTTTGTAGTTTTTGTCCAATCCAGGCCCAGCCTGGTGGGTCACGGGTTTGGTTCGGGTATCCAGTTTCTAGGGGACACGACTTTGATATCGTTGATGGCAATTACAGCCCTGCTTCTCTCACCGTTTCCCACTTTTTCACTCTTTAATAGTCTCTTTGCCTTCTTTTCCTCACCCATTAGGAATGTATAGGAAGTGAGGATGACTTTGTGATATTCTAGATAAAAGGAGAGAGTGGTGGAAACCTGAATGGGCACTTACATGTGAGCATAGGCTGAGGGGATGGCCAGTGGGAACAGGGTTACGGTCATGCCCAGGTCACTGATGGCCAGGTTAACCACAAAGAACTCTGCTGGCTTCAAGGAGGACTTCTTTCTATAGGCCACGAACAGCAGGATCCCATTCCCCAACACTGACAGCACACCTGGATGACAGAGAGATATAAGGACTGTTGGATTTGAATGAACAGATAAAGTTGAAAGTAAAGTTAGAGAGAAAAAAAAAGGTGGCTTACCAAAAATGGTGTAGATGGTCGCCATGAGGAAGTCGCTGTCTTTGGATATTCTGGACACGAGCAGAAATGTTTCGGAGGCATTTCCCATCTAGAAGAGGAAGAGAAAAACAGACAGGGGGAAGGGAGAGGCAGAAAAATCTTTAAAGTTATGTTTTTCACCTTCAGGCAATTTAATAAATGAGCAAAACAACTTTCTAACAAAATTAACATCCTCTTTACCTCAGAGAGGAGAAAACACATAGTGACTTGTGGATCAGACCACAGCTAGTTGTAATAATGCCCCCGAACCAAGTGACACTAATAAACACAGTTTAGTGAGTGTCATAAATCCTGTGCATCTCTGTCTTCAATGATTCTGTTATCAATGATGGAATCTCTTCCTACAAGTTGAAAATAGACAGGAAAACAGCACTGCCACTAGTCAGCTCCTTCACTAATCAATTAACAATGTCTCCGCCTCCTTCTCCCCTTATAATTTGATACAGTCTTGTCAGGGTTAAACATAAAGGGACCCAAACGCAAGACACAAAAAAAGGCAGGCAGCTAAACAAAGAAAAAAAGGTGAGCTTTATTAAATAAAGCTGTAAACTAAAGTCCATTAAATACAAAATACAGAGTCAAAGCACAAAAGCTGGTAACAAAGAAAGAGGAAGACGAGGACCTAATACACAGGGGCTGATTTACAGATGGGACACAGGGGAACACAGAAAAAGGGTGGGGAAATAGACAAAAGAAGGAAATAGCAAGTGAAACATGACACATGAGGACAGAACTTCAAAATAAAACAGGAAATAACTGAACCACGAACTCAAACAATGACGAGTTCCATGAACAGCTCCGGTAACAGGCGGTTATTTGCATTCACAGCATGACCTGCTGCCACTACAGTATGCACTGCGGCCAAGTGGAGCTGCTGAGGCAATCTTTTTAAAGGAATTTATGGGCGGAGATAACATGAAAATGTATTCATAGCCTTTCTATTTACTCAATGAGTTCACCTCTACTTACAGATTAAAGGGAGCCAACAAAGGGAAGAGACAAGTTGAGTCACCTGGGGGTAAGAGTTGAGCTTCTTGTGGATAAATCCATATTAGCATAAACTGGGGAGATTATCTTCAAAGAGAACCAGAGGTGAGGAAATTATTTTTATATTATTCTGTGCGGACTTTCTATTAGAATTGTATTTGGCCTCAGTGCATGCAACCAGGCTTGTAACCAGATCAAATCCTGCACAGGTGTGTGTGAAAAATGCTTTCCTGTCTTTGCAGGTGTGTGTTTATGGGCTTGGAGGATTCATATCCATCTTTTACTGTGGAGTCGAAAGAAATTATTTTGTTTCATCATTCATCAAAAATGACTACAATTCCCTTTCAAATGATATCAAACAGCATGACACGGCTTCATTACACGATTTAATTATTTCCCCATTAATTACCCCAAAGTGTTATCTTGACACTTTGCTTACGCACAGCTTGCGCTTCCTGCGTCAGTCCACATTTGTCTTGATTTGCTAAATGTGAAAATCATTATTATTGCATTATTACTGCATTATTGCAGCAGCCTTTCACAGGTTTTGAGAGAACGCCTTGTCTTGTGATGTTATGTTTTCGCCTTTTCTCCTTTTCGAATGTTGTTGTACACGTAATTTACGAAATTATGATGAAAGAAAGCAACGAGCTGAAATGTGTTGGTCTGACTATGAAATTGGTCTGTACTATGATTGCGTGTTGATCTCTTAAGACAAAAACAGTCGGGACGCTGTGTAAAATTAAATAAAAACAGGATGCAACAGTCTTATAATGCGTTCCCAAGCCTTGTAGAAATATCCTTTACATAATCATGTGTTCCACACAAAATGATGGTGGCTTCAAATTCAGAATAAGCATAGAACTGCAAAAAATCGATGAAGGTGATGAGGTAAAACATTAAACATATAGTCTTTGTGTAGTTTTAACTTGAGTATATGTCAAAAAGGATGATCAAGTTATCATATTCTCTTTGATTTACGTTTTACACAGCTTCCTAACTTCTTTGGAACTGAGGCTGTAGGTGAAGTTGTGCCGGAGCGCTCTGACTCCCTTGTCAAATGTTCCCACGGATGTTCAGTGGGGCTGAGGTCTGGTGACTGTGGAGAGCCCTGAGCAGAGCTTAAGATGTCACACCAGACAATGAGCACATCGGTAAGTTCTACAAATAGATGAAAGATTCAGTGTTACTAACAAAGAATACACAGCATCCAAAAGTACAAGTTGTGATAAAAGTGTAGATATAATGACAAAAAGCGGGTGTGATATGAGAATCGCATGAATACAAGAGTGTACCACTAAACGAAAGTGAGGGTTCACAAAGTGCTGGGGTAGTCAATACGCACATGTATTTGTGTGTGTTTTCGCATGTAAATGAATATTGCTGCAGGCAAAGTGTGTGGATGCATAAAGCATATAAAGTACCTCCTAGGACTTTCTTTTCTCTAGTTTTATTCAGACAATGAGAAAGAGACAACAGTGTGGTCCTCTGTGGTTATCGTGAAGGTGCTGGGAGTCAATTATGTTATTCATCACTGTAAGCATAATGTACTAAACGTATTGTAAGTTGTCATTTTTCCAATCATGTAGAATCATTACTGCATTAACACATTACATGCATTGATGCTTTCACATCGGATCATAATCTATAAACTGATTATTTGGTTTTTGTATAAAATCTCATCTCAAAGGTAACATAAATGAAATAAATGTATAGGAGGAGAAAAGTACAATAATTGCCTCTGGAATGTATCGCAGTATGAATACAAACTAGCATGAAATACAAAAACTCTTGTGAAGTACAAGTATGCAAGTACAATACTTGAGTCAATGCTGTTTCAACTACCACAATGTAAGGATAAAAAAAGTACACTAATACATTAGCTGACAACCACCTCGTTCCCATGATGGCGTATGTAACACATGAATCACTTTAAAGCAACAATATGTAACTTTTTAATCTTAAAATTACAGCTTCAAAGTCATATTGATGGTTCAGTGTCTTGTAAGAGGGTGAATGGTGTCTCTGTCTCAGCCACTCTGCCCCCCCATCACTTGTTTCTGCACTATGTAACTTCAGTGAGAGTGTAGGATCACAGCGTTACATACATGTTTACTTCAACATACAAGTTTTGAACACATAACATTGTTATGATGTAATTAGTTTACTTTGTAGTCAGCACCTACATTACATCTGACAGACTGTTACAGACCTGGGATTTGTATTTACAACCACGGTTGCCAATCTCTACATAATGTTGCTTTAAATATATCCAACAGTTATCTAAGTTCTGAAAAGTTTGTTTGCAGTTCTGTATATTCCTGTTACACAATGTCCTGATAAAGTAAACATTATGCTGCTGTTCCAATACTCCAGATGACTTGTGTAGGCTGCAAGGTCATCCATCTTTATAACCTGCAATCTCACATTCCCCACGCGATAACTTCCAGGAAACTTCAGCCTTCTGCCTGTTTTTCGCCTCTTATTTTTCTTTGCACAAATGTACTTCCCTTTTGGTAACTCGGTAGCTCCAGAAGGACATCTCATATTCCAAAATGAAAATAAAATATTATCTTGACTCCCCCCCCTCTGTCCCTGAACATGAAATTCAAATTTCTTAAGATACACAGACTGTAAATGTTGTAGTTTTTGGTAAATAATGGGGAAAATGATTTCTCTGTGCCTAACTTATGGGACCATTTATATACAGATCATAAGAACTGGAATCCAAGGTGAATTTCTTTCAGGGATTTTTCAGCCTTATAAGTCTTCACCTGACGGTGGGCTTATCAGCTAGTCTTTTCTAAACTTTTGCAATTGATCAATCGCCTCACCTACCAGAAAGTTCCTGGATGTCTCCTCAGCAATAACATCTTGATGTTTTTCCATACATTTATAATTACTGAAGGGGATTTTGGACTCCATATTTCCTGAGCATCATGTTATTTCATCTGTTTTCCCTTTGTGACAGGTCTTTGCTTGAAACATGAGCATAGTCATGCATATTACTGAGCTTAGGAATCCATTTTAAATCAATTGCAAGATTTAAAAAAAGGATCAAAATCAAGGCAGCACATCTAGAGATTGTGTGTCTTTTATTTATCCCCTGAGTACTTCTTCCATCCTTTAGAGATTCAGGCTTCGTTTTACTCGTGGGCAAATGTAGCCTTGAGCCGCTAGCATCAGGTAGAGATGAGGAGCGAGATACAAGACCTCACTTCTTTCTAACACCACATTCCCACACTTTTTTCGTTTGAACTAGTTGTGTTCAGTCCCAACTGATTTCAACTGAAGTCACATGAGGTGATGCAATTTATCCGAGTTTTATCTCACTCGGGAGCCATGAAAGGCCTAACCCTATCCCTTCGATGTGTAAAATCAGTGGTGATCCCCTTTTTATTTAAGTGTTTTTTATTGACAGGACTCGGACTCGAAACCTGGGCCACTGCAGTTAGGACAACACCCCTGTACACTGCATTTCAACAAGCTGTTTTTGAAGTGACAAAAACTGGGTGTTTAAAAGGAGACCTCAAGACATTTCAGGCTGTGTTTGTGTTAACCAAAGTAGTAGGTAACCATCTTTTTCTAACCCTAACCTGTCATGGCTTGGGTTTCTGGTACATGTACTTCCTGTCTCATTTTGGTAGATTCATCCTTGTGTGTCATGTTTTACTATCTATTTCCTGTCATTGTCTGTTTTCCAGGCTTTGTTGATTGTCCTATTAGTTTCACCTGTCTCTTATTAGTCTTCCCTCCCTTGTGTATTTAAGTACTTGTCTTTCCCCTCTCTCTTTGTCAGTTTGTTCCCATTGTCTCATGTTGCTCTTTGTGTTTTCTGCCCTTGTGGTTTTGGTTTCAGCCTCTGTTCCAGAGCTTCGGTTTGTACTTCCTTTGGTTTTTCTAGTTCTCTTCGGTTCTTTTTGGATTTAGCCCAGCCTTTTTATTGTCAGTTTTTTTGTTTATAAGTTGGATTGGAATTTTGGACAACAGCTTCCTTTTGTTTTGTTTCTTTTTGTTCTCAGCCTGCCATTATGTGTCTTGTGTTTGGGTCCTCATCATGTTGCAAACTTTAACAGTACGAACTGACCAAGAGTGAGGGGAAAAAACAGGCTCAGAACACACAAGGAGTAATTAAGTAATGAAACACAGGTAAGATTAAAAAAGAGCATGAAAACAGACAAAGAGAAGAAGTGGCAAATAAAACTACCAAAATAAAATTTATTGACAAAATTTATTTTGGAGATTGGGTTGGGGACACCAAGATTTGAACAGAGAGGAACATCATGGTGTCAGCAGTGCTTGCTGAATCTTAGAGAGTTATCTGTCAAAAACAGACTTCAAATGACTCTGCGTCTGCCTGCATGTCCACGTCTACATGCCATGGCCACTTCCCCTTCAACTGTATGCTCTCCTCTCAGTAATGTCAAGGGTAGAAGGGCCAAGACTGGATTAACTGTCTGCCTGAGAGGATGAAGTAAACAGGGAAAACGAGAGAGCGGCAGAGGAGGGAGGCAGGGTTAGAGGGACCTATGCTCAGCCCCATCGGACTGACAGGGGAGAAAAAGTGCTTTACAGAATGAGGGTAAGTCATAAAGTCACTGCCAGCATATAGCTGAATGGTGGAATTTGGGCTAATCATTGTAGAAGACGTCTGACAACTTAAGCCTTGCTGTCATACAAACAGAACTTGCAGTCTTCACACAAACAGACACATGCAGACAGAAGGAGCAGGAAGAGAGGGCAAAATTGTCAAGGAGAAAGATGGAACCGGATTTTAAAAATGGGCCGCTAGAACGAATCAGCGAGGACAAGTGAAAGATGAGAGAAATCCTATAACTGAAACTGTCATGAGCACGGGATTGAAAGCAGAATGACGGAGATTAAACATAAGTCGAATGGGACAATGGGGCAATTCAGTGATACTGAAAACATCCTCCCTGCACACTTATCATTGAACACCCTTGTGAAGTGCAAAGAGAACCAAAGCGGGATACAACCAAGACTGTATTTTCTCTTGAACATATTCAGGAAACAGATTACTGTATTTTACACATACACTCATCCCTTGAGTCTCCAGTACTACTGCAGTGTTTGATTTTCCCATATAAATTCCAACCAGACACCACCTTCACTGTCAGACTGATCTTCTTCTTTCACACCCAAAAGAAGCTCCCTGGGCTTATTTTCCAATCCCCCTTCCCCTCCGCTTCCAATGACAGAGAGCAGCAATAGAATTAAACTAGCAAAGACATTTTAACTTATAGGTCTCCATCTCGGGAATTGTAGATGATTGGAAGTGATACAAAAATAATTATATGTGCAAGCGTTACTTACATCAGCAACCAATCATAGCCCTCATTTCACATTAAAACAAACATTTATCTGGGCTGACAGACAGAAGTGATGTCACGATGGAGCAGAGAAGGTGGACCCAAATGTAGGACACAGCAGGCGGGATGAAGTTTTATTCAGGATCACGGATAAACAAGGAACAGGCAAACTCAACGGCAGGATAAAGGAAATGTCAACGGACGTCTCAGCAAAGACTGAACTAAAGACAGGACTTAAACACAAACTAAACTAACGAAGGGATGAGGTGAAGGTGGAGAGAAACAGGTAAAAGTAGTGTAATAATGTAATCGTGCCCATACTTAAGATTAATTATTCATAATGAGATTTAGTAAAGGAAATCATATTTCCATGTTGGCTGTTACCGATCATGATTAAGGTTTGGTCAAAGGTGAACAATGCCAACAAAATATTCAAAGCACGCTCGCAACCATGTCTCCTGCAAAATACATCTACTACTACTACTACTACTTAACTTTTATGTCCATGACCTGGGTTCAAAAAAACTTCTGTGTGGATATGAAAATATGGTTTAAAAATATTCAATGAATATCAAAACCGCCATTGCTTCAAGTCAGAGGTGACTTTTTCAGTATGCAACCAGGACCACAATCTTTTTTCTGAGCTCAATCAGGCGCCCTGAGCTGCCCAAACACAACTTACAAAGTGAATCATGCCTTTGTTAAGAGAGGTTGCAAGATATTGTGTGGAGAAAATAAAACACACTGATGTGAACATTTTCTGTTTGCAGTGAGAATTTGAAAACGTGTTTATATCCACAGACTTTTTAGGAGTCAGGGTTGCAGCAGGGCCGACACACCCCGCTTTTAGCACATGGCTCCAAGGCAGGTGTTTTTACTGCAGAGCACATCAAATCAGCGGCCACCATCCGTGACTACTGTGTGTATCTCACTTAACCGACCAAACATTATGTCAAACACCTCCCTCTAGCTACAGCCATCTACAAAGCTGACCTGGGATAAGGACACAGTCTCCGTGGGTGAGCTCATTCCATGTGTGGTTGAGTTTAGGCCACAAAACATTGTTAAAAGAAGAAATGAACCCAGTCGCAGGACGATGATGTTTGCAGATAAAGCTTCTGCAAACAAGTTTATGACCTGACTCTGGAGGTGGACGAGTTAAGCAAGGCGAGAAGACTGCCAAGCTGGTGACCACAGTTTGAGATTTAATTTCAACGCTTGTAAATGTGAAACCACTGGATACTTTGGTGAGTGAACATCTCCAGCTGTGTGTGTGGCAACCAAAGCAGAGATTGTAAGCCAAAAAACACAATTTTTTTTACTGAGCCTAACCAAGTGTTTTTATTTTCCATAATGCTAACCAGACCATAAACACAGCATTGTGAACTATTAAAACTTGGGTTGTAAAAAATGGTTCTTGGACAAGTAGTAATTTTCTCAGTATTTTACCACGATCACAATGTTTCTGTTGCCTCAACAAAGTTCCAAAACTTGCCCAAACATGGTCATTGTGGCATGTGAGATAAAGCAGAGTGTAATAAATACTCCTATTTATAACTTAAGCACATCTGCCAGTACCCAATCTTCATGTTTAAGACCACACTCATCAGAGAAGCAAACATTTTGTTACACTGTCACAGATTTCGACAGAATCTCATTGACGAATATTTCACTCATGTGTCATTTCTCTGCTACATTAAGCCGAGACGTTGTGTGTGATTTGATGTTGTAATGCTGATCATCTGATTCATTGCCAGAAGGCATCATTCATCCAGATGGAATAGATCTTCTTTGATCAAAAACAATAATTGAGCATTTGTATTTCTTTTAGAAGCAGAAGCCCAATCTTCAATATGTGGCGGGCATACAGAAGTAAGTGCTGTATAATGTCACCAGATAACAGTGCTGAAGAAACAATAACTTACAGTTTCCATTGTAACTTTGAATAAAGTGGAGTGCAAACCCCTTTAAACTCTGTTTTATAGCTTTACACTGTCATAAATCTCACGGTACAATTTATGGAGCACAATGTTTTATAATCTGAAACCACAGAAGTTTCAAGGTTAATTTTATTGTCATTATGCTGCAGGGTTGTACAAGGATTGTAAGTTGTAGTCCACTTTACAAATGAGGAGTACAGAGAAAGAGTTAAGGAGTCTCACAGTCTGAGAAAAAGAACAGGTTTCTGGAACAACCACTGGATCCCATGCGGAGGCTCTATTCTCAACCAATCCTCACAAACCCGAAATATAACCTCACCCGTAAAAATGTGAGTTTGACAAGACAGGTGTAATATAATCAGATTTTGATAAAGCCGAGCAACTGCATGTTCTATCGGCTTGGAGGTGGGAAATGGTTTTCCGACCAAGTGCAGGTGTTACATTATCCCAGCATGGATTCGATTTTCACGGCTGAAGACAGAAAGACAGAAGTTTGGCTGACGATCCGTAACCAGACAAAACATGACTGCGGATTTTAGTCAATCAACGACAGAGAGGTGTGAACTGCAAACGGGAGCGTACGCACACTCTCCGGCGAGAGCAGGTTCTCTCTTTATGCAGAGCCGGGCACTCACTGAGCCATTACGCGTCTAGTTGGACTCATGAATAATGAGTCAAAATCTACAGTGACCTAAACTGTGCTTGAAGTAAGATCCAGCCCTCTGGAGGGGTGAGCACACATTGCTCTCCAAATCAGCTCATTTGAGGGTGCAAGTGAGCCTGATCTCCACTGTTTTATAAGCACGCTGTACACTGTGACAGGGGAGCACGTATCAGGCAAATCATTTTCTTTCACAACACTAGAGAGACGAATGGGTGAAAAAGAGAACGGAAACAAGCTGCGAGGGATGCATCTTCCAACAGCTGAGCGGAGTCTGGACTGAAAGAAAGGGTACAGTGGGAACCAATTATAATAAATAAGCATGATTATGTAAACAGGACATGAGTGATTATCTCGCTTCCCCCAGATATTGCTGATGAGAAAGATACAGGAGACTGAAAATATCTTTTTTTCTCTCCTTCTTTCTCTCTAACCTTTTTATTATTTTTCTCTTCCTCAGTCTTCGACAATCAAAACCCATTTCTCACCCCTTACTGTGCCACCCAGAACGCTGATGCATGTTTTTTGCTGTCCTGTAGCAAAGACGAGAACAGCCACTCCTCAAGACTCCTTCACAGCGGGCGACACAGCAAGTCATTTCAGTTTTTTGAATGGTGACCTGAGCTCACAGGGCAGCACAGCACTGTAAGAGTTTGAAGAACCCAGCAGGGGAGTCGGACACCAAATAATAAGAGTGTAACGAATATCCTGACTCACAGTAAGTGACACGGTCAGGCTATTTCCGTCTGTTTTCCAAATTGTAACATTGCCAGTTAGCGTCAGCAGTGGTATTTACTGCGTTGGCTGTGAGTCCAATTTCAGGCTCGGTTCTCACAACCCCACTTCATCAATAACATGCGTCCATTTTTGATGATGAAGTGGAATGTGAACCATCCCAAACGGCCTTCACTGAAGCTCGCTACCTTCATTCCTCAACTCAGCGCTTCCTGTCACAAGTTGGTACTTCGTAAGTGAGGGAACGAAAGGAGGAAATGTGAAAATGCTTTTAGATCCACCCAATCTCCCTTCTCTCCGTGCTCTCATCTTTCACCCCTCTGTTCTCCCTAAGGGTATTCATTTGTCTAGCCACCCATTTTAATCTTCTTTCTCCGACAAACTTTGCTTTTCTCTATTTTCTTTCCCCAGTTTCATTTCTTCTGCCCTGAAAGCAGAGTACACAGTTTTGCCTATTGCAGTGCCTCAAGAGTTATGTACCTCTCCATCTATCTGCTTCTTTGATGGACTCGAGAGCTCAACGCACCGCAACGTAAATAAAACCACATGTAGGTACAGATAGCCGACCTACTTATAAGGGATTTTTTTCAGTTTTTATCAGTGCTACTTGAACTGAGTGATTTGTGCTGGGCTGTAAATCAAATTTCAGGCTTGTTCATGATCAATTCTGATCAAAGGTCAGTCCCCAAAACTACATAGTGCACCTTTAAATATGAATTTCAAATCGGAAATTTCAAAGGACTCATAAACCAAACCAGCCAACCCAGCTCCAACATACAGGATATAGGAAAATAATAGAATCTGTTAGACAAGACAAATTGTTCCAGCAATTGAAAACCTGTATTTATTTAATGATTAAAAAACAACAGCCCAACAGTGTCCACCTGCCTAATACGCCACAAAAACACACATTTTCAATTCTGTCAGGCTAGTTTATCTTCTTTATTGGTTGACTGCTGCAATGGTATTCAGATTCCTGTGTTGCTTCATGAAAAAACATAAAAAGGAGCATTTATTTTTCTAATGATGGTGCTTTTTCTTCCTACCATCAATTTTTACGTGCCCATCCATCTATCTTATATGTGCCTATTGATTTGAATCTAAGAGGTTACAGGGTCAGTGTAATATGGATTTGACAGATTATTTTTTTCCGTGCAATTTTCAACGAAGAAACCCAGGAGGGAAACCAGGAAACCTGTCAACGCTTCTCTGGAATCCGATGGATCCTGGAGATAACCTGACAATCATCTTTTCCTGTACACATTTAACCCATTGCTGACACGCCTTCTATAAATCACCTCAAGAAAAGAAGGGCGACACACTGCCTGTCAATCTCATGAATACCAATGTGGTGTAATCTCGCTTTGCCTCAGCGGTTGAACAGGTAGAAAATGACCAGACGAAATGGGCCTTAAATAATTGAAGACGCGAGCATGAGCAGGGTGTCACTGCGGTTCTCCTGTCAGTCGAAGTGAAGGAACATGGAGATAATAACGATCATGTAACTGTGCCTGTGACTTCAGGGCCAAGAAATGCTGGCAAATGCATTTTTATTTGGAGTCTTAAATGAATATGTATCTTCCAGTCAGATGGAGGGTTTCGTGTTGTCTTCCTCTTCTTCTCCAAACACTCGTCTCATCTTCCACTCATCCAACCATTTAGCCAACATCTCCCCTTTTAATCCAAACATTTACCCAAGTTTACATAAATCACATGCGTTGCAGTCATCTCTTGCCCTCCCCACACACCCAGACGCTTCCTCGTTCATACATCCATCTGTTCACCTCCTCGCCTCCAACAAACATTAACATCCTCCCTCTGTGTTTTTACTTTGTCTTTAATGCGAACGGTTGACTCCGATCTCTCATCCCTCACTCCTCCATCTGTTCACCTCAACAGAACAACAGAAACCTCAGACATTTCCATATCTCGGAAAGGGGATTTGTCTTCGTGACACGCAGACGTGGTGGAGAAATGTGTGTTTCAAAAGAAACGGGTCGCACTTTGGGCTTCATTACTCAAAAGAATGAGCAAAAGTTTCTGATCGTTTACTTTGAAAAGTTTTGCCACTACATCACTCAGGACTTACAAGATCTGCCAAGAGTTTGTGGCGCAGGGACAACATACATACTCTCTCCTCCATACATCATCCCCTTATCCTTCCCATTTACGCCTTCTCCATTCCAGCCTCTGTCCTAATGGGAGCTTCGAGGGGCGCCAGTGTCTGTATACATATGATTAATTTCCTGTGTTTACATCTCAATATGGTAAATGCGTTGTATACGGAGGATGGAAAACATTTCACTTTGATGGGCAATTTTCCATCAAGCCACCGCAGCAGCATGTGTCACAACAACAAGCAGGTGTTGGATAAACAGCAAACCTCAATCCTGAATCTTATTGCATGTCGAAAAAAGAACCGCATGCAGAGAAAGCAGATGAACAAACAAATAAATCAGTCACACAGATGAGGCGAGGAGTCGACCACAACAAGTGAGAATTGTTTGTGTATCTCAAAAAGATGTCGACAGCTCGTAAAAAAAAAATATCATGTCAAATCAATCCAAAAAAATCCAGGGACTCATGATAAAAGTCTTAAACATCAGTGGTGAAAAAAAAAATAATTCCACACAGTGAATTATGGATAGAATAGTGGGATCATCACACCTGTAAAGCATCACTGAAGAGGTAGGGGTTTGCTCTCTCTTCAAAGAAATGCTTCAGTATTTTCTTGCGTTTTTCTCTATTCTGGTCCCCTAATTGTGCATAAATTGTCACATTTGTAGTTAATCCTCAAATCTGTCCTCAAAATGTCCCTATTAAGATTTTACCAAGTAGTTGCAACAGATGAGCAATCGGATTGGGATCTGGGAAATTTTGCGGCCAGGTCGCAGGTAGCCTCTGTCAAACTTCTGCACGTTTTTGTTTCTAATCTTTTTTTTTGCCTCTGACAGAAATACATTCACCAGCATTGGCAGGTTTTAGATTAAGGGCAGTGGACTTTGTGACGATCACTGCCAACGGCATCTCTCAATCACCCAACCTGACCAGCCGGAGGGAGGAGAGAAAGCAAGTCAAGATAAGGGCCGATGCTAATCCACCTTGGATTTCAGGCTCTCTCCTCTCTGATCTACAGGAAAATTAAATGAGACGAGGTGGGACTCAATGGGACATCAGAGACTGTTGTGTGCACGTCTTTACAGAGACCTGTCTCCACCACAATCAGATCAAATTGCTGCACTCAAAAGGCGTTCAGAGTGTAGAACGGGGAGAGGTAAACACCATCCATCAACTTTGACTGCATTTAAGCATACACATAGTCCACCTCTCCCCGTCCTAGGCTCTGAACGGCTGCCGATTGCAATAATTTGATCTGGGTTGTTGTGGTGGAGACGGTGCTCTGTAAAGACGCGCACACAGCTGTCTCTGACGTTTGGTCACAGGTAAATGAAATGGAGGAGGTGGGACTCAACAGCTGAATGGGGGGATCTGAATTTAAGACATGTGCCCACAAGCTGATTATCACAACTGCTTTGGAAGCCAATTTTTGTCCAGTACGCCATCTCCAGAAGTGTGATGTGATTTGCATATTCATCGATTCTGGATTTTGGAGAATGTAATTCCAAGAAGTAGTAGTAATCCACTTTAATCCACAGACTTTTTATTATTCCAAGCAGAGTATTTTCAAATCAATTAAAACATGACTGGAGGGAATGTTTAAAATCATTTTTTACAAGAAGCTAATTCAGAAGGGTGCAACTCAACAAATCAGTTTTTCAACCTTTTTTTTTTTCAATCCAGTTGAACCGAGTCAGTTTATAGAGCCCAGAGATATAGCTACAAATTTGTCTCAGAGGGCTTTATTACATGAACAGCATACAGCATACTTAGAGCCTTGATTCAGGTAAGGTCACAAAAAAGTCTGAAATCTTAGCCGCAACAGAGGAGAGATCCTTCTTTGGGGACAAGGACACCATAGCTGCCATGTGTACAGAGCAGAGAGAAATAGTCATAGTAGAAATACAAAAGAAAAAAATCTAATTATAACACTATCTAAGTGCATAATGTATCATTTTAGGTTAAGTCAAGTTTTCTCTCCCACCGACTGCAGCTTCAAATCCGTCTGGCCTCCCCCTCATCTCATGGCGACCTCTATTCTGACCGTCGTTTATTAGAATGTACTTGAAAGCTTTTTATACCCCATAAATTCTCCCACTGCTTATGCTCTTGTCAAAAGTTTCAAGTGGTGAAACTGTAGTTAAGGTGAAACAAAGGAGAAAAAAGTCCATCAAACGGGTTCTGAAATAAACAAGCCTCCACGTACAGCAAAAAATACGGTCACAGAATGTCTGATGGACTTCACAGCTGCATCTTTGGCACTGTCCTTGAGCCAGATGCCAGTCTGCGGTGGCATAAAGCCAAACCTGAGTGTTTGTATGGGGTTCACTGTATTATATCTGCTAATCCCTTACTTGAAGTGAATTACATAAGCGAATCGCCACAACATACAAGCACATGTATGCGTAACCACAAAGCCAACAAAAAGCAGCTGTCAGAGCAGCGATAATCACCCAACAGGGTGGGTGTAGAGAATTAAAATATGGCACGTCTTCAGCTCAGGTTGGCGATCTTCTTAGTAGCCCCACATTGAGAGGGAAAGAGGGAGAGGAGAAGACAGTGAGAATAGAAAAAAAAGACAGGAAGGTTAAGACAGCTCGTCTGTGCTCCTGTTTCTGGCATGTGGCTGACGGCAGCCCAGCCAGAGCTCTTATTCTCTTAGCTGGCATGCGGAGTCTTTGGTGACAACAAAGCTCTCTGGAAGTGAGTTTCACTACTGACAGCATATAAACAACACTGACGTAGCAGCATGCCAGGGCAAGATTAGATGGCAAGTTCAACAGCTAGACGTTACTGAGCCAAATCGAGAGACGGGTGCGTGACCTCGGAGGGCAGACGGAAAGACAGAGGTATGGACACACACCAACACTGTCAGACAGGAAATGTGCACTCGCAATATTATAAAAAACTGAGTCAATAATTTTCAACCCCTGAAGCCGAGTATAATCGATGTATCCGTCATCTATCATTGTCAATTTAGGATTCATGAAAAGAGCGACTTGTTCCTAATCAAAGCATGTCCCATTACTAATCAGATATGTGAACTTTACTTTGCACAGCTTGTTATGACCTAGCATACTCCGAGGGGCTTTTTAGCACTCATCACGCTCTTTTTACTGCACTGAGTATTTGAATGTTGTTTACTCTTGTTTGCTCATGTGTGGCAATCACAGCACGCCTGTGCTCAACACTGTCAAATTATGCAAGTGTGATTAAACAGATTTACCAGCGGTCGATGGTTCACAATGAATTTGAATGTTATTTTATGTGCCATGTATTTTCTTTCTTTCTCTCTCAAAGGTGCCTTCGAGGTTTCTTCCCCTCCATATGCTGCCGGTAAATTAGCCATGGTAAACTACGCTAACATGATTAGCTCTCACGCCATGCACATTAACACGGATGGAACACTTACGTAATAGAAATTGAGAGCATATTAAATGTCTCAAATGTAAATCATAAATCTTGATTATCTCGAACCTCGTGGGACTGTGAGAGAGCAGCGTCCTCATCAGAGTGGAATTAATAGCTTGGTTCAAATAATGAAGTTCTATCACTCACATAAAACAGTAAAAATCCCCCCAGTCACCACAGATGAGACCTTTACATAAACAACTGCAGTGCGTGCTATTTCCCACAAACCAATTGTGAAGCTTGCAGGCAGTAGAAAGAAATTAATTGTAGTGAGGGGTCTCTTGCTCTTAATTAAATACTAATAAAGAGGGCAGCAGAAGGATCTAGATTGATTTAATACAGAGTAATAGTTAAATGTCAGTTCCTTCATCCTGATTAAGTGTTTTGTGAAAGAGAAACTGATTCTACAGCACATCAAAGACACAATCCCTGCCAGCCTGGACCCTCACCAATATGTTTTTGCACAACCGACAGATCCACAGAGGATGCCATATCCACTGCCCTCCACTCAGTCTTCACACACTTTACACTTGAGAATAAGAACAGCTACATCAGAATGCTGTGTGTTGATTTCAGTACAGCATTCAATACAATCTGACTCATGAAGCTGATTGGAAAACTTAATAGTCTGGGCTTAAGTACCAAACCTCCTCACAAGCAGACCCCAGACAGTTCGGATCTGCTGTCAACTCTCTTCGACTTTAGTGTTCAACATCGAAGCCCCCCAGGGCTGTGAGCTCAGCCCCCTCTTGTTCGCACTGTACACCCATGACTGCACTCCCAGACAACAAGACAACTCTAAGTATGTGGATGATGAGGGTTCATACTGACTGCACCAAATTGTATGAAATTGTCTCAACTGTGTACTTGCATTAGTGCAACAACACCATTGGGTGATATGTTTCTCGGTTTGGCTGTGATAAAGCCGACAATTGGCTTCTGGGGGGAAGGGTCATTCAACTGCCATCTCTGGCTTTTCTATTTAAAATGCGTTTTGGTTTTTCTCCTCTTTGATAACAGTATACATTGATTTGTTGTCGCTGTTACGCACATTCTTGGTCTTATTCTTCTATGCTTTTTCTGAAATACTTATCATTACTATGGGTGGAGAACTGTGCCTGCATTTCATTATGCAGTTAATTTATAACTTCACTTTTTAGCATAAAAAAAGTATGCAGTGACACTGAATCTCTGCTAGATTATTATTCAAATGGTGATTTTTAATTTTAGGAAGTGGCCATAACACAAACAAATTGATTAGCCTGGCAGTGAAGCTGGAAGTGATTTTTCGAGGTGGAACGAGAGGCTTAAATGTCATTTCACTCCAAACAAGGCTCTCCTTTAGTAGAAAGTATTTCTTGGCAATCTCTCTAAAGACTTGGCTGACATTCACAAAATATAATAGAACAAAGATCACTCAGCCTGCTGACAATGCAAAAATGTTTCATCTCTTTGTGTAAAACGTATTTATACAGTTGCAATCTCACCCTCTCAATTGCTTTAAGTGCTGAATGCCAGCATTTTCCTCATATTCAAGATACTTGTATTGGAATCAGCTTTGAAAGAGTCATAAGGAGTACAAATGTGCGCAAAAGTGTTCAAGAAGTGGCAGAAAAAAAGAGCACCAGTTACAGTATGTACAAAGTAAGTCTCTTATCTAAAACGTCTGACTTGTGCCTTTGCCTTACCTCATGTGTTCAGACTTTCACTTTACATAATTTCACTGCGTAATTCACGGAATACAGTAGGACAGTTTTAATTTGTTTCCTATTGCCTGCAGCTATTCTGTCTCCAATCGTGCCCACTATAAGCACAACATTCACTTTACATTCATTCAGAGATGATGTTCCCCACCCCATGTGTGTTCTCCTTCACAGCCTATTAACCACTGTCACACAAAGTAAAAGTGGTTTTGCTTTAAGGAAATCAGTGAATTAATTAAATCTCAAAATACATTTTCATATTATAATTGAAACAGCTCATCTCTGAAAAATATTGGCATGCTTCGATGTTTTCATGCACACATAAAACAGTTGAAAAACAAAAAACAAACATTGAATGCTGATGCTATGGCTGTACGGATGGAAGTTTTAGTCTGTTGGTCAGCGACCACTGTATGAATCGTCATGATATTTTTATCAATCTCGTGACTCATATTCATGGTTCATGAAAGTGAAATACCTCCACAACTATTTAATGGATTGTCGGAGTTGAAGTTGTATTCTCTGTTGATTACTAAAATGTTAAGAATCATCAGATCAAACTTTTATTTGGGTCTCAGCTTAACTTTGTGTTTATTGCTAATTAGCGACTGTTAGAATGCTAACACCTTACCAGCTAATTATTAGCATGCTAGCACATTTATCAGCATTTAACTCAGAAGATGTATTGGCAGAAAGGGCATTGTGTCACGTGAAAATAAGAATCCTACTGTTTTTCGTTAACTTAGAATGAGCCTTTAATGGCTACAGAGATAGCGGAGTCTTCTTCTGTCACGCTGCATCGCCATGTTTCTTTGCCATTTTTGGGAGGGAAAGGGTGAGTAGAGGGCGATTCATGTGCAACCTCACTGCCAGATGCCAATAAATCCTACACACTGGACAAACTGCTTTAACTCGACATCTGATTAGACCAGTGGCGCAGGTTGCGCTCCGTGCCACCTTCCCGCCCCAAGCTCAGGTCTCAGTTTGCTGGGTCACTGAGATGATGCTGTGCCCCAGGGGAGCCTCCAGCTTCAGCACTGCACCAAGCCTGTCAGCTTTGATAAATGGAGGGTTACTTACGTTACAGTGCATATTTGCATCATTTTCCATTTACGTCCCATTCTCCTCTTTTTTCTTCATTCTGATAATGCTTTACCTCCTCTTGTCACTGTTACAATCTATTCTGAGTCTTTGTCAATCTTGTCTCAGTCTCAGTGAGGCTTTGGGGCACACAGATATGCTAGAATTATGTATTATATCTGTGTTTTTCTTTTAAAATTGTTTCTATGACTAACAGTACATGGTATGAAAGGAAGGGCTGTCTGGTTCATTTTAAATGTTCTGATCGCATTAGAGACCCAGTGTTTTATATTCCATTACATCACATTTTCTTTCCAAAACTCCTTTTAGTGCCTCCGTTATGTAAATATGTATCATTGTATCACATCTGCTTTTACTGTGACATCATAGATCAGAAGGATTAATCCTCATTTGTTCATTACGTAAATATATATATATATATATATATATATATATATATATATATATATATATATATATATATATATATATATATATATATATGTAGTTTTGTAGTTTCTTGTGGGTCTCCATGTTTGAACAAATCAGAGTAGTCTTTTCAATTCACCCCCACAACTTCAAGTGCACAAAATAGCAAAAAAGAAACATAAGACCATGGGGGAGAAATGGGAGTAGTGAGTGTGTGTTGGTGGTGTGGGTCTTATGAAGATGGATCAAGGTAGACAGGGCACCATGAGCAAATCTGTGTTTTGCTTTTGCTGCACTTTAAGCCATTTGAATACTTTTAAGGTCATCTGACGGGTAGAACTGCCAGCAATTCCAGAGTGCAACGATGAACATTCACCATTCATCATTCATCCTGCTGAAAAGGAGGTTTGTGCTCAACTCAACAGTGATTTTTCACTTTTATACGCATACATATTTTCCGTCCAGACCTGAAAAAGCCTGCAGTACACATATATATATTATATATATATTTAGCAATATTACAGGTTTTCAAGGCAAATGGCACTTAAAGTTCCATGTCTTAATTAAATATCTGTGCAATTAAATGTGACTCCCTGTGGCCCCATTCTGTTTAATGTTCTTTAACTGAAAGCTCGGGTAGGTGATGTATTTTAGAGGCAAGTTTTTTTTTTTTTTTTTTAAATCACTAAACAGAATGCTCCGACAAAAAAAAAGAAAGAAAAAAGATAAAAAGTTCAGGTGTTTTGGAAGGGAGGGGATGGGATTTTTTTCGGTTTGAATTCTTTCAAAATCTAAATTATTCTTGCTGGTTTCTCCGACGGTACCAACCACAGAAAATTAATTAACCACTAGGAATAAAAAATGTCTGAGGCACACTTTCTAATTGAATGAGGGCCTGATTCATGTGTACAAGGTTAGAGTGTTTTTGATGATTATGATCAAACTCTTCAAGGTCAAATATCTATATACCCTACCACTTAATCAAAAAATGTCATGTTTTCAATGAAAACGCTGTTATTCAACAAATGAGTTGCAAAATGAATAGAAAATGGAGCTATGTTGTGATAGGCTAATCAATCAAAATATACCAAAACAATGCAAGTAGATAAAATAATCATGTGAGAAAGGTGTCTGTTTATCAAACTAGAGACTCTTATGTTTTTGTCCTCTTGCTCAGTTGTGCACCAAGGCCGCTGGAACCAGTTTGTGCTGTTTTGGGAAGAGAGTAGTACAGATGAGATCGTTAGTTTCAAGGCAGTTTCTCTAATGGGGTAGCCGGAATGTCTCAAAACAAGAACAAACTGAAGAAACTTTCTGAGGAAAGTTATTTTTTGCTGACCATATTGAGGCTATAATTACACCCACAAGTCGATGCTCTACATACTCAATTAGGCTAAGGAAGGACAATTTGATTGCTTCTTTAATCAGCACAACAGGTTGTCCAATTAGTCTTTTAAAATAAACTACTTAGATTACCTAACACAATATGCCAGAGGAACACATGTGGTGATTGCTCAAATCTATCTATCTATCTATCTATCTATCTATCTATCTATCTATCTATCTATCTATCTATCTATCTATCTATCTATCTATCTATCTATCTATCTATCTATCTATCTATCTATCTATCCTTTGTTTTGTTTTGTTGAAGGTATTTTGGGATTAAGAGTTTTAATGAAGCATGCAAGGTTTCACTGGTTTGAATTACATTTTTGGAGTAAAGTCAACTGTAGATAATTAACAGAAGATGAAGATGAAATGGCTTAAATGAACAGCTTGGCCGTTCTCTGGTTAATCTGATCTCAACAGCTGTTGTTCGTTTACATCCAAGTATTGTTAAGTAGAATGTCCAATCTAAGAATCTCCCAGTTAGACTTTGATTAATACTATATCAACATTTTGCAGTAATCTGATCAATTCACATTTCAGAATCAGGACCTTTAGGATTTGGAATAGGGCGATTGTCAAGCACAGAAGGTTACAGCTACATTCAATTAACATTTCATATATCACTACTCATCTCATTTTCAGGTTGAAGGTACAGGTTGTGAACCTTAGTTCGACTTCCATTTAAAAAATGTTGTGTTTCAGCCTTTTTATTCAACAAGAGGGGATTCAACCTCTTTAAGTCGTAGTTATTTTAGCCTTTTAGGATTTGATGATTTCTGTACTGGATTTCTTATCAAACCCCTAAATGACTACTTTCTTGCAAGGAACAATCGAGAAACAGTAAACACAAAACCTAAAATAAAAAGGCATGTATGGCCAGCTAGCTACATTACTGTAATGTCACTGTCTCTAGAGCAAATTATGAGACTCCCAGTGGAAAATCCATTTGAACACGTCTGTTTGGGAAAAGGGCACCACTGTATACTAAAGTTCTGTCAATGAGGAGACTAACCGTAAGTGCAGCATTTCTTGTTTTAAAATCTCTCTAAAAAAGCATCTTGGATCACAAAGCAGTAAAGAAGGCTTTCAGACTGCATTTGTTCAGACCCACCTATAAAGAAGCATTTCCAAAACACACACATGCATTTTGGTCAAGACATATGACTAATTCTCAGCTAACCTTCATATTAGAACAAGCTGTCTGTCACTCAGAAACTGTATTTTGTGTTACAGCGGGTGAAAGTCTCAAGGGGCACACTGGGAGGTCTATTACTCAGACTCTGCTGATGCCAGCCTCACCCATTCAATCACACTTAGCTCTCAAGGTTGTTGTCTTCGGAGCCACATATGCTACCATTGATCAAAGACCCAACCTTACTCGTCCAGAACTTGTGCTCCTGTTAATCACATTTTCTGTCTCCCTTTCTGCTTTCCAGTGTCAAAGTAAAAATAATACAGAGTGCACAGTGATGGGTCACATACAAAGAAAATGGTAAATGAAATCATGCAACAGGTCATCATGACTTAATGACAGATCATTTGTCAGTGACTCCGAAAACTTCATATATAGTCTGACCAAGTAAGTGGTAAGTGAAATACGTTACATGGTTAGTTAACATTGTGATATTTCGGTTTAGGCAACAAAACTTGGTTAGGTTTAGAAGAAGATTATAGTTTTGGGTTTAAAAATTATGTTACGTTAAAGTAGTGTATTTAAGTTACCTCATGTAAGTAACTTAAAATAAGCAACGATAACATTTGTTTTCACACCTTGGACATGACAGCAGTCTCCTTGGAAAAAGTCCTGTGTTGACCAAGTGTTCACCCCAACCTCCTACCTAGTGGACTTGCTCACTTTCTATGCTGCGTCACCTGACTTCCGTAACTCTGTATGTCTCTTTTATATGTTTGTAAGTCAAATTCAAGAAGAAACCTTTGCAGCTTTCAGTATGTCAGTCACATGACCATACAAATCAAATGAATACAATCTCAGTGTAACTAAGAGGGCACAGTGTGTGGTACTAAATCACTCCCCTAGTACTCTCTATGCCCTATTGCATATTCAGAATTAATTATATATGTCTGTTGTATTCAGAATATTATACAGTGCTGTGCTTGAGTATGACTAAGGCCGTAATTTGAGGTTTAAAAGGTTGATACAGAAACAAAAATATTAACACACTAGATAATGTTAGATAGAGCATAAACATTACCATTGCTTCCTCAAGCCACGCCAGGTATCTTGTCATCTGGTTAGATGATAGAGATCTGATGCTCTGCACGAGGATGTCATTGAGAGGGAATTTATAAAAACAATATACAGTGGGCCTTTAACTGTGAACTGCTGAACCGACCAATGCTGCGGAGAAACAACCTGATCAAATAAATGCTTGTCTTACAAGCCATGGAGTCGTGAATAAGACTTTTGTCTGTTCATAACAAGCAAACCTTTTCTCTCTGAGTCTTGTAATAGGAAATAAGAAATAGTCCTGCACAAAAGAGCCCATTAAAACTGTAACTTCACATTTGCACACTTCAGTTTTTTTGAAAGGTTAAGCACACAGAATGTAGTGTGTTAACTGGTGAGCTTCAGAGTTGCTGGTGGGTGATTTATCATTGGTCAGAACCAGGCAAGCTGTTTACCCCCCCCAGTCCAATCTTTATGCCAAGCTAAGCTGGCCGCTGGCTCTACCATCTTACATACGTTGACGTGAGAGCGGCATCGATCTTCTCCCTACACTCTTGACATAAAGCAAGTGATTTCCTTCGTACATTCTGCCTTTTTTTCATTTAGTGTAACGTTGGCGAGAGCTTGGTGTGTTATACTGCCTTGTTGGCTCCCCATTAACGGTGATTTTCCAACCCAAACCTGTCCTGATGCTGCACATGTAAAAAAAAATATGCACTGTTTTTTCACTATGACACTACAAAAATATCCCTTCAACATCTAATAACAAAAGCTGTACACATAAGCAAGATGAGGCTGAGATTATAAGCAGAAACTCTGCCTAGGAATTGAAACAAGCCCAAGGACATTAATAGGATATTTCTATGTTATTATTATTATTTTAATCAGGCAATCTACTGTGTAATGGAGAACAATAGGTGTCCCACCGCAGGCTGTGGCTCTATGGGCAGCTTTAATCCCCTCTAAACTCGCTGTTCTGGTTTGCTGGTCTGATTAAATTAAACTACCAGTGTTCATCCACTGGGTGTATGCTAATAAAAATGGTTGCACACACACAAATGTGCAAATTTTACAGGCTAATTAAATGGCTGTATTTTTATCTAAATGTGGTACAACAAATTATGAAGGCTATTATTTTTGCATGCGCTGGCACTTTTTGCCCACTAATTTCACATATTGCAATCCTGCTGAGTTCAAAGGAAAACACCGGAACTGGGCTTTAATGGATCATTATATTCACGCCACACGAGAAGAAAAACAAAAAAGCCCAAAACACATTATGGGTGTCATCATGTTGGTTGAAGTACCAATTTAGATTTAATCACAGATGTTAATTAGAAATAGAATTTAGTTGTTTTTTAATTTTATTTTCAAAGAGAACACTTGCACAGATTTCTGTCTTTGATGCTGGTCAAGTCTATGAAAGCTGTACAGTGTAACATTGAGAAAATAATGAGTCATTGAGCTGCATGACCCGCTTTGCTCCTGTTCAGTTCAGATGAAGGGCCCACCATTTGTTTTGAGCAAACTAATGAGCACTAGTGTTCAATCTTCTGGATCAAAAAAACAAGCTAATTCAAATTTATTTCAAAAGAAAATGAACAGAATTACGTTTGAGCCAGCTTAAGCTTTTAATCAATGTCACAGCTGCGGTTGAGAGCAGTAGGTCAAGAGTGGTTTTGGTGCTGATCTGTAAATTACTCAGAGCTTACCCCTGTGGCTTTTCATGCGGTAGCTAATTTCATGTCTTTTGTATACTCGTCAAACTGTTTTGTTACATGGTGTGAAACCGTGAACCTTTGCACATAAAGCTGTAATTATCTCAATCAACATTAATTCTCAATGTCGCGGTGAGAAGAAGATGTGGCAGGAGTACTGAACTGTGCCACATGTGCAGGATTAAAGGAATGTTGTTTTCTCATCTGTCACTGAACTTTTAGCGGGCGAAGGCCAGACAGCAGTGCCAGCTGACAATGATAATGGCAGCATTTTTGCTGTTTTGTTGGGTTAGTTTAGCATGTTAGCATGCAAATGTTTGCTTATTATGACATACATTTGAGGCTGGCAGGAATGTCATTAGATTTGTGGGTACATGCTCATGGTCATGGGGGGTGGCTGTAGATACAGTAAGGTGAAAAATCGTCAACCTCCTGGTGGCACTAAAGGAAACTAAAGTCTGAAGGATTCTTCCTCTGGGGGATCATGAATGTCTGAGTGATGAATGTAGTCAGTGAAGATAAAGGAAAGTGGATATGATAGCTTTTAGCTCAACTTTACTGTGCAAGTCAAGAAAATATGATGTAAAGTTTCTATGTTTTTTTTCTAAACTAAATGCAACAATTTATTTTCCTGGATCAGTCCCAGGCCTTATAGTAGTCTTTTTTATTGGACTGGGTATCGACCAGACATGACCAATCCACAATTAAACTCTTTGTCATTGTCATTTAAAGAAAAAGGGTTTTCTCTTTTTCAGTTAGCCTAATTCAGCCATGACCGGCTGTAAACTAAATGTAGCCTATATAAAAATTATCCCAACGGATACCAAACGATTAAGTGTTTTCTTAGATAGAAAAAAAAAGTTTGATGCACCATTACCTTTAATGATTTTTTTAGCCATAGTTCATTTTCCATCTGTCCTTTGCTTAACCAGTTAGTCTTTTTGTTTTGGCTAAACTTGATCGTACCTTATCCGTACTGTAGCTGCTGCAGTACATGTGGATGTTACAGGACAAAATCTCCTTAAAACAAGTGTTTTTTTGTTTCATATCTACAAGGAGCTACTCCTCATTTGTTTGCCCCGTCTGTAGGAAGTGCCACAGTGATTGATTGTGAGCAAAAGAAAACAAATGCACGCTAAAAGCCTTTGGAGAGATTCCACAAAGTGCTGGCACAATACCAACGCTCACTCACTCATAAAGCTTGACCACTAATTTAATTTACGTCCAGCCAGAATGAAGGTGAAACACTCCACTCCTTACATCAGGCTGCTGTTTTCTAACATGCGGCAGTTGTTTGTAGCTGAGGGCTGGTCCAGATGAAAAAAAAGACCCACAACATGTCAATTACTCTTCAAGTCAGGCTACATTCAACATATCAGGCTGAGAATTCGACATGAAAGGACATTGCCTTGTCTGGGCTGGTAATCACTGAGAGAGGGACTGATAGACAGATGGATCCTGGATCGATTCTCAGTGACAGCAGGGATTGAAGTAATTATTAAATGTGGAACAGTTCAGAAAAATGAGTGTAAATGATGTCGATGCAGCAAAAGAAACATTCCTTTCAGTGAGACCGCAGTGTTGCAAAGTGTAATACCTTGTAGCGTGTTCATTTACTGGGAAGTATCCCCACAAAGAAAAAAATGATTACTACCCTGTTAACTTATACAATCCTACAGCAGCTAAAAAGCATTTCAGCTGCCAGTCCAACCGTTCAGGATTCAAATTTTTTACTTTTAACTTTATGATCAGTTATGTCGGGCTGCAACTAGTGGTTATTGTCATTATCAATTAATCTGCCGATTTATCTTCCAAATAAATCAGTTAATCGTCTGTATAAAGTAGAAAATTGGGAAAAAAGTTGATAACTATTTTCCAGGTATGTCTTCAAATTGCTTGTTTTGTCTTGTCTTGACTCCTCGTTTGCTGTCATGGATGACAAACAAAAGCGGCAAATCCTGACATTTCAGAAGCTGGAACCAGCAAATTTTTAGTTTAGAAATAACTGAAACGATGATGATGAATCAATTAACAAAACAGTTGGCAACTGATTTCGATGGATCGACTTATCGATTCAAGATTCATTTATTTGTCCTGAGGGAGATTTTTTTTTCTTGGACCAAAGGCTGCCACATAACAATCTATATAATACCGTTATACATCGACAGACATGAGACATAAGTACATGTATGAGTATGATTGATCGACTAATCGTTGCAGCTCTACAGTTAAGTCAAAAGAAGTGTTACAACTTCCTCTCCACACTAAGCCACACACACTCAACTTTGCTTTCACACAGCAGCGTTGGTCCAGTCTATTCTAGGGAATATTCACATTATGACACAATATCCATTAAGCCTATATTTGTCTCATGCAGCCCACACACCAGACTGCAGTCACTGGATCAGAGCGAACAGGTTAGATTCACTTCACACGGTTATCAGACTACAACAGCACTCAGCAGTTTTTTCTGCTGTCAGGGTGTTGGTTTGAATTAAATTTGAATTAAATATTTATGAGAGAGAGTTTCAAAGCATTTCCATACCGGAGGAGTGTGGAAAGACACTCTGTCTACCACCATGGAAAGCAATATCAACAACCAAGTGCTTTCACTCAGACTCAGTGACTGGAAAGCATTTAAAAAATGCAACACAGAGTACAAGAGCAGACGTTGAGTCTGTAGCCACACCAGCAAATCTGATAGACTGCGGTGGTGAGAGATAAATACTACTGTCAGTAGGATTCATCCTCCGACCGTAAATGTCTGTACATCATTTCATTGAAATATGATCGGCAGCTGTTGAGATATTTCCAGTTCAGCTCACACGGATTCAAACGCGCCATTTGAAATTCACAGTTCACAATTATGAAGTTCACAGCCCAAAGGAATTAGCTAGTTCACGTTCATTTCGTCTTTATTCTTCTCAGTAAGTAAAAATTTCAGTAATATTACTTACTTACATTTACTCTGCCCACTGACGCATCAACACCTTACCTCATCGCCTGGGGTCCATGATGTCATGTACAAACTTGTTGCACTAACAGCGGCTTGAGTACAATCATATCCCTTTGAGGAGCTCAGCTAACATAACTTATTGAGGCTAACTTACCCCAGTTGTAATGTTGTTGCCTTATCAATGTACATCCATGAATTTGTGTGTCAGAGCTTCTGAAGCTTCTTCAGAATTTAACCACCCATAAGGATCCAAATCGACAAAATGAAACATGAGCTCAGAGAAATCAGGAAACTCTTGACTCTCTGCCAAAGGTGGAGGTAATGGAGGGGGGAAGATGGGTTTTAAGGCTTCTATGCCAAAGGGCCCATCAATTAATTATCTGATCATTGCCACAGGATGCTAAGTTCAGACAGCTGACAAACATTCATTCTTCATCTTTTGGTCTCTCTCCCTCCCCTCCTCTCTACTTAATGAGACAGTTTTTTTCTGAATGTAAACACGTAACATCCATTCAGAGAAAGAAATCCAATTATTCCATTCAATACATAAACTCTCATATTCTACTTCACATAATGACACTAGACTCAAGACTCTGCACTTCAATCTGTTGCTTATGCAATAATGTAAATATAGCTGTCTGACGTCTTATCCACGCTGACTCTGTCTTTGTCACTCTGTCTCATTGTGACACCTCACTCACCAGGCCATTTTCTGAAGGGCGCTCTCTCCCGAGTCTCGGTTTTACTTACTGCACTCAAACTCCTCTTACCCCTCTTCAGCGCTTCATTAATCATCTGCATCTAATTAACAGATGCCTCCTACATCTGCCCCCCACCTTTTATTGTCTTTTTAATCAGCAGCAGCCATATTGATTTTGTACACCACAAACACAAAACAAGAACAAAATTAAAAATGTCTTGGACACAAACACATAGACATCGACACTCACTTACACAGGTCAACTTTGAGCTAAATGTTAACATCACATTGCTTACATGCTCACAATGACACTGCCAACATTCTGATGTTAAGCAGGTTGACAATGTTCACCATATTACTTTTGCATGATAGCAATGCTAACATTTGTTTATTAGCACAAGCACTGAAGCCACTAGGTAAAAAAATCAGGGGGTTCTTACAAATCATCCTTAGCTGGATGAATGCTTCCAGATACCGTGGAAATTCATCCAGTGTTTTTTAAAGTTATAATATGCATGTATCTATGTATTTTGCATTAAAATGTGTAAAAATGACTAAACCTTTGTTGTATATGTCAAACAATGTTTAACCCCAAAGGAAATCTTCACAGTAATGATGTGTTTCATTTGGTCGTCAGTCTCTGCGAACTGCTAAACTTAACATGAACAAAACTTTAAAACATTACCTCATCTGAACATTTTTGTCCAGTTGTCATACAGCTCTCTCTTTTCATTTCTCCTCCAGCTCCAGTCAGCCGTCAACATCACAGTGCGTAAACACCTGCCAATGGAGGTCAGTGCAATGCAAGTAGCTGCTGCAGTCTGGTTAATAAACAGGAGGGAAGATAAATCCACTTTTCCATCCCAAAAGTTAAACAGTAATCTTTTAGCTCTCCTTCTGTTGGTGATTAAAGCAGAATCTGATATGTTTTTTCTCCAGAGGGTCTGGCTCTGCACCCAACTCCCTAGCTGGCTCTGAGCAGCTGCAGTGGCTATAACTCCACCTGGACCTCCAAAACAACACTTGCCGAATATCTTTTGTTTTGCTTTGATAGAGAGGCCCCCTAGCTGCAAAAGTTACATATTGTATGTTCAAGTAATATAGTCAAAACCAAGAGGAAAAGTCATTCTATCACTGAAATCTGTAAGATTAATCTTGGGAAGATCAATATCTATAAAAAATATCTGAATATAGTCTTGACCAAAGTGGTGGACTGACTGACTGACTGACTGACTGACCATCCATAGAGCCGCGAGCATGGCTAGAAAGTATATTTTCTAAATGATTGTGATGCTGATGATGATGTTTAAGAAAGGAAATGAAAGGGGCCCAGGCTATCTGATATTATGAGATTTCATAAACAAACGGGTTTCGAAGCACTGCAGCAGTATTGAGTGACCCCTCTGGCCACGGATATCTTCACAAATATTCACAAATGGGGTCAAAGGCAACGAGACCGCATAAACAAACTCTCTGACCCTTATTATATTGTGTTTATTTTAGCGAGGTCTTCAACACATTTGCACCCAGTTCCTTTCCTGTTTTGCAATAGCAAGCATTGTGCGACACATTTTTAACTTCTCTGTGCAGATTTTAGTGCGTATGAAATTTATAGGTTCCCGCTCTTAAAGTAATGACATTTATTGCATTTTCCCGAGCATTATAATTCATTTTTGTTGCCTTCAAAACTGACCTGTCAAGAATTCACCGTTAAACTTGCTCGATGATGTATGACCTCGCTTTACTGCAGCGTCTTCCTGTTACTCCTATAGAACTTAACTACTATTCCTTCATTAAACATGAGCCCCTCATTCCATGCACTTTCTCTGATGTTGCATACTCCTTTCACCCTCCATCCCTCATACCCGTCTTCCCTTTCTTTCTCAGTTCGAACTGTAGTTGACGTGCATCCTTTCTGTGCACCTCTTGAATGAATTGTCTCATTAGATGGAGTCACCCGAGGACCTGAAACACTGGCATGATCGTAGGTGTTGTGGGGGTGGTGGGTGGGGTTGCTTAGGATCAGTGTCAGACAGACATGAGAGGCAGAGGGCTAGAGGGAGGGTAGGAGATAGGGGGAGAGTGATGTAATATTTTGAACAGACAAAGAAAGTCATGTAGAAGATGAGGAGAAGAGACAGCGAGAGCCTCTTCCGCTGACTTCAAACCAAAATCCTCAGAGATGCTTAAATGAGGCACAAAAGTTTTTGTGATTGGATGGCCTGTGTGCATAATAAATGGCGTGGGAGTTTGCAGCATCCGGTTATTTATTTCAAACTTGTGTGAATGTGTGTAAGTACACTTTATTGTGTATGTGTAATCTTGCAATTGTGTTTGTTCTAACGGGTGTCCTCTATGACTGGGTTGTGGGTGGATTATGAAGCAGAACAGGTGGTGACTATACGACTTTGTTGCCATGGATGCAACTTTGCAGTAGTGTTGATGTACTTTGATGATTAGCAGTAATGCTGATGGGGAAGCACTTACACAATCATCACAGGGGGAACAGGATCGCAGCAATCATTTAGAATAAAATGAGAGGAAAAGTACAGCAAATTGGTGACAAAGAAGCAGCAGAGCAGGTTGTAAGTAAATATTTTAGCAAACACTGGGTAATTACACATTCAGCCCAGTCACGCAGCAACATAACCATTCATTTGAAGTAATCTGGCCACCTGACAAATAAAAGTACAATATTCTGCCTCCTTTTCGTTCTGTTTTGGTCTCCGCCAACTCTGGCTTGTCAATGTTCACCAGGTACACACATGACAAAAAAGAAAATGATTTCAGCAGTGAATTTGTTTCAGTCATTTCTTGATGAAAGAAATGCCAAATAGTTCCTGATTCAAGCTTCTAATGGAGAGAATTTACTGCTTTTTTGGTCAAATATGATTGTAAAATGAGTATCATTGGGTTTTCCGAACTCCAGCAAAACAAGACATTTGAAGTCGTTATCTTGGGTTGATTTTTAATTTCATAGACAATGAAATACAACTGATAATGAAAATAATTGATCCAAATATTTGACCCAGAGCTGGAAGTACTTCTTCATGATAAACTGCCTCTTTCTCTGCTTGGCTGGTCCTCAAAACCTTTTTTTTTTTTAAAGTTTGAAAACTCTTTGGCAGTTTAGTATTCAGCAGTTTTTGTAGCTATCATACCTACCGCACTGTGAGGACAGGTAAGTAGGGAGCAATTTAGAATATCTGTATTCAACATGTATTCAAACTCAAGTGTATTAAGAACATAACCTGTGATTCAAAGTGCTTCATAGCACAGAGAGAAAAGTGCAAACGAAGGGAGAGAACGAGACACAGGGGATATCAACATTTTTTAATCGAGTGAAAGATGTGTTAATCAATGTAGAGTCCAACCTGGTCATACAAATAACACGACTTCCCTATTAAATTAAAAAATCTATAATCAGATAACACTTGAGCTTTGTTGTCATGTTAACAAAAATAAACACATAATGGTCACAGCTAAGATAGTTTCAGACTTGGTTAGGTTTAGGAAAACATGAACTTAAGTTTGCTACACCCGCTAATTTACGGGCCGTAGGTCAAAACAAATAAAAAGCTGACTTTTGGTTTCACATAGGACTTGAACACCTGTCTCCTTGGGTAAAGTCCTGTGTTGACATTGTGTAATGTTTGGATGCAAAATTAATAATAAATTTGTGTCATTTTATGCAGATTGAAGCAGCGGGGCTGATTTTGTCATGCACTAATTAAATTATGCTCATTGCTGGCTGTGTGATTCATCATTTGTATCCAACCTTGATAATGTGATTGACATGTCACTCTTGCTCAGTGTGAACACATTTAAATTTTTATCGCAGAGTCAGATTTACAGTTGTATTAAACCTTCTCCAATAATACCATCATTCCATTTCGTAAGCCTTAACTTGGCATGCTGAGGCAGGGAAGCCATTATTTAAAGAGACAACAGCGAACACAAACCATTACGCTGGTGATTCTTACCAATGTAATTCAGTGTTTTTATTCATTTATTAGTGCAAGTTCGTGTGTGTAAGCGCTTGTTCATGTTGTTCTTACAGTGTAAGCTGGGACTGACAGCCTCATGCATAATGCACACTGTACATGAGAATAAGGATAGCTGACATTTGGTTGCTTGTCATTCAGGATATATCTACCCTGAGGGAATGACCACGCTGACAGATAATCACACACGGGTATTTATATACACACACACACACACACACACACTGTACAGAAGCCAAAGCGTATTTCTCTTCAGGGTAATGTTAATGGCAGATGTCCCTGTAAGAGTCAAAGGCTCCATTCAGCTTTGAGGCAAATCACCCAATCTCTGTCTAACATCATTAAACAATTGTTCAGCTTCCGGTTCCTGAACATATTATACAACTCACTGTATACAGTACAGTATGGGTTCAGAGAGGTTCATTACATGCGGTTTAAGTGTTATTCATGAGTCAAATATCTCATGTTTAAACCAGGATTTATTTTAAATTGGTAGGACATTATTAGGTAGCAAGATTGCAGTATTCCGTGCACAACCAGCCCATTAAAAGAATTCATGTGTTTTACACGGACACACACAGCATTGTATAGACACACACAAACACTCAGACAGAGTCACGGAGCAAGCAGCTGCTCAGACAGGGCTTACTGATGGAGTCACTTTTATTTTTAAACTCTCCGTCCAGTGAGACCACTCTGAAGTAGTCACAACAAATCATTCTAAGGCTCGTGTAAACATTGTTTACAAGATTAAATCCAATTGCAGATTCTCACACATCTTTTGTTTCTGAATTCATCTAAACCTTCATGTTAAGCACTTTTGATGTGTGTGTGTGTTTGTTTTGAGACTTGTTTTAATGAGATTTAATGAACCTGAGAATAAATAATTATGCCATACTATTGCTATGTTAATACAGATTTAACAGTTCAGTCCAATTATAACCAATACTTTTATGCTTCACCATTAAGCAGAATACATGAATATCCTGCCCATTCTGACAGTGTCAGTACAGCTCCACACTTCAGTCCTAACTTGCATCCATTTTGCTTAATCGATATACATAAATATAACATTGTGACATGCTGCCTAATGTTAATGCAGAAAAAACTGGGGGGTTAGATGCGCAATGTAGACACAAGTCTATTTTTTCAACAGTGCGCATGTAAAAGTGTGGCTGATGCCCAATAAACATAATTATCTACTGGAATACTGGACGAGTGCTGGTCTTTGGAGAAAGCCAGAGAACAGCACACTGTGCTTTGTTTGTTTGTTTTGACTCTCAGCACTGGTTGGCCCATTAGACTGAAACATGATCATGAGGGCGAGGAAGGATTGTAATCGGCTGTTCTAGCAGAGAAGATAGCTTAGTAACATGAACACTGCTGGACAAATTTGTTAAAAACTGATGCATTCAAGTGAACTCTGATAAGCAAGTTTCAAATATTCTGAACACAGTGCTGGCAGTCTGGTCACAGCTGTTGACAATGTGATCTCAGCCATCTCATCAGCTGGCTGGAAATTAACCCCACACAGTATTGAAAATCACTGCAGTGGTGCCTACAAACATTTAAACAAACAGTATATTTAAAAAATAACTTGTGTTGTTTTACAGAAAAATATAAGACGCTGGGCCCTGTTGCCTGGTATCTGATCTGGTCCATGCAAACCCCATTCAGCTTGTGAGATGGCTAGCTCCATGGCTAACTGAGCTAATTAGCTAATGGCAAATTGTTACAGCCAAATATAGCCTAACCCTAACCTTACATATGAGCAGCAGTTGTCTGTTTCTTTGGTTACTCACATATTTCTGGAGCCTTTGATAACCTTCGAATTAGGGCTTTAGCTTACACATAACACCTTGAAGGAGATAATGTAAAACAGATTGTGTCATTCATTGTGTGACTTTGTGGTTATGTTTGGACTGGTTTAAGCATGATAACATTCAACATTATTCTTTAGCCATCTTGTAATTGTTTTCATATTGTCAATATAAGCAGGGGTCAAAACCAAGTAGGAAATAATGGGAAGACAAACATAACCAGGTAAAGGGCAGGCAAGGAATCATAGTCAAAAGTAGACCAGTATGAACACTATTGGAAATCAAAGGGAATGTGGAGCAGGTGAGTGAGGAGGGGGAGCAGGTCAAGTGATGAAACTTGGGGGTTTCAGTGGTTAAGGGAGGTTAGGAGGGTGTGACTACATCTGCAATGACAGAAGAGCTGGTGGATAATGTTGTTACGGTCGAGACTCCCCCTCAAAGGCTCTGGGGTAATCTGTGTGGTGAAATCTACAGGGTTGTTTTGGAATGTGAGGGAGCGAGTGTGTAAGAGAAGTTCCAGCACATCCGCATCCATGGAAAAAAGGCCTGTTGTTACAGGTTGTTAACTTTTTTTAGTTGGCTGTAAATTGTCTGGGTTAATTCAGTTTGCAGGATAATAGTTACTTTTTTGTGGCTTATTTTGTGTCCTTTTGGTCATAGGAGGCCCTCTCACATTACTGGATTTCTTGATTATGCGCACCCACGCTTGTGGTCACCTCTTCCAACCGTGTCAGGACTAAGGAAGTGTACCATGCTTAAGCACAGTACAGAGCACTCACACTAGTCATTCAAACTGGCTTTTGGGGGTCAAACATGCTTGTTTATGGTACAGATTGCCTAGTGTGAATGTGCCATTAGGTACATTTAAATAGCCTAGAATCACAGGTCTTCCAATTACGGTTCAAACCAATGGACTAAAAAAGTTAAAGCTGTTTTTTAGAACCAATGAAAGATGAAGAAATTGTTTTAATCATAATGTTTCACAACAGTAAAACAATTTTGGGCATGGTTTAGATTAGATTTTTTTTTTTTACTACTCATTCAAAAGCCTTTTTTTTCTGTCTGAAAAACCTCGCGAAATGACAGAAAAGAAGATTTTCAAACATGACCTCAAACATGAATTGTACTACAGACACGATTGCCAGGGCTCGAGCTGTCTAAGAAAACATAATTCTCTATTAAAAGTTGGCTTGTGCAACGTTATACATTGAAAGGCGAACATTACATAGGCAGACTGAAGTGGACAGCAGAGGATAAGAAGTGCAAACAACTTGAACATGTCCCTGACCTTTCTTCAAAAGACAGCAGACAGACAGTTCTCTTGTGTGTTGTTAAAAAAGACTCTGTGAATGCATGTAAAACTCTTGACAAGATTTCTTTGTTAAAAGAAACAGCCAGGACTTGAAGTGTGCACATTATTCTTAAGCTGTACAGAAGCATTGAGCTCTTCAAATTCAGGGTCGCCCCTGAGGCCTGTCCTGTGACTCCTAATGATTTGTAACCCCAGTAAGAACTTTGGTTTCCAGTCTACCCTCAAACACTTTTTCCAGATAAGATTTACTGATAAAACGGAAATCATAATAACTGCTCTGTTTAAATGTAGGAGCACTTATAGTGTCCTATTCATTGACAAAGGTCTTTTTGATTTAGTGATCTAGTTCTAAAATCAAAACCCAATCCAACTACAAACCATGTGGTAAACTCTTTGTTTACAGTTGCTCCGACTCTCATCAAAACTAA
Source organism: Lagodon rhomboides (assembly GCA_039737535.1). Classification (NCBI taxonomy): domain Eukaryota; kingdom Metazoa; phylum Chordata; class Actinopteri; order Spariformes; family Sparidae; genus Lagodon; species Lagodon rhomboides. Next base: position 21,178,022 of record CM077792.1, on the reverse strand, counting down.
AACAAACTTTAGTTTTAGTTGAGATATCAAAAATGTATGTGACCTGTTATCTACTTGGTTTACTTCTATTGTGCATCATACCATGTTTAGCTTCACAAATCAGAGAGAACAATTTCATGTAGACTCCAGAGTGAGCCAGTAATGGTAGATCTTTAGAGGTACGAACACCTGTAGGAACAGAAGGTCATTCATTAACAGGATCGCTGCTGCTCCAGTGGTTGCCATCACGGCACTAACAACATTTCCCATCGGGAAATGTAACATTCTCCGGCACTTGACATCTTCATAATAAACTCCCTTTTCTCTCTTAACCTTTGGATTTTCCCTGTTATCCAAACCTTCTTCTGTTTACCAAAACCGATTCACTTTTGTATGACACAGCTCCCCTTTGTTAACAGGACCATGTTTACGACTTACTGTGACTCTGTCAGTGACCCTTTGGTGTGCATAATGCACCAAACAAACTGCAACAACTCAAAGAGAAAAAATACTTGTAAAGAGCAAACAGCAGAAAAACACATTGCCTCGGCAACCAGGTGATGCAAGCTCACATATAGCGCCTTGCTTCACCATACAGATATTCATGCAGCAGCTAAGTCTTGATTAAGCAATGAAAGGCTTAAATAGCCCAAAAAGAAAAAAAAACACCTCAAGAAAAACCCTTTGATAGCACTTCAAGGACAGCAAAGACTAGGGAGAGAAGGAGGATTACATGCAGCCTAGGGCGTGGTTTGAACTCGAACCAATGCCGCTACAGTAAAGGCTCAGCCGTGATACATGGTACCCTTGATAATGGACCTACGGCTTTGACTGAAATGGAAGATGATTCGCTGATAGACTTTGAAGAGAAAAAAGTAGGTGCTGTCCTACTTGACCTCACAGCTGCATGATCATGAGTTGTTACGAAAAAAACTTAAATGTTGTGGTTTTGATCAGTTCCAGTTTGATCCATTGACATAGATTAAGAGTTTTTCTTGAACTTACATTGGACATTTTTTTGCTTGAACTTAATTCTGAAGTCAATACTGATTGCAAAGTGTAATAGCCGTAGAAGAATGAAACCATCTGTTCTGTTCCTTGTAAATCTCGCTTTTACTGTGCAACTGGGTCTGCCACCGGGGCTGGATATTTCAAGGAAAATTGAAGGCCGAATTACAGTACAAAGGAAGCGAGTCTGCCCAACCAAAGCAGCAAGAGGCATTGTTTTCTTGTTTGCTATCCTGATGTAACAGTGGAACAACTGCAATAACTGTGGAAACTCTACTCTGCAAAAGAAAAATAACCCTGCTAAGTGAGGAGGCGAAGAAGGCGATGGAGGGCACTAATGTTGTCAAAGCCCGTATGCCATTGACACGTTTCCCCTCAACACTGGTACTTGAGGCAGTTTAAAATCCCAGCATTCTTTCTGGATGAGTAAGTACCCATTAATTCAACCCGGTCTGTTACTCTACTGAAAAGTAGACCAAACTTAAATGTTAAAAACATAAGCTTTGGAGTGGCCTGTACACCATCTTCCTAAATGACTTGACCAATATTACCACATACGCAGATGATTCAACATTATTTATGTCAGTATTCACAGCCAAGACAAAAATAATTGTATGCAGTTCAAACTTGTTCACAAACTTGTGCTATAAATTATAAATGTGTTTGTCAATTTAAGATATAGTTTTTCCAAGTCAAGAAAGTCAGTTTGTTGTAAAGTAAAATACCATTTTTAATTTTGTGTAAAACAGCTCAGTGAACTAAATCAACTAGCTCAATATATGTTAGCAACACCAACATGACCGTCACCTCAAACGCTTACTCTGCTACCATCTCCTGCAGTCCAAGAGCCTTCACTGTGCACTGACTCCACTGCCTGTATACCATCGCCCAAGCATGCAATAAATCCTGTTATCACCACCTGCCTGCTTAAAACTAATTTTCTCTTTTAATTAACTGCCATCTCTAACTTCCTATTAACACTCAAATAAGTACTCCTAATTACTGCTTTGAGATGACAGCCTTGGATTAAAATATACTGTCTTGGTTACTTCATTGCACTTTAACAGTAAAGTGTGTGATATCTTGAGCATTGCCACATCTGTCTACACCCTCATTATAATAGGATTCTCTGACTGTAGTTTTAATCTTTGTGGGTTTTGTTAGTCTTTAGTTATAGTACTAAATGTGTGCACTTACGAAGTTATATAAAATTCAGTTGGCCTATGTTTAATTGCTCTTATCTGGGCCACTACAGTGTATAAACCTTTTAGCTACCCTGCTCTTATTTATATTTAATAGTCAATTTTAAAGTTTCCTGGTTGGCTGTATTCAATGTTCCATTGTGCAACAAAGACAAAACTGTTGACAGACAGTAAAATCATGTTGTTTTTAAAAGTTAAACTGTCTATTGTCGGAGAGAAATGAGACAGTAGCAACCACATAGAGCCACATATAGTTATAATGCTTAATGAGCTGGTAATCATCTTCATCAAAAGGATAGCATAAACACGCTAGTACTATACAATAATACGCATATCAGCATGCATTTACAAGCCAAACATTATCACACGCCCAGCTGTACCCCATGTACATGTGTGCAGAAACACACACATGCACAATGTAAGGCGATATACAGAAAACTGTAAACATCTCAGGGAAAAAAGCCTTCCCAATGTGTTCGGCAAAACCATCGGAGTCCAGGATCTCGTATTCTCTTATTGAACCCTTTGGGTTTCTAACATTCTCCTTCATTTATGTTCACATACATATAGAACGTGTTTGCTTTGTAGTTAACTCAAAAAGACAGACAAGATACACAACTTGTTAAATACTGGCTGCCATCTCAAAGCTTCACTATTTAACAAGTTGGGAATAAGCCTAAAAAATGTCTGACAAAGTGACTTTTTAACCCCCAGATTTTACCAGACTTGTTCCAACTGCACTCCGTTGTAGACAATGCTCGTGTTTCCCCGACTGCGCCAGGGCACATTTCAACAGCGTTCCAGAAGCGGCTCTTCGCTCTGCTCCTTAGAGAATACATGCCAAGTCTATTTTTGATGGAAGCAAACCCCAGCTGCACCATTCTGCAGCAGATCGAGCCAGGCAGCAAGTCAGATCGCGGTAAGACAAAGTGTATCTCATCAATAGTCAAAATAAAAAAATACCCTGTGCAGACTCAGGATCTAAAGCACAACAAGGACCATCTAAACACACCTGGCAAAGCAGTTCAAACTGCGTCACTGGTAGTTCCCGAAACCACAGGTGTCTCTGCAACCACATCTTGCCATGATGACTAACACACAAGCTCCAAAGGTGAAAAAATTACCAGCCTACGCTCCCTTTCTCACAGAAGTGGGAAAAGACGGAGGTCAGAGGTCTGTGTGCCTCTGTGTGACTATCTGCCTACACCTAATGAATGTTCATTCATTATACACTCCCACACACGACGTCAGTCACCCCTTCCATTCACATCTCCATACGAGGATGACAATAAGGAGATGTTTTTGTAGAGTTCTGTGTGTGTGTGTGTGTGTGTGTGTGTGTGTGTGTGTGTGTGTGTGTGTGTGTGCGCGCGCTCATGACTCCTCCTTGACACCTTTTCCATGATGAGTGACTATTGGCCTAGTAGCATACTTTACACCTGCATACTTAGATTAAATGAATTTGTCCCTACTTTACATTGTCATTTACTTTATTACAGCCTTGTCCAAGAACACAAGAAAACCGCCAGGAGCAGAGAAAGGAAACAGGATTGTTATCTGTAACAACATGGCACAAACGTGATGTAATCACATAAAAAGCAAGAACACACCCACAGCTCGGTCTTATTAAACACCACCTTTCTAGCTCAACGCTACATGGGAGTTCTGCTTCATAAACCTGATTAATTGTGGATTCAGCCTTTCGCTCCACTGAAACACACCTCCCTCCCACACTGATGCGGAAACTGCTGTTAACAAGAACACCTCCATACTGTTACACAGTGCGGCAGTTACATCACGTCCACACTGGAAGTCAAATGACACAAAGTAGACACAGGCATGTATTCATGCACCAGCCATGCAGCACACACAGATGTTGTTGTACTCAATAGTACTCAATCATTAGATCTTTAAAATGTCAGAAAACAGAAAGAAAAAAATCATCTCAGTCCACCAGAGCCCAAAGTCATGTCTTCACATAAGAGCTGCAGCTAATCGTTACTTTCATTTAATCTGATGATTATTGTCTCAATTTCTGATGAATAATTTGGTCTTTTTATTGTCAGAAAATAGTGACAATACTGATTACACTTCCCCAGAGCTAGAGATAACACCTGCACTTGTGGAAATACATAGGGGAAAAATGCAAATTTTGAATTATACACAAACAAATACATTAATACATTTAGAAATAAACAGAAAATAAATTAGATGGAAAATTAAATGGGAAAGAAAATGATTATTTGAATTAATACATAGGTAAATAAATACATAGCAAAATTAATGCAGAAAAATATATATATTTATGTCACATTTTATAAAGTAATTAATGCCTACATTTATTTTCCTTCAATTTTATATTTGGTGCCAATAATGGCATAAATATTAATTTATTTTTGAGCTATTTTCATATTTCTTTCTTTATTTCTGATGTTGGCAGCTTTAGTCCTCCATAGATCCAGTCCGGGGCAGGAAATCTTCAGCTATTTAGGGACCTTTGTTCCATGCCATCCCCTATCTCATGTTTCTGGCTACTGTCTAACACAAACAGTCTATTAAAGGCAGAATACAGAAACAGAGCTCAGCATTTACAGCACAGTACAGTATGTCTATGTATTTTATTATCAACGTTGCCCTTTGATGGATCATTTTTGCTCTTAGCAGTCGTTCCTCGCACTGATTATTACAGGGTTGGTTTGTGGTCCTGAATGTCATGTGAATCAAGAATAAATCTGAAAGAGAGCAGTGGATATTAACAATTTCCTCCGGCAATGCTGGCAACAGTTCTTGACAAAGCTTGGTCTCTCATGTTGGATATTGGATATTGATTTCTTGATTATTATTCTGGCTGGAAGGATCAGTGTAGTATATCAGCAGAGACCGATGTTTGAATGCCTGGTGATATATATCCTCTCTAAATAATCACATGGCCTTGCATAACGTGGATGATGGGCAACTCTGTCCCTGTCACTCACGCTGTAGGTATCAAAATTAAAATCACACAAGTTGTTTTTTTTTTTGATAAATGTTTAGCACTAAGTACCTTGTGTAAAGATGTTTTCCTGCTGTGATTAAATTAGAGAACAAAAAGCCTTTGAGGCAATCACATTTGAATAAGTGATTTACGCACTACGATTTATCCCTTGGTCTTATGCAACAGTTTAGGTTGGAAGCATGAAAACTAAGCAGAATCAATTACACAAATCAAATTAACATCTATTCAGTGCCGACATGCATCCAGTGAACCAATCAATCATAATGCATTTAATGATCCTTAGAACAAATAAAAAAATCAGTTAAATGCTCAAAAGCTGCTAAATTGTGCTACTTGTTAGCTTGATGAGTAGAATGTCGTTTTGAATATGAATTACATGCTCATGCCCATGAAGTGTCTATGTGACTTTACCATGCAATGTAAGTTCATAATAGTAAAAGCTGATCCACTCGGAGTACACAGACGCTGAACGCGAGGCAGCGACACGACAACAGACTACATGGTAGAACTTCACATTTCAAAGGGGAAACCAGCGTGTTTGGGAAAGCCTGAGGCTGAGGGAGACATCTAATCATCGCTGTTTGAGTTTCAGTTACAGGCACATTCATTAAAACTTCCCTCCTCCTCTTAGTGTAGGAGCCACGGGCAAATGCGAGTCACACGTGGGATAAGGAACCACTTTGTTGCCTGTTAATTAAGTTGAAACGCTGTTTAAAAACACTTCCTGTGAAGACTCGCACTCCAAACCTATGACTGAATCTATACACGTACTGTACAGCGAATGCCAGTCAAATGAAGTTTCGTTTAGTGGATGCCGACACGACGGGACTGTTATGTCATAGCTAATGCAATTATCGTTCCAAGAATCTCTTTCATTCAATAAACCGAACTGTACAGCGCTGAATCTTACAGACTAAAACTCATCGGCACAACCTGTGAAAGCCACGTGAAAACAGTCAGCCAACTGTCTTTTACAAGGCGGACAGAATCGTAATGTAGTGCACAATAATCACATGGACACAAGAGCCAGGACGAGATAGCATGGGGGTCATGGACCATTTGGACACAAAGCCGGTCAGACAAGACACAATAAACAAAGAAACTCGAGCCTGGGACCAGCAACGTGATCTGCCGTGCTATACGATCACTTTCAAGCTTGTTTTTCTCAATTAACCGCAACAGCTCGTACGATAAAACTCAACGGTCCAACAACAGCACAGCCAGTAAAATACTTTTTTTATTTCTCCAAACCTTAATGAGAGGGTATGCCAGAGGCGGCTGGGGATCATTGGTGTTGAGTCAATTCCAGAGCGAAGCCGGTCGAACCCTCTCCCATGTGTGGCAGGACCAAAACCCAGAGACAGTTTCTGAACACAGACTTGTGCGTGGCCGCCGGACGCACTCTGGTGTGCGCTCCACACACTCCAGACACTCCCTCACACGCAGTCTCTGAGCGGGAGGATCCACTCGCAGTCGGAAACAGCCCCGACAGCTGAGCTCTGGGAGATCCAAGAGGCGACAGATAGAGTGAGACGCTGCTGCTGGTCTGCTGCTTTCTCTCCTTCTCTCTCTCTCGCTCTGTATCAGCCTGCAGCCTCCACCTTCTTCCCCGAGTCCCCCTCTCTGTTGCTCTGCTCTCCCTCTCTACTTACATCTCTTTCTTGTACACACATGCATTCTCCACGCTGCATCACCCCCCTCCACCCTCTCTCCCTCTCTCTCTCTCTCTCTCAATTTCTCTCCCTCACTCACACACACTCATGCATACACACCTCTGTCAGCCTTTTGAGTCTTCACAATGCATGTTTTCATTGTAGCTCACCACATGAAGAATGTCTTTCAAAATGTTAAATATCTCGACAAATGTAGTCTTAAGTCCTCCCATCCTCACATTTTTACCTCAACCCCTGGACAAAAAACTCCAGCACCTGCCTCGGTATTTCACCTCATGGACCCCTAATAGAAATTTTCAACACTTGAGATAAATGGAGGCACTGAAGAGGGGAAGAAGTAACACAGAAAGATACCGTTGAAGAGACAAAAGGATAATGACATGATACAAAATGGATATCTGGATGTGGAGAGTTCTGCAGGGTGGGGTTGAGACTGGGGCACGGTTTAGCTTTGAAGTGCAAATGAAAGCAAAATGTCATGGTTAATCTTCGCCAGCGAGCGCTGTTTTTCGCCACCAGCAAAGGCACAGAGTGTGTGTGTGTGTGTGTGTGTGCCCTCACTCCCCTAGTCCATTCCAATGCAATCTCACAACGCACTTTGGGATCTACTGGGAGCATTATTCATAAAGAAAAACAGAAACAAAAGACTTCACATCAGTCTCCTTCTCTCTGTTGATGCCACAAAGGAAAATGCATGCAATTCATTTATGCTGTATAATGGCAATGGTAGTACTATTGCATTCATTCGTGAATATATTTCAATGTAAAAATGTGTCTTCGCCCAGCACAGAGCTGTGTCAGTGGAATAAATGAGATGGAGATGGAAAAAAATGGGGGCAAAGCAGCAGCATTCACATAATTGCTAGCTACGATATTAAAACAATGAAAAGCTATTTTGGTGAAGCTATTTAGGTACTACTTACTAATAACATGTCACACTTCTAAATGTTACAGGTTAAAACAAATCAACATTGTGACCAGTGCAACGTATGGAGGAGAATATGAAAGTGTTCATCTGCAGAAACAGATATCTTCATTTTTATTAATTTTTCTAAATCATAAATTAAAATTGTATAAATTATATATTTTATATTTTATAAATCAAAATACTTTTTTTTTTTTACACTCAATCAATTAAACAGGTACTGCATTTTATTTAAACTACAGTACATCTCACATCGTTTTTCATTTACATTAATCATGTTTTTCATCGTGCAGTCAAGGGAATATCAATCAATCAAACTGTTATTCATTCCGAGAATGACGTTTATCTGTTTCTGCAAATGACTGACGTTCGCGGGGGGATTTTGTTACGGTCGCAAATCATTTAATTCATTTTTTTATCCGTCTGTCCGCGCTGCCTTCCTTCCATCTCTTTCAGAGCCTGAATGCCCACCTGAATTAGCTGGAAACAGGGACAGCAGTAACAGTAACACACCTGGCGAACAGACTGACTGCCTGCCAGCTCCCATCTCATATAAAAGTACCCACAAGACAGCTAGAGGACAAAACATTTTAATTATAGACAACATGCGCATGTATCTACTAAACTGATCCTTAACTGACATAAATATATGAAGATCATGTTAAGTGACTAATGACATTACATCTTGGAAACTGATTTTGATGAATGGCACTCTGTAGACTATACCTACCACCCATGGAAAGTCCAGTGTAGATAGTTGGAATTTGGCGCGCTATTTTGTCTAATAGTTATGTCCTGATCACATTTTTAAGTCCTTAAACATGTGTATCTTATAGAAGCCCTAAATGGCCACGGGTCCAACATGTCGTCTTCCCCTGATGACGAGTAAAAGTTCATTTTCAGGAGTTAATTATGTCACCATTACGAGATAACGGATGTTGTTTTCCCGAGAAAAGAAGATCATTTTGTCGAGATCTTCCGATACTGAACATACATCTTGACAAAAGTGATCTTATTATCTCAGGAAAACAACAGCAGCTATCTTGTGATAATGACATAATCAACTCGTGATCTCGGCAAGACAAATCAAATTGAATTCGTTTCACTGGAAAACTGGGGAAATAATTTATTTGACCGTTTTGGGTCATCTGCCAGTTCTGGGTCAGACTCATTATTTAGTTTTGCCAAAATGTCGGTGAAATATCAGGCATTTGATGTAGCCTCTTACATTTGGCACACATATACTGCTATTTGCTGATACCAAGCAAATAAAATGTTTTTGGGACTGGCCCCACCACCCCTTGTACACATCTACTGTTTAATGTATTTTGACTGCACACACAGTGACAACCAGTGTAAGCAGAAGCAACGCACGTCTGTTTAAAATAAAATGAGGAACGGGTTATACAATTATTCTCCAGTACACTGTGTTCATTCACCAGACTCCCGACCAGGAGAAGGCATCGGGTTCAAAACATTTGCTCCGACCAACCGTACTAAAGAGGAGTCATGTATGCCGTAATGTGTTATTTTTAACAGGCGCAGTTTGATTTTCACTGAGGAAGAGTTACTTCCGTGACTTAGCACAGGTTCTGACATTATCGTGTGCCTTTTAGCACAGTGAAGAGGAGTCCAGCCTCGACAGAGTCATCTCCAGCCTCCTCCCACCCCCCCTCTGGCCATCTCTGCTGTGTCTTGTGGCTCCGTGGGTTCACTTAAAAGACAGCAGTAACATTTACGGTCAGATTGTAGGGACCACTTTACACACAGCATGTGAGCACACAGTACCAAATGCACGTGCAGACACACATGAGTTTTGAAAAGCAGTGCGCCTGAAGGCAACTCTCAGGCATGACAATGACAAACGCCATTGTCACTTATATTTTAAATCAAGTCTTTGTCTCCAGTGTGATTTTCATGTGTGGGAAGGGCACCATATATCTATCTTTCTTTCATGACTGCTGATTCCCAGGCATCTTCCTCATCATCATGCATCATCGAGGTCGTTATCATGCATCATCATGATGATTCTCTCTTAAACGCGCATGCATGAAGGGGAAGGGCACATTTCACTGATCACATGTAGGAGAGCCTCAGATGATAAACTGCACTTCCGTGCTTGTGTGCCTTTTCACAAAAAACACACATCTATCGGCAGAGTGTGTCTAAAGGGACGCACAGCTGGTTCAGTAGATCTAGTGCGCACATCCTGTGTGTGCAGACTCGGTGGACTACAATAAAGTGTAGCTGTGTGTAACCAAATCCTCAGTTAATACTAGCTCTTGGTCTGTATGTCTGCTGTATATTGACCTCATGAGACCATCATAGCTTTTAAAACAGTATCTCTGAATGGCCCATTTTTTTATGGCAGTCTGGCAATGATATAATTCAGCTTTCATGAATTGGAGTCAGTCATCACTGAGTGTGGGCTACAGCTTGGCAGTTTATGTACCTCACAAGGTTCTTCATGGAAAGTTATGAGTGAGTTATACTAATATTGCCACTAAAGCCATTGTTTGCAGTCTGAATGAATCCAGTACACATCGTCTATCATTCTTGGCTGTCAATGCAGGGACGTTTTTGACGAGCCACCTTGTCTTGACGAGGCGATGGTGATAACAGGAATAGTACGATAAATCTCACAGGTGAAACACAAATCCTGTGCGTGCAGTGCTTGACGGCTGTGTTGCTGACCTGCTGCAGCTCACACGCTGCGGCTGCAGCCCGGCTACTGCCAGCCCTATCTTTTTAAGAGCAGTTTTCCTGTCATTTCTGTCAATAAAAATGATGACGCGATTTCCTTTTACCTTTGTGGAAAGGGAGAGAGTGAGGGAGAGGAGGAAAAAGAGAGTGCAGGGAAAAGAAACTGCACTTGTGTATATTCTTTTCATGTCGGTGGCATATCCCAAAGATATAGACATTGAAGCTGGAGTGAAAGGCTGGTGCGATGTCGATATGCCTGTCGACAGATTGTTTTCAGGTGTATTCATGCTGAGAACCATGCGCATGTTGTGGAAAAAATATGGGAGAAAAACCGAATCTCCAGATGATACCGGAATCCGCTGTGTGGCTGCCCTCGCCCCTTTGTATGGGGATCGAAATGAAAGCCAGACATTCTGCCACATACGCAATGTGTGTCTCAGCAGTACGAAGTGTGTTTGCACAATAACTTCCTGAGAACCTGAAAGAGGAACTTGTAGGCTTGTAGACTTTGTTTCATTGAAGTTTTGCTTGTGAGTTAAAATATGGATAAATTCAGTTTTACAAGCCATATTAGTAGAAATTCAGAAAAAAGACTAAGCAGTTACAGCAATAGACTGGGGACAAAACACTGTACTCAGTCTTTTTTGCTTCAGTTTGCATTTGAGCATTTTTGTCATGTCAAATTATTGTGTACAGCAGTAGAGTTTGTGCTTTTTTTGTGCAGGTGAAGAGACTTCACAGGTTCCCCTCACAGCATCCCACCGCTGGCTGTTACATCTTGTCATTCTTGCCTGTTCTCAGTCTCTTTGATGCCTGTCTTCCTTCAAATCATTATTGTTAATTATCATTTTCAGTCAATTGCATGTGCTTATATACTGTATTTTCATCCAGAACCAAAGACAATAATAGGATTTAGATTCATATTGATTATTGTTAAACTTGATGACGCAGTAGTGTACAGTACATACGTTTGTATATTTGTTTTCACAAACAGTAAATAATTGAAGACATCCTTCAGTCAACATAAACGCTGCTGTGCAACCACCACATCAGTGCACTATCTACTGATTTTTGTTGATTCCATAGAGGCCCTCTTTTTCTTTTACACTGTTGTGTGTGTGTGTCGTGCTGAAAATAACATTATGGCAGCTGAGTGGCATCACGCTGCAAAGTTTTGCTTGCTATTTCAGACTGTGTGATATAACGAGCTAAGTCCATAATGCACAGTGTGCATATGCACAGGACTTGTCTCAGCAGGGGAACAGTCAACCCCAAAGCCTACAGAGGGCTCTGTCTCCATGCATAGCGTCGTAACACACAACCACCACCATTTCATTCCTGGATGTATCAGATTGCTCTCTCTCTCTCTCTCTCTCTCTCTCTCTCTCTCTCTCTCTTTGTCTCCCTCTGAACCGTACTTGCTTTCTCTCTTTGTCTCATTCTGGAGTTAGTGAAGGCAGCCCCCTTTTTGATATGTGGGTCAGGACTCTCTGTGTTTCATTTTTATGAAAGCCAATAAAAACATGAGAGGACTCACAGGAACAGAGGGAGTGAGAATTGTTTTGTTCGGGGAGAAAAGAGGGGAGGAGAGGCACATGTCGATGCACGTGGGCCCGTAACTAATCAATCAGCGTTGTTCCTCTTGTAGCTGGTCCAGAAGGGACTCAGTGAGACACACACAGGTGCACTTCCTATGATGTTGTCATGGGGAGGTCATCAAGTAGCTCATGACTTCAAAATGGGACTGTGACATGAGGACCGAATGCATATCTGCACATAGTGATAGATCAAAAACTCGTTTGAATTATCGTCACACGTGGATGATTTTTAAAATAGCCATATGCGTGAAAAGACTGTTCTCTATAATTGCATTTTACGGCTGTTCGACATGAGGGATTTGCTATTTGATATGTAGAAAAGCTGAAAAGGTGACACGAGAAAATGTAACACTTACTTTTGCGATACACTTTTACAACATACAATATAAACCCTTCTTCTGTGGTCTTACTGTGGCATGCTTTAGCTGTGATCAATGCATTTCCACTGTGTCCTTACAAGGCATAACAGTGCTGACAACTGATTAATATATGTTCTCAAGCTCTAGACTCAGGAACATTTTCAAAAGACTCTTTATGTCCACGTGGTGCAGTTTATCAAGTATGATCAGTAGGGGATTTGTGCTATTTTCCTTACCTTTTCCTCAAGTAAAGTTCAAGAACATGAATAAATACCATCTCAGTTTGGAGTTCAGTGGTATGTTTGCACAAAAGATGCCATGCCTTATCTTGCAGAGGCACTTCACACTGCCACTTTTTTATAAATGCCACTGTCTTGAAAATGAGATGTATGTGTTTTGTACTGCCTCTGGGAAGAATGAACATGTTCTGTAAGTCTGGGTGGATTAAAATATGTTCACACCAGTTTGATATGAGGCTTAAGACTTGGTCGGACACGGTCACACCAAGTTTCACTACCAAATGTTGGACAAGACCCAGCCGCTCCCAAAAGGAGCATAAAAAGAGCTCTCGAAAGAGTGTAGCACTACAGTCCATTGGGAAAACTGCAATGCATAGTGTTTGCATTTCAACACTTAACTTGACCTAACTTAATCCGAGTAAAACTGGAGAAAGATGGCAGCAGCAACATTTCAAGTAGTCACGTTTGTTAAGCTTGCAATGACTTTTCTTCTCCTGATCATTTCTCACAATAAAAGCCTTGTTAAGGAATGAAGGATTTCTGTCCACTGAAATGCAATAAGGCTTTACATGAGAAGCAGATGCAAGTGTTCAGTATGTATTAACAGTTTAATGCAGTAACTTCCACAGGGCAAACAGGAGCAGCGGATCAAAATGAGGCTATAAATACAGTGTGTAATGCTGATGAGCCGTGGCATTACCTGTACCAACTTGTTACTGATGTGAGTCTTCTCATGTGGACTTCAGTCTGAGAAGTATAGTAGGAGCTGAGCTAATCGGCTAACTGGTCACAGATGCTGGTTCAGTCAGTGGGTACAATATCAAATCGGTTGAAGCCCGTTCACCGGACGGGACTGGCAAACCAGAAACCTACCCAACTCTAGCATGTACATAAATGGTCTGGGAGTTTCCTGGCACAGTTAAACAATGTTGTACAGTAAAGGCTAGAACTGCCATGCTGGTTAGAACAGAAACACTCCCTGAAATTTAAATTATTCTCAATGATTTATTGGTCCAGGTCTGGATTGGACAGTGTCCTGGCGCCGCCCAACACCATGGTCCACCGATTAGTGACTTCAGGGGGATGGAGAGGGATGGCAGGGGTGAAGTTGCCACCCATTATCCACCCTCAAATGCCCTGCAGAGTATAATATAATAAGAAGGAGGCAGAAACACTGTACTGTGATAGATAGCTATGCAGAATAGATTTCATTCCATGGATAAATTGCCATGTAATGTTGTCTAACATGCTCCGGCTTTCTTCTGAGGTTATCATACTTTTCCATGCTCTCCAACATATTGTAGACAGTAGAGTAAACATGTTTCTTTTTTCGTACCTGGGTACAGTGGAAGTCACTGCAGTATGTTTCCATTCACTCTTAAATTCCTAACGTTCATTTAACCGACAGCAGCAACTGTCACAGCTCAGCAAGAGTGTGACAGGCGTCTTAGCATGAAGGCTTAAGCAGTGTGTTTGTAACAATGGCCTCGAAAATATGAACAGTTGGCAACAGACAGGCAGTCTAATCCAAAGGCCTGAGGCCAGAAATAACAGGTTGGCAGCAGGTTATACACAGGCTGGCAAAAAGCAAACTGATTTTGAGCAAAGACCAAGGTAATAGATCATAGCAGAATACTAAAAAAGAACTCTACAACCAAAAGGCAAAATGGGCTTCGTTCAGGAGAGTAAGCTGACTGTGAAGCCAACAGACTGAGCTTTAATGGAGCTTTAACAGTCAGTTTAGTTAGAGCAATGGTACAATTCCAGCTGGGTCAGTGCAGCAATCAGTGCAGTCTACTCTTAGGTGTGTGCTCAATGTCTGCAACAGCGTATGTGTACATTCTCCCACAAGCTGAGTTCTCTCGTCTGAGAAGTGGGAGTCTCTTCAACACTGTAGTGAGTGCTGTCGACCGGTCAACAGCAACCACACCAGACGGCAGAAGAAGAGAGCAGCAATGAAAGGACGTACGTGACAATTTTTCGTTAAAACTTTGAATGTGGCATTGTGGCGCACACCACTACTTGGCAGGCAAAAACAGGGTTGAGGCAGGGAGGCAGAAAATTGTTGTATAACTGGCAAACAGGTTCCAGGCTGGTTACAGCCTAATAGTATAAGCAGGAAAGTAGAATCTGCATAAATTAAATAAAGATTATGTGGTAAACTGGTCCTGAAAACTCAAATTAAGTGTAGTGATAATATTAAATGACCTGCTTCAACTAACACACATTGCCGAGACCAATTTCAGCAGATGCCTGAAAGCTCTGTTGTGCACTACAGAGTTTTGCTTCCACGCAAACCAAAAAAAAAAAATCAAGACTTGATTGCCTCCGTGTGCCTCAGCCTCTAGATATGGCGGTGATGATTTTGAGGGTCAGGCTGAGTCAAATCCCGCAGAAGCCGCTTATCTGCTCAACCAACTGAAACAAAGTGATTAATGACTAATTGAGTTTTACAACATGCCAATGCGACAACAGTGACCTTGGGCTGCGGTAAACAAGCAGTACAGCAAAGTAATGCACTTACTAAAAAGTAATTCATGAAAGTACATGAACCTGTACCATTAAATGCTACAGAGAAGGTCTCTTGATGTCACTATACTGTATTTAATTAATCTCAATTCAAATGGACTTTATCGGCATGGGAAACATTTACATTGATAAAGCAAGTGTGAAATAAAAGCACACAACTTCCTGGATTTGGTCTGATTGCAGCCAGAGTGCACACTTTACCTTGCCTGCTGTTTTGCTCTCTGCTCTGCCTGTGTGTGAGTGTGTGTGTGTGTGTGTGTGTGCAGCCCCACCCTCAGTCAAACAGACACACAGGCCTGCAGACCTAGAGCAGAGGAGAGGGATGGAAATGGCGAAGTAACCTTGTTGCTGTGTTTTACATAGAGTCTTGACTTCACACTAGCATTGAATGGTGGCTACTCACCACAAAGCAATGAGAGAGATGACCCTCAGAAAACATCCCCAGCACAACAAAATGTTTCTCTGAAACAGACACCACTACTTGGTCATAAGTGATGATTGAGAGGGATTACTTCTGTACAAGTCTATTTTTTTAGGAACTTCCTGCATAGTACACCTTTATATCACCAGATGTTTGTTCTAAGTATGTGTATGTACTGATCTCAGCATAGTGCAAATACTCAGAACGAGAATGTCTGGGTGACTGACTGTCTTTGTGGTGCTTGTATTTCATTGAATGACCTTTTCCGGTCATCCTCTCCGGTTGATTTATATACAATATATATATACAATTTATTGACTAAATGCATCCATACGTGCGTCCACGTCTCGCCTGGCAGGACACTATATTGTATGTGCTCTGATAGACAATCCTATAAAAGTGTGTGCTGTCTCTTCACACATAAATCCCATCATCTATGCGAGCCCCACGGCCAAATTGAGTTAGGACACAATCAAGTTGTTCCCTAGATTGTCAGACCGCTTTCAACAAAAGTGGTCAGGCTACACTACATGTTTGGCTTTATTTAAATTACATTACCGTTTGCTAAGTTTAAGATAAATGTGAAGGGATGTCACATACAATGACTGAAGACATGTCTTTGTATTGCTTTTATGAATGATTTCCTTTAGTATTGCAACAGCAAACCTTTTCAAATGCAACAGGACGAAAACAAAGGAGGGAGATAAAACAAGGCCACAGAGTAACAAAGAGATTTCCAAGGTTTTGTATTGCGCTTGTGCATAACATATTATGGGAAAGTGCTTCTATCTTGAAACTGTAAGTGTTGGCGATAAATCACACTTTTGCAGGCGGCTGCCTTTAATCTTTTCTTATTGTCTTTATTTCATTTCATTTGACCCTCTCCCACATTGTATTGACTATATTTCATTGTTCACGGCTGCTGCACATGTGAAATTTTTGCCCCTCTGGCGGTGAAAACTGCATTACGTCCTCTACTGCTTGCTTGCTCTACTTATTACTCCTCCCTCCTCTCCCCCTCATGGCAGCATCTCATGTCTCATATCACTCATTCATACAACCCGGGCCCTCCACCTGTTTGTGCTTCACTTCATCATTCAAACCTTACTCATTCAAGATTACTCTCCCTCCTTCATCTTCCTGCTTGTCATCTTAAAAAGCCCTTGCCTCTAAGCACCAAAAATAGCTGGAAGGTTTTAGAGAATGCTTGACCACTTCCATCATAGGTTGATTTTAATCCATACGTTGTCTGAAAGGAGCTTTCAAAGATTAGGAATAGTCAAAATTGGCATGGTTCTCCCAGCACGATGACTTGTTGACATGACACACTGACTCAGAA
This sequence comes from Lagodon rhomboides, assembly GCA_039737535.1. Taxonomy (NCBI): domain Eukaryota; kingdom Metazoa; phylum Chordata; class Actinopteri; order Spariformes; family Sparidae; genus Lagodon; species Lagodon rhomboides. The sequence continues at coordinate 21,161,052 of CM077792.1, read as the reverse complement.
CGTTGATCGGCTAAATAAGGCCAAACACCCCACATCAGTCACTTATATCAATTATTATATTCCGTAGACATTAACCAAGTAAACATGTGACTCTGTGACATAGTGTGACGTCACAAAGACAAGGAATTAAAGGTGGGGACTACTGACGAGGCGTTTCAGGAGGTGTTTTATGTGGGAGAGAGGAACTTCTGTTGGTGAAGACTTTGACCTGTTTAACACTCAATATGTTTAACATGCACAAGAACAAATATAACACACTGAAGGACAGAAAAAACAAAAAAGCACAATCTCCTTCAGTTTTCACTGAATCTCATGGGAGAACATAACACTCAGGTAACAAGCAGACACACACACACACACACACACACACACACACTGCAGACATACAGCTGGAATGTCATGGCAATGTCAAGCATGTTTGCTTTATTCCAACAAGCAACGTGTCTCCATATGTCTGTTTATCAATGAGCCACCAGAGCAATTCTCAGAGGGATATTTACAGATGATGTTTTTGAGTTGAACTTTTCTTCCTCTAGCTTTTAGCCTAGCAGCTTAAAAGTTTTGCCAGTACTGTCGGTTATCAAGTTGCAGTTGAAGTAAAACTTTGGCAGCAGAAACAACTGCAGGTACTGCAAAAGAACGGCACTCACATTGACGTCTTCATAGAGAGGTACGGCTTGAAAGTCAAATGTTCCGGCTTATGAAGCAGCATGTTGTGATTGAGGTCAATATGTTCTCTGGTCGAAATGAAGAATTGATGACAAAATAATGGGCTACAAGCATATTTTCAGATGCCAATAAAATGGAACAGTACTGCTGAGATAGGCTAATCATTACAGGCTTTGCTTTTATTATTTGGAGGTTTTCCTCAGACCCCCTGGAGTCTTTTTTACCCCCTGCTGCTGTCTTTTCATGTTATTAAGTACACGTTGGTTTTACAGAAACAAAATGCTAAACAATTATCTGCTGTAAGTCTACAGTCTGGTGGTCTGCTACAAAAGCAAGAAGATGATGGATTATGTTGTTGTCGTCGCTGTCCCAAACCAACCAAACCTAAATTAATAATAAAGAAAGAGTGATAAGAGCTCAAATGTACAAAATAAAAGCACAAAGTGAAGCCATGGAGCCAACATTGTGGGGAATCCAAATGTGCTGGGTGGGTGTGACACATTTTAACAGAATATCATTTCCACGATTAGAATTTTAGCTTAAAATGACGGTTTGGCGTTAACGTTCCTTTTCATGTATGTTCCAGCTGAAATAAGAGTTACTAGGAGTATTATTATGACTTTTAGCTACAATCATCACTGTTAGAAACATTCACAGATCCTGACTTTAAACAAAGCTTGCAGATGAAATGTGCCCAGCATCTGTGGGCTGTTTGCTGGTTCATGCACAGAATTTATGCTAGCTAGCTAACGTTCAGACAGGAATTGCATGTTATGCAAATAACATTGCTGGATGTTAACCATTCATAGAATTCATATTTTCACAACACTTGACAAATCTGAACGTTTTAAAACATTTGAAAAGTAATAATCGAACTGGCAGTACAAATAATGACAACCTGTTGATTTTAGTTATGATTCTGATTTGCTCATGATTATTTTGGGGCATTGTTGTTACACGAATGCTGGGATTTGGGTGAAAACACATCAACAGTTGGCGGTGCTAATTCTCCAGTCAGGTGCCACGAAAGCGTTGCAGAAGAATGGGATGATTATTAAATGAGATGGTAATTAAAAGAGTGGCAGTTAAATATGAAACAATGGAAAACATGAGACCTTATTGATGTTTACTTCGTATAGGAATGTGATGTCATCCACCCCGCTACACAGCCAGCGGTCTCTACAGTCATTATGCCGTTGAACTCCCTGTTTCCAGGCTGATTTGTCACCCTGTCACCTCATTATGTGGCGCCTCAGTCGCACTCTTGCCTCTTTCTCTTGTTTCCCAACAAGCTAGTCTCTCTGTTTCTCAGTTCTCGTGTTGCTTCTTCTCAATTAGCCAACTCTTCTGAAGCTTCTCTATCTGCTGGCTGCATGCTTTGATGCTTCCTTCTGAAGCTTCCCCTGGCACCTTCAGTCTCTGGCCCATGTAGCTCACTGATGTCCAATACTTTCCTCTCATTTTTAATTAGCAAGAATGCTTTCCTTCTTTCTCGCTGTATTTTGTTTCCCTGTCTCTGTTAGCCACTGTGAGTTAATTTGACCAATTTACTTTCTTACACATGATCAATTTGCTCAATTTCCTGACTGCCGACATGTCGGCTTTCCTTCAGGTATCCGAGGATGTGTTCGAGGTTTTGGCTTCACCAATCAGGTTTTCCAATCACCTGGTCGATCCGGATTCTGTGTTGTGTGAAATTTGGCTCCAATGTGAGACAAGTCTTGGATTGAACTTCACCAGCTTCCTGCCTCAAGAGTCTTTTGGTTGTTTCTCAGGGACGGTGCATATGAATGACATTATGTCTGGATAGTTTGGTTGCCGTATTTGTGTACACTCTTTCAGTCTTTGCTTTTTGGCAAGTTGTACAGCGAGCATTGCACAGTCCCACTATCGTCCTCTCCAAGGAACATAAAACTCTTAATGAATGTGTCTGTCATTTCCTTCAAAAAAACATTAACATGTTCAACTTGTTAGCATGCTTGTAACTTACTTCAAGGCTAGGTCTTTTTTCATTGTTGTGGACATTTCAATTTGATTACAACTCAGATTAGGATTATTGATCAGTCTAGATCTTCAGTTATTACCTTTTAATGCTACGCTGAAACTGCTGCGGGAAGCTTGATCACTGACATTTGAGGAGGTAGTGATTTGCTAATCAAAAGGAATTATGGGGTTAGGGTTACACATCCAAGCAAAACTTTTTTAGAGATTCAGTCACTTCAGATAATGTTGTCCACAGTTTAGAAGTCTATGTAGGCTCAGCATCTCTTTCCACTCTTTATCTTTTCTATTAGTTCCTTGTCTGTGGCCTCTGTGATATGGATAAGGCCTACCGAGAGCCAATTCATCATTTCCAAACAGTATGCCCTCTCATCACAGCACTGCTCTTTTTGCTGCTGTTGCTGCTCCTCTGGCAAATAGATCCTTCAACATTTAATCAGAGTCCTTACCCTTTGATATCATATACTTAACTTTCCATTGAGCATATTTTGTCCTCTCCACATGTTTCAGAAACACTGACCGTGTGCCAGAATGATATAGTGCATAAATTGTAACACACATTGGGCTCCACTCCTGTCTGTACTCCCCCGTGAATCCAAGCTGCAGCAGCAAGACAGAATTCTGCTATGTAGAGCAGAACTCAGCAGACACACATCACTGTGACAAGGGATACACAAAATGCACAAAGCAGGAGACGCCATCATAAAGTATGGTAGTACAGAACTGTGAAAGAAAAGGGAGGGGTGGTGGAGGGACAGATGGTGGCCTCATTGACTTAATCAACATAATAAGTGAGTTGTCTGAATGATTTATGATTGTTATAGTCAGCCAGTCACATGTGCAAGCCTATTACAAATCCTCCACCCCTGTTAGTATCTGAAGATATTAGATTTTGTCTAAATTGATCCTGCTGACATCTCGTATGTATGTGTATGTATGCGGACCATTCTCGGAGCGGCTGCTGCAACAATACGCTTCCACTGTAGGCTAATCAATAAACCTGGCCACACCAGGCATGAGAGCAGCATATATATATATATATATATATATATATATATATATATATATAGTGTGCAGGGCCCTTTTTAACAGAATTATGTCAAACAGTGTCAATATTTCTGTAATTTAAACTACTTATATACAGAAAATGACTTGAGCTCATTTTGGCTGCTGGGCTAACGTTTGCCAGAGTTAACTAAAGTTATAATGTTACAGGCTTACGGAACATACAGCTAATCAAGATATTGATGTGATTAGTTTATAAGTGTAACTGAGGTACTGTGACAATTATTTACCCTCCGCATGTTTAGCTACCATATCATACAGGAAAATGCCATGCACCCATGCAAGTATTTATTTGTTGCTCCCAGCATAACTCGGTACTCACCAGAGACTCTGGTTCTCTCTCCTCCTTATCCCCTGCCCTCTGTGTAATGTAAAATCATGAAGTAAAGTACATTTCCCCTGAAGCTCCAGCCGGCAGTCAACTTTACGGTACGTAAGCACTTAAAAATAGATGTCATTTCTGGGGGTTTCTGCTGCAGTCAGGCTAATAAACAGGAGTGAAAATAAAACCACTTTGAATCCCAAAAGTTTGAAAGGCAATTTGAGCTCTCTGAAGGTCTGAACACCATAACGGTGTCTAGTGGTGATGAGATGACGCTAATTATATACTCAAATGCAATTATTTTTATTTTTTATTTTTTCTATTGTTCCTATTGCTTGCTAGCAAGGTTCACCCAGTACACATACTGGTGAGAGTTACTAAACAGGAAGTTCAAATTGGACTTACTGGGACACAAACGGGTCCGTCCGTCAGTAAGTCCATCAAAAAGTTTTGCATCCTACTGTTTTTCCCACTGTTCCAGCTAATGGAGTAACAAGCTCTGCTTTGTACAGCATGTCCTTAACCTAGTGATAAATTAAACACAATATATTCCTTATGGATGATGCTTCCACACACACTCTGCAGCCTTCACACCCTGGCGACAGCATGTCTAGTCATGAATGTTATGCTTCAAAGACACAAAGGGAACATAGTGTTTCTTCTTGGGACTTTTGCCCTCACATTGTGGATGACCATTTCATTCAAGCAAAACAGAACAACAGACAGAGTTGAGTGTGAATCAGCAAATCTTGAGGCTAGTTTTCACAGTGTAAAGGGAGAAGCTGTTAGCGCACGTGTCAGTGCAACGTTTTCCCAGAAACACCTTGGGGGCTTCAAAGTATCAGTATGCGTTCACACTCCCTCCTTTCTTTGTTGCTGTTTTTTGTCCTGGGAACAAAACTTAAAACGTTTGGTAGATGGCCGTGTTGGCTCGGATTGGAAGACGGAGGTACCCGTGAGTGGTTACTCGGCGTGACAGCCTGCTATTTATATGCATCTGTGACCCTATAGTGAGGGCAACATGGGAGCTGAGGGTTCAAGTCATCAGTTATTGTTAGTTGCCCCTCTTGCCGGCTTGATTATTGTTCTCTCAACCTCTTTTGTTTTATCCACTCCTCTGATCCCATCTCTCTATGTCTGGGCCTCTGGAAAAGGACCGAGAACAGAGACAAATAATGTTTGGCCCTGCGGTAAATGGGGGATGAACAACACTGGAAAAGTTCAAGACGGAGTAAGTGAAGCAAAGGAAGAAGTCAGGAGGAAGAAAAATAAAAGCACCAATAATCGTCTTTACTGAAGTAGCATTACTCCAAGTCCAGGCCCAAAAATCAAATTTATCATGAACTCACAGAAATGTGCGGTATCCTTAAATGTAGCTCAGAGTTTACAGAGTCAGCATCGCTTTGTTTACACGATTGGTTGCCCATTGTTAAAGTTTAATCCAGCGATTAATCCAACTATTATGACCACTTCCAATCAGGGGCCTCTTTATAAAATATCACACCACCTTTAAACAGGTACATGTCCGACGTGCTCCTCCTGATTGAGTGGTATGCATGTGCAGCAAGAAGCCACTGTATAAAAGCCTAACGGCTTGTACACGCTACTCGTCTCGATGAGATTCAACGGTTCAACATAGGCGGACAACATAGGCCTTTTTGAAAGCTCCATTAGAAACGTTGAAACACACAAATGGAATTAACTAAATGAGGAGCACGTCGGTATGAGTCTAAAGAGGCTGACCCGATTAGTTATTCTCTCCATTAAGACCAAAGGAAGCTGGAACTGGAGAGCATTGTTTATGATGTCTGCAAGCACACTGAATGCCCCTCCGACAGGTGAGTAAACACTGTTATGTAACTTCTCTCTTCGGGTGTGAGCATGCAAAGAGAGGGAAAAGATGAAAGTGAGTTTTTCTGTGGCGTATGACCTATTCTCAGCTGCGGCTTTGTAGTGTAATGCAATTAAGGACTGGATTTGTAAATAGGTGAAGCCTGGAACAAAAGGTCCCTGATGGGATAGCAATAGTTTTACTATGCCTTTAATTTGGGCATTATGATGTTTTAAGCATTGCTGGCAACAGTAGTTACTTTAGTCAACCCACTATAAAAGATTCAACGAATTATTAGTCAACAGTCAGTCAGTCGAATCTGTACAACAAAAATGATGATTATTTTCATCACTGGTCAATATCTGGAGTACGGCTGATTACAAAAAATAAATGTATGCTCTGTAAAACATAAAAAAAACTGAATTGAAAAGAGAGAGAGAGAAGAGCACAAAATATTATTAAATGGCAAGTTTTGCCTGTCTAACAGTGTTTCTTTTCATTTTACTTTAATGTAACAATCAAAGAAAAAAACCTGAAACCATCTTGTGTTTTACATTTTTTAGTTGAAAAAATTACTTTTCAAAATTGTTACTGCTATAATAATGATAATAATAATAATAATAAATATAAACAGCCTGTCTTCCAGCACACTTAAAATGTTTTTCATTTCAGATTTGTGTTCCATGTGCACAATAAGATGTGTTTTTGTTTTCACCTTTCCTGGTACTAAAAATTGAAAGGCCTGACTGATCTTTACAGCCAGTCTGTGAATGAATGAACAGATAACACTCTCTTTTTTCTTCCATATCTTTCTATGTGTACCTACGTACAGTAGGGAGATACTTATACAGTAAATCTTTCCTTCACCCCTGCGGCTGCAAAGGCTGCCTAAACCCTTGAGCTTCACACCTCCAGAGAGGTTATAAATTGGATCCCGTGGATAATGCGCAAAGGAGAGATTATCCGGGATTACAGCATCACAACTGCAGTGCTATGTAGAGGCCCTTCTATGTACAGTGCTACAGTAAAGAAAAAAACTTCACTTAAAGGTCCCATTTGTAGCAAGTGAGATTTCCTTGTCTTTTTTTAACATCTAGGTACTGTAAAAATACTGTGAAAGTAACAAAACAATCCACGGAGAGACGCACACAGCTCAATATTCATAGACAGTGCCCTTTAAATGAGCTGTCAGGGCGTCCATAAGGTTGTGAAGTCACAACTATACAGTCACTGCCCTCAGCAAGGCGCCCAGCACGGCCTTGGGTGCACAAACACTGGCGGAGCTGACGTAGTAAAACAAGAGACAGACATCAGAAATGAGCGCTCAGACAGAGGGTGAATGGAGGTGCTGCAGCAATGTACAGTATAAGAAAAAACTTATGTTTAAGTATGTAAACAACTTATAGTACACACCCAAAATCAAAGTATGAAGCAGAAAATGAGCCTTAAATGGCTTTGAACTCAAAAATGCTGAGGAAGTGTTGCTTCTACCTTCCTGCTGATCAGCATGCAGACTTGGCTCGGAGGAGGCAAGTCTGACATTTGTTGTGACTCACAGGAGAGAGGAAAAGAAACATTTGCTGCGCTGGGAAATCAAAATGACACCACGGACCCCAACGAAGTGGACATGCTGTTGGTCCTACGAGTTCGACTGATGTCCCCTGTGTCTTACTGCATGAAGACAAACTATCTCCCCGTCCTGCTATATATTCTCCGAATACATCTGTGGTTTTCAACACAACTTTTTGTTTTTCTCTCTCAGTTAAAACTAGGTATCTTCACCTTCCTAGCGCTCCCTCATCTTAGACAGTATCAGCAGAGAGCAAAATATTTTTTTCAAATCTATGAAGGGCTGACCCTGGAGCAGCGATTATATCCTCTATTTAATCCATTGTCCTTCGGTGACAGCACAGCTGGATCAGCCGTTCTAAGGAAGGCACATGACCTTGTTTTTGCCCTTGTGTCATCGGCAAGCAAGGTGTTCTATTTCTTCACTGACCTTCATTGATTGCTGTGACGACGAAGTGACCCTTTGGCCCAGTCAGTGAAGCTATATCGCCTTTTTCTTCACTTAATGCCATCTTGTCTATGGTTAACATGTTTCAGAACAAGCTGCTACATTTCAATACAGGGGCATTGATTCCAGCTTCATTGTTAGCACTGATGCTATGTGACCAGTGAGGCAGTCTCTTTTATTTCAGCTCCTCTGAGCTATTCTGCCAGAGGAGATACTCCTTACAAGAACTGTGGTCATTTCAATCATTTCAATAAATTCCCAAAAACTAAATGTTCAAGTGACAGAGCTCTGTGGCAGTTATTAGCAGTCCCAAGCTCCCAGCTTACAGATGTGTCAGCACGGCCAGAGAGAACCAACACAACGTATGAATGGTATCGTCCTTCTTACAACCTTATGAGGTGGAATGGAGAGCAGAACAACCCTATCTAAAGGCTAAAAATGTTAATTCATATGCATAATGAGCTACTTACCTCCTTAATAACTCAATTCCTGCCCTAATGCTCTAAAAAAAAAAGAAACAAGACAGCACTGTTGCCACTCATGGCTAACCTCTGCTTAGCCTTAGCTATCGCAGGGGTGAGAGTGTAATGGCTACTGCGTAGACTCTGTAACCACTACCTCGCAGGAGGCAGAGTTGCTTTCCAAGCAAACCCTTTTCCAGCCTTGGCCTAGGGCCAGAAGTCTGTCGATCAGTATGCTGCGGTGCCCTCTTCCTTGTTACATGAACAGCATCAGCTGAGCTGTCCAACATTTTTGAAGAAAGGTTAATCAATTCTGCCTTTTCACTGCCTTAATCGTCATGCCAAAGAGGAGTAAGGAGTTGATCGTCTCCATTTCAGGGGACACACGTGGGCTCAACACTTTCTTACATATTGTGAGGAGCAAGAATACTTTTCTTTCTTTTCTTTTCTTCTTTTTAAAAATAAATCACCCAAGTGAGCACAAACCAGGATTTAAACAGTGATTTCTAGGTAAAAACTGGATGATGTTCGGTCTGATCCGTAGTCCAGCAACATTAAACAGCTTTAACCAAGTATCCACAGGCTTGTATAGGAAACTGAGAGAAACAAGGAAGGTCCCATTTTTCACATCACGTTATGATCGCTCACATTTGGCCAATAAAATAGAGATTAATACACGTAAATTGCCACAAATTGTTACACAGAGCCTCTTAAGGAAGAAACTATTCTTAATGTCAAGTTCAGGTTCCTCACAGCCTGAGGAAAGAAGCTGCTCTGTAGTCTGGTTGTACGGCAGCAGAAACTTCTTGTCTGTATTTGTCAGACAGCAGCAGGGTGTGGCCGGGGTTGATGTTGTCTTTTTGTATCCTTTGGACTCTGTGCAGACACCTCAACTCGCTGATGATGCTCGGCCCCCCAGTGTCTTCCAGCCTATCAGCTCCGTCCCTGTTCCAGGTGTTTTTTCGCTCATTACCCCCACCCATGTTTCGCCGCCTCTCTTCACCTGCACTCTGTACCCTCATTAGTTTAGTTTGTATTTAAGTCAGGTCTTCCGTTTAGTCTTTGTCAAGTCATCTGTTGTGTTTGCCTGATGTTTCCTTGTGCTTGCCTGTTCCTTGTGTGCTGCGATCAAGAATACATTTTCATCTGTTGCACTTCCTGCCCGCTGTCTCTTGCATTTAGGTCGACCCTCTCTGCTCTCATTGTGACAGCGCGTTGTTGAATAATATTGCCTTGAAGCACAACTGCTGATTGACCCTACGTTTTCTTCGGCCAGAGCCCTCTGCACGGGGTCCCCTGCTGCACCAATGTAGTGATGTCTCTGAGGTTAATGAGGCTGTGTTTTTTTTTTTTATGTAGTGCTCTCATCTGTCTGTACATGGCCAGAGAGACGGAGACAGAGAGTGTTCTAATGTTCAAACATCGGCTTTGTCCTTGTGGCGCTTAACTTTCAGGCCTCCTTTGTAGAGACCTAAAGATTATGAGGGCATGGTAATTTACATCTCTCATCAGAACAGTTCAACAATGGCTTATGGTTTTGGCGAGCTCGGGGCTTCTGAAGTAAGCTTAGCTACTTCATCTGAGTTGTATCACATAGCTTCAGCCTCTCCCTTTTCACTCCTGTTAGCCCTTCCTCCTCCTCCCTGACGGGCTCACTGATGGATCACTGCTTTAGCTCCATTTCAGATGTACTTGGCCGGCCGTGCCATATACCATTATGTGAGCTCACGCTTGGGAGTGCAAGTACATGTGTGAGACAGAAAAAGTATAAATGAGAAGAAGTGAGCAACGTGGTGGTGAGCCAGCTGGCAGAGGGGTCACGGTGAGATGTTTGATGAATGTGTTCCTCAGACTCTCTGGCCTTCCAAGCCGATTAAAAGGTCAATGGACCAGCCTTCTACTCCCCCCGGGGACTAAGTAGGCCGTGCTGCCCGCTCACACCGGCTGCAATAATCATTCATTGATGTCTTTAGGCTGCGCTTATGTTGAAAGTATACCTTGTCGGTGTGTGGTTTCTTTAGTGGCTCGAAAGAATATTAAATCATTTGGCAAAGTTTAGTTGCATTGTTAAGCTGGAGGCTAAAGATATTCAATAATAAACAATCCCGACTTGAAAATAAAGCTTTCTTGAGAGAAGGAGTGTGCTGTTTGTGAAGAGAAAGAGCTTTTCCTTCTTTTCAAGGCAACAAAAAAACAGTGTTAAAGAAATGAATCAGTATTTATGGCACAGTGTAGAACCTGAAGGACTGCCATCCGTTTCTGTGTGTGATGCTTTCAAGGTCATCCATTGTGTTCCCGAAAACAGCAAACAATGGAAAATACACCTGAACCACCGCTTCCTCTGCTGCTTACCAGCATGACACCTAGCTCAGCTGACAGCGCCGTCAATAGCAACTGAAGTGAAGAGTGATGCTTCACATTGCATCAGGCTTTTTTTTTTATTATAGAACAATCACAGAGCAAACTTGTTTAATTGTTTAATCATAATAATGTTTTTAAGGAAAAGAGAAACTTCTGCATTCTGCGACTCTCTACAAGCCCTGTCGAAGTATTGCTTTTTTATTATTTACATCTGATACATAACAGTGTTATCGATGTGACCTTCAGTGCAGCTCTACACTCCTTCACCTACATGTATGTTAAATGGCGGTCCCCTATAAACCTCCACCCTGCACAAAACTTCAGCCAGGATTATTTTCTATTGCGCAGCGGCCTTGCTTGTACCACAATCATGTCACACACGCCCCCCCTCCGCCCCTGTACAGCATCTCTAGCTCGTCCGTGCATCACTGAGCACCGTTCTAACAGCTGCCAATGTGAGGACGCTATTATCTCTCAATTATTTTCCGTCACTTTGATTATGTTATTTGTCATTCACTCAGACGCTGGAAAAGACTACACAGTGCCACAGAGCCCGGCCTCATGCTGCTTGTCATCTCGCATTTATTGCCACCATTAGGTGGGCTGATCCACGTGGCAGTGGCAGATATCAACTGGATCATGTGATCTGACCCAATAGGTTATAAACTGCAAGTGGTCCCTGCTCGGATATTCATAGTCAATACTGTCCATATAAGTGATATTAATACAAGTAACATAAAAAAGTAATTTGTAGCACTGAGACTGAAGGCGTCATTACTGCACAATCAATGTGACAGATGCAGTGATCCATCCTCGTGCTTCCGCTGTTGGATGTTTAATAAATGTGGTGATGTAACTTTCATTATTAAGGGAAAGGCTGACTGTTCGGTATGAATAGGGTGATGAAGTAGATTTAATATAACTGTATCATAACTAGATGGAGATTAAAAGGAGGATGTTATACAACAGACTGAGAGTTCACCATACGGCTGACCACACAGCCATAACAGACTAATGCTGTCTTTTTAAAAAAATATATATATAATTTTACTGTAATTATTTTACTTTCACCTATATTTAATAGAATACTAAATATTAATTCAAAATTCAAAATAAATTGCCTCAAATGATGTCACCTGAGTCAGCGACTCAAGGCTGATGACTACAAAAATGAAAAACAAATTGTGAGGTTTGGTAAATAGATGAGCATACCTGAGACCTGCACTAAGAGGCAGGATTTGTGTTTAGGGAGGTAACTTCCACGTTGACGCTGTGTTTCCTGAGTTGAGACAGTGGCTGACTTCTTACTAGGGTACATCGATATGGTTACTTACGTTGCGCTGCTCCGGATACGATTACATTGGAGGTCACAGATCAGCGTGTGTAAAAGCACTGCCGACCGACCAATCACTCCTGTGCACAATGACTTTTGTAGAAGATCCAGTCAAGCTTGGTGTGCGAATCGAGAGGCGGTCTCTTTGGAGGGCAGTGATCGGAGACATTTCTTCCCCTTTTTTTCTTTTCCGGCTGGCTGTTAGCAATGTCAAAGCGATTTCATCAAGGGCGTCACTTTGTGTCGAGAAGTGGTGGGGACATGAAAGCTCAGATGAAAACACATGTTTAAACAGTCTCCAAAATATGATGTATAAGACAAGCTAATAGAGAGATCATACAGTAAGTGGTCAGAGAGGATTTTTACGGTATGGATGTCCAATATTATGTTTGCGGATATTACAGCATACCACTTCTATTATCCAATGGACATTAACTGTTTTCCTGCACATGTTGGGCTTAGCTTCAGTCTCAAGGCTACTGTCCATATTTGGTTCTTTGTTAGAGTTGTGTCTAATTTCACACCAGAATATAGCAGCAGCCAGTTTCCACTGCAGTGCTAATGGAGGACAAAGCATTAATTCTCATGTGTTAGTCAACATTCAGTAGTTTTTAACATTACAGTACATTTTTAACAAATTGTGCTTTCAAAGGTTCATATGTAAGAATCTTAATTCTTACATAAAAAAATAAAAAATAAAAAAACACAACGATCAACAGAATGTGAACAGCTTTTTGCAGTTTTAGCGGTTACCCTGGTGATATGCTGCATTTGTTTTGGGAATGAATTTGACAGCTAGCCAATTTTTTGTCCAGCAATGGGGGAAAAGGACGTGTCCCTTCACGTCCCCCAAAGTAAATGACAATTATGGACGACATTGTGGCTTGTATACCAATAACATACTACGACAGAGATGGATTGAAACTCTAAAGCCTTTTATTTGTATGTATAAAAAATGAAAATAATCCCACATACTGCTTTGATTTATGTTTTCTATTTTTCATCTGCCGATGAAGAATGAGGTTTTGACAAGGAAGAGGAATGTATGGAATAAAAAAGATCATTCTGTTTCAGCTGCATCAATTTTGATTCTGAACTATCCATCGTAGGTCAGAGAGTATTTTAGGAGTGGAATGCAAGATGTAAGCTTCATGTATGTGCAGATATGAATTCTCTTCTACTCTGTTTTTGTTTTTGCTGTCGGCTGATGGATATCTTGTCATTGCTTCTTCACACACTGCAAAGAGCTTTGCATTAGCATCGTCACATACCATTCTATTCTTTTACCTCTGAGAAGTCTATACTGTGACTGGAATTAGAAATATTAAATCAAAGGGAAAAAATGATTTTCACAACCTCTGATGAACCCATCTTTACATTCATTTAAGAAAGTGAGGAGGGGGAGAAACAGATGGAGGAGGGGCAAAGAGTAAACTGAACGTACACTGAGTGGGCCGTTGAGCATAAAGGGAGAGTATGGTAGTAATTAAAAGTGTGCGTATGATTTAGCCTTAGGTTTTAGTCAGTTTAATGAAAAATGGTAATTTGATTCAAGAAAATACAACCATATTACTTTTAACCTTAACTCCAGACTTGAGGTGTTTCAGTTCCACCCTGCGTTCCTCGAGTATAATCAGCTGCAGATTAATTTCAGAAGCGCAGGTAAAGCAACATCTGCAGGCATTGTGCCGGTGTCGAACCAAAAAGGCGTGATGCATTTTTAGCAGCCTTTTCAAAGCTCTTTACAGAGAGGAGAAATTCAATCAATCATGCAACCATATAGGTGTCGGCTGGGGAACGCACGTGTGTGACACGGACATATTTCATAGGCTTTTTTCTCTCTCCATCCCAATTACTCCTTCACGCTATAAACACGCATACTGATGTATGGATGTTTATCACATGCATCTCTGGATTAATTCCGTCCAGCAGACACTGCTTGGTGGCCGATCGCTGTAGGGCACCAGCTGCTTAGAGCGAAATGTAAAGCGCGTGCTAGGACAGCGCCACAACCCGCTTCCATCTCGCAGAAGCTTCTCACAGAGGACTCGATTTAATTATTCCACATTTTCCATTATAATTCAACGAGCTGCGTGATAGGAAAGGTGCAAATAGCACCGCACCAGCCCCGCATGTAAGTGTGAACAGGACACATGAAAATGTGCTGCAGTATATTATTATATATGTCCTCAAAATGATTGTGGCTGATTGAAGTGACAGACACCGTGAGGCCACTCCGAGGATGTGATGACCTTTAATACACAGATGGATTCTGGGACTTTAATCATAATGCGAGAAGCTTAAACTGCGCCGAAGAATCTGGAGCAATAAGCCCTATCTTAACTGCCTCAATCACTTACCTCCTGCTACACCAAGCTGGTGTCGAACTGCCACATAGTCAAACAGCTCGAGGGATGTGGGCCGAGTGTTTGTGCCCATGTGTGTGTGATTTCTGCTTCATTGGGGACGGATTTCAATTGCATCACACAGTACAGTGTGTCATCGGGGCCAGGTTTAATGCCTGTTACTGGGATGGACGTGGTATAAATAGGCTTGATGGCTGCATTGAAATGATGTATTCTAAACAACCTTTGTCAGCCTGTAAATTGGTTCTACTACGACTGAAAGAATCCTGCAGCTCCTCATTCATGTAGGTATTTTATTTTGCAGTTAGCAGAGATTGCCCGCGCTCGCCACATCGTAAATGGCTGCGGGTATCGAATTCATGCTAACAGGTCGGCAATCACACTGGCACACGGGGCTCAAATGAAATCCTATTACGCTGGAGATTGAAATCTATTCGTCACAGTCAAAACCCTATCTGTGCAATACAGATGCAGAGGTATGCACATGCATGTGCAGGCTTGATCAACTCATAAACCAGACCTGAACTGATGCCATGAGGTTTGATAGTCCACCTATGAGTTAAGGCATAGGTTAAAAATGATCTAATGTGTGTCTGAAAGGATTTTTACAGGAAAAAGTAGAATCACCACATTAAAAATATGGCACCTAATCTCTCCCTCATTGACAATTCAAGAATCTATACACCGATCAGGCATAACATTATGACCACCTGCCTAATATTGTAAAGGGTTCCCTTGTGCAGCCAAAACAGCTTTGACCTGTCAAGACATGGACTTAAGACCTCTGAGGGTGTCCTGTGGTGTCTGGCACCAGGGCGTTTTATAGTGGATCCTCTGGGTCCTGTATGTTGGGGGGTGGGGCCTCCATGGATCAGACCTGCTACCAGCACGTCTTGCAGATGCTCGATCAGATCGGGATCTGGGGAATTTGGAGGCCCGGTCAACACCTGGTTTTAATGTTGCGGCTGGTAAATATGCAAATATTTTCATTTCTGAAATTTGACTAATGGTCACAAGGGGGTTCACTGTAACGTCTGTTTTCAGTGTAGGTGCACTGAAGACTTCAGGTTTCCACATCACACGTGTGTATGATGAATATTGGACCAGGATTGGGTGCCACTATTTGTGATGTCACGTAAGCCTGCCTCTTAAAATCACATTTTCGGTGAGCACGGAGAACATTTGCACTTTCAGCAAAGAAAACAGCCATCTAGTGTCAAACATTAACACTCAACCATAGGAACAAGAGAGAAAACAGATCTTTTACTTGAGGGGAACTTTTGGTTTATTTTACTATGTAGCAAAAGCGCACAGGTGGTACTGCAATATGAGTTTTGGTTTGTTTTGAATGGTAAAGAGTACGGTCATGTCCATCTATGGGTAAATTATTTGAAGTCTAAGATTGAAACTGTGTTCTCATGTGTCTCGTCTTTCCTTTCAGTTCCTCCCTCTGTGATTTTCCCTCCTCCAAGTGTTTTTCCGTTCCTTTCCCTTCACCTGTCCTTTTTCCGCCTCACTCCACCTGTAACTGATCCCCTCGTTAGTGTATCCGTATATAGTCTATGTTCTCCCTCGTGTCTTTATCAGTCAGATCGTGTTTCTGACCCACGTCATCGCCAGCATGTTCTCCAGTGTCTCCTTGGTCTCCCCCTGGTATGTTTCTGGTTTTTGTTCCTTGGTGTTCTCATTGATTTGTACTTTGCTTTTGTTTGCACTTTGTTTTCATCCCTTTTTGCTGTTACTTTGTTTTTTGTCCTGGTGACTCATTTTGGTTTATCTGGATTTCTCGTTTTTCGTTATCATTCGTCGTTGTTTAATAAAAGCTCGCCTTTTGTCTCCCCAATCCTGCCTCCCGTGTGTTTGTGTCTGCATTTCGATCCTCCCTTTCCCCCGTAATTCTAACACTACTTGCATGTGAAAAGTTGTTGTTGAAATTGAGTCACAGTCACACATACGCTCGTAATCATGAAGTCAGTCTAACATTTAATCATGTGGTTAGTTGTGTGAAACAAGTGATGACAGCTGTGTTCATGAATGGCAGTGATGTGCACATCTTTAATGGCCTCAGCGCCGAATGATGCGTGAAGATTCTCAGTCATTCATTTAATCGTGTGTTTGGTCTCGCTGGCTGCATAAACTGTACGCTCTCCTCATCACCACTTCCTTATGTCTGGATTATGCCGGGTGGTTGCATCTGCATGTTCTTCAGTGAGTGAGCGCTTTTGTCACTTTTCCGCAGGGCCCTAAGACAACCTCTGCCTCCCCCAAACTTTCGTCATCCTGCAAAGTTTTATAACTCCACCAACATTTTCCTGCTCTCTGGGGTTGGAGGTGGATGCGGTGAAGAAATATTTGTCTATCTCGACATCTCCCCATGTTGCTAAATATCTATCCTGCAGGCGGCGAATGTGACTCAGCCCCTGACTGATAACTCAAATCGAAATCCAACATGGCAGAAAACCCTATTGACAAACTGTCACCTCTGAAATACATGCTGACCCATCATTCTGTCCAAGCCAGCCATGTGCTATTGTGTGCCGGCGCAGGGGGGCTCGTTTGTCCGATAAATTGTTTCATGCGGCACTCACACATTTTATCAAAGTGGAATTGCTGTCCACAACACAATTTTATATAGAGTGATGATTTGTGACGATAGTTGATCATTTATAGAAATATTTGAATACATTATATCAGCACGAGAGAGCGCAGGATGTTGGTTGCTTGCAGCTCAAAGTTTAGATCACCTTTGCTTCAGCCTGCATTTGGTTCCAAACACACTCAGTACTTTGAACATTAAATCAAGCTGACACTTGAGGAACTTAAACATGCTTTACTGTAAATGTGTCTGACAAGGTCATCAGAGTCAATTCCCTGGCATTTCAAACCAAGCAGGTGATAACAACGTCATGATCTGTAGCGCCTTGAGGACAAAGCAAACAAATGGCTACTCAATAACCTGTCCGATCAACAAAAATCAACATGTCGACCTTTGACCTTCATAATGTCCCATCACTGCTTAGAAGATCAGGACACCAGTGTCAGTCTGTATGTCTTTTGCTTTGTGAGGAGAGTCGGGTTAGACAGCCAGACCTTCTGGAGGAATAAACACACGGAGTTAGAACTGGATTTTGTTCATATCCAGAGTGGTCCGGTATTTTTAATTAAAAGATCTCAGTGATCCTAAGACTATGTGTTTAAATATGCATATGTATCTTGGTACGTATGCTTACTTTACAGTGCATGCGCAGGGGCGTATGGACATCCTCAGCAGGATTTCTGCACTGACCCTCCAGAGGGTCTTAAAATAGAATGCTAACCCTTTTAGCTAAGCAGCTACATTGCAGATTTTGGCTTTTAAAAGCTTTTAAATAACGTCTTTTTCAATATCTGTTCAGGTTGTTTTATATGTTTTAAAAACAGTCCCCATCTTCTTCAGCTGTTGATAATGCTTCAACATTGTTCTGCTGTGAAGCTCCAGAAATGTTTGATGTTGATCATGACACTTTCCATTGGCATCGGTGTGTGTAGATAATGACTGCAATTTAATTTCTGGGTGAACTTCAGTGGTCATCTGCAATGTTCTGTAGGTTTTTAAACTTAATCCTAAAGCCTGTTCCCAACCCACATAATATCAGTGGTAGATTCAAACTTCCCTCACTGGTGATAGCTCACTGGAAATCTGCTAGATTCCTGCTGGAACAAGTTATAGAGTAACAATGTTTTGTTTTGATGTAGCAGAAAAGAGCATCTTCACTTGCCAGGTTGCTGGAGAAGTTAATCAAAGTGGTGAACATGAAGGCAGACGATGCTTGACAGATGAACGGTGTTACATAAGTGAACCTTAATTATCGCTCTGCTGATGTTCTTTGATGCACATCCATCCTAAAAATACACTTTTATTTTTCTTTGGCTTTGCTTGGCTAAAAAGACAAAACTGTAGTTGCTCAGGGATTATGTAATGTTCGGCGTCCGTACAAACCGAATATGAGATCAGAGTGTGATCAGACATCAATCACAATTTCTGATGTTGAAACTTTTGTGCAGTAAAAATAATAATTGTGTAGCAAGTCACAAATTGAGTGCTGCATTTTGGAGAAAACAGTCACTTTAGAGCTTCAGAGTTTGAGGTGACCTCTTTGGAAAATTACCCATGACAAAATGTAGGTTTGCTTCCAAGGCCTGCTTATCAGAGCATGTGCCTCTCAATTTATCCTTATTCTCTCTCTATCTCTTCTCCCCTCACTTCCCAGACTTCTCAAACTATTTTCTGGCACCTTTGTCATGTCTTTCTTTCATCTTTTACAATTTGACTCTAATCAATCAATGTGGAACTTATCATATTAGATAGGGCTGCAATTTGGTTTAACACTGACACTGACATTGATAAGATTATCGTGTGCCAAAGAGGATTTTAGGAAAACTTAATTATAAGTCAATCTGACCCGAACTCAAGAAAGGCCGTAAGGACTATTCAGTACAGTATTCAATAGATAAACCTACATTCATTAGTAGTTAGAGGTGTGCATCTCTCCCTTATACGATGACAGGGGACGCATGTAGATTTTAAAACAGATGGTTTGATGCAATCTAATACAGTTCTTAACATTCGTGTTATAACTTGGGGTTCTCTGGTCTTTGATGAAGTATATCTGATATACTTCATAAAAGACCGTGTGTGTGTGTGTGTGTGTGTGTGTGTGTGTGTGTGCAAGTGGGAATAGCATCCACATAATTACTCCTTGTTGCCTGCACGTGTTTCATCATACAGTCTCTACAGGTGAGTGTTAGCATCGTGCTACCGGTGATCTCTGTTCTACAGACCGTTAGATCAGACTTTCATTCAGTTTTCCGTTTTCTTTTAAAATCCAAATGTCTCCTAAACTTTAGACATAAAGGTGCACTATGTAGTTTTGGGAATGGAAAGATCTTCAGTGACAGATTTTTTTTTTTTATGCCTAAACAAACTATAGAAACAAACTTTGTTTTCATGACTGAATAAACTGAATAAAACACACTGACTTGAAAGGACAGCACAATTTCACCCTGCTTTGCTTATATGTGGCGGACCCTGCCACCTTTTATAACTTCAAACAGTGTTCTTGGACCTTATTTTCTTCTGAGAGCAGCTTGTTTATTCAGTTATGTTTTTTTATTATAACATCCTTAATGTTGTAAATATTAAAATTCTAAGTTTGAATTTCTTTGCCAAAACTACTTTAATGGGGCACTGTGAATTGTGTCAGCGCTGTAGGATGTTATTTTTGTTTATCCCCCGCAAGCATGAATCCAATAAGGACGGGGGCGGCTCGCTGACATAACTCTCGAGAGTCTCGCTCTGAACTTTCACCCTAAACAAGATTTGGAGACGCTGTGCAGAAGAAGCAGCTAAGCAAAGCCTCAGTCACCCAATTAGTAACTTTAAAATCCCAACATCGACCAGTCCATAGCACATTTATATTGATGCAGGGCCGGAACATTGATGTACTCCCATCTCTGATGTTAAAAACTGATTTCCAATTCATATCTGTGAATCTTTACGGTTGAAGTAACAGCATCTTATTTAGACAGTGTATGTTTTAATGTGGTAAAGCTGCAGAACATATTCCGAAGACATTCTCAGTAGTTTGGGGGAGAATGTATTCATGTGTCATGATGTGTGTGTGTGTGTGTGTGTGTGTGTGTGTGCGTATACAACGTGTATGTACTTGCTAGTATGCCTGCATGTGACCATGTATATGCGTGTGCGCTTCGACTTGCATATGTGTGTATGTCACTATAAGTAACATCTCCGTCTGTGTTCCTGTGAACACAGTTACATAATCAAAACCCCAACAGAGAGGAATAAAAAAGAGGGCAAAAACATTAGAGAAGTCATTGTGAGATGAGGCTTGTTCTCCTCCTGGCTCAGACCCCTTAACACGGACGGCAGTTACTTAAAATAGCCCCCAGTGTTGTTATCTGCACTAGAGAGTCAACAGCATCTCACAATGGATTGAGGCCAGAGAGAGAGAGAGAAAGAGAAATCAGTAGCCTAATGTGGGACAATCAGATTAGTCGTTGGCAAGATGCTAGGCTGTAGCGCTGTGTGTGTGCGCGTGTGTGTTTACAGCATGTGTGTGAAAGCAAAAAACATGAACAGGGCTAGTAATTAAATCCTCAGGCTTTTTCAGCAGCCACCAAAATGTGTCTGTATCACCAAGTATGGATGACAGCGACAAAATTTCCCAACCAACTGATAAGCTCGCAACACTGGTAATATCCAGAAAACTGGGCTTTTTACAAGAAAAGGCGCCTGATATATGCAGAACACTGTTTTTATTTACTGCTAATGCAACCCGAACATTTCCTGCTTCACATTGAAAGCATCGGACTGGCAAAACGCAAGTGGCCTTTTTTTTGTTTTCAAGTAGGCTAGTCACATGGAAAATGTGTTCAGTGAGTTTAGCACTAAACGCCGTAGTTCATCAGTAGTGTGTTTTGTGGGAGTTATGGAACAAGAAGGGGCGGTCACACGAACAAGCTGCACACCTCCAACTTCTCAGCGAGCATGCTGACCGTAACCATGCTAACATACTGATGCCAAGCAGTTGTGTTTACCATCTTATTTTAGTGTGTTAGCATGCTGTGTTAGCACACAAAACACAAGGTACAAGCTTGTGATTAGTTTTGCAGGTATTATGCAATGAACCAAAGTATTAGACAGATGAAAAGTTGTACCTGATGATGGCACTACACGATGAATGATATGACAATCCCACTTGAATTTGTTGGGACATTTCCATGAAAACCACAAATGTCAACCTCATGGTGGGGAACCATGAATGTCTGTACAATATATCATACCAATTCATCAAGAGTGCTCAGATTGATTAGCCACCAGTCGTTATCAGCCAGTATTCGCTCTTATTAGTTAAATTCGGTGGTCCTTATAAAGGCCGATCAAAAGAGCAGAGCTATGTGCTGCTTAAATGTCTTGGAATACTACTGGGCTCGATATTAGCGGCTTCGTGTCACCCATGCAGGAGATGTGTTTTGGAACAGACTATCGCTTTCTGTCGCGCAGCTCCATGCTGCCTTCTAGAGAACAGGACGTCAGAGGATCATCTATAAATTATCGCCAACATGGCATTTACTGTGTCATCTCTGGAGTTTCCTCCTCTTGAAAGCATAGATTTTATTTGTCCCAGCACACACCGAACACTATGTTTCCACTGTGCTTCCTGTGAGAGCATCTCAGTATTCAGCATCCAGACATACACCAACCAGACACCTGACAAGCTGAGTCACCGCAACGCCACCATCAGCTGGCTTGATTCCAGCCGAGGCGGGAGAATATACAACAATATAACTCTGCAGCATTCTCATCTCGTTGTGAATCTTTGGTTTGAATTGGTCTTTACTTCAGCCAACGAAAACCTGTCATTTAATCTTATTAACATCGTTCGGCAGCGGTCAGAAGATGAATGATGTCACGCTAGAGCAACCAAGGAAATGGAGTTACTCTGGTCCAGTGCACTAAATAGGCCTCTAATAGATAGAGGATAGAGGATAGATAGGATAGATTACTTATCTTTTTTACAGTATAGTGTGACTGACTCTTCTCTTGGTAAGTTGTTCTTGTTTTCTGATACCAGTGAGCACAAGCGAACGTCCAAGATCTCCTTTCGCCATCTTTTCAACCATCTAAAATGGGGTTACAACACTAACGTGTCACAAAACACAAATTCTTGTAAATATTTTGATAATTTGTTCATTTGTAGGTTGAAAGAGAGATGATAGTGATTAATGTGAAGGTATTTGTCCAAGGTCATATGGCACTAGCAGGTGAATTGTGGACTACATGCCATTTCAACACATTTCATTTTTCATTATAAAATGTCATCCTTGGATCCTTACTAACAGAAACCACAATCAAATTTCAAAGTTCAAAATCGCACACAATGCCAATTTCTACATAATGTTGCTTTAAGTTAAAAGTAGTCAGAGATTATGGTGACACGATACAGTTTATTTGATATAATTAGTTCCAGTGACTCAGTGAGGTTACAATTCTAAAGCCTTCTATATAGATTTTAGAAGAGTCTGGTGGCCTGCCACAAAAGAATATATTTCACACGTCCTTTTTGCTCTCTGGGAAAATAATTATAGGCCTAATGATATTCCAACTGTCCAATTAAATCAAAACAGTTATTTGACATTTAATGACATGCTTTATTGATGATATAGAATTTAAATATAATGCATGTGGGATTAAACATCCTGCGAGCTGATGGAATGAATGTATAATGGCAGCAGTGGGGCACAGGAATAAACCAGAGGGCTGGAGGTGAAGCCACAGAGAGCCAAGAGGACTCACAGAGCAGAGCAGTCCTTGTTCTGCCTGATATCCTCCTCTGTGACACCTTCTCCCTCAGGGTATTGTGACATCCAGAGGACACGTCTAAGCAACTCTTATCAGCCTCACACACACGCACACACGCACACACACACACAGGATGATTCCCACTCAGGTCCCAGCTTGAGGAGAGTGTGCCGTGTGTAGGTGTGTGGTGAGAAAAAACGGTTCTGGGTGATTTATTCGACGTCTTTCCCTTTTATTACTGATCCATTACTGTTATGGTCCTTGACACAAGCTCGTGGTCCCTCTTCAATCCCCAACAGACAATTAAGTAAGAAAGATAATGACTTTGACGTGCGGTCCATACGAGCCGTTCAGACATGCATATGTGCACTGCATCATTAGGAGGCCTCTCTATCTTCAGACCTCCAGTAAGCCAGGCACTGTTCATGGTTCATTTAAAGAGGGACTATTTCTGTCCTGCACATCATCCGGAAAGCCCTTCAGTAACATGTATGAGGGGACACTTCTCACGTGGGGCCATCATGTGCTCTGTACATATGACACTTACAGTACATGGCACCTCGGGGACTATAAACGGCAGAAGCTGAGGCACAGATAAACGTCAGCACCTTTTCAGGCAGCCTGCCATGTGGGCACGTAAGAGGTGAAGACTAGGTGATAAATCAGAGAGGTGGGGTTTTTGTTGTTGTTGTAAAGCTGGAGTGTTTGTGGTTAGCGACGAGGGAGGGAATTACAGTGCTAATGTGAGACCTTTGGTAGTGGGCAGTTATCCCTGTGGTGCCAGGAGGATGACTGCAGACTTGCAGGTCTGCCATGGTGAATCGCTGGTTCATTGTGATTGGGTGAAGACCCCCAACCTCAGGACTTTTAGAGGGCTTGTCAAAAATGTCCTTCCTGCACCTGCTAGCTGGTCAGGGAATCTTGCTCCTTCCCACCAACACTGAAACCACTGACGAGCTACCTGGACAGCTCCAGTTGTGTAGGAGGGATTCAAATCCTTTATTAAAGTAAAAGTAGGAGTACAATAATGTAAAAATACTCCATTACAAACCCCGTGTTCAGATCCGAGTCCTATGATAATCAGTATCTTTAGATACCAGGAACGAACAAATACTCCAATTTTTACTGAAAGAATTGTCCACCTGTCAGATTCATACTCAGGACAGATATGGGGCAGCGTATCACTGCAGTTAATGCTACTTGCTGCTAACTGTAGCTGCTGTTAGCTAGTTAGCTCAGTGGGCCGTGCAGTTAGCGGTCCATCTGGGAGCTCGAAGCCGCAGGGTAGTGCTGATGTTCACACTGCTAGCCCCGGACTTTTGGACCGGGATGGACTGGTTAGCATGTTAACTTTAATAGATATCTCTGCAACACAACTGTAAAATAATCAAATACATCACATTTTTAAATATTTTCAACTAGAATTCTTACCCCATGTTCCTCCAGTAGCACAGAACAGAGAAACCAAACACTTGATCCATAGGGGTCTTTTGCGTTGTGCAAAAAGTTGAAGCAGCCACTGAAGGGCAGGGTGAGACGTGGTGTGCTCGGTTGTTTGCAATCTGCAACCTTACCGCCAGATGCCACAAAATCTTACACGGACCTGAAAGTTCAACTGGGAAAATACAACTCCTTATATTTCACCTAGACTGTTGTTTTTAATTCACTGAATTTGCACTTGCCTAAGCAGCGAAATACTCCCCGCTGTGCCTGAACTTATTCTTTGGATGGACTCAGGGCATCATTGATGCATTATGAAGCATTTTAAATATACAGCTCGTCGAGATGGAGCCAATTATAGCATGAAATGTAAATACTCGAAACAGCTTCCCTTAAGTGGTATTTGTGCTAGTCACTTTCCACCACCGGATGGGAATCATTGACCACACTCCTCTCATTAGCTGCCCGCTGTTTCTTCTTCTGTATTTTCTCGTAGGAGTTGGGCAGGTTACTTCTGAGACAGATGTCTTTCACGTTGCATCCAAACACACACTGTAACACCTCACAGCAGCAGGCCGTTTAGAAAGTCAGCAGTTGAAAGCCTTGAAGAAGATGCAGATGATTTTTTTGGTATCAGAAATCAGGATTCTCCCCCTCAGAATCAGACAAAGTAAAACATTCTAATAAAAGGGAAAAATGTCTTTATATATAAACAAATAATTTACTTTGCTTTTAGAATTTAACTCTGAGTCACATTCTGCACACTAATGCATGTGCACAGCTGCATTTCCAAATCAGAAGCTGCCAGACTTTCTCCCGTGTCTGTGTGTTGGTGCGACTGCAGCAGCTGGAGGGAGCAGATGCTACGTGGTGTCCCTGGAGTAACAGAAGGCCACGCGCCAGCTCGCGCTGTCCCGGCGCGTACACACACAGGCTGGCTCAGGATGCGGACGATGCATGCTGGGTGCTGCAGGGGGCCAGGGCAGAGAAAGCCTCTCATCGCTGACGCTAATTAATACTGAGAGAAGTACTGCCGCGTACTGTAACTCCAGCCTACCTCATTAAAAATGGTCAAATCCCATGTCCTGTCTTGCTCCATTGTGCTTGGTCTTTCTGATTTTTCCTCCCCTCCGTCCACCTTTTTTTTTTCTCCCTTTAACACGCATTGGTTCCGATTATCCTTCCCTTCACAGATGCCGTGCTTCACCTCTGTGCCTCAACCCATTTAGTCCCATCTTTTATCAGGCAACTCTCTCTTTTTAATGGCTGCCCATGTGTCTGCGGGTCCCTCCAGTTCCAGGCACTTGCACGAAAGTATTGTGGTATTTTTTACCAAACAAGTCATTAAATCTGTCATCATGTTCACAATGAAGCCTTTGCTCAGCTTGTGACGTAATGATTCTGAGCACAGACATAGCCTTGAGATTAACATTAAAAGAGACAGCAATAAAATGTTATTAGGTGGACACATTTTCAATGAATGGACTTCTGAGAACTCTTGGCACAGTGTTTACTGTCTCTCGGGCTATTTACAGTAAGTGGCTTTCTCTTCTTTTGTTTGCTTTCTTGCACAAGGCTTTTTCATTCAAATAAAGCCCGGCATATTAGTGGAAACGGCCTCATAGTTCCGATCAGCTGCATGTATCTGTCACTCTGTCTGTTCTGCCTTCCTGGTGCTGTGCCCAGCCCACCAATCTGTCCCCGACTGCTGGGGTCCTGTTGTTGGGGGAGCTCAGGTCGAGAGGCAGGCTGCAGGAATTTTTAGCAGACAATTGATTTCCCTCCTCCACATACCTTATTACATGCACCTCATGTAGAACCCGCACAGGAGGGCAATCGTCCACACCCACCGTGAACACACCCACATCTAATTCATCACATACTCAAAAAAAAACTTAATCTCCTGAAATCAATTTGGCACAGCCCAAACCATTTCTGCCGAAGCTTTAGCGGACTCATTAAAGCAATTAAGTCCAAACATGCTGCAGCCATGACTCTCAGCAGCCAACTTCCTGACATAGTGCCAGCTCAAAGTCATTTAGAGTGACAGGTTGGCTCACATTAAGCCCGTTCCATACGTTTTCATTAGACTTCATTAGCACCCAACCCAACCCTGTAATGAATGTATGAAACAGCTTTGGATTCTATAAGTGCTTCCCCAGCTGTCCCTCTTAAAGGTGCAATATGTACCGTAAGAATTCAGCTTTGTTAAAAGAACCCCCCAAAAAAGTGAGTAAAAGTGGAGTGGCATGAGTCAGAAACACGCTGGTGGAGGAGACACAGGTGTGGGCTCAGGCTGTGGGACTGCTGTCATGGTAGCAGGGCTCACCGCGATGTCAGCTGTGGCTTGAGAGGAGACGCTGGTGGAGTGAGGCACAGAAGGTCCAAGGTGGGGTTGAGGCTAGGTGGCAGGGTGGCCTGTGGAGCTCAGGCTCGGAGGTCGACCGACACTGGAGAGGTCGAGGAGAACCAAACGTTAGATTGGAAGGAAGAGCGAAAACACATCTAGGCAAAAGGTCACTGAGAGAGATGCAAGAAGGACGGCCATCTAGCACATCATGGAGTCGAAAACAATCGGGCAGTGAGTGGAGAGCAGCCCGGAGTGTTTAAGCGGGAGCTGATGATCAAGAGAGAGGAGGCAGCTAGTTATTATTAGTTATTATTAAGGTTGCAGATAGTGATGAGTGGAGCCATCTAACCTGGCTGCTGGTACACAGATACATACATTCAACCCTGCAACCACCGCTGACTTACAGAATACCGATTCATTTACTATGTTGTTTTTGTCTTTCAAGTAAAATATTGTTTACACTCCTTTCAATCACATCTTTGTGACCAGCTCACTGAGGCTGGGCCGTGACAGCAGCGGCTAATTTCAGTTTTCTCCAGGTGCCGCATTTCAATTCAAGAACAGTGATGGAGAAGAGCGCCCGTCACAAATGTCCATGCAAGTCTGCACATGTATACGTGAGATCTCACATTACAGTGGGGGGATGTAACCGCCTGACTTGTAGCTCATTGTGAGTCACATCACGCCTCGTGGTACTTTCACCAGCCAGCACCCGGCTCTCATGGTCAATTATGATTCCTTCGCTTTATGGGGTGCTGTTTGGTAGGAATGCACGGGGTGTTTATGTTCAAGGGCAGGTCCCTGTAGAGTAAATGACACCAATACAGCACCCCCACCCCACTTCAGTCACCCTCCCCTCATCCATCTGCATTGATCCAGAGTGGGGACAGTAAACAGCCGTACTGATTTCTCTTTGCAGAGCGACGACTTCCAAATATAAATCCCGCGGAGGGTAATCCAACTTCAATGCACACACGAGCCTAAAGCCATGACAGTCTTTATAGGCGATTCTTTTCATTTCATTTCGGTCGTTGTACATTATCGTGTGAAACTGTCTGAACAAAGCATCCGTGGACAAGAAATTTCCAAATGGAAGAGAGCATGACAAACACATATTATTGACACTTTGAGAAAAAAAAAAGCTGACAAAAGCTGTTTCAGGAGCGCCACACATAATGATAAAAGATTGTTCTCACAGATCTGCCTTGATATAAAATCCCTTCAGGTTCTTGCGCTGTTCGATATACATGGACGTATTCAAAGTTCCCTCATGCATAACTTGCATTGAACTTGTTTTATCCACTGGGGTCTTCAAGGTAAGCTGTTGGGCTGCAATAATAACTTATCTCTTTTCCTTGAATAGAGATCCTGAACGGTTTTCAAACACTGCTGCACACATCATAGAAATCACGATGACCTTGGACAGAAAGATGGCCACCTTAGACAGCACAGATCAGAGTATCATCCAGCAGCCACGTAGCAACATTCTTTTCTGCTTATTTCTACAAGTAAAAGCATCAATCAGAGGCTCACATTTGACATTCCGTCTTGAACTCTTTCTCTAAAACCTTTCTGATTAATTTTTTGTTTTAAATTGAGTGATTAGTCCGCTGCACAACCTTCAACCCGGTCATACATTCCGCTCTCCGTTCCAGACAGACCGGCGCCTACACTTTAACGCGGCTCGTTTAATTTGTTTTGGGGAGCACAAGATAAAGAAAAAGCAATCCCAGACGGTGACTGCAGGAGCGGTGACAATCATGCTGATGGCAGTACATTTTCAGTTTCATTAAATAAAAAAAAAGGTTTGCCCATTACAATTTGACATCCTGTTACCTGCACATAAAACAGACAAAAAGTATAACGTAACCCAGACGCTCTCCAGAGTACAGCGGGCTCATTTGAATGAGTGCGAACAGGTTGTGAGGTTTTGAACTGATCCCTTCTGACAAAATGATGTAGCGGTGAACATAAAGTGGCGAAATATTACTCCTCAGATCTGTAGATATGGAGGAATTGCAATAAGATTGAGGCAGTGAGATCTGTACTGCCTGGTAAAGAACACGCAGACCGTGGTTATGGATGTTGTACAGCTCATCAAGCAACAGATAATAGCTACAGTTGATTAGAAGAAGGAAGACGAGAAAAAGATCATGTGGGTTCAGGCTCTTTAATCATTAAAGAAAAGCCAGAGTGAATCTCTGTAATTAAAGCCAGTTTAAAGTTTAAAGGCCCAAGGGCATTGGGCTCACATGCATGTTTTTATCACTGCTTTAATCTCCACGTTCTGTGCCGGGCATGGGGCATAACATCATCTTTCAATTGATTGGGTGTAGGGACACTGGTTCGTTGGTTTATGGGAGTCATCTTGTGACACTGACGGCTTGGGAAACGCGTGCAGTAAAGATAACATAAATATACATATATATATATATATATATATATATGAGCTGAACATTTTGTTGTCATGTTTATGCTAGTACATAACAATAAATTCTCCTCACTGCAGTTAAATCACAAATCAAACATGCTATTTCATCAGGCACTGACTATATGAAGGTAGACAAATAAAAGGTGACTTAGAGTACGTGCGTGCAATGCAAAGTTACACTGCAGGCAAAACACAGGACAACTCAGACCAGAGGGCAGAGACCAGATAAGCGTGTGATGTTCTTTCAGCAGTTCTTATGATGGCACAAGTTCTCTAAGAAGTCTACAAACTGTAGAGCCGTGAAGAACAAAATAACAAAGAAACTCTGCAACGGTGACCAACCACACAAAGTGTGCACAATAAAAACATGTGCATGTGATGTAATCCCATCCAGACATGTTTTGCTATGTATATATAACACTTTACTTCTCCAGCTTCTTAACTAAATGCGATGTCACAGGTAATGCTCATAGGCTTGCCTCTTCAATTCAGATTTTCAGTGAGCACAGAGAAAGTTGACACAGGATGAATGTGAAAGCAGCCTTCTAGTGTCCGTCTCCTACATCCAACTGTAGGGAACAAGGAGAAAGACACATTTTTTGACTGGAGGGGGACTTTAACAAGCAGGTGAATGATCGCATATGCTGTGGGGTTTAATGTGGCCTTGGTCTCAAAGTCAGATCAGCACCATGGACAGCAGCCACTTGAAGCTCCTTGACATAAAGGGGAAACATCAAAAGGCAGCCAGCGAAAGCTTACCGCCACATCTGTGCGCCGAAGCACAAGGACAGGTGCAGTGGGCAGTCTCTTGATGGCAATCTAGCAGCACAGGGTTGTTTAGTTGTCAGCAGGGGGTGAGTACTTTTACTTTGGACACTTCTGTTGAGGCATTGTGGTATTGGTATTTTGACTTAAGTAAAGGATCTGCGTACTTATTCCACCACGGTTGTGTGAGGAATTATAATCTTTTTTCACTAAACTGGCAGTGATAGCCACACGGGATGGTGTGGGAGTCCTGGCTTGCCTCGGTACCTGAGAGAAAACACCACTTCACAAGAGAGTCCAAGAGAGACTGCCTGTTCTCACGAATCCCTTCTCCAACATGAGGACTGTCACCTCTCTCTGTCCAGAGTATCCGGCATAACAGAAGAGAAAGTACACAGTGTTTCGTGTAAGGTCACGTAATCTTTTTCTTTTTATCCAGCAGGGTGTCTTTGTAACATGACAACATCCATTATAGCAGTTAGATGGATTATAAAAGGCGAAGAGTCATGACTTCAGTTCAGTCTTAGGTGCCTGTTTTCAGGTGCATGATGATGGGGTAATGATTTATCACTAATGCGCACTTTACGCCACATGACGGTAAAAAAATACACTCCCGCAGAGCTGGAGCCCTGGTTTGTTGTTCTGAAAAAAAGCCTCACCACAATAACGTCAGTCGTGAACAGGACGATGAGGTTACTCGACATGTGGCCTCTCAGAGGGGGAGCAAATCCCACTCACACCCTGCTCCTCTCTCTCTCTCAATCTCGTTGTGTGTTTTTCTTTGTTCCTCATCCTGTCACTCTTCATAGTCCTCTCGTCTCCACCTCTGCCTCCCACTGATTCAAATAGCTCTGTTGCAATGCACACCATAGCATCCTTTGTCATCCTAATAGGTAAGGGCAATTTGTTGATGATGCAAGTCCCAAGGTTACTTTACCCCTCGGATGCTTGTCAGAGGACATTAAATATTCAGCTGGCACACTGTTGCGGGACAATGCCAGAGACGGGAGTATTTTTTAATTTGTTTACGTTTCCCCGTAATGCGACATATTTACACACACGCCGCTTTTGTATGCTCTGGAAGTGAAGGTCAACATGCATTCCCCGGCATTGTGAAACACTATCTTGAAGGTAATGAAAAGTTTAAAGACGTGTATCAGTGCTCCACCACACACAAGGAGTTGAAATTGAAATTGACATACTGAAATTGTGATGCTTTATTTATGCGCAACTATGTAAGATACGCAGCTTAGAGACAGAAATAGGGGCCACTGACCTCAGGAGCGACTGTGCATGCCAATCGTGGATAAAACTGCTGCCTAATCGATGTCTTACATGTCGTGATCTGTGCTCACAGAAGGTCGCAGTCACGGACTAACAGTCAAGCTAAATTTCACCACTGAGTCTGGCGATATTGTTGTTAATCCACCCCCCCCCCCCCAAGCACTTGCCATCTCTTACTGCTGACACATTTATTCTGTTTCTCAAGCAGAACATTGTGAATATATCTATGGTAAGACATTCACTGCGGACGGACACGCTCTGCCTACTGATTACCGTAGGTTGATCCGCTCGTCACGGTTTGTTGTACATCTCATGCAATGTTTTTGTTTTCATTTATCAAAATCAGCAGACTGTCTGTCGGAGTTTCTTGTGGGTAGGGAACCCATGAAGGGAAACCTGACATGCAGATGCAGCAACAGGGATTTTAAAATGAAGATGTATTAATAGGTGTTTGACTTTTGAATGAATTGTGTTTTTAAAACATATGATGAGCTCTACATAATCCCCCTGGAGTTGTTCCAGCATTCCCAGTGATGCCAAAGTAAAAAGCAAAAGTACAGAATAATGAAATTAAACATCACGAGAGTTATAGAGAAAAGGGTCCTGAGCCACCAAAGGTTCAGCCGACACCCGAGATTTAACATTGAGTGAGAGC
Organism: Lagodon rhomboides; assembly: GCA_039737535.1. Classification (NCBI taxonomy): domain Eukaryota; kingdom Metazoa; phylum Chordata; class Actinopteri; order Spariformes; family Sparidae; genus Lagodon; species Lagodon rhomboides. The sequence continues at coordinate 21,129,339 of CM077792.1, read as the reverse complement.
TGTAGAGCTGTGCACAATATTTTAACCAGCTGTCTATATGTCTGTCTGACTGAATTTGAAAATGGACGTGTTCCAAGCAAGGGGACCAGAGCCAGGTCGGAAATCTGCCATTGGACCCCCAATTTACGCCTGGAACACTTTTGTTACTAAACTGCGTATCACTGTACCCTAGATCCAATCACTCCCGTCCACTCTTGCGCTGCTAGTACTGTTTCCACCTTGTCTGTTTGTCAGATGTGTAGTTGTGATTAAAAGATAGCAGATTTATTCATGTTCTATTTATCCACAACCTTTTTCCTACTGCTCTTCACTTGTTGGATTACTGTCTCTCTCCCACTCCACTTGTTGTCAATCTTCATATTTCCAGCATCTCTGCCATTTCATCTGATCAAGCAACTCTCTTAGCACCCTTCAATTAATCAACACTTAACTGGTCTTTAAATATCACTGCAACTTACATTCTACCTTCTTTCACCACCGTGATATTTTGGTCGTCTCCGCAGATTTAGTCAAGGATGTTTCATTATCCATCTAATGTCTCTTCACGACTAACAGCTGTTAGTGCCGTGAGCACAGAATGTGTCCTAATTAATATCTGATTTTTATGAAGATGCTAAATTCTCATCATCAAATCCTTTCTCTGTGTCTCAGTTGATGAAAAACATCCTCTTCATTTTCTTTTTGGACTCCTTTTTTGAAGCAGCGTTTGACTAAAGTGTATATCTCTGTGTCTCACCAGTAGACCAACACCTACATGCGGACAAGAGAAGGAAATACCAGCATGTCTCCTTACTTGCAAGAGTTGGCATAGCAACCACCGAAGCTCTACAAGCCATGCTACAGCGGTAATTAAGAACAGGGAATATATCAGCGTGGGAGTTAGAAGAATCAGACTGCTGTACTGTACATGCACAAAGCCATTACAATCAATCAGTCCCATCAATTAGGACATGTCGGGAGGGTCTGTAGAGCCTACGGTCACTGGATGCTTCTGTTCTCCTTTGTGCTCTGTCCAAACAAGGCTTCACGAGCAGGTGAATAATAGGTGAGTCAGAAAGTCAAAAAAAATGTCTAATCTGAAAAAGGAAAAAAGTATAATCACTACTACTGGCCGTGTGTTACATTAGGTTTTGACTGTAAAGAATACCACAAATCTCACAAAGAAAGTTTGTGGTGATAACTTTAGTTCATTCTTTTAATGTTTTGAACTGAAATCCTGGCCATATCTTACAAATTTTCCCTTCGATACCATTGGGTTATTGTTGAATGTGTGTGCCTAACCATCCACTTTAGTTTATACAGCACATTTGCCGCCTCCGCTGCCCTTCTGAGCATATCGACTTAGTGATGCAGGTGAGAAAGAGCTGTTTGTTAAACCACATAATTCAGCAAATTAACCAAGTTTAGTGCAGATTTCCTTATTTTCTCCTTTCCATTTTTTCTTCCAAAAGGAAAAATTTCAAAGCCAAGCAAAGTAAAGCGGCTTTCTGAGCTTCATGGTTTAACCGACCATAACAGATAAAGATGTCTTTTGTGCATTTTTGATGCTCAATTAATTATGCAGGCCTCACTCCAGGGCAAATGAGAGGCACAGTGCAGCATGTTCATATATCATTCTGCCACTCAAAGTAAATAATAATTTATGGTAACGCTGCTGCCTGCTGCTTTGTTGGGTTGGGTAATGGATGAGCAGCGACCTGCAAGATCAAGGGCATCTAACAACCTTGTTTTTTAGATCTAGTGTTAAAAACATTTTGATTAACTCTGCTCTAAATGCTAAATGCTACTTTTCTGATATTAATCCACCAGGTGGCTGGAAGAGGTCCAGCTACAATGTCAATGTATCAATATTATCTCACACCACCTTATGTAAAAAACTGGACCCTTGTTTTTAGGGATGCCAATCTTGGTCGATAGGTCCAAGGTCCAGGTTTTTTATCGCCTTGACATCTGGTGCGGATATCTATGGTGCCCAGAGGATAAATCCAAGTGACTTTGTTGGTCTCAAAGTTTTTATTTATTCTCCCAGACTGAGGTAGAGTGGGTCGCTGGTTCGAATCCTCGGCTAGTGCCTAGAGGATGAATTTGTAACGACATTATTGATCCCCTGACCTAACCTGCCACCAGCTATTTATAGTTTTAAGTGAAATGTCTCAACAAAAATTGCCTGGATATGGTACACACATACTATTGAATGAGAAATTCAATTCAATTCGTCCTGTATTTTGGTTTGTGACCAAATACGTGCAAACTGTTTAGCATCAGTTGTGCTTTGTTCTTTGGACTAATTAGCATGTATAAGCATGCTTACATGCGGGTGAACACAGTAAACACTATACCTGCTTTGCATCAGCATGTTTGCATTATCATTCTGAGCACGTTAGCATGCTAATGTTAGCATTTATCTAAAAGAACTGTTGTGCCTGAGCACACCTACAGAACTTGCACTCAAATGAAGTTCGTAACACAAAATACCAAACAGGAATGTGTGGGATGTAAATAGCTCGTGTAAAGCACAGTCATATGTACCATCGATGAAATACAGCCCATTATGCCTCCAATGATCTGTCCTCAGAAATTATGTCTCGACCTAGGAAAACAGAGTTAATGGAAAGTGTTTGTGATTCAGGGTGAAGGGGCAAAGATGTAAGCGTTTCAATCCAGTAGATAATACACAGGGTGCAGCTATTGATGTTCCATATGGACAGATGTCCAATGAAATGCCGATGCAGTGAGCCACCGTAAGCCTCTTAATCCTATCAACTAATTACCACCAAAACGTTAATCATCAGTCTGTACTGTCTAGTATCGATTGCTCTCATTGCCACCATTGACTTTTTGTCTCCTTCTCCTGAGTGGTCAATTCAACACGCTCAACTCCACCCAATGTTCTCTCTCTCCAGTGCACATTAGTTTATCATGTGGGCACACAGTCACATACATTGCAGCCTATAAGACATATCTGAAAAAGTGGCTGGCTGACAGAACAAATACACATTCACACATCACAGACTTGTCACCTCCGTGCCCACGGCAATTACAGCCTCACTCAGCAGTCTTACCAAGGTTTGTGTCAGAACCCTGGTTTACAGTAATGCAGTACATGTGTGTAACAGTACATGCATTTGTTCCGCTTCCAACTGTACATTTGGTTCCGTGCAGAACTTGTTTCATAAGATCCAAACATCAGAAAGCGTTCAATACAATCTCATCAATGAAACTGTATGCTTACAGATCCACAGAGGATGTCATATCCACTATGCTCCACTCAGTCTTCATGCACCTTGTGAATAAGAACAGCTTCTACAGAATGCTGTTTCATGACTTTAGCTCAGCGCTCAATACAGTTGCACCCATTTAGCTGATTGGAAAACACTTTGGGCTTGAGTACCACACTCTGCAACTGAATATAGGACTTCCTCACAAACCGACCCGAGACCGATCCGATTGGCACTTACACTTCCTCTACTTAATTGCTTAAAACCAGAGCCGGAGTTTATATCAGGAGGTAATCAACAATGTTAAAGAGTGGTACAAAGAGAACAATCTACTGCTCAACGTCAACAAAACCTTGCCTACATGAGTGGAGCTGAGGTGGAGCAGGCAAACAGTTTTATCATCACACATCACCACCCTGGTAAAAAAAAAAAATAGAGCACAGAAAAGGCTCTACTGCCTAAGTAAACTTAAAGGGATAGTACGGGTTTTTTGAAGTGGGGTCAAATGAAGTACATATCCATAGTCAATCTGTTCCTTACCATAATTGCCGATCAGCACAGCCTCAGTTTGGAGAAGCAGAGAGCCACTCCAGCCCAGACGCTCAGCTCTGTAGGGAACAGACCGACTATAGATATGTACTTTATATGACCCCACTTCAAAAAACCCAAACTATCCCTTTAAGGAGGTTCAATTTCGGAGCCCAATTCTTATAAACCTTAACAGAGGAGCAATAGAAAACATCCTGACTGGAAACATCACAAACTGTCATGGTTCGTACATGGCCCAGGACCGGAAGGTTCTACAGGGTGTGATTAAAACCGCCCAGAACACATTGGTACCCATCTACTGAGCGACAGTGATATTGGTGAAGTGGCGTGTCTGTACAGAGCCCAAAGGATAATCAAAGACAACACCCACCCCAGAAACCACCCAGTTTCCATCTGGCAAAAGACACAGAAGTATCCACAGTTGTACCATCATCAAACTACAGCGCCGCTTCTTTCTAATCACTAAATTTATCCTCAACTGACCATAAAAATGTTTGTTTTTTTCTTGTCTAAACCTTTAAATTTTAAGTCATTTCAGTCAAATGCAATCGAGTTATAGTCGTACTTGGTATTGATAGAAATGTAAAAGTGCAAGTTCCAGCCAAAAAGCCAGCAGTGAGTCAGTTGCAGCCTTTTAGCTATATGATCTTCGTCAGGTTGTCGCAGCACACATAGCCAAGTACTGTAGCATAATCAATATGGAGGACACAAATTACAGGTGAGGGCTGGTAGATCGTCCCACTGATCTGGTCAGTGTCCAGTAGCAAAAAACAAGTCTTCATTTAGGGGACAGATAATGAGTTACGGCACATATTGCCTGCCAGTAAGTTATTCCTTTCAGGGAGTTCTTTCAGGAAATGTAAAATGCAAATGTTAACATTTCTATAAGCTTCTTTACAATATCTACAAAACTGAGTTCTGTTCAATTGCAGCATCTTATTTATTTTCTGACCGGTTGAATAAAGGAATACATGAAGACTTAATAAGGTTTGAAGACATCTAGATCTCTCTGAATGTTGAATAGTTTCTGAATCTCTTTCATACAAATATAACAGTAAAAAATTGTGAGTTTATGTGAAAAGAAATGCTACCTTATTTGTGTTTTCTTTGAGCAATAATAGTTTCCCCCCTAGCAATGAATGTGAATAAAGCCTTGACCTTGCTGCAGTGCATTACATATTCTGACTTTACTTACTCACTTAAGTTAGTGTGTTGAAATGCCCCCCCCCCGTGCTGCACAATCCTTACTCTGAGGCTACCGAACAAATCTGTCCGTGTAAGCTTCAAATCTCTTGAAGCTTCATTGCCAATGGAGCAACACGGGGGTTCTGCTTTGGTCTTCCCAGCTCCCTGGCTGTGCAGCAAGCCCCCTGTAGATCCTCACAGCACCTTCACGCCACACTCCTTTGCAACAAACACTCAGCCTCTATAGCTGTGATTATATACTGACATATAAAAAACGCATTGCATTTGGGAATATTATACCGTGACAACAGTGTATCTTCACACACACACACAAACACACTACAGCACCACTACATCCCTGCTTTCACAATGTAGAGAAGTTCATGTTATTGTCGTTCTCCGCGAGTGAGAATCTGTTCCCTACATTCTTGCCATTTGCCTCCTCTTTGAAGCTGTAGTCCTGCTCTCCTCCCGACTTCAGAAAATAATTTTTAAAAAAGCTACTCTGAGGATAACAGGAAGTAGCTGAAAGTAATGGGACAGCTGTCTTTGACCAATTAAGTTGACTTCATTGACCCCCAGTGGTGGGTACAAAGCAGACCTTTGAAATGTCTTGCATCACTTTGCTTTAAAAGTTTTATGAAGCACCAGTGATTCAAGTGGGCCAGCACTCAGTACCAGCACATTTACATCTTACTCTTTGGAGTAATGTGACTTTTTCTTGTGTAACAGACCTTCTCACATGCTGCTGGTACTCTTTTCCATCCTCTCCATACCCTGCTTGGGTGCCAGGTAGACATAAATGTGCTCCAAAGCCCTGAGAAGCACTGCCCGCTTCCTTTAGGACCCCGTGTTAACAAATTGGGCTGTTCAGACCGGCGGTCAGCTCCTGATCTGCAGCGATCGCTTCTCTGAGTGCTGCAAGCAAATTTGGGAAGAAAAGAAAATCTATTAGTAATAGTGTCACTGCTGCTTATGATTTTGTTTTGTATGTCTTTATTCCTCATATTTTTCTCAGTTGTGTCTCAACAGAGCAAGAGACAAGCAGACACACAGAGGAACAGCTCCCTGCAGATCATCATCCAAGTCTATGTTTTTTAACTTAATTGATACGGAAGAAACATATGAAAAATGAACTGACAAGCACTGTGAAACATTGTAGCAAGGCAGCAGTCGTAACCTGTCTGTTGAGCAGAACTGCTTCAGATATAGTTTGATTAAACTTGACCAAACTGACTGTACTTAACCCTAACATCCTGTTTTCCTCTTTCTCATTTCTCAGATTGAAAAATTTTTTTTAATCCACTTGACAAAAGTAAATATCCCATATATATATCGCGTATGTCATATGTCATATCATTCTTTTTTTCACTTTTTGGGATCTCCACTGGAGTTTGCAGCAGAGCGCTGTGGTTTAAAGCAAAGTTTGGCCACACAACATGAGTCTGTGTTGCCTGAGCCACCGGCAAATCAATTGCATTTGAGCCGTGACAAATTATCGCATTAAAGTATAACATGTTTAGAAGAAAAAAGGCAAATGTCATTTTTAAATGATCTAATGTCATCAGATATAGGCTTCAGGCTTATTGAATTCCCAGCATTGTGCCACTGATTTACGCGTGAAAGATGCCAGACAGATAACTCTTCTGTTAGAACGAGCTGTCATTATGAATTTAACTGGCGCCAACGTTCTGCATGTTGTCAGACAGCCTTGGTTTACAGTCAGCAAGACCGCTTCAAACAACCTCCCAAACAAGACATTGTGCTTGGACCGTCCTCCTGTGGCTCAAAAGGGAAGTGGCTGTTGACAGTATCAAACTCATAAAACGAATTACTGACCTGAAGTCAGTTCCCATGGCAACTCATTGGACTTAAATCAAAAGAAGCGAAGTGTTTCACATCCCCGGACTCCGCTACCGGCTGTATAACTGCCCTTAGCTGTCTGTGGACAATGAGGTCACAATGGACTTCTTCCCATTTCAGGAATTCAGGAAGATACTGGCTGGGAAGCAGGACCAGTACAACAATGTGAAATGGTCCAATTGTGTAACTGACTAACCAAAATGACAGAGGACAGAACAAAGAATAAACATGAAATGTCTATGTGGAGCAAATCATTCAGTTCTCCAAAGGCAAAAGAGGTCCATGGTTGCACAGTTGAGGACTGGTATTCTTCCTCTGGCCATCAAAGCTGATTGATTCCCATTTTCCTTTGTACTGCACGCAATAAAAGAGTCAGGAAACATACCATGCACCCACAGTCAATGGCTGGAGGTCCAACAGGTACATCATTAACAAGTGCTGTCCTTTTTAAAAGCATGATTCATAGCAACGTAAGTCTTCCAAAGCCGCAAAAAGCATTCCAAACCTTTTTTAATGAACTGAAATGTAACTCAACATTGTGTGAATCAAAGATTCTGCAGGCAGTGCTCCTACCGTCAGCACATCACCCTCGCCCCAAAAGTAGGGTGAGAAAGCTGCAGCTGCTGGCCTACTGGTACTTGATCCCAGCCAAGGTGGAGTTCCATATTGGAGAGGCCCTTCCTGACACCAGCACCCCAGGTTTCCCTGGGCAGCTTTGCAGTTAAGGGTGAGACTGCAGCCTTGGTCCTCTGATCCAAAATGTTTTGACATTTAAAGCTAGGGTCTACGATCCTGGAGAGCTAGCAAGAGAGCTAACGAGATTTCAAAGTGGCATCTCCTCTAAGTTCCACCCCCCGTCAGTGCTCCGTCCAAAGCCACGCCCCCACAAACTTGAATTTGCGCATTTGGCAGTGGGACTCAGCCGGGAGAAGGAGAGCCCACAAGTTGGCAAACCTTACATATTTCATGAAAATAACAAATCCCCCCGAAACAAAAACAAATCATTACCTGTCCAACAGAAAGAGAGCAACCTCTGCATCACTTTTCAGGCCCTTCACATGCCCCAGTTGTCTCCACCGCTCAAACGCAGCACCGATGTTGACTCGGGTCCGACTTCTTACTTTATCCAGAGCCTTTTTCGTTGCACCCTTTTCTGCCTCAGGCTCTCTTTTCCTTGCCTTTTTAGCGGGGTGAGTTGGTAGAAGTAACGGTGGCTGCATTTTCTCTGCCATTGTAACCAAATGAACTCCGTATTCCTGCAGAGGAGTGTGCTGAATATTTCCGGCATCAGTGAAACCGGACGTGTGCACGCGCGGAGGAGGGCGGGACATGAAGGCATCAGACCAATGAAGGCACTGAGAAAAAGATGACCAATCCGTGCTATTCGCCCGAATAGCACGGATTGGTCAGCTTTTTCTCAGTCATGCAGCTGCCACAGAGGTCTGATTATTTTCGCTCCTTTTTCTGAATACATAGTGTATTGACTACTCTCAGGACAGAAGGACCATTTCACCCAGTATAACAAAATGTGTTTCTGAACAACATCGTAGACCCTAGTTTTGAGATTGAGGGATTAATCAGGAAACTGGGGGGGTTTGTCTGGAGGATAATATATGTGTTAGCGATTAGCAACATGCCTGTCATCGCCCTTAACCAAGGCACCGGTTTACAACTTGGTCCCCATGTCTTACACAGGTGTCCACAAACTGCACCAAGTGTCTAGTATGAGTTACGTGTCTTTGTCTAAGACAGGCTTCAAAGCACAGAGGCTCATCTAGAAGCTATCAGAACTTACCTGAGAATAACCTTCCACAGGAACCATGTCAACCGTTACAATCAATACAATCAGGTACTGTGTTAGTGGTAGTGATGGTCTTGCCCTCCGTAGCTAATTTGGTTATATTAATGACAAAAAAAGCACCAAAATCTTGCTTAAAAAGCCATCCAGTCTCAGCGTTAACAGCAGATGTAGATGCAGCCATTTCTGTTAACAGTGTCTTTCAAACATTAGATCTTTTAATTTCCCCCATGTGAAACACATAGCAGTTATTTTGTCTTGATCTCTGCTGCCAGAGGCTCTGAGCAGCACTTAAGCCTGCCATCGGTCTGGTATCCAGCAGGCCAACGCACCACTCTTGGATAGTAGTTAAGAGTCTTGTTATTGTGATGTGCTGTGGTGAAGTGAGAGCATTTTAGAGTGGACTGTAAACACAGCTGATAGAAACAGTACGTTACAGAGCAGTTTCAGGGTAATTTGAGCAGGAGTGAAGTGTGTGTTCTGCAGGCAGCTTAAGAATGTTGTCAGATATCATATTGTGGGGATTCCTTTTGAAACATTGTGTAAATTAATTTCCTGATATCATACATCTTGCTAATTATGCCCTCAGCTTCAGAAGCGCCATTTGCATTTTTCACTCCAACAGTGCTGAAATGATTAGCTTGATAATCATTTATTTTACTGGCAGAATAGCTGCTCTCAGCTGGAGATTAATACACATTTGATGCTTTAAAGGACAAGTTGAAAATCAAGTCGTTATCTACTCACGCTCATGCCAGTGGAACTTCGGGGGATGTTTTATGGTTCACAAAACACAAAAGTAGATGGGGACTAGTTGAAAACAAGCCAGGCAGCTCCTACAGTTGACTGGCGGTAATTATCTGACGGGATTCCAAGCAGGAAATTTAAACTCACCATGTCTTTGTCGCCTTCGACTATTATGTTGTTGTAGTTACTGTCTCTGGCAACTTATACAGGATAAAACGCCAAATTTAATGAGGAAGAGTCACCACGACAGTCAGCCCGCCCGACTGAGACTTCAGTGAACTTCCCCCCTGGAAAAACAGCATCCCTCTCTGCAAGTGAGTGCCAGACAGCGTCCGCTATTTACTGATGGTGATTACGTGATGTAATTTAGAGCAAAACACGTCTCTTTGTCACTTTCCACGATGCATGGTAGGTCAGGATCCCAATCACAACACATTATGACACTATCCATAGGATTATAAACAGTCATACAGATACATGTCTTGGATTTACAGGTGGAAACCCGGGGCAAACACGTTAAGAAAAACACACAGGTCTCAACGTTACTGATGTGTACGGTCACACCTCCGTTGGTTCCGCAGCGCCAGCATGCTGTGTGAAATGACACGCTGGAGTGGCTTTATGCTCCTTTATGCTGCTTGGCTGAGTGCGAACAAACAAAGGCGTAAATACGAGCCTCCGTTGCGCCGATACTGTGGAATGTAAAAAGGGCTCAAGTCTCTCGAAACCCCCCCGAGAACCCAGATTGATTTGAAATGACGGTATTTACACCCTCAACGCATAGCTGAAATGATGCACCCACTTGAGATTGGTATTTACAGCCACAGGGCCGTTGTGTGGGATTGATTCAGGAACGTGTCATCAGCAATGTCGCTCATTGACGTGCTTTTTGACAACAATGGAGCTCCGTGGTACAGAGTTCGATCACACTTCAACAACGCAGTCAATACTTGTTATTAGTCTGAGTTCTTTGTTGGTTTTAGTATTTTCACGCAGCACTCACCCATATGTCACACGCACTGATATATATATTTTTTTCCTCTCTTACTTCTGTTTTGTCCAGCCACCTCAGCAACATGGGTTTACTATTTCAGGTTGCTTCAGTTGCCAATAATGTTCTGGGAGATTCTGTGACTTCAACACAATTGCAAGTGAGCACCCACTTCACCCCTCACCCATCACTGCATTTACACCAGCACAGCAGTGGGTGGTGCTGCTGTGCTGTGATTTTGTGAGACACTGGGCCTCATGCAGCATTCTCTTAAATTTCCCTAAATTAGTTTTTTGTCAAGAGGAAAAAAAAATAAGAGGAAATCATGGATACAAACAAAAATAACAGAACATTTGTTCATGTACTGCTTCTTGCATGAGGCCCATTGCTCTGTCATCAGTCACTGGGCTGACTGATGTTTCCTCTTCCATCCACTGACACTATGACAGTTTGAACTTTTGAGATGTTAAACAAAACCGGTCAAAGCGTTCCTCATATTTTGTATATCATACATACCTGTCCATATATTTGTATCATTGGTCTGTAATGGCCCTGAATAATATGAATGACAGTCATAGATATGTTGATTCAACTTACATCAAAGTCTCAAGGCATTAATGATGGAGAATTATATGGACAGGATACACTGGATTGTATAGATATATTACATATTTCACAGGTGTTCTACGTAGTTTTAATGCACAGACACACACTCGCACAGATTTCAGTGAACAGGCTTTGCAACGTTGCTCCACTAATCTGACTCTGAGCACCTCCACCACAGCAGGGATCTTGCCCGGATGGCTGGCTATATCCTGTTCGCTTACATCTGTTCTCTATGTGGAGGCTGTGTTTGTTCTGTGGAGGGAGACTGTGGTGCAGTTAAGTGTGTCAGTTCAGCCGAACTGTGAAGAAAATCCTCTCACCAACCTGTAGGGACATCGAGTGATGCAGGTAGTGTCTGTTTTATTTGTTCAGGTATTCAGGTGTCTGTCTTTGAGATTTCTGCCTCAACTCCAGTGATACATTTTTTAAAAATTTGAAAGATAAGATGAACTTCATTGGTGCCAACACTTCATTCCCCAATCCCACCAATTAACTTGGAGGTAGAATGATATCACTGGTAGAAGTCTAGACAATGGAAAATAATCTCTTAAGCTCTCAGCAGGGCTAGTTGAAAATAGGAAATATCAAAGAGTTCTAGTCAATATAGGCACAAACTGTCCAGTCCCTAATTGGCTAAATCAAATCAATGAAGGCACTACAAAATTCAATAGACCCAATAAAACTCCCACAAGCTGAATACATGGTCGGGTTTAATCAAACAGCATAAATTAGAAAGGGAAGTGAGACTGTTGAGTTGGTTTGCGTATGATGATAGATTTAAACTGAGTTTGACTGAACAAAAACATATATGGATCAGACAATGAGGACTTTTTTTAAGGACTTCAGTTTAGGGAGCTGGTCAACGGGAATGATCCGGTCACAACGGAAGAGGAGAAAGACTGAACACTCTAGAGACACTGAGAGAAACTAAGTACCACTGGAGCTGGCAACAATGATCTGGCACCGTGCAGAGGGAAGGTCTGGGTACAAGAGCAGGTGCTGCGTACATCCAATGCGCTGCAGGTGTGGCACAACTCCGGCCAGCAGAAAAAGCCACGCCCAGCCTCAACAAGCACCTCTGAAACACAGAGTACAGAAAAACACCACAAATCAGGCCACTACAAAATCTAATCTTTACAATTTTACTGTTTCATTCTTGATATCATTCTGGACAATGATTTATGTTATATGCTCTAAAATGTCTAAAAAGTTAAAATATATATATATATAGGCACAAACTGAACAAATCTGAAACTCATGAAAACAGAAGCTTCTGTGTTTAGTCTTAATCAAATGTGTCCAATACCTACAGACACTTAAAGACATTTTCAACCTGTCCAATTCCCACTTGTTGAAGACTGTGGGTGGTCAGTGATGACAATCACGCTGTTTTCTATCTGCTCCGTTGCTGCTCCGGCAGTCCGGACCCTTCGGCAGATACGCAAGGTTTCTATTTCTACTGGATGCCGGAGCACGGTGCATCCATTCAGCCTAATTCAGCACAGAACAGACAGGAAGTCAGACAAGGAAACAACAACAACAACAGAAAAGAGACAAATCCAAGCACTTCCTCTAATCCTTCTGTTGGGAACACCTTTTGTTGTCGTGTTTATAACACATACCTATGACTGTGGTCCGTGCCGGACTCAAAACGCAGCCGGTGGGGGTTGACGGGCAACAGAGCAAAACCGTACTGGAGCCGTTCCACAACGCACATGCATCCAGTGGAATTCTAGAGTAAAGCAGCAACTCGTGAACACGTCTCCTGCCTTAAGCCTCTGTAGTGTTGGAGCACAGAGCGTATAGGGAGATTATGACCAGCAGGGGCTTTTATGCTTTACTCACCACCTACTGAGCGGCCCTACTGCAGGTTTGGGTTTCACTATTTTAATTAAAGGTGTGCAGCAGTTGGCTGACTCCCGCGGCTGCCACCCGGCCTCAAGGCAGGGTTAGGGTTTGAACCTTGTACGAGGCAGATGGAAGCCAGTTGGCACCTGGGCGCAGGAGTCAGTGCAGTGTAAGTATACAAAGACATTGTTTGATTTTTGCACTGTTAAATTTCAAAATCGTCTGTCTCTCAGGCCCACTTTATAGAAAATTGCTGTTTTGAAGGATGTTCATGCCCTCAAGGTAATTCCTGGTGAGCTGGTGAAGCCTTCCAAATCTAACTTCCCCCCTGGTCTGGCACAGAATCGGGCTGAGATAACTGAGAAGCTGCTGGCTAAACTGGATGCAGAGAGTTTCACTCTGGACAATGTCATGACCGTCAGGCCCGCCGTCAAGGGGCCGTCAACAACACACATTTAGTGATCTGTCACTATAGATCAGGAGTTTAACGTTAATCCCTCCTCCCCCGCCTCCAGACAGCAGTACACTTCCAGAAATGACATCTGTACTGTGGACAAATATTCCAAAGGATGTCTGAAATAAGGCGAGAAGAGATGGTGATACCTGGTGTGATACTATTGCCTGGCAACAAGCAATACAGCCATTAATTAAAAATTATAGAACTTTTCCACCAAAATTAGCGAAACCATGGGAGGAGAGAGGACCAAGGAAATGTGTTTGAAGAGAAATGAGATGTCCTTTCCTCTGCAGCTGATCACAGCTGGATCAGCTGTCAGTCCGCTTCAACAGCTGTAGAGACGCCAGTTAAATTTATGCCAAAAACGGCATTATCTATATTTTATAAAATCATAACACAGAACTAAAAATTGTCAAGAGATTTAAATAATCAGTAAAGTTAAACTGATGCGCTGAATGTGTAATTGCGCACAGCTGTTAACGGAGAGACACACTTTTTCGTTCCTTATAGTGCAGATAATATTTTGTTTTCCTCATTAATGAGATGTGTTATTTCACCCACCAGCTGCCCATCTGATATTGATCACAATGTTTATTTATGATCTAAACCGCCCAATGATGTGCCAGCCAGCTGTTAATAGCCGTAAGCCTTCTGTACATCTCATCGTTACCCTGCTGGGGTAAGGGACCAGAGACAATTAATCGATGCTGACACATCCTTCTAGCAGCCTGAAAAGTCCTGGCTAGGCTATTTTTTGTTATCTCCAAACTGCTTCAAACATATGTTGTTGGTGCCAGCATGATTTACAATGTTGCTGAAGCTAGTGGTGTTGTGTGCCTGAGTTCCCTGATTCTCCGTCCGTGATGCCAGCACCCTAAGCCTCTATGTCGTAAGCTCTGGCCCCAGGTAGACAGCAAACAGTGGCTGGCGACGCTAACTTAACATTGCGGATAATGGAGTCTCCTATCACTAGCTAAATTGTCAGCTCCAGTTCCTAAATGTTGAACTATTCCATTAAAGAAATACTGAGTTTCCCTTGTGGCTAGGTAAGAGTTACCCCCAAATACCACCAGGTCCGTGTTCGGTCCGTCCCTGATCCGCCACGACAGGGGGGTTGCCTATCTACTCCACTGAATCGCCAGCTGTCCGGACCCTTCCACAGCAGATACGCAAGGCTATTATTTCTGCCGGATGCCGGAGCACGGTCCATCAATTCAGCCAAATTCAGCAAGGAGCAGACAGGAAGTCAGACACCGAAACAACATCAAAACATCCAGAACGGCAGCACAAAAATCTCAAAAAAGAGTCAAATCCAAGCAAGTCCGTCCTGCTTCTAATCCTTTAGAGCACTAACCTTTTGTCTGGTTCTTGTTGTGTTTATAATGCATATATGTGTAATTGTGATTGCGCGTGATTCGGTAAGTATCGCGGGAACTCCTTGGTCTCGCCACTCCAGCTGTCCACCAGTGCTGCTGCTGCAGTCAGAAACGGAGCTGAGGGGGCGCGGAGCAAAACCGTGGCGGAACCGTTCCGCTACGCACATACAACCAGTGGAATTCCCTGGTAAGGGGATGATATGTTACCACATGCAGTGTGCAGGTGACTCAAAGTTTTTAACTCTAGCTCACTGTATTTCATAAATCTTCTCTGCTTTAGCTGACATTCAACTACTGTATCTGTTGCAGGTAGTTAATCTTGCTGCCATTCTCACTCACTGAGACAAAGAACTAATGAGGACATTAATGGAATAATTGAAGGAATCAGTACAATAACCTTCAGGAGGAGCGAGTAAAATAAAGACAGATGATAAAGTGCATCAAGAAATGGTATCAGGAGGCAGGCAACTGAGGGACAAAAGAGAGGACTGGAATGGATTTCTGTTTTTAAAAAAACACAGAAAACTAAATTTACTCTTATTTTCATTGTTTGTAGGTCATCCCATCACACGGGTGACATGTTTTGTAGTGTTCTCTGTTGACCCTCTGCACTTTCCTGCTGAACATCTGGAGTGGACAGTAAGCGTTTTGTCTTGTCTTGTGTACATGCCGCCATCATAGACTGATATTTTGCAGGGGCTGCATTGCGGAACTACCACCGCAAATTCATGCATGACAATGACAAGGAGCAAAATAAATTATCACCTTTAGGAATGAGGATTCTGATGTCACAGAGGAGTTACTTACAGCCGACTGAAGGCATGTTAATCAGTGAAATCCCCTGCCGTAGCCCACATGCCTGATCATGCATGTCTGCATGCATAATAGGTACTCATAGGTAATCATGTACATGTACGTATACATACATATAATCACATGCTGTCAGCGTGTCAGTGTGAGGTATTAATTCGTCACCTGTGCAAACCAGGATGGTAATTACATCTTCTCATTTATTCAGCCCAACATATTTTCATTTGCGATTTGGCAGGGGATACAGGTGGGTTCACTCACTGTGAACTCCTGAATCTTTTATCTAATCTCTAATACAACACTGCTGCTTGTTTAACAGGAAGTGATATCTTGAACGATCATACCTGATCCCTACAGGTTCTGAGGTTTTTCGGCTCAGGTGAAGGATTGTGGCTGGATCACAGATACAAGAATTACAAGAATCTGTACTGCTGCAGGGCTCTTGACATTAGTGCGCCCTTTTTTAAAAAAAAAACAAAAAACGGGAGCACCCAGAGTAAACCCTGATGTTAATGCTGTCTTCATCCACGTCAGTCCAGACATTAAACATGAGAACACCCACAGGGGCCATTCACTGTTTATATAGTTAACATCAGTTGCAACTTTATGTTGGTCGTCCAAATAGTGTCCAAACAGATGATCTACACAGTGTTTATCAACCATTTACAGAGTTTTTTAAACATCAGTTGGAATGTTATAATAAACAATTGCTTAGTGAGTACTTATGAGGCATTTCATCATTAAAAGTAAAATAACTATTAACTGCAGTTATATTAACCATGATTTTACCATTCATTAATCTTGGTTATTATAAAGTGTATCCCTGAAGTTCTGTTTTTTCTTTATTTTCCTTCTCTGTGAAGCACTTTGTAACCTTATTATTATCATTATAGCATAGTATTTATTTTAATTGTTATTTTTATTGCTTGTGTTATGTTTTATGCTGTCTTGGAGTGGATTAGTCTCTTAATCCAGTTTTGTTTCTGAAAATTGTTTCAGTCACTTGTGTAGCACTTTGAATTCAGTTCATTTGTTTTAAAGGTGCTATAGACATCATTTGTTTGATTGATTCATTAATAGTTTTATTGTTGTTTGAGAGAAGTACAACACAATAGTATGGACTTACAAAGACTGTCAAAGAGTCTTCACTTCTATCTAAAACTGAATGAAGGCTGAGCCAGAAATGGCTTCACACACAACAGTTCACTGTACACTGCAAAGGTTCTGTTGGTGTTTTTATCCATGTCGTCATTGCATGTGGAGAAAATGCCTTGAAAATTGTAATTTACTGCTTTTTCCCTGGAGTTGTTGGATGATAAAAAAGTAAATAATGTAGCACTGTTTATGTGTGAGTATCAATTTTCCTGGACCGATGCTGTGGATTTAGACCCCCCCTACTGGTTGTACACTCTTATTGCAAAAATACCTCCACCAAACACATGACAAATGCTTTACCCACAATGTTTCAAGTATGAGTTGCCTCATTATGCATTCAAAGTGAGCTGAACACACATTGATGTCCATTCAGTATGGTCAGGTTAATGGCTCCAATGAAACTTTATCTCACGAAATTACTGTTTAGACGTGGCAACTAATTGAATTTTTCTATTGTCTGATGCTCAGATTACAAAATGTGTTTTCCTCCAAAGCGGCGAAGCATGCATCACCGTCTACTCACCTTACACCGACACGCCCTGTCCTGAGATACAGATGCCACTTCCAGCATTAATTAGGCCTACAGTACTGACTTGGACACTGGCATAATTTCTTCCTCCAATTTAACACTGTCACTACCTCACCAATGAGACTAATGAGGTCCCATGAGATGTTTCAGTGGTTTGTCAGTCTGGTGTCCCTCAGGGTCGGACGCGAGAACTTTCCCTGCAGGTTACAGGATATCTCCCCCAGCGTGACATCACGTTAACCTTTTTATGTATTCCAATCACGCTGACGGCTGCTCTGGCACCCCGTCTCAGTCTGACACATAATATCCCACTTTATAATCTATAGACTAATTAGCGCATGCTGCTTATGTAATGGATAGAGGGTTGTCCAATGGTATAATGACATTAACTGACTTTCTATCGGCATGGGGACGGGTAGATGACTGAATTTTCTTTTTTGAGTGAACTTTTCCTTTAAAGTAAAATCAGATACAACACGGAAATGTACGATTTAGAATATTTTATTATAGATTTTTTTTTCGATAATTCTGCAGTGCTCATAGAGCTCATATAAAAGCCTTTATTCCACAAACAGCACATAGACATTTGATAGATAAATTATAAAAAAAAAATACATAAACATTCACAAGACATTATCCCCAGTTACCCTCACATTCATTGGTGCCCGTCTTCATTAGAAATCCAATGTGAAAATCACTAAAGCAACATTTCAAGCTCATACACAATCCCGTGGCAAGATAATGAACATAAACACACAAGATGATTTAGGGAAACCAAACATGAATCGTACTTGGAAATGTAAACAATTTTCTAATTTTCTGGAGCATAATTCTCCTGTAAGCTAAGCTTTTGATGTTTTGGAAATTATTAGTTTTCCCTCTACTGCATATCCCTTTTTTGCCGTGATGCTGGGGGTTATAGCGGTGGCTCACGTGTCACTCCTGGTATTCTATCTTCATTACATATGTATGAATATGTGTGTTAACTCGGAATCCTTAATGCATACTTATGTGGGGACCCGGAGGTAATTAAATATAGTTCAACAGGAAGCTTCTTTTCAAAGCAGCCGCCTGTGGCTCATTACAAATTCCATTTTAAATATTGAGCCTTTAGTGGCATTATGTTGCATCCTTCCCCTGACGTAAAGTAAAAACTCCCAGCACAGCTTAAAGCAGCTGGTGCCACATAGAAACAAATACAAAGTCAAGAGAAAAGTGAAAAGGTGCACTAGTATTGCTTGACATTTAAGAATTCCCTCTCAGGTTCCCTGCCATCATTCCTGTCAGACGAAACCCTTTATAAAAGAAACACCTGGGAGGAGATAAACTGGACTGACAACGTTTCTTTAGCAAGTAACAATATGGCATTCATATGAGGAACATCATCTTCACAGGCTGTTATTCTGCTTTATCAGTGTTACGGTTTTCCACTACAAGTGGTTTTGACACATTCCAGCCCACCCTGTGAACTAAATATGCGCTGTGGGCCCTGACTGAGGCTCTTCTGTCACATAAAGTTGGAGGCAGGTGAACAAACGAGACGTGCATGTGACTGACACTGAAAAGAGTGCTTGTCTTCACACACATACGCACACCCTCAGCCCAGGACACACAATGTCCTTTCATTGTTTTCATGTGAACTGAAAGTGTTTGTTCAGTTCACAGAAGTTCTGCTTCATCCTCCTCATCCTCAGAGCCGGAGGGCCCCTGGCGAACTTCTTCGTACCACTTGTTGGTCAGGGTCTTCATCTGGATCCGGCCATGTAACAGGTCCTGTAAGGCACAGACAAGAGTGCAAAAACAAATGAACACAGAAATTCAGGCCAAGTGAAGACACAATACATTTTTCCTTTCTTTTGTACCAAATGGCAATATACAGTAGTTTCCATTTCAACAATCACCATTTTACACATTCATTTTTGAAGGCAGCAATGGGAAATAGAGAGAGGTGGAGGATATTTATTAACCTTCAACAAAATGTTATCAGGAGTGCAAATTGTGTGCCATCACAGTGCTTCGGTTTAGTTTATTTACTAAGACTGCAAGAGTAACTGACATGTGTTTCCACTAAAGACTCACCGCAGGCGATAGCCACACTGTGATTAGCTGCTCCCCTTACGCTTTGGCCACACCACACAACTTTCTGTCTTGTAATAGGAAGTCTTGCAGTTGTTGTGGTTTTCACACTATATGACCGATCTGCAACAGGGTCACACATTACAAGACCACAGCTGCGAACAGCCCAAGTTGTTTGTGTGCTGATTTGCAGCGACAAAACGAGGAACGGGAAAAACAACACAATACTGGTGAGAGAATGGATTAGGATGCACGGGCTGAAAGGATTATTGTGGCAATGAAAACGTACAGTGCCTTTCTCATGCTTTACTGACCATAATGGAGCCATATTTTGTTTTTTCACTCTGATGCCAACCAAACTTTTCTTGCTGGTGCTGCTGCACATTAAAAACTTTCCACTGGTGAACCAGCAGGATGGTTTTATTGTGAAAAGCGGTCTGATCAACAACATACAGGCATAATCTGCACTTTTTAGTCAGCAGATCAGTTTTTAATACTACAGAGTGGAATCATGCAAACACGAACAGCCACAGTGATCAGAAACAGGGCTGCAGATGACAGACTACTACTTTAGTTTGTCACTAGAACACCTCCAACACATCATCAAGTTAATAACTTAATGGGAGCTTGCGGCCGCTCGCCGTATGGCCCTGACTGACAATTGCACTCCTCACATAGGTTGTTAAAGCGCGGTTGGTGTTTCGTGAGACAGCAGAGGATTAGTGTCTTTTGCATTCTCTCTCTTACCTCTTGGGTGAGCCTGCGAGTGAAGAAGGGGTTAAGGTATTTTGCATCAAGCCACATAAAGCCCTTCAGATCTTGTCTCTGGTAGATGTGAGCCTCGTACTCCTCCTCTGTCAGTTCTGATAGGTGCTCTGACTCAATGGTATTACCCTTGGGAGAAAAGAGGAGGAAAGAGAGGGGGAGTCAGATAAATAGACAGAAAACAGAATGAACAAATGAAGCCGAGGTGAACGAGATGGAGGTGGTGGAGCAGAGATCGCACACAGAAGGACCAGAGATGAGGGAGAAAAGAGCAGAGGGACCAAAGAGAGGGAATTACATCAAAGAGGGCTTGAGAGCTGTAAGGAGAAATTGTAGAGGGTTGATAGATCTGGTTTTCTGGCACCCCAGGGTGCAACACTAAGCTCTGGAAGACATCAAACATGCAAACACTGTACACACAAGTCATGCAAACATACCACCACACACCGCAAGTGACCTCAATGGTAGCATGTACTTCAAAAGAAAGCCCCACTATCTGGAGTTAAAAGCTAACGGAGTCAACTGAAATATTAATGACAAGAGCTTGTATTCTGGTGAGTCTGGGAAATTGTGTTAATGCCAGTTGTTAGGGTTTGTTTGTGCTAGTCCAAGTTGTGTTGTTTCTCAGTGTGTATCTGTGTGATTAGAGTGATTTGCTCCCTGCTGATTCAGTGTCCTTCACACAAACCACAATCTACCCTCTGATGTTTTTTTTCCCTCTGAAGAGAACAGAAAGAGTCTGATGGCAGATGAGAGAACGGCTCAGCTCCTATCAACGCAGACAACAAACTGTCTCTTTCTGTGTGCCTGTGTGTGCGTGTGTGTTTGTGTGTGTGTGCACATGCTGAAGTGTTTCATCCATTACCATTTTCTCCGTCTTGCTGAGATTGACGTCCTTCTTGCTCTTACGTCGTGACTGGCTTTCCTCAATATCCATGATGCGGATGAGTGGCATGGTCCCGCCCCCCATGAGAAGGATGGTAAAGAGTACGATGATGATGGTGGTGGTGCCGATTAGCTGCCGCTTCTCAATGGGCTCCAGGCCCAGATGGAGACTCAATGCGTAGGGGATGGCACCTCGCAAACCTACCAGACAGAAAAAAAGAAACAGGAATGGTTACACATACTTGGCAGAGTTCCTACACCTTTACCTTGTCATATTCAAACATTTTTCAGGCATTTTCAAGGTACATTTTCAGGCTTTTCGAGCACTTTAGGACAGTATTTTGGTATCAAAAACTCACATTTCTAACTGAGATAAGTATCCTGTACAAGTATGAGGCAGGGCCGGTCTGTTGGTTGCTCTCAGGCTCTCTGCTCTGGTGATCAATATTAGGGAAGTCAGTACTTTTAAACCACATGGTGGTAAAAAGCGAACTATTCAGTCAGATAATGATTTATAATGAATGGAATTTAAAGCAGTTTCATGCCTGTATCCAAAATCCAAACCATTTTTATACCTCAAACACAACCCAATTAAAATTCAAGCATTCTGAAAAATGAAAAACGAAAAACTGTTTAACCTTGTTTGTTCTGTCAATAGTCTACTACTATTCTATACCTGTTCAAAAGAACTATATAATGACTATATTAAATTAAACAATATATTTGATATAAGTAGAGCTGCAAATAATGATATTTTCCTTGTTGATTAATTTGATGTCTATTATCGTTAATCATGAGGCTATGAAATGTCAGAAAATAGTGATCAATTCTCATCCCACTTTCCCAGAGGTAAAGTTTGATTCAAGTATGTTTTTAATCTGACTAAAGCAAATCCCAAATTCAGTCAGTTTACTATCACATGATATTGAAAAGGAGCAGTTTTTGATACTTTGTTTTTGAGAAGCTGGAAAATGTATGACAAAGTGACCTGAAAAGTGACAAAAAGATGTTTTAGTGGTTATCAAAATAATTCAGTCCATCAACTTCCGCAATTAATCAACTACCTGTTTCAGCTCTCGTCATTCCTACTTTCATTTGCACCCAAAGACACCCACACAATGTTCGGGCAATCATCAAAGATGGATACCAAAAAGAGCAGACAGCCTGTCATACTTGTTCCACAATAGACAAAACTGTATCAACTCACCACTAAACCACATGATGAACATCATTTTGGGTGTGATCTTGTGGTCTCTGAAGAAGTTCAGAAGGATCGTCAGAGGGAAGATGTTCACGGCTCGGCCGAGAAGAACCAGGACCTATGGACAGAACAACGGCTGTCACACTGAAATTTATAGGAATGAACAGAGAAACAAATAATTTGATAAAATCAAAACCTATATTGAGATAACATTAAAAAAAAGATGCAAAAGCACTTACTATGCACCAGATGACGAAGGATAGTTCAAATTTATGAGGGAAGCTGAAGATGGAGAGACCAAGGAAGGCAAACACACATGTCTCTGGAGAGAAAAATTGAAAGAAGTGTTGAGGACTTGAGGATTTTAAAATGAAAACAACGGGAGAATTGATGGGGGAAAAGAGGGAATTCACTGACCACACATGAAGGCTACTGTGCGCAGTGTCTGCTGCATGAGTATCTGTGTGACAGGTGACAAGTTGTGATGGGTGTAGTGAGACATCACGATTCCGGCAAACAGGATGGACATGATTCCTGTAGGTGCAGAGAAAGCATGGCTTTTTTTTAAAAAAAAGGCCTAAAAAGTCCAAAACATAAATGTGCCTGTGTGTGTGTGTGAACCCACCGGACAGTTTGAGGCCTTCAGCCAGGCCATAGGGGAGGTACGCAAAGATTATCATCATACCAAACTCCAGTGAAGGAGTCTTCCTCAGATCAAAGTGCTTCAGAAACTAATCAGTGAGTTAGGGAATTTGATTATGATGAAACTAAGACACACACACACACACACACACACACACACACACACACACACACACACACACACACACAGGAGATCAAGTTTCTCTCACACACAATGAGTCTGGATACAAGAGCCGAGATGAGTCCAGTGAGGGTTCCCAGGGCAGCAGAGCCGAAAAACATTTTTAGGAAGTAGCCCAGCGCTTGCACAAAAGTCTCCCAGCCGGTTACCATGGAGTTGTCTGAGCGGGAAAAGAAACCTTCCGCTGTGCTGAAAGACAAAAGGGAAAAATGACAAAAGAGGCCACATTAGTACTGTTACACTGTGTTGTAATACCTCGATCTTACCCCAGAGGGCAGAGAAACTCCACCGCCAAATCCTACAAACTCACAAAGATGTGTGTGTGTGTGTTGGTGTGCTGATTAGAGTGTATGCAGCGTTTGTAATCCTGCCATCAAAATCCCGTTTACTAAACAAAGTTCAGTTGTATTGTTTAACCCCAATGACTTGACATGATATAATTTGAAGGGATTTACTGTGAAATTGTGCCACACACAGAATATATTTGGATACAATTGGAGCCACAAATTTGTTTTTTTATGTCATATGTATATTTAATTTTGATCTTCAACAGTAGCATAATTTTGAAACACATCTAGAACCGTTAGTACAGCAACTGTTAACTATAATGACACATTGATGCTCAAACATTTACTCTACAACATCTGTCATATGTTTCTTAGCAAATAAAGCTGTCAGAAGTGAGTTTCCACATTCTCCCACTTAATTCATTGTTCAGACTTTAACTTAGTTGGGTGAAAATTATTTATCATCACATTTGCATTCCAATTATCTTTTGGATAATTTATAGTTATTGATTAAGTAGGAACACAGACAATCATTTTTCTTGTGTAATTTAAATCCTTTTTACAATAACAGTTATCCAGACAAAGAGCCAGACAACACAGTGTAATTAATAATCTGATTGTAATGCTTATTAACAAGCCCCCAAGCAGAGGCATTAGCTGCGTGGCTGTTATAAACGACTGGGCCAAACTGTAAAGTAGCTTTCTAAGAAAGCCAGTCTGTGAGGTGCTAACAGCAAGCAAACTGCCAGGGCTGTTCAGCCTATCTATTATTCATGCGTTCATTTACTCTACGGGGGCATGCAGACACTTGAGATCACTTTGCACATTTAGCTGGTTGTGAGTAGGAGAGATAAGCAGCAATAAAGCAAGTACAGAGACAGCAGATAAGGTGACAGTGATGCGTGCAAACACGGGAATCCTGCCAAATGTCTGTTTCAGTCAAACTAGTTTGTCAAGATTTCTTCACGGAGTTTGTGAGTATGGCCAACGGTTTGTTGACATGGGAAAATCTTCCTAAACAATTCTGATACTCTGAACAAACTGTCCGCTTTGTCCTTAGAGAGTTTCGGGACACGTTTATTGAAACTTTTCTGTCCTCACTACCTGAATGCAATGTTCCAAGCTTTTGGACTTCACATTTAGTAGATTGTGACGAATATGTTCCCACATCCTCTGTAACGAAACCATGCCTTTGCCGTAAAAACCCATGACAGGGACGATAAAATAGGTCACTGGTTCTTTTCTCCCCCTCATTTCCTGTAATCTGTAAAAGGCAGGAGGGGGGTTTAAAGGTTGAAGGATGTGTTTCTACAACCCAGCTTACATTTATAATGCTGAAATCCCGAGGAGAAGCACATCAGCAGGTGATGAAAATACTAAAAAAAATACTAAAAAATCATTGCCATATTGTGATGTTTAAGAATATATTTTACCTACAAGTAATTCTGAAGGACTGTGAAAGTTTTAAAGTACAGAAAGGTAAAATTCTACGGATGTATAGAATAGAGCTAAAAAAGCTTAACGGAGCTAACAAATGTAAGAACATGTCTTGGAGAGTGTGTTTCTGTGTGTGCAACATTTGGACATTAGTTGCTGCTGTACATAACTTTAATATTTGCAGACTTTTTGCATATTGTCCTTGGGGTTCCTGTTGGTGAAACGCTGTGTGAACGTCACGCATTGGCTAGTGTAAATGTGCCAATGTGTGCGCTGGAGAATAAACAAGACAAGCCGTGATGGACAGGGAAGAGACTCTTACTTTGTGAGGACGATGGAGACGGCGTCGTTGAGGATGCTCTCACCGAAGACCAACATGTTGAGGACCGGGTCCACGTTGAGGGCGTTGAAGATAGCGATGGTAGCTACAGGGTCCACAGCTGAGATCAGTGAGCCAAAGGCAAAGCTACAGCAAGGGAGTGAAAATGATAACAGTTGATTGGTAATCATCAGACACTCACAGGCATATTTATACTCAAAGGAAATTCAGAAACAAACACATACAAGCAACAATGTCCTTTGTGTTTGTTAAAGTCCAAGGGAGGAGAAATGTCATGCATGTCATGCCTGAGGCAGCACGATCCTTTAAATCATTATTTTAATAAATGACATGAATCTTGAAATCTTGAATCTTTGAAAATATACAATAAATAATATATAATCAAAATACAATTTGGTGAGGTTTGGATGCAAATACCATCAAGGCAGGAGTGGTTTTCTTAAAAGAAAATCAGTGCAGGTAGAAAAGAGTGGACAGAAGCTATGTTTCTGGACTTTGCCTAGAAATTGGGATGTTCAACATATCCCGCTAGGAAATGAAGCGACAAATGACTAGTTTGAAAGCAACTCTCAATGCTGACTCACCACCAGTAAGGATACACACTTGAACGTGAACAATAACAACCCTCAGTTGCACTGTAAAAACAAATGGGTGTGGAGTTTCTCTCTGTTGGCTAGATAATCCTAGTGTGTGTAACTGTCTTATAGAGTTTCTGTGGGCTTGGTTCTTTCAAAACTTAAAGGTATACCAGGAAATACCAATTCTAAATCTAAATTTTCTGGAATTCTGTTGAATGAAAATCCAGGAATAAGGAATGCAACCAATATACTAACTATTGGTTAATACTAACACTCACCTATCGGTCATGGACATTTTATAGATCACATCGGCCTGAAAAAAACAACAAAAAAAACATACCAGATCAAGAAAAAAATTGTTAAAAGTTTCAACAGGAAGATCTGATCATGTCAACATCCAAAAAGCAGGAAACATTTTCAACAGCAAGGAGATAGTAATGGCTACCTGCAACTTCACACATTCTAAACAATTAAACATTCTGTCTAAACAGGCGCTGAATTGATGACAGACACTCACCTGGCCGAGGAAATAGATACCTCCTCCGACTATGAAGGCAGAGATAGCAGTACCGATCACAGCGAAGAGCGTAATGGAGCCGATGTTCTGGAAGAAGTTACCCTGAACATACATGGACACACAGCTTAAGTATTCATGGGTTTAGCAGCATGACATTTAAAAAGTTACACAGTTTTACATAACATGTAGCCAGCATTAGTGAAAAGTAGGACACAGTACAGGTACAGAGAATACAGTAATATCAATATACATCAATATATTATTTAATGTTTATGAGCCACTTTTTAACATAAATAATTTAAACTTCAGTTATGATGATAAATGACAATAGACTATATAAATGAACACAGAGGCTACAACACATTAATGCATAAAAATAATAATATAGGAAAAACATGGTAGACAGCAGAGCTACTTTTGCTTTTATTGTTTCATGTCATAGCCACCCTGCAACATTAGCAAACATACAGCCTGCTATGGTCCTAATCATTGTTTGTTTTATCTACATATTAAGTGTATTGTGCTCCAAGTACAACAAATGTAGTTAAAAAGGTCCACAGGGGTGAAAATTGAATATTAATAATGTTTTCATTGGTTTAAAAATCACCTGAAACTAAGAACAGTATAATTTTCTATTTCTTTTGGTGACTTTACCTGTGCCTATGATTCTTGTTCTGCAAGATCTAGATAATGTACGTTTTTAAACTGCTAGACAAATCACTGGGCATAGAAAAATATATATTGTTAAGTTTAAATGCATTTGCTGATTTGTATTAGGTAAAATACATTCATAAAATGTCAAGCCTCATGTTTCAACTTGACTGTCCTGAGTAGTGTAAAGTTAGCTTCATGCATACACTGTGGCATACCTTGTGTAAAGAGTATCCCGATTCAAAGATGATGGGCGGCAGCAGCAAAAGGAAGAACATGTTGGGTCTGAACATTTCTTCCTCCTTTTAGGAAAAGATTGAGACATTGTTACTTCCAGAATTTCACAAAGCAGCAGTGGTCAGTTAACAGAATAAGAATATCCCTGATTATAAGCTTGGCCAACCAGGGCGGATATTCAGCATTCTTCCGAATATCTGTCTCTGTGTTTTTTGTCCGATTGACTTTGATGCAGCATCCTCTCTCTGTAAGTAGTCACTACTTTGTGGTCTCACACAATGTCCCGCCCACAATCCATTTGATTGGTTATATGTCACAATTAATAGCTGCTCAAAACTAAATCATCATCCTGAATCCACAAAGTAACATGTGAGTAAGTCATTAAATTAATGGAGTGGAGTGTAAATATATAGTAACAGAAAATGGAAAAACCTCAAAATTGTACTTAAGGAAACTGTACTGGTTACTCAAAATTTGGACTCTAAGATTTTAATTTTACTGCAAATGTATTTTGGTTTCAAAAATCAATTACCACTCTCCTTCATTATTAATAATCATGTTGGTACTGGCCCTGAAAAAAATCATATAGGTCGATCCCTTCCACAGAAAACTGATGGCGTTGCATGCTGGCTAATAGTAACAAATTATAGTGGTAAAGGGTAAAGGTCAGTTCCAACAAGCTTGAGTTTAGCATTCAGAAATCTTTTCAGATTACACCCTTAATTGAAGAAAGTACCTTTTCAAAGAACTGGTTATTGGACTGTGATGATACACATTCTGTCATGTTTTGTCATATTGATTGCGCCTTCATTGACTGTAATCCAAACACAATCATCTTAATGCTAATCAGTACCGTCATATAGGACCAAATGATAAAGCATGTGCTTGTGGTTATTATTATGCAATAATCTCTATGATTCATCTGACCATTTAAAAGTCAGTTTAGGGATAGTCAGCTGATTTAAAACTTAGTCATGAAGAGGGGAAAGGGTGACGAGGGAGGCTATGCACGCACGCTCTTTTTTGACAAGACAAATTTTGTCACACACATAAATACACGCACAGATACATGTCAGGTGCTCAACAGGGGGAATGCCTGCCTGCCAGCCAATTCATTCACCCAAACACTACTACTGACATCCTCTTTCTTTTGCACATGCTGGGAAAGGACACATGACTTACCCACATATGCTTTTTTTAATTTCTGACTCATTCATTCACACACACGCACACACACACATACACATACACACACACATACACATACACACATACACACAGGATCCCAGTGACCTTCCTTAGCTCTCTGATTATTTCAGCGATATAATGAAATCATTGTTGCTTCTCAGCTAAATGGGCCAGCCTCCCAGATCAGGCGTAGGCATCATGTGCCCATGCATTACGCTCTGGCTGCCAATGTGTCTGTGCATGATGCACCATGTGTTCTTGTGTGAGCCAGTGTGTGTGTGTGTGTGTGTGTGTGTGCGTGTGTGTGCGTGTGTGTTCTGTACATAATGTATGTTAGTAATGTTAAAATCAATATACGGTACGCATTAGTGACTGTTAAGAGGGAAGATCTATTTCTGGGAGCTGCTTGACACTGCAGTTGTGTCTGTCAGAAAGGTGGAAGAGAAGCATATTTACCCCAACCATTCAACAATCTCTCTCATTGTATTATGGCAGCCAGTTTTGACATCTGCTCGAGTCTGACTCAACCCCCAAAACCCCACAAGCAGATGGACAGGAAGAGACTTACTTCAACATTTGATGTGCATTTCCTAGAAAAGTTTATCTTTATTTTTCTAACAACTGCAGAGATTTGAGTTGTTAAAGGTTAATGGATGACCCAAAATGACACCGTTTTAATATACCAATCAAATTTGACATACAGTGCCAAAATTTGAATACACAGCGTGACTGGTGAAATTAACTCGTCAAAAATGAGGGTGCTGGCAACACATCAAAAAAACATGATGACATGACTAGTTTTATAATCTTCTGATTTTTTAAAAATCTATTTGTTCCTATCTAACCAATTATTCAGAGCGAAGATCCAAAGGAGCACGAGGTGACTGGCGAAAGAGATGAGACATTAGCACAGTTTAATTAAAGACCGAACACTGGCTGTCAAGATTCTCACTTTGCTGCTAATTCAAACCTACACAATTCTGGCTTGAAGCTGGCTACAAACAGGTCATTCCCAGTGGAAAGCCTACACAGGATGTATGCTGGACTAAAAGGCTATGCTCCTGCTTACTTTGTCTTATAATGGATTCAGATTTCAAGAAAAGTAGGCCAACAAGGAGTGCTTCCAGGTTACTACTACTACTCTTGACATTTATCTCTGGCAGAACTCGACCCTTCAAGGAGGGAGAAAGGTCAAGAATGAATATTAACACACTGGACAGAAGAAGGTATGCCATGCATGCACTGCAATCTGACATCTACAGCTGTAACTGCATGCATTCATGCATGCACATGTTTCACTGCCATACATAGGAATGTCTACTGGAGTGGCTGAACAAGCACACAGACTTTGCACTTACATTTAGCAGACACTTTTGTCCAAAGCGACTTACAATAAGTACATTTGTCACAGGAGAGAAACCACAACATATCACCTTCGATAGAGTAAAACGAAATATAGAAACAACCGTCAAGCCCCTGACTTGGGAGGGAGTCATGCTATGTGGGGTCGAGGTGAAGTCTGAACAGATGAGTCTTGAGTCTTTTGCAGAAGATGGAGAGTGATTCCGCTGTCCTGACATTGGTCGGGAGTTTGTTCCACCACTGAGGTGCCAAAACAGAGAAGAGTCATGACTTCGCCAAGCGGGCTTTGTTAGCTCTCAGCGATGGGGGTACCAGCCGGCCAGCTGATGTAGATGAGCGAAGTGCTCTCGCTGGGGACTTTGCATACACACTATCCACACAAATTTAAATAAGGAGATGTAAGCAAGGTGGTGCTTTGCATTATCTATTGATCTGAGACTGAATTCTTTTGGACTGTTGCTGAGGGTTGTAAATAATATCAGTAATCTGACAGTTGCGTTCTTCGATTGACTGAAAAACTGTGTTTTCCACAGCCTGATGGCTTCAAACATTCCAAACCTTGACGATATTCAACTACAATGATATATAACAAAGAAAAGCAGCAAATGATTGGCATTTTTTGCTTGATAAGTGGTTCAAATGATTAATTATTAATTTACTGTTGAGTGACTTATCAATTAAGCACTAGATTTTAGGTCAGAATGCATCAGATTGACGTCATCCTGGAACCATGAGAAGGAGAAGGGTTAAGAGATTTCAGAAACACTCATATTGATTGCAGAGAAATATATGTTTTACGAGAAGTAATGATGAAGTGGATAAAAAAGAGAGAGAAGACGATGGGCATACTCTAGGGAAGTGCTGAGACAGAATATGAACTAAATGAGAAAAGATGAATGGCAAAGATGAAGGGAGCACAGTTAAAAGAGGGTCGAGTGATAACGGGAAAACATGAGCAGGAACGATGGAGAGACCTTCGTATGGAGCACTGGCTCCCTGGAGGCTTGGCTTTGACACACAGTGACATCACCGCATGGGAAAAAGGCCCCTGAAACCACAATTAAAACTGCTCTCCCTGTGTCGCTCTCTCTCTCCGCGGCTTGGGAGAGATCTATTAAAAGTATGTGCTGCCCTTTGGGGCTTAAAACACACTGAAGCCACTGAGGAAAATGATAATACAGATAATACAGTACACGCTAGAACACCAAAACTGAGAGAAAACTAAATTATTATCCGAAGTACACAGCAGATGCAAATATATTCACCTATGCACTTCTCCCTGTGCTCTGCCTGAGAGACAAACAGCTGCTAGTGTGTTACTCCTTAACAGCACGCTATTTCTTCTCCAATCTGTGTCAGAGCACAGGGGAGAGATGGGCAGATGAGAGAGACAGTACGGTGAACAGTACCAGAAAAGCACATAAGGGAAACGCTATACGCTGGATAGTTGGGATAGGACTGGAGATAGAGGGGTTGGTAGCAAACAGCAAAGAAAGCAGATTGCTGGTGAAAGGCGAGGGCAAAGCCAGTGATGACAGGATGCCACTGCCTTGGGGGTTCATACACCCTTGGTGGTTTGTGGGGCAGGCTTGGAGGCTTGCTAGATTAGCCAAGTGGGCCAGCTTTAGAAACATGCTAGTTTGGAGGTGATGATGGCAGCCTAAAAGGTAGTCCAGTTTAAACCTGCTAAATGAGCTATGGATAGTGGAGAAAAGAAACAGGACAGATGCCTTCAGTTGACTGTGATGGTAAAAGATGGCCCTGTGCATTGTATATATATGTGTATATGTGTATATGTGTATATATATATATATATACACACACACATACATATATATACATGTATATACGTATACATACATACATACATATATATGCACAGAGATGCAGATGAGAAAGTGACACTGACAGAATCGCAGTTTTGCCACTGGCCATGTTACTCACTGCACAGGTTACAGGGTGCATCCTGCTGTGAGGGATCTCTCAAAAACAAATAGGTCAGACATAATGGATTTGCATCATGGTCTGGGTCTTCTGAAGTCTTCTGCAACCTATAAACCGAGTAGCATATCCATGCTACTGCAAAAATCCTGCTGCATATCACATTGCTACTTTATTCCACTCTAATATATAACGATTCGATAGTGATCCGATACCACTTACAGCATCCGAAATGCCTTATATACTTCCCTAAAATGCTGGAAAAGATATTGGTGGGTACAAAAGTCTTCAATACCACATAATTTATTTATTAGAATAGGGACTCTGCTACTTCCCGGCAGTGTCCTGTACACTTGCATGCAATTTAACAGATTTTTTTTCTTGCACAAGTAGCCAATATCCACAAACAGCAAGCAACTTGTGTCTAACTTCAAGTAACAATATACACATATTTATAGATTTTTCAGTGCCCTGGTATCAGATTGATACTCGTTATTGGCTGAAGGTATCTGAATTGGTATCAAGAATTGGGACAGCTTCTTTAGTTTATTGTTGACCTGTTCGCTGCCTCTGTATCTATCCGATTAGGCAGACTAGACGCTACACAAACTGTTGTTTTTTTTTTTTTGCTTTTTTTAAATGGCGGTCACAAAGTTTTCGTCAGTCTTGTTTGTGAAAATAATCCATTCCCTGATGGAAGGGGCTCTGTGGTCTAGACCAGCAAGGTGCCAATCTCAAACCAGTTTTCCTGGCCGAGATCCAGTTCTTTGGCTGTCAAAACACAAAGAACTGGTTTGAGACCAAGTCCGAACAGGCCCCCCAACTTCCTTGATGGACAACCCCTAAAAGAGATAACAGTCTAGAGATTCACAGGACAGGGGTAAAGGGGGGTAGAGGGGCTCCCGGGGCTCTGGTTACTAGTGCCGATGACTCAGCAACACCCTGGGGCCCCGGGCTAAAAAACAATGGGCCCCAGTGTGCAAGAAACATTGACACAACCTGTCCTCTTTTCACTCCACCCCCACTCACTCTGCATCTCTCTCTCTACCTCCCTCGTTCATTCGTTCTCTCACTCACTGGCAGAGAACAAGGAATGTTAATTAAAGGCTGTGAGAACCAGGAGGAAAAGAAGGAGGGCTCATAGGGACACAATGGGAATGATAGCAGGCAAAGAATGGTTGTGTATCACTATGAAAAGGTAACAGAGTAGTGATCGGGAGATGAGATTTGTGACAAAAGCAGTGGCCAGGAAATGAATGACCGTGCAGAAAGGCAGCCGCAGAACGAGAGATGAAAACTGCAGCACAAGGACGACAGATGTTTATTGGGTTTGGGTAGGTGGGGGGTTCCCGGCATATTTGCTGTGGGATAAATTGCATCATAGCAGAACTGGGAAAAGTAGATATATACTATAAGCTTGGGGCATTATGTTTTCAATTAGGCAATGGTTCAACAATGATGACGTTTGTCCCTGCCCTCAAAATTACAGTTAATTTGAGGAATGCAGTGGGCGTAGCTCTTGTGTTTATATACTGGAAGCAACTTTGTAACTTTAATTCAACTGCATGAAATTAAATATCTACATGGAACAAACCTGTGTAAAAATGTTAATGCATCACATGTGTGTTTGTGTACTTTGCTTATGTGTGTGGTGTACCGAGGAATGTGGTTGTTTGGCTTCATGCTGATCAAATCCAAACCAAACTAAGCACCATCAAATGCCAATTGCGTAGAGAAACAACAATCAGTTGAAAGAAAATTATCGCCAACTATCTGAATAGCAGATTAAACATTTCAGCCGTTTGCACGTTCCAGCTTCATAACTTTAATGATCTGTTGGGTTCATTGTCATTCATGATAGTTGATGAAGAATTTTTGGGTTTTGGACTGTTGACAAAATAAGCAATTAAGGGATGCCACTTTGCAATGAGTTTTGACATTTTATATTCTAAAAAAGGAATCAACTAATTGTGAATATAATCAGCAGATTTATCAAAAATAAAAATAATCATTACTTGCAGAGTTAATTGTGAACAAGATTTGTGGCCAGTGCTGTGTGGACACAATGAGCTGTGCAGCAGGGTGTGAATAAGGAATCCAACTGTACCTTCCAGTTGGCCAGTTCCTGAAACTCGATGATCTTAATGAAGCCTCCCATTAGAATCCCTGGAAAGAGGGAGCAGTGGAAAAAATCATCAGCACCACTTTTTAAATATTTTACAACTTCATATGAAAATTTCAATAGAACCAGAATACAGATGGGCACAAACCTGAGGCAAAGTGCTATATAAGTGGTTAAAACGACAACTGCCTGGCAAATGAAATGCCCACCATAGCTGAGGACTAAATTAGATAGGAAAAGTGTAAAAGGGCTATTGTCTTAGTTTTGTCTTTGACGCAGTCCCCTCCGGTCTCTTGTTACCCAGCCCAGCAGAACATTAATTAAAAGGGCCAGGAAAAAACAAAGACGTGTAAAAGGCACAGAAAGTGGAGGAGATAAGAAGGAGGAAGAAATCAGTATGAGCATCAAGACATTGTTTAAGAGCCAGATATATGGGCAAATGGAAAAGAGATCCTGAAGAGAAAGACACATAATCAGTAGTTGGGAGACAGGAAGTGATGAGGAAGGAAAAGGGGCTCTTCCTGATTTGTAAGCAAAGTGTTATCTGTCCTCAGCAGAGTCCCCCACTCCAAACACTGAGAGGAGCTAATATGCACTATGCAGGGCATGCAAGAGGAAAAGGCCTTCAGGGTCAAGACAGATGTGTGTCACTGAGTTTGAGTGAGTGTTATTGCATAAACACGTCAAGAGGGTGACAATGGAGGCCATAACAAGAAGTGGAATCAACCTGAAGTCACCTCACATGAAGAAATAACTGAATGTCTGGGAAAAAATAAACTTTTTTTGCAACAGAGTGCTATGTTGAAACCACAAAGCACTTTCCAAATCTTGCGTATGGCTGCTAGTGATTCCACTTGGTAAGCCGTTACCATCTTACAAACACACATATTTGGCTTGAAAAGTGGCTACAGTAAACGATTTATTAACAATAAATATTTTTTAACCAAGTGAAGAATCTATTTCCACTGGTAATCAGTTCAAAAAAGTTCAGATACGTTTGAAATTGTGTAATAATTTGTGTATTGAGCTGAGGAATTTAGGTTAGCATAGATAGAAAACCTTGAAGTCAACACAGGTATATCTTCCTATAAAAAATTCTGCAACTATTTTTCAACGCAATCCAATAAAAAACAAGCAATTGGTGAGGGTAAGAATACACTTACGAAGAATTGCAAAAATGATTAAATCTAGTTCAGAGGGCCTTAAAAAGTAATTCGAGTACAACTATAGGATTTTGCAAGGCCCTGTGAATTTAACTGAAGGTTTACACTATTTCTTTTTCAAGAAAATCCATGACATGCACTGGGAAGGCCTTGATGACTTATGGAATTACCCTATTGTAATCTTACAGAGTTTCACTGCTCTGAACCTGCTCGCTAATTCACTGCTGGACACATGCAAACTGGCATTATGTTAGGACACAAGGACAAGGACGAGAGAAAGACGGAAACTGTGAGAACAATCTATTTATACATGCTCTAAAAAAGCAAAAGTAAGAGTATTCTGGCAAACTGCCAAATCAGTCTCAGGATTAGTTTGCTGTACTCCAACTGTTCTTGCCTTAAAAAAGGATTTCATCTAGAGCTTTTAAATACAGAATCATTATACTTTCCTAGACGCAGCTTGTGCAGAGGAACATGTTACATAAGAAGAAGAACTCACCGAGGGACACGACAGCCACGCTCTCTGGAAGGAAATGCAGCTTGAACTTGATAAGCAGGTGCACCAATATGATGCAGATACCTAGGGTGAGCAAAAATCACAGAATGAATATTCAGGACAAATACATCCATGTCCCGACCATCATGTCCCACAGACTCAGATCAGCCCAAAAATAACCACACGTCATATAGTGTTAAGATCTTTTCTGTGGCAGCTTTCCTCCACATCACCTGCAGTAGACATGCCAGGGATGTCAATGGAAAACATGTAATTTACCTCTAACTTGATTTACTCTCATTCAAAGTCTAAATGGAGACTTGAATTTATATCATATTAGTCTGATAGTCTTAATGACAACAATATCTTATTCAAATGAGTTCAAGGACAACTGCTTGATGTGGGTCTACAAAGCAGTTGCTTGACATTTAAAATCATAGTATTGAGACTGTAAAATAAAAGATAATTGCCCCCAATTAAAACATAAAATTAGCTTGTGAAGGTACTATGAGCCTTTTATCCTGTTTATCAATGCGCTGAATCTGTGCGCACACAAATTAGTACAATTATGGTGACAAACCCCAAGGCCACAATAAAGTTAAGTAAACAGTGATTCATACATGCAGCAAAAATGCATTGCATTGCAATGGGATAACGATAAGGCACAGTGTATGCAGCACCGAAACCAGCAGAGGTTGATTTATGAAAGCTGATGAGGGAGATGTTAAACTCAGGCACACAATTAAAGCACACACACTTGTTGAGGGCAATGCTACATAATGATAATACGGTTTCTGGGAAGTGCTATTTACTAATCTACTAATGTGTGGTTTCTGGATTGTACTCTGAGGTGACTTCGCATTTATTGACCTCAGGAGAAACCAATGATGGCTCTAGAAGAAAATGACTGCGACTCTGCATGCTCTCTCTCAACCAATTTCATATTTGTAGAAAGAGTTGGTTCAAGACAAAATAACCCTTTTAAGTGTCTGCAACATCAATGAGTCTAATTGGTAACCATATGTATAATGTATGCCATTTCCTTGGTCTACAACCTTTACAGTGGTAAGCATAGAACTTAACCTGTAGTGACCTAAAGTGCATAATGGCAACTTTGTGTCTGAAAAGGCACTTCATGTTCGCATGCTAATGTGTAACCACATCCTTTCCCTTATCCACTTCCTTCATCTGAAGTCACCAGCCACACATCTGATTTAATGAAACACTCAAGTGGCTGTACATTCACCTTCTTTATTGGTGGCTTGAGGTCTTAGTTGTGTGCATTGCATGAACACTGTGATCAGGGATTTGTTTTCTTCTTCTTTAATATCCTACATATCTCAGAATGACACCAGACAAGACTCCTCTCAGAAAACAACGTGCATAGGGTTTTTTTTTTGTTGACTGCGACAGACTACAACAGAAAATAAAACAGAATCTGACAGATGTTTAGCAATTCAACAACTACTTACCAATAACCAGCAGGCTGAAGAATATGGTCAACCCGCTGGACTGCTCTTCTTCTTGGGCCTTGACCCCTGTCTGCACAGGCAAGATGGGCTTGAGGGTTGGGGGTGCTGGGGTCGTCGGCTTGACAGCACGTGTTGTAGAGTGGAGGGTCTCATTGCTGTAGGTATCAGTCTCGTTGGACTTGCTGCAAGGACACAGTCGGGAGAAAATGCATGTTGGTGTGAGGCATACAATCATTGGATCAATCAGATAGATGAGGCTATGGATTCAAAACACAACATAATCACAGAATTCTCATCAAAATCTTGTTTTTAAATAGAATATTGTAATTGGAGAGGAGAGATACCGCTCTTTAAAAAATGTCATATTAATGTTTAGTCAAAAAATAATGTTAACTAGATACTTTTGGATATCATAAACGCTTAATTTTAACCTCGCCCAAATTAACCGTAAGGGTTGGAACACCTAGCTTAGCAAGAGAAACACAAAATGGATGGACCCTCAAAAAGATTTGGAGATCATTTTGTTTTTTGGGTGTGTCAAGGCAAGGTAGTCCCCTAGAAGGTTTATACCAGCTCATTTATTTAATTTCACACTATTTTAAGTTCAGCTTTTGTTGTGTTTCATATTAAGTAATGTTGCTGAGAAACCCCTGAAAAAACTTTAATACTTAAGTTAAAATATGACTTTGTTAAGAGTGAGAGGCATGCATAAAGGGTTTATTCATCATATGGATATTCCTTGATGGTTAATGTACTTATGTAAGGTTAAGTACAAGTTAAAACTAAATTACACACTTACTTTATTATAAATATATAATGTATACTACGGGTGGACTAATTACTATATCAGATATTCAGCATTTTTCTAATTATCATAACTGTCAATAAAATCAATTTATTTAAAAATAATCTACTTTTATTCGGCAACTAAAGTATTAAGTAAATGTAGTGTGGTAAAAAGTACAACATCTGCCTCAAAAATGTAGTAAAGCAACAGCATTTTCCATAACTGGATAAACAAGCTGTCCCTGGAGGAAAATCAGGTCCCCAGACAACAGTTTGAAACCAGAAAGGAGGCAAGGTCCGCCAAATACAAACAAAGTAAATCAGTATGAAACTGTGTCGTCATTTAAGGTCAGTTTGTTTATTCAAACATGAAAACAAAGACAGTTTGTTTATTTAGTTTATTTAAGCATAACAAATCAGTCAGAGAAGATCTTTCTCTTCTTATTAATGTCTCCCCCCTAAAAAAAACTTCATAATAGACTTTTAATGTCTACTTAAAATCTACAAAAACTGTCTGGTTATTGACAAAGTGTCTTTAAGTTGATCCTGGACTTGACAGCAAGACACTGAAAACCTGTTTAGAAGCCTGTGGAATTAAGCTATTGCTAGCTACTTAGCCACATTGGGCTAGGTTACGCCAAAGAAAGACCGCTTAAATCAATATTTGGTAGCTCAAACCTGACAGACAGCCCATCTTTCTGTTTCGTCTCTTCGTTTGTATCGACTCCATCTTCTGGTACAGGTTTTGTTAATGTTTGCTGGCTTTCAGCTGGAGAGTTATCCTGATGGTGCACATCCCCTCCGTCATCTCTCTCACGCAGGTTCAACGACTCTCCCCTCTCAACTCGCTCTGGTACGCACGGATACACGAATAACAGGAAGAGGGATAGCAGCACAACTTTATGGCTAACGCCTCTCATATTCAAAACAGCGACTTTAACCCCAAAATAAACGTTATGTTACAAACAAGACTGGAAGGTCCATGTCGACAGCTCCTCGTATCTGTTGACATAACGACTCCACTTCCGGGTTGAGGCTTTGTGGGTAATTGTAGTCCATACGTTGCATGGACGCCATGAAGGAATAT
The DNA here is from genome assembly GCA_039737535.1 of Lagodon rhomboides. Taxonomy (NCBI): domain Eukaryota; kingdom Metazoa; phylum Chordata; class Actinopteri; order Spariformes; family Sparidae; genus Lagodon; species Lagodon rhomboides. The sequence continues at coordinate 21,090,793 of CM077792.1, read as the reverse complement.
CAAATACACGAAAATGGACACAGCTTGATGTAATTGCTGACAATAATATATTTTTCCTGTCTTAATTCACAAGACTCCACTTTGATCGGTATGATTATAAAAATTGTCAATGGTTTACCGTAATTCCTGTTTACTCCATGTCCCATGGGCCAGTGTAATGTCGCGTCAGCCATTCGCCTGTTGCATCATGGATATTGTAGTTTTTATCGTAGCGTGCACTTGCTGTAAATTACCTGCAGATGTGGGAAACTCTGAAAAGATGCAACCTTACATAACCAGAGTTTTGAAAAAATATCCCAAAAGTCATACGTGAATAAAAGTAAAGATGTTGTGTTAAAATATAACTCTGCTAAAAGGAAAAGTCACGAAAGCCATGAATAGAACTTACATGTACTTAAGAATTAAAAGTAATTTTCTGACAGTAAATGTACTGTAAATGTACTGTAAAAAGTAAAATTGAAGGTATATTTACACATATGCAGGCTATATACCTCAGAATCAGTGTGGTTTTTATCTGATTGCTGATTAAATAAATTAACTTCAAAATGTGCTGCTTTGGCTCTAATGCAGCATGTAATCTGCAACGAGTAACTAAAGTTATCAAATGAATGTGAGGAGAAAAAAGTACAAAATCGTTGCCTCCAAAATGAGTGGAATGGGAAAATAGAGGTAAAGAAAATGAAAATGATCAAGCAAAGTACAAGTACATAAAAATTATGCAGTAAGCACAGTACAGCTGGATTATATATTTTATTATGTTTTACCTCTTGTTAGGTACAAGGTGTATTTGCAAGGTTTAAGAAAAGCAATATAACTGTAGTCCCTCCATGCAACTCTCAAAGCACTAACCTACATAAATGGATGAATAAATAATAAGTTATTTGATTATAATAGAGTTTTAATAGATTAAAATAGGCATATAACCACAAGGACAACAAAGCTGAACTAAGTAAATTAAAAAAAATGGCTGTGTATTGTGGCTTGCAGGATTTATAGATGGGTGATGTGTAAAAACACAATAAAATGAGTAGGCTACAGTTGAAAACAGCATCCCTGCAATAAATCCTGTGTAAAGCCAATAAAAATGAAAGATATGTGTTCTGTGTTTATTTTTATTTTTTTTTATCTTGTAGGCCTAACTGTTTTCAATGTGTTGAAGAGTAAAACATTTTAACCAGAAAAAAAAAGAACATTATAACCTAAAGGTGATTAGATGCGGGCTCATATCAGCTAATTATTAGGCTAATGAAGAAAAATAGGTCCAATGTGCGGGCTGTAATCTGCTGGAGAGTAAAAAAAAAAAAAAAAAAGTGCAGACACATGAGGTGGTGCCTTTACTGCATGGTCATAAATGAGACTCGCTGTAATGCGAGTCCTGCTGAGCTAACGTTAAATAGCTAGCTTATGATAATGCCATATGCCATAACGGTGTGAAGACGTCGCTCGACGGTTGACGGTGGCTGCGTCGCCGCCAGTCTGCTCGGTCGCCAGGTTCCGTTTGCCGAACGTTGTGTGAGCGAGCGCGCCCTTGTTTGTCGGCTGCTGTTAACGCCCACTGTAGGTATTGCTCATTTTGCGGAGGGGCTGCCCCATTCATAGGGCTCGTAAGCAAGGCAGGCGAAGCAGCGCAGGAGCGGCCAAACACCATCAGCGACCTAGCGTGTGAGCCAAAGGATGGTCTGTCGCTGAGAAAAGGAAAGAAGAGGAAGAAGGAGAAAAAAAAACAACCAGGCCAGGTTAAACTGCGCTACCGTTTGTCGGCCGTTTCGACAAGCTAAAGCCGAAACCATCCTCCTCAGGAATGGAGATTTGAATGTCTTGATTGAACACTGGAGGACCGCTCCTGTGCCAGACCTGCCGCGGAAATACACCGACTTCCTCGTCGCCTAGCTCCTCACCGCTGCCGCAGACCGGCCAACCTACTCGGCTCACTGAACCCCCCCAGCCTGTCCGCGGACCTCCGGCTCTGGCATCTGGACGCATCGGGGACCTGATCTATCGTCGTTGTAGATAACGTAAACGTGCCTGTGTGTGCTTTTTGCTGCCTGTATGATGCCGACACATTTGCGGTTCCGGAGAAGGTCATTCCTTGGGCTTATATTCCTCTTTTCACTGTCCACCTCCGCATTGTATTTCATCTACTCCGCCCCCGGAATCGGTAAGTGAAACCAAGCCGATGATATTTTTTAAGAAAATGGTCACACGTTTGAATGAAGTGAGGTTGTTTGTATGGGCTGTTAGGTCATGTGTGACAGCTCGGCTTGCCTTTGGGAGTGTAGACTAGCGTAGAAGGGGCCATGCGCCTCGGCTGAGCCATGATCACTCCCAATCGATGATGAGACTCAGCTGGATGCAGGAACTCAATCCTTTAATATCCATGTACCTGGCCATGATAATAACAGTGCTACTGACGAGCATCATGGCTACTGTAATCATGCTGGTGTTAGTAGGCCTAACAGCTATGATTATGATGCTTACAGTGGCTGGCGCCACGGGCCAAATATGATATTTTGGCATTGATTTTGGCATCATTAGTGGCGTCCATAGGATAGGGAAGGATGACCCATGTGTAGCTCATGATCCTCACCCTGTCTGACTTTTAACTCTTTGGCGGGGGCATAGGTCAGCTCATGAGTCATGGATTCAAATGCGTAAAGGACATTTGTGAAGTTAACTTGAGCACAGAGATCCCTGCCGATAAGTCGTCCCTGACACCATTAGCTGCCTGTAAGTCACATGCAGTTGTGTGATATCACATGTCCTGAATCCGTCCTATCATTAATTCATTTATGTGTCTCATCATCCCCTCCCTTCTCTCTTTTTTTTTTCCTTTTTTCTTCCTGTCACTCTTTGCTTCTCTTCCCCACTATCTGTGGTCTCACCCATCCTTTTCTTGAAAGGCCTTGCGGCTCGGGCCACAGTTGCACGTATCTTATCAGCCTAGAAACACAGAGGCAAAGCACGCTTGCTATTTTGGTCATGACGATCACCCATGGAGTTTCCAGAGATCATTCACTGTATTGCAGCTAAACGGGCAGAGTTTATCTTGGTTCATTACTCGTCCAGCTTCTCATCACACTTTGACTCTGTGCCCATCAGACCTGTTCTAACTTTCCACTGAGTATGCAGACAAGCAGCAACGAAATGGTGGCCCTTTCTTCTTAAATTTTCAGCAAAGGTTGCTATTTGAAGAAACACAAGGTGTAGTTAAAACTACTGGGAATTTGCTGCCACCATCAGCTGGAAATCCTGGGCGTGAGTGGCACGTTGGGCTTCCTGGAAACGTTGTAATACAGTATCGTCTCCATTTAAAGAACAAAACAATCCAGCCCCCAGAGGCCCGAGTTGCCAATTCAAGCCAACATACAACAACAGACCAATGCTGCAGTTTACGGTAAAAGAAAGTCCAAAAAACATTTCAGATTTTTACAATTTACACTCATAGCTAAGGGCTTTTCACTGCCAAAAGTAAGAGCTGGAGTGGAGTGAGTGAATAAGTCTCCATGTCACACAAGCTTAGCCTTTCTAACACATCAAAGAGAGAGCTGGTCCTTCTTGCTCATCAAAATGGCTATCGATCCATTCACGCTTTTTACCTGCTGTGGACAACTTAATCAATAATTGAATCAATTCTCATACGGAGGACACATTACTGACAGGAATAGCCGGAGTAAATCCCAATAACGGAGCGCAATGATTCCTCTAAATGTGAAACTAATAAACAAATAAATCATGGAGCAACCAGCAGGATAAAAATAATCCGTCATTCACTTGTTCACTATTTTCCCAACTCAAGTATTGATGCTGTTTGGTAACTGACTGAGAGCTGTTCTTGGCCATATCCCATCCTCCTGGGGCTTTGACTGTTGTAGGTCTGTAATGGCCAAGTGGTTTACTGGGGGTTCGTTCTGAAACAGAACAAAGACCAGCAGCACCAGTCCATTAATTATAGATGGTAACCAGCAGCTAGGCAGCTTCTGCTGCTCTTACTAAAAGCTGCAGTTTAGTCTTTTACACTCTGGGTGCCCGGTGGAGCTGTAGCAGCAGGCAAATCAGGTGGGGGTTGGGGAGATTGTGCTTTAAAGGAATAGTTTCATTTTTTTTTTTTTTTTTTTTTCACACAAGGAGGTATGGTTAACTTAATGATAGTGATATTGATGCATGGTCATTAGCTGAGGTCTTCAGTTCTTGTGGTCAGAGATGCAGCGTGACGGACGGAGAGAAACAGCAGCAAATGTGGCCAGCAGGCAAAAACATTTTAAACCACAACGCAGCATTAGCATTTGATTTAACCGTCCCCGACAGAATACACCCTCTTTGGTGTAGAGCCTCCTCTCACACCTGTCGGTATCACAGATCTATTCAACAGAGGAACTACTTTGATCATGCAGAGAAGTTTGAGGGATAAATCAGACAATGTGTTCTGCCGTGGATGTGTTGGTGTGACTCTATTTGTCAGCTACTGTTTATTTTGATCTGACAAACTGGAGCCTCGCCGGGACATCTTCCACACGCCGTAGCCTGAGCTATTCCACATACATCAATATTACTTCCAGTCAGTAACTTTAACTACCAAACTACATGTCTGAAAATCTGCCCTGTGCCCGTAAGAGCAGGTGAAGACAGATCTGGTTGTCAGAGTGGGCTTCAGAGATGCCAGTTCACATCATTTCCCTACTGCTACATTCCCCCATAGTTTTTCCTTGTGCCTTGATTATTTTTAAGCATACAATGCGAGTTTATTGAGTGAACAACAGAATCCCCCCCATCTGGCGTCCCCTGTAGCATTAGAAGGGGAGTCCTGGCCACAGTTGTGTTCACTGTATCATCGTATAATGGCAGCCACGCTTTGAGGGTGAACAGATCGCGTAAAGGGATCATATAGGAGGGGACTCCGCAAAGAATTAGCAGAATAATTCAGTGGAAAAAGACGGAAAAGATAGATTGAAAATGGCAATAGGAGGAGGGGACGTGGAGAGGATGAAAGAGATGAGCCGAGCTGCTTTCCTTCTGCTGGTTTGCACATCGGGGAACCCATCCAGAACACCTGAGCAGGGCTTCCTATGATACCCAGGTGGCTTCAGCGCTGAATGCCCCAATTTCGCAGCTTAGTCCATTTCTCTCTCTCTCTCCCAGCCCGTCTTCCTCGGTCTCTCTCTCGTTTCCTCCGTCTCCATGTACTCATATGCACTGACACCGCAGCCTCTGTGTTGCCCCCGAGCACGGCTGCTGACTGATGCAGGCTGGGAATGCAGGGCACAGCTGGGCCTGATTGCAGCAGTTTATTTAATTAAAACATGAGAGGATCCCACCGGAGCGAAAGCTAGGGGGAAGACACAGGCTCTATTTATAGGTTTCGAAAACAGATGCACACACCCGGACACCTCCACATCCTGGGAGAGCAAGGAAGACAGGTGCTTCCCTTTGTCTTCCGAGGCCCGGCTCATGCTCCCATCTGAGCGACTGTGTGTTTGCAAGCGCAGGCTTGCACATAGCTGGCTGTTTTGCTGGATATATTTTATCGCAAACCAGATTTGTCTCTAGGTGTGGCCCGCTGACAGCCTGTACTCCTCTATTTCCTTCAGGTTGTTTCATAGTGTGAAGCAATACAGACACATATCATCGGCAAGGAATGAGGAGGAACAAGCAGGGTTTTAAAGGAGCGTTAGAGTAGCCGTGCATTGCAAAGGTGAAATGAGGAAGAAGCTTAGACGGAGTTACCACCTTGACTCGACAAGTTTCCACAAAAATTTGCCCGCAGCTCTTGAGACTTAACTGTTCTTACGTGGTACTCGATAACGCAATCAGCTTTGATGCAACCTCTTCAGTGGATGACACCGACGCATGCCTCATCTAGCTGTCATCGTTTCCCAAGAGCTGCTCTGATGGCGCAGGCTGCCTGTAAATACATATCTCCTAAGCAAATGTCAGCCAAAGCAGATAAACACACTTCCTGCACTTACAGCCAGGAAATAATTGCGGGTCTGCAGGTGTCGTGCCTTCAAGTAGGTCTGCTTTATCAGCATGTATTATACTGAGAATTACCAATCATAAACATACCCTCTGCTGCCCAGTGCAATTTTCTCAGGCCCGTATTTTCAGGCTTATGAGAATGTGCCTGCCATCATAAATATAGATCAGCTCAGTGTGTCTTCTGTCAGTAGAATGTGTGTGTGTGTGTGTGTGTGTGTGTGTGTGTGTGTGTTGTCAAATCCAATACAACAAAATAGAAAACCACTGACAAATGTGTTATTTACTTTAACAATGAGTATGATGGGTTACCAAAGTGATGCATAAGCCGTCCCTGTCAGCTTTAACAGCGTGCTATAACTACAATTATCTACTACATCTAGACTAACTGTGTTTTGCATAAAATGGTGAAATATGCTCCATACTAGTGAGCTCAAGCGTTGTGGGGAAAAGTAATTCGTATCACAGTTTGATTTGATACAACCTCTTGATATGCTCTGTGAACCCTAGTGCCTTTTGACAGTTTATGGCCAGTTGGCATTTAAGTGACGTCATGTCAGTTCATGGTGTCGTGTGTCTGATTGTGTATTTTGGTACAGGGTAACTCTTCTCAACACGGTATATGGCTGCTGATTTTTGGGTGAAAGAGTACCTTTTTTTGACACCAGAGGGTTTATTGGTGTTGTAGTTGATATTCTTGCAATGCATAACCGTACTGTCATTGTCCTGGTCAAAATATCATTACATCATTATGTCATAAGGTATCCTGTTAGAATATATACATTATATATCAGATAATTTAATGCTATTGAATGAACGCTGTCATTCTTACTCCCCTGACTTCAGGGAATCTTTGTGAGACTAGCAGAAGGACCATGTTTTTGATTTGTGCTCGCCTTGTGCACTGTCATCATTCTCATGGCTGAGATATCATAGGCCACTTCAGTGCTATCACTCTGTGCACTCTTCGCACTAATGGCACTATACCCCCCTCCCACCCCGCTGCTACTGGACACGCTGGTCTCTCCACAGCGTTCGGTGAAAGCTGTTTTCCTAGAGCCTTTTTTTACATTTCCTCTGGTCACACCCACCTGGTTGTGTGTGTGCACACAAACATGATTGCCCATTCACGTACATGTTTGTCAGTTTGTTTGTACAGCCACTTCCTGCTGACAATGCGTGACTTGCCTTTCCCCAGGAACATTTGAATTCTAATTTGGGTAAAAACTTAGCCTAGCGAAGATCAGATAGATTATCTTGGTGCTACGAAGTTTGGTGCTTTGCATTAGAAGGAAATTAAAATGTTTACATGAAGCTAAATGTGTTTGTGATGGCTGATTACCCAGTTGGGTTAATGGGAGTAAACCATTAACTTTAGTGAGATGGAGGACATGGAGTTCAACTTCCTGCACATGGAACATTTGTTCATCATGCTACAAGGATTAGCTCTATCGGCACTTTTTTGATAAATGAATAACACTTGATCTACATGATTTACGCCACGGGTAGGACTTAAACACCAAATCACCACTAGCTGTAGTTAAACTGCCTCTCCAAAGTCTTGTAAAGTTGGTCTTCTTCACGAGTTTATAGGCATTAAAATGTATAGCATTGTTGGTGGTAACCATAGTGCTCAGAAATAGCCGATTCAGACACAAACCCACTGGTTGTGGTAAACAATGGTGTGTGTGTGTTTGTGCAAAGCAGTGTTTGTGAGTGTGCCCTACTGTGGATGTGTATGTGGTATGTACAGGTGTGTGTCTGTGGCCATGTGTGCTTCCCAGTCGTGCTGATTCTGTGCTGATGCGTCACTTGTATTAATGCCGTACAGCTTTTCTGGCACTCTCAAAGCCATCCATCTCTCAAGCTCAAGACTCACTGTAATGCTACCCCCACCCCACCTCGCAACCTCCTTCTGCTGCCTAATTGATCCATCCATTTATCTCAGCCCAGCCAGCCTCTTAAGACTAATTTCCAGAGGCTAGGGATAGCCGGAGTGAAATATTAACTTGGTGCCAAGCTGCCTCAGATAGATTCCATTGTGAATAAACAAGTTGATAGTGATAAATTATGCACTTTCTCTATTTAACCTCTGTAAAGTTCTTCAGCTATTAAAAAATGTAACGTAAACAGAAAGCTATAAAATCAGACTGAAAGGAAAGCACGGATTGCTGGTAGCACAGCAGTTCAATCAAATACCTCCGGCTGGAGCACTTAAGGTCTGGCGTTTGACATTTTCACTGCAGTTGCCATGGTTCCCTGAGGGCTTGTTCCCAACCAGGACTGACTCCTCTTTATTGTCACAGCAACCACAGAAACATGCCATTCTTGTTCCCATGATGACTGGGGTGACAACTAATCCCCAAGGATACAGTCATTACAGTCATTTGGGACAGAGCCATGGACTCTCTTTGTCTGGGACAACTGTGCACTTTCAAAGGGACCCTTCAGTAAAAGTCGTTACAATCAGTATAAATGCCTTTAGATAATGCCAAGTTTTTCTTGTACTCTACCAGTGACGGGTCAAAACAACACTTGCCCCATAACTTAGATAAACATGGCAGAACTGTGTTTTCTGCTTCTTCCTAGACCTTTTGCACTTGTAAAGCTGCCTCTAGTGGAAGTCTGTTACGTCCCTGTACAGTCCAAAGGACATGTGACTCTAAATACTCTATTAACAAAGGAATTTAGTTAAACATCAATAGAGTGGGAGTTCATTGCACCTTGTGAGTCAGTCAGAGGCATGAGCAATCCTCTTAAAGCCTTTCATTGACCGTGTGACACCCTACCCGCTATCACACATGCGCGCGCGCACACACACACACACACACACACTCCAAATATGGTTTACTACGGTACGGGAAGGCACCACTCTGGAAAGGACAAGATTACGTAACTATTTTGACTGTGGTACAGTCTCAGTCTCTTCGCTGTGATTGCAGGTGATGAGAAACGCTATAGTCCTCACTTTTATCTGCACACTTGGAGAGTTTATAAAGTTTATGACAATTCACTTTTAACCTCTTCAAACAGACATCTGCATGCAGAATGCAGAATCTGCTGGCACGGAACAATATTTTGGAATAGGAAGCATTCTGGTTCCCATTCGTTGTCATTTTGTATTCAGAGTAGTATTGATCAATCAATGGTTCGAGCAGGCTTTGATGGCTTGCAGGGAAACATTTTGTATCAAGAGTGAAAGAGGTGGAACTCATTGGCTAAAATGCAGTCTCGATTTAGCTTTTTATTAGCTTTTTAAAAATTTTGTTACCTCTTAATAGAGATGAGTGGAAATGGAAGTGTCTCAAGTCCATTCTCTTGTCTCAAGTTGTAATCAGTCTGTAAACAGTGAATGACGCAATTAAAAAGGAAAGTCATGGCCCAAACATCTGCTATCTGGAATTCTGCTGGCAAGGGTTGCAGGGATATACCAGGTTTAAGGTATCAAGGAATTTCCTTTGGGGACGTTATTGGGGTAACAATTATGGCAGATATTTTTCTGTTGCCTGGTGGAAATGGCGTAAGCAAAAAAGTATAATTTAACTGATGCACCGCCGACACTTCTCACTCAAGGTTTTAGAAGCGTTAGCTAGCTGGGCTAAATGATAATAACAATCTTAGTACTCACTCAATGTAGTTGCTAACCTTGATCTTCAAGAATGAATGATAGTCTATATGAATGATATTCCGTACCAATCACTCAAAGAAAGAGTTTTTGGAAGAGTGTTGGAACGTGCTGGTTCTGGATAAGTGACATAATTCGCACAAGGTATAAAGCAGACTAGGAATAAGGTGAATACCGAGGTATGAAAACTGATGGTTATCATATTGTGTACATTTGATTACTGTATACAGAATGTATTTCTACTGTACTCACGTTTTAGGTTTTGTTTTGGTTGAAAAAGTGTTTTCCAGAAGTCGATACTAGGAATTGTATCATAGCCAATAGCAGGGAAGAAGAGACTTGTCTGATCGAGACTGTGATAACATGCTATACACAGATGAACCATAGATCAGTTCCAAAAAGATGGTTTTGCTGTTGCATTGTAGTATTTATCTGGGTGTAGACCAGCAAACATGATGAGGGTTTGGTTTATAGGACAGGTAATCACATTCACAAATAGTTGAACCAAGTCAAAGAGAAACTCCATAAGCTTGTATGAGGATAATCTTTCCTTTATGCTAAAGAGGGCAGGGTCTATTTAAATAGTTTCGCCCAGCTTTGTTGTTGTACGATTGATAAATGATTTGGCCTTCCTGTTCGTTGACATTGCCACACTTGCATGGAAAATTCAAGAACTTGTGTACACAGTAATTCAGGTGCATCTGGTCGTAAAGGTCTTCACATCATTGAGGGTGTTTCCAGATATAGTCCTTTGTTGTTATATTAACCATGGAACATGCTTTTTAAATCTTCTAAATGAGAAACGCTTCTCAGTTTAATTACTCATGTGCACAGAAAAGAAGCCATTCCTTATTGCATTTTACAAGGAAACAATAAGCAATATATGATAAAAAAGTATAAGAGAAAATATCTATTTGTTTTATCAAACTTGTGGTTGAATTGAACTTTTAACTTCCCTCAAGATAAATTCCTTTTCCTGTTTATAGATAACGGCAGGTGACGTATGTTGGTCTTCCAGTAGAACAACATAGCAACCAGAGGTCATCCCTATGCACACAAAGTAACTCTAGTCCTCTGTATTATACTGTTTGTAAGATGACTCATGTTCAATCCCTGAAGTCTGGATATTTGACCATAGACAGATGGACAGTGGAGCTGGGTGAGGTATAGGTGGAGGGTGGAGGTGTACCTATGTTTAGATGGAGAGTCGTGAGTCCTTTTAGAGGCAGACTGAAGGTCTCGTGTCGAGGCACTAATCATTTATGTAACCCAATCATCCTGAGGAGAATCCCAGCCTTTGTTGACCTGGTCTGGGCCTCCTTTTGTTATTGAGACTGTTGCCATGGTTACTTTGGTCATGCATTTGAGGGCAGTCAAACTGTGACTTGTGATAAGGGTGAGAGGGTATAATCCAAACACAAATGTTGATGCAACATGATGACGAGTGGAGCGCTGCTGATGGTAGGGATCATGTTTGGGATGACTGTACCTGTTTTCCCATTTTAAGTGTTTTGATGAAAGCACAAACAAAAGTTTTCTTTTCCCCATACTAGATATGTTTTTAATTATTTACATTAAAAGACACAATATCTTTGAACCACTTTTTAAATTCTATATATAAAGTGTTTTAGTAGCACAACAGTAGACCCACGAGTAGTGCCCACAGCCAGGTATTGTATTTCCTAGGGGTGGGAAATAAAATAGATTATCCTTCTAATCCCTGCTAAATTAATCACCTTGCTACAGTCATTGAAATATCACTGCTTCCCAGTGCCTCAAACAATATTAAAAATCAAGGAGGGGGTATGGTAACACAAAGGGAGAATTTCCTACGCAAAAGACGGGAACTTTATAAAATACCTGCTTGACTGTGGAGTTTGTCCCCCATCATTTACATCAGAATTGCATCAGGAGGGGAACTGCATTGGCCATAATTTTCAATAAACCTATGTGCATGTCACTATTGGTTTAAGACAAACTTTAAAAACTGTGTATTTGAACCCGGTGGACAAAAACTGAAATATCTGTTAGATAGGCGTCAGCCTGTTGGACAGTGGTTATTTAGCCTTTCCAGCTGTTTGGCTCTGGAACTTGATTGCTAGAAACATTTCTGGAAACCTAGGAACAATTTGTTGAGTACCTTGGAAAATTCCTCTGAGTCACATAAAACAAATTGCAAAGTAGTTATAATTTGAATCTTCATGACAGATTGTCTTGCTGGATATTTATAATGACGATTTAGTTGTTTTCTCACCAGTAATTTGATATTATCTCTTTACCAATAAATATATTCCAAATCTTTAGGTGGTTTTTCAGACAACAACACACTGGTGTGGATGTATTGCTACGGGTGCTGGTGTGATGATGAAATACAAACCAACAAGGAAACAAAATGCAACTTCCTGGAGAGAGATTGTTGAGTCCCCAGTTCAATCCAACCTCTGAAATACTGGCTCTTTGGGTTCGTGTCCCTAGCTACCAATCCAAAGCGTCGGTATTTGACCAACTAGGAATGAGACTCGACAATCAACTATCTTTCTCCAGGAAGTTACATTTTGTCGCTTCAAGTCGTGGTTGAAGGCTACCCAGAAGTCAAGAAATCGCACCATAGTTTACAGTCCTCTGAGGCAGGAGGCACAGCAGCCTGTCTCTTGATGCTTGCGAGTTAAGCAGCATATTTGATCATACTCTACAAGCCCCACACCTACACTGTGAGCTTGCACATAATAGACTGGCCAATTTGGTGTGTTGCCAGGTGAAGTTGCACTTTGTACAGCGAAAGTTTAGCCAGGATCTTTCCTTTTTCTGCAGTGTCTTTTAGCTGACCCTCGCTAGGAATTCCTACTACACCCATTATGTGGTCATGTTGAAATACCAAGGAGGCTGCATAATTCGTTGCACTGCTGTTTGATATCAGACTGTACACTCAGTTTCCATCAGTGAACTCGTTGGAGTGGGAGGACTTCTTTTCTGTGTCTTATCATGTCCCCTTTGATTATTCTTACTTTTATATCAGTGCTTTTGTTAATTTTTTTTTTTGGCCACTGTAAAGCACTTTGAAAATATATTTTGAAAGGTATAAAGATTATTTTTTCTACTTTTTCTTGCATCCGCCTGCCTCATTTCCAGGTATCCAGATCAACACCTCAGGTTGGCCTTGGCAGCAAATGCAAACAATCAGCAGAGAACCTACGCAGGAGCTTCATTAGGAGGCTCCTCTAATAAAACCTCAGGAGGGCAGCTTAGTTGATTAACAAAGCACAGCGGTGGCCAGAGCTGATTTACATGCCCTGTGTGATAATGGCACAATTTCACCGAATGCTAATTACCAGCTGCTTTTGTTATGCTTTGGTGTGGCCACAAAGATTAGCAGTAAGATGAATAAGCGGCCAGACCAGACACCATTTATTGGATCTCCAGGTGGAGTTGCGTAATGCTGTAAAAGACCTTCTCCCTGCTTTATAAGAGTACAGTCTACTCTTAGAAATTCATCCACTGTTCCTCAACTGCATCAACCGGTCCATGTTTGAAAATCGCACTACCGTCACCTCCTTTCTTGCCTGCACAGCTCGGTTTAATTCCTCAGCCTCTCCTGTAAAACATGTTTTTAGCGATGCAGTATCAACAGAATCGGTGTCATGACCTGGATTCTTGTTGGCAGAAATTAATTGGTTTGTAGCTGAAATCTGAAATTCATTAATCAATTTAGCACCGCTTTGAGTTGTTTACACAACCCTCAGTGCATTAGAGCAACAAATCCGGCCTTTCCCATGACATGTTAACTACAGCTACCAAGCCTCCAAAATGTCTTAATGTTCCACAATGAATACATCAAGATATTTGTTATAAATGCAGCACTGGTACATCAATGATTTCCTTTCTACTAATTACCATGCTCTCATCTTTTTCCAAGTTAAGCAGAATACCGTTTTAATGTAGGGATGGTGTGATTAGCCTGTTTACCTAGTGCTTACCAGTGATTTTGGGCGTGTACACAAACTACAATGCCCCGTGTAATTACTGCATTAGTGGAATAATGGAAGGCCAAATAGTTTGTTGCAGAGAATTAGATGTGGAAATCCGTCGGGAAGGGCATGTGTGTCCCCCCCATCTTGCTCAAGTGTATGTAGCTACTGTGGCAGCGTGGTATTCTAGCTGCCTGCTCTGGCCCATTTGTTCAGTCAACAGGAGTAACCTCCAGCTGTGAAGAGACCTCATCTTTCTGCTGGGAGGGGAATGTGGAGAATGGAGTGAAAAGGAGAAAATAGGCAGAGACAGTATGGTGTGTGGGTGTGTGTGTGTGAGGAGTAAGGGGTTATTTCAGGTATAAGTGTGCATGTGTGTACCTGTCTTTCTTTGTCCTCTGTACACCCTGTACACTGAGCCCCTGCAATAACACAAGAATGTTCTGGACAGCTGCCAAATATAAAAGCAGACGGAAGTGTGCTGGCAGAGGGAAGCGGCGGGGGTACGTACTGCTCACTGGCCTTCAGACACCACAACTGTCTCACTTACTGTAAGTCCCGACAGTGTGCGTGGGTTAGCTGGTTTCAACAGGATTACACATACACGAGGTGTATTAATTCAGTAATAAACACTTTTTTTGAAACCTGAGAATTGTGTAAAGAGGAACTGGGTTGGCGTAAGAGTTCTTAGGCAGGAGACAGACTGAAGAGTTGCGGGGAGACGGGAAGCAGAGAGGGCACGTGGATGTAGGGGGACTGAAATGGATCTTGAGGTGATTTAATGACCTGCAGTGTAGTTGCATTTGGCAGGAGTTGAGTTGAAGGCAGATTCAGCCTGCAGTCACAGTTCACAGGAAGAATGCAATCGAATGGGCAGGGAGAGCAGCAGTGGACAGGGAGGGGAAGATTAGGGAGCGTTATCAACACATGGAGGCATACTTAGTACAACATCTAAGAGCCACTGGAAAACCACCCAACGCGCTGGATACAATCCAAAACCTCGATCCTCGTTGCTCATCATGCGCGCATCATCCGTGGACGCCGCGCTCATGATGCTGAAGATATCGCCCAGATTACGGCCTCAGTTTCAGCGATGTTCCGCTTTTTTTCAACCACACTGATGTCTATCAGCTAACTTCTTTGAAATTTGTTGCGAATTACAGGAACTTTACATCTCTGCAACTTCTCACTGTAGTAAATCATTGTTGTTCATCAACACACGCTGCCTTCCTCGTAATGCTTACCCCGCTTGAATAGCACTTAAAATTCTCTTTTACTGTGTATGCACTAGGTGTGTCGCCGTATATGTTGTGTGATATGCCCAAAATTTGACAAGGTTTTCTTTTTATCAGAGATTATAAGAAGACAAAGAGGTTTGGGATAATTTGTAATTATTACATTTAGAATTAAAGATGCAATATGTAAGAGTTTTGGTTGAAAACATCCAAAAATAACTAAAATTATCAACAGAATATGAAGACAGTTTGAGATAATGAAATGTGTGTATTGTGTTGCACAGATATCTAATGAAGTAAGCATTTTAGCTGGCTAGCCCTGGCCTGACCCAGTCCGAAGAGAAGGTCCTGTCCTAGCGGTGTAAACACCAACACTCCTCTGGTGCTCTGAACTCCCAGTCTGGAGCACTAGCTGCACAGCTAACAGCAGCTACAGTTAGCCGCAGTCAGCTGTCACATATTCTTACATATTACACCTTTATGTTTACCGTCTCTGTGGTCATTTTAGACCGTAAACTGTAAGATATCCTGCCTCGTTACATATCTTTTGTTTTTGATAACCACATTTGTGGGTATCGTTTCAGAAAATATGTGTATATTGGTTGATATATTAGAATTTCCGCTCCCTATAATCGGTATCGGCCCCGGAATTCAAGTATCGGTCAGGCTCCAATGCACACAATCTCTCTGTCTTTCACTCCCCGGCTCTCTCCCTTCATCAGATCCGTTTTCCAGTATTTGCTCTCAGCAGACTGAAAACAAGGGGTCCTGGCACCACTGTGTCATTTATGTAAATCTCCTCGCTGCGTCTGGTCGCTGTGTTTCTCTGCCATGTAGTGGCTCGGCCGACGCAGTGACTCAGGGGAGGGTCACACATGCAGACAAACAGGCAGCCATGTGCTCCCTCACTCACTCACACACACACACACACACACACACACACACACACACTCGGGACAGCAGAGCAGATGGAGGGGCACAGTGAACAGTGCAAGACCAAAAATGACCTCAAACTAGCCCCCATGCTGTCCCTGCTGGCATGTGTTGGTGTATACTGTGTCCGAGTGTGATCTGTTATTTCAGAGAGACGTCACCTATCACCAGAGACGGGTTTTATCTCCCGCGGGACATTTTCCATTACACGTCGTTTCCTTTCACAATTATGACTTATCTCCATGTGTTATCAGCGCCACTCATGATCTTTTATCTTTGGTATTTAGGCGCATTAGTCAACACTCCTCAGTGTGCACCTCTGCATTTCTCAGCAAACACAACAGCTCTTTTTCTTTTCTGTCTGGAGGTTCATCAATCGATTGGCGTCATTGATTAACCAGGGCAGTTCAAAACAGCTTTAAAGCTAATAGCTTAGCGAAAAAGGAAGTGACACCAACAGTACATTGAATACAGTAAAGGGGCGTGAAAACAGAAGTCAGGCCCTGTGCCTTTTATTTTTTTCGAAAGAAAGTATCCAGACTGACGGCTAGAATATATGAATCAGTTATAGTGACTGTAGCACTGAGGAGGGCCGTTCATTTTTTTAAAGTTTTCACCCCTTCCTGTTCACTTGCACTTCTCTTTCATGATATTCATTGTTAAACAATCGAGCTGAACTACATTTTTTAGACTCTTTAGACTAGACTATATTCAGTACTTTCACATATGCTCTATTTACATGGAACGTACAACCACCACAAGGTGTAACTATTCAGGGGTAGTCATGGTTTTAGTAATTTCAGACATGCGGTAAAGCTTTCAATGCTGTGTCATGTCTGTTGGCACACCAAAACACCTGGCATCTGCCATGCTGAGTTTAAAATTACAAGTCCAGTCTGCCGGGTTTGATTAACCTGACACTTTTATCTATCACAATCAGTATAAATAGAATTGTGACTATTAGAATTGTACATACTTAAAGGTGCCCTGTTGTGCTTTTTAATTTTTTTCCCTTTCCTTCAGTGTTTTATAAGGGTTCTTGTGTGTACAAGATCTGGAAAGTCCAAACCAACGGGAGCTCCTCTCTCCCACAGAGAACACTGCTCCTGAAACGCCTCATCAGTAGTCTCGCCTTTAATTCTGTGACATTATGGAAAAAGGGCTTTGTCATCAACTAAACAATGATACATCAGTATTTTTAATACTTATAATAATGATGATTTTCTTATCTCATCATTTATATTATTTTTTGCCATTATAGCTGCATAATCTTTGAACTGTCAATTAGTCGATTGAAAGAAATTTACTGATGATCAATTTATTCTTTCAAGCAAAAATTCAAGCAATCATTTGCTGGTTCCAGCTTAACTATAAGGATTTGCTGCTTTAACTAGTTGCCAACCAATTTGATAATCAGAAATAGTTTTTTCAAGCAAAAATGTCATGGTTCCTGTAAAGGAAGGATTTGCTGCTTCTCTTTTTTGTTTTGGGCCTTTGGTTGGGGGAAAGATGCCATTTGTAGAAGTCACTTTGTGCTTTAGGAAGTTGGAACATTTGTTGTAAAAATAATCTGCTGATTAATGGACAATAAAAAAAAATCATTAGTCACAGTCCTATTTGCAGTGCATCATTTTTTTTTGTCTTACTCAAATTTTTACTGATCTGTCAGTATAGTTTGGTTCTGGTCTCTATTTTGTGACATGATGAACCCTCACTTTTACCCTGGACTTCTCATCGCTGTGACTCCTGCAGGCTCACCCTGACCTCTGACAGTGGAAGAGTTGAAGAGTGTGACCTCAGATTGCGCAATCACATCTGAAATCCCACCCTTTCATGTTGATACAATACGAAACAATGTGGAGCACCATGTGTCATGCATATGGTGTCTGCATGTGCGCAACAAAAAGCAGCGCAATGATGAGCAGCAGCTTACAGTCTGTAGGAGTTCGGGGGAGTTCCTACATTTCTCAAGTTTGGAGCACACAGGTCAAAAATCACGCACAGGAATTTAATACGTAAAAAAACAGAGGATAAAATAAATAAGTGGAAGAAGATTTTATGGGTCATGAGGGCAGACATTTGACCCGGTTACAGAGTGGTGGAAGAGGCACAGAAGAACAGTATTTGGGAGGCAGATGACTTTTGAGTGAATGAATGACATTTTGCCGGCTAAGAGGATGCGCAGAAAAGGGGGGATGGGGAGCACAAGTGGTTCAGATGCTCTCAGGAAGTGGGCAGGATGCCAGAAACGGTGGTAAGTGCTGACGTCATTTCTGTTGCGGTGAATGAAGAGTACTCAGCCCGTCAAAGAGACATCTGCTCTGAGAATCTTGTCTTTTTAGGGTTTCTTTTTGGCTGGTATGCACTCTTACTTTCTCGATCTCCTGTCTGTCAGCCAGCCAATCTGTTTCTGCACTCCAGACCAATGGAGGATCCAAGTTCTTGGGAACTTTTGTTTTGTTGAGATCCTGCGCACGTGACCAGGGGTTCTGGTTAATGCAGTCCCGATGGTTCTTCCTGTCATTGTAGTGGTCCAGCACACACACACACACACACACACACACACGCACACACAGTCAGGGTGTGGTGCGAAAGGGCCCTTGTGTGCGCCTGTGTGCATTGCAGCTGTGTGGTTTGGAGGAAGTCTCATGATCCACTTATGACCAAGTGCCTTGTGACCATAACTAGCACTGGACTTATACTGTCCTCATCAGCATCTGTGACTGCTTGTGTTTATGTCGACATGTTTCTGTAAGTTAACGAGCAGAAAACAGATTCACACAATAAAATGTATATATTTTTATCCATATATTTGGTCGGATAGTCTACACATGGCTCCCCTTGTCCAGTGTGAGTACGCCAACACTAATGCATCCATCCTCCATCTCTGCTCTTAACCACTTCGTCTTCCTTCCTGTTGTGAACTGAGGACTGATGTCCAGGTGTTGACAACTTGACTCTTGTCTGCTTCCTGTTCACTAATTGGGTGTATTACATGGCAAACAGAGGAAGAGAGACGTATAGTGTTAAAAGTGCAGGTCATAGATGCGCCATGCGAATTAAACAGTTGTGGATTGGATGGGTGGTTGTTTCGGTGAACTAACAAACGCATGTAGATTACGTATCAAGAAAAAAATCTACATTTTTCATTACATTTAAATGCTGATTGGAGCTTAAATCACAATTAATGGCTAAATTATCCCAAATGCACAGAAAAATGATTAATAACAATTTTGTTAGTTAATATATTGTCTAAACAGTTTATCAGGCAAAATAACAAACATTTTCTGATTGCACTACCTAAATAATTCATATATACCCGAAGCCCTTAACGGACAAAGGTTTAAGTATTTTTTAATCCTGTTATCTCCAGATCACGTCTTTATTAACTGATTAATTTATCTTGTTATCCAAATAGAAAGAGCTTCGTTATCCCGAGATAACACGATGAACTAACTCATTATTCTGAGAAAACGAAGGCTGTGCCCTATTATCACTTATTGCCGACTGTTTATAGGATCAGGAGAGTCTTGTGAGCGTGCATGCGTGGCAACTTGACAAGCGTAGCAACTGATTTAAGCTGAAAAAAATGTCAGATCAAGGAGTATGAATTATTGACGGATGCATCAGACACTACTAGTGTTATGTGTTAATGTAAATACTTTATTAGCCCTTTCCATTCAAACTAAATGGGGGTAGTCGTGGGTAAGTAGGCCAGCGAGAGGTTGTAGCTTACTGAGCAGAAGACTTAGAAGACAGAAGACTTAGCGTCATTCTGTCCCTACGCAGAATTAACAATTAAAGGATTTTTAGCTGCTCACACTGTTATTATATCCGTCACAGACTCGCACACATTGCATAACAAACAATCCAGCCAGCTCCTCTTCACGAGTTCAAAAGGCAAAAGTTCATTAAAAGTTTGCCTTGAAACTCCCAAAAGCCACCACTCAGAGCAGAATGCACGTAATAATCCGCTCTCATGAGTCTTATGTGGCCATTATCTCATGATAAATGATGACATTATCTTGTGAAAACAACATTTGGTATTCCAAGATATTGACATAATAAATAATTTATTTAGAAAACAAATAGAATTTAGGTGGTTATCACAGAAAAGAGAAGGAATTGGTGTTTGACCCATGATCGTTTAGGGCTTCCTGAATATATAAGTGTTGGATAACTAATCAAATAAATTCTCAATTAGAACAGCTGTAGTTAGAGGGAGAGGGGGGGTCAAGAATCTTGACTTACTCTAAATCCATAGATAATCAGTCTTTTTCTAGTCTTTTTATGTAACTTTTACCCTTCTTGTGGGTCTGAAATGAAATAAAATTAATTAAACTGATTCTTTATTGAAACTTAGATAATCGATGAATATATAATCAATTTCCTAAGGGAGCTCAACAAACACGTTTCAAAGCACAAGGAATTTACTCATAATTAGCTGCAGCTCTATCGTCCTCATCTGATGTGACTGTTTTTACCCAAAGACGATGCAGCAACTTCATGTCTTTGCGTCTATGTGTCTCTCAAGGTGTGCGCAGAATGGCCCCTCGGGAAAGCGCTACACATCGCTGCTTACATGGGCTTTAAGTCACCCATGACAACAGCAGTGGCGGGGGGGAGGGTGGGAAGCAGGTGGCAAGATATGAGGAAGAAGGAGAGGGACGGATAAATAAAGACACAGATAAGAGTGAGTGACGCAGACGAGTGAAAAGAGGAAGAGACACATTCCACCTTAGAAAGTAGCTTTCTAAGGTAGTAGTTTTTTTGGTCTGTTTTTTCCATGAAGGAATGCAAGATAAGATACATTCAAGACTTTGTTTGATGGACTTTGTTCTCTCCTTGTCAATTTTGAAATATCTTATCTGCCAATGTTCATCATGGAAATGGCATCCCTTCAGAAACAGAAATATTTATAAACACCGGAGCTGTGCACGCTTCCAGATGTGGTACGGCCTCCGTGTTTTTTGCCAAGGCACACATCCGAGGAATCTACCAACGGCGGTGTTGATTTCCACACAAAACCAGCCGTACGTCTTACCCTTAGCAAACCCATTAACTAAGACCCTCCAAGAGTAGAAGGATTCCTCGGAGGAGTGATTTTATTTGGGTTTTTTTGCAATATTTTTGTTAAAATACTCAATGAACTCAGGCACCCCTTGGGATCATTGCCTGACTTTGAAACACTCAATAATAATGTGCAAGAATACTAATCTTTGGAATTAAAATGAGTCATGAGTGGTTTGTCAGTGTGTGCGTGCAAGCAGTGGTTTTGATGGTGATCGATAAACAGGATGCGAGTGACGAACTGAACTGGTACAAGTTTTCCCCCCCCCGTGGAAGAAAAGCAGTTTGCGTAGGCAGTCGCAGAAAGACTGTGGTTTATTAAACAGTGATTAAAAACAAAATATGAAAGTTCATGCTGGTGAGATTTAAATGTCAGATAATAGAAGGTTTTATTTTTAACTCTCAAAGTTGTAAACGGATTATATACTGAGATGTATAACTTGTATGTGCTTGTATGTGTATGTGTGTGTGTGTGTGTGTTTGTGTATCGACCGAGAGGCAGCCGTGTGCGTTCCTATCGATCGAACACGGCCTCAGGGTTTCTCGGCATCACTTCCAGAAGGTCAGAGGAGGTAACACACCGGCCCCTTTCGGGTCAGATCCAGTAACGGTTCAAAAAGAGCACACGTGTTAAAAAAAAAAAAAAAAAATCAACCTCCACCCAGTAAGAAACGCTCCTCGTCTCCATCCCATGTCAATCCTCAATAAATCAATACGCTGAAATTACAGTGGTTGTTCCAGTTAATTGTGAGAGATTTAGTGCTAATGCTTTGAGTAAATGGCCGTTTACTTTCCAATAGCGCGTTGAAACGGTCCGCTAAATCATCCATCGCCAATTTAGAGTGTTGCACTACTGATGGTGTCATTAATTCAGCTTCTGTGGCGACATTTTAACACATTCAGCAGCATCCGCCGATTGCCCCACTTCCTGGATATCTTTATGCATGTGTGGCTCCGTGCGTGTCGCTGATACACGGTGGCAGTAAAAATGACCCTTTCTGCAAGTGACAGCTTTAAAACCCGGAAAGCTATGAGTGAATGTATGGTGTATCACTGTGTGTGTGTGTGTGTGTGTGTGTGTGTGTGTGTGCATGCAGAAGCCATTTCTTCTGGGAGAAAAAACAGCCTTTCAGCTCTTATCAGGGAGCTACCAGAACGGGACCGATCACCTCCCACTGCTGAGCTATCAATGTAGAGTTAATTGCCTTTCAGAGGAAAAGCAGAATAGGGGTGTGTGTGTGCGGTGCGTGCGTTTCCTTTTTTGCTTGTTTGGTGCCTTTTCTTTTTCTTTTTCTATTAACCTCACTTACTGTACAATACGGGTGCAGGGCCCTGTGCCTGGAATCGAAAGCCGGCAATCCATCATTTGGATTATTTACTTAAACGATAGGAACAAACAGACTTGACAGCAACTGATACAAACCACATCACACGGAGACGGCAGCAGAGAGAGATGAAGAGGGGAGATAGAGGGAAGGACGGATAAGTGGAAAGGGGAGAGAGAGAGAGAGAGAGGGAAAAGAGAGGTGGGCCGGGCTTGGCACGCAGACAAGCTTGTTCTATGAGAGCTATACAGGACAAGGTTGTTCAAGGTCTCATGTCATGCTTGACGGGTTCCAGTGGGGGGTTTCTGATAGGACGAGAAGCAGTGGGGGTGCGCCTGTGGGTGGGGGGGGAACATACGTATCAAGTAGTTACTCAGGAATGACACGCACCTTACCAGTGCTGCATCAGAATGCTGTGTATTTTGTGTGTGTGTGTGTGTGTGTGTGTGCGCGCGCACATGCATCCCCTTGTTTACATGTCCGGTCGGCGCTAATGGCCTTGTGTTGCCATGCTAGCCTCCTCCAAACTCAAGGTCTCTCGTGTTTAATTGCATTTGTCACAGTTTGTAGCCTTGAATACCTCAGCACTAACCATTACTCCGCTCTCTAGAGTGCACATTTACAGAGAGGACTGTATGCACGCCGCTTTGTTGTACATCTCTGCGCTTGAAAGAACCAAGCAACTGACTTCATGATTTTTTTTTTTTTTTTTTTTTTTCGAGTAAGATATTTTACATTAAATACCAGCCTTGTCTGGTTTGCTTTGCTTTGCTCTGCAGGCGACGAAGCGGGTCAGTGCGGTGCCGTGCATACATGTAATGCAGATTTGCAGCCGTGACTTGTCCTGGTAGTGAGCGAATAGATCTCAATATGTTTGGCGGGCATGACGAAGAGATAACCAACATGTCAAAATATGTCGGTGCCTGCAGGACTGGATCACACTCCAGAAGCCTCTTAGCATTTTTCCATCATATGGCGCCTCACAAGGGCATCAGCGAAAGTGTGAGCGTGGATTTGTGCACACAGGATGCGTGTGTCTGTTGATTCCACTTCTGCATGCGCGACAGTGAGGCTGAACGGGATCTACAGTCGCCTGTGTTTCTTATTTTCCTTTTCCGTTATTATTGTTATTATCCTTTGCAGATTTGCTTCGGCTGCACTGTGATATTTGCGTGTCGCAGGGGTAAAATGAGAACATTGATTTCAGTTACCGCTTAGCCACCGGTCTCTAGTCCTGCAAGCCCGGCAGTTTGTACAAAACAAGATGAATGTGATGGAAACTGTAATACAATTACTAATGACAAATCACATCCTGTATATTTCTAGCTCAGCAGTAGTAACGCACGCGCGCCGACACACATCTACGTGCACCCGCAGAAGGGTGTGGATCATATTGGGATTGCTTTAAGATAGATACTGATTGGATTAACGGCCAGAGATTGTGCAGTTGGATACGGATTCACTGAGGCACAGATCCATCACTTTGGCAGCATCGTGCTGGCATGCTGCGCCAAATAAGAAAACAGGAGTTGTAGTCAGTGTTTCTGGGAAGTTAAGCAGGAGTTTGTGATAAATGGTATTTTTTTGCCTCCGGTGATGGTTCGACATCAGACACTTGTGTGAGTCACAATTCTAGAGAATGTGGAAGCCACAGCCTTCTACAGTACATGCACATGCACATGCACATGCAAGCCTGCATTTGAGATGTAGGTGTGAGAATGGGGTTAGCTAGGACCAGGGGTTTGTCACAGTTAGACCGCTGCCTTCATTGCCATGCACTGCTCCTCGTTTGCAGGTTCACTTTTATTGTGGCCTTATTCAGGGCAAGAACCTGCCAATCCACTGAACAGCTGTGATAAGATATTTTAAACATGATTTGAGGATGTATTCAGTTCTCGTGCAAGATTGCAGGTTGATGTTGCGGGTCACCTTTTGAAAGGTGCATTGCAAACATTGCACACTTCTGTTGCGTATTATGGTACTCTGCAGATAGACTGAAGCGCAGGATGAAACTTTCAGCAAATCTTCTTTGCAGGACTCCGTGCTGTCTGCACAGCACAGTAGATAGTGAAAATAGTCAACCAACAAGCCATTTCAGATTTATTCTCAGTACTTGAATTTCTTCCTCCTCGTCCTTCCCCATCATCATAGACTTTCGTTGTCTTGTCTTGGTTGGAATGAAAGCCCCCCATTTTTGGTGGGAAAGTCCCCTCACTATGTCACCACGGCCGATAATTTGGTCTTCTTCGGGTCAAGTGGAAGAGCATGGCAAACATGAACATTGTTCGAGGTTGTTTCTCACACAAGGAGGAGGAATGAAAGGAGGAAATGTTGATCATGAGTTTAAAAACTTTTGAAGATAAGGATGTCCGTCTTGTTTATTTATCTTTTATAAATAGCTGTTTTCATGTATGCTCTATCATACGCTGATAAGCCTAAGGAGGTATTGTTTCAAGCTGTTTACCCTTCCTGCTTTACCTCATTTTTTACTAATGTGACTTTGACCATGTGTCCAAGAATAACATTGCTAAACTCCTTTTTCCCCCCTCTGTCTACAGTGAATGAGTATGTGTTCATGGTCCAAGCCAGAGGGATCCAGATCAGAGAGAACGTGAAGAACATCGGGGCTCAGGTTCTGGAGCAGGTGGTGAGGGGCGCATACAGCGTCAATGGCACAGGTAAGAATGGACGCCTTTATACACAGAGATGTATTTTGAACAGTTTCCACCCTGGTTTAATAAAGAAAGTAGAGCCGTTGTCCTTGAATCACCCCCAGGTTTACTGTGACTCACTCAAGTGTTTAGAGCACTTAGCTTGATGAACAGTAAGACGTAAAAGCATGGAAACAAGCATGAAGATAAAGTCTGCTTTAAGCTGCGGCCCGTGGTGATGTTGTTATATGTATGTGTGTGGAATGCAGATTATTCTTATGACTTCAACATGAGCGAGAGTGATGCTCCTCCCACCACATACCTCCCCGAGGACTTCACCTACCTCCCCTCTCAGGTCTGCCCCGAGAGGATGCCCTCCATGAGTAAGTGCACTGTTAATGTTTGGATTCAAACTGTGTCTTTAAAGGTCCCATATGTCTTTTTTTTTTAGATTTATTATAAAGCAAATTTAGGTGGCTATATAAATATGTCAGGACATTCCGTAAAAGTTGTGATGTACTATACAGTCCCCGCCCTCAGCGAGCTCCTAGCACGGCCGTGGTTGCAAAATGCCGGCAGAGCTGATGCAGAATAATGGTAGCGGTGCCTTCTCAGCCCATTGAGCTGACCAATCAGCACAGACTGTACTTTTTTTGGCAGTGGGATCTTAAAGAGACATTCATTAATACGGAGGGTATCAGTGGCTGTCTGGTACCCCGCAAGGTGCTGCAGTAACGGATAGTTTGAGAAAAACTTTTTTTTGGTTTATTTTGACTTAAAAAGCATGAAAACATTTTCTCGCAGACAGTATGAACCTGAAAGTGAGCATTGACCTTTAACTGCACTCCATCTCCTCGGTGGGCCTCTCAGTGACTAGAAATGGTTCTAATACTTCCTCAGCTTTTCTTGGCCTTGAAAAATGTTCCCTTAAGTGAACTTTCATTATGCCTGTGTACGCATTTGCTCTCATAAAGAGAAGCTGAACGGTTGAGAACGTGTGTTTTATTTCAGCTTTGATTGATGGTGCATGCAAATATGTTGTAATGGCAGAGAATAGCTTAAACAAGCCATTTGTGCCCCAGATTGCTCTACTGTTAAAGGCTTTGACGAGCGTTGTTCTTTCTTTCCCCTCCTCCCTCCATCTCCTCTCCTCTTTCTGTTGCCGTCAACATCTTCCTCATTTTATTCCTTTAATCTTTTCCCCTCGTTTCTCTCTATTCTCTCTTATTCACATGCCCGTCATGGCTCTCTCTCTCTCTCTTCCTCGCTTTTCCTTATTCTCGTGGCTATTTCTGGCTCATACAATCTGTCTCCTTCTTCCTCTACCTCTCTCTTTCTTCCCCCGACACACACAGAGGGCAGGTTGGAGGTGAATATGAGTGAGGTATCTTTGGAGGAGGTGGAGAGATCCTTGCTGGAGGGAGAGCCCAGCATAGCCCCAGGAGGCTACTGGAAGCCCAACGACTGTTTACCTCGCTGGAAGGTAAGTGTGGATGTGATTTTGTTAAGAGGAGTGTTGGCTGAAAAGCACTGTGGGATACACAGACGGGGGAGCGGAGGCACACAATGCAGATGCTTCCATGCATGGCGCGGGGGGCTCGGTGAATGGGTTTTAGCATGAAAATGATCCAGATCTCCTTGCAAAACACCTCTGGGAAATGTTTGAGAGAGTTCAGAGACTTGCAGAATAAACTGTAAGGTGGGGCTTTGAAGCTCCTCTGTCAGCCCATTGTGTCCCACACTCATTGTGTTAATCCTGTAGTTTGTCACCAATCTGTATGTTACAGGACATTAGCCATCTATTTGGATAGTTTCAGTATCATTTGCGGTAGTTTGGCAATAATAAGCTGCAGTTAAACACAAAACAGAACTCCATGTGCTCTTAAGATTACGGCAATATACTGTATTTATTCCAAGTTTAGTGTCTCATATCACATATGCTAAAACACAGATCAAGTAGTGAGAAGTATTCCCAACAACTCTGTAAATAAGGCGGAGTGTAAAAACCTGGTACTTGCTTCCAGGTACCATTTCATTCTCAGAAATGGACATTTAATTAATTTAATTTAATAAACATTTAATTGCTGTTAAATATTTTGCATAATTTTGTTATGCTTTAGGTTCAAGGTATTTTTGGCTGTATCCAAAATTTCTGGACTTCACCGCTCTTGCAAACTCTCCGACTTTGCAGGAGCATTCGCGGGACATACGCGAGTGCGGAGAAATGTCCAAACCCACAATTCATCAGGTCCACAAAGTCCCTCAGGTCAGCCTTCGGCAGACTTTGAGTGTGTCCGCTTAGGATGCACTTATTATGAATGTGTGAAACAATTACTTTTATTAAAACATAAGTTGAATCGTGGAGGCTGGAAGTAATATTCAACCTCATCACTAAACAGAAATCTGTTGTTTAGGCTGTAAGGGTAATCAGAATGCATTTTATTATTGTAGTCTTTAGTAGAGGTCATCAAAGATGTTATCAAGGTGCATTTTATTATTGTAGTTTTCAGGCCCATCAATCAGCTGCTTACATTTGCCTTGCAGTCTCATGTCCGCGCAACCTTGATGGAGTCCAGAGGGTTGACATTTTGGTTAATCTCCAAAGTGCAATTTGTTGTACTGCCAGCAGGAACCACGATCAGGCAAACATAACCGAAAAAAACAGGAAAGAAAATGCAATAAATTCAAAAGATCACATCACATTAAGTTGTTTTAAAGGCCAGTTGCGGCAGGTAGAAATGAGGTAGAAAAGTCTATGCATGTTAGCACAATGTGTCCAGACCGCAGCCGGTCGCATTGAATTTACTAAATGAAAACATTCCACAGTGCATGTGAGAGAGAGACAGAAGTAATGGTGATGACAGTAATCCATGGCCAATTCCTGAAGTTTGCAGCATTCACAGTCCGCTGATACAGATCCCATTCAGTAGCCGGCATGTCTAACACATGTCCCATGTGCAAAGTACAGTATGTGTCATACATGCTTTTACACCCCTCGCCTGCTGAGTCTGTTGCTCACTGTGCAAATCAGGATGATGCAGCTGGTCTGTCCCACATTCTAATGCAAAAAAATGTACACATGCACTCATATGTCACTGAGTATTACACAAAACATGAATTCAACCCTTTCTGTGTGCCCTGCGGCTCTGTTTCATGCTTGAACCAGCCTCATCCACCAGCCTCTTTTTATCGCTCTCTTTTTTTGGTCCAACAGATACAATCGTGCCTGCCATCTGTCTGTCTGTCTGTCGGTCTCTCACATTCGTTTGCCCCTGAGGGACTGCGAGTATTCTGACAACCAGTTCTTTATCTCCCTCTCTCTTGTTTCTCAGCAAATCTATCTCTCTCATCAACCTCAGTGGTTTCTGGTTAGCAACGCATTGTTTTCCATTTCGCTGTTTTTTTGTTCCTTGCTGTGACAGTTTTACCTTTTTATTGAGCTTCAAAAGAAGCTGAAAAGCAGCGGGCTTTCATCGGGACTGCTCTGTGGGGAAAAATAAACACCTTAGACATTTAGTGCCTCGGTGCTCCCATGATTGATGCATGCCAGCTCGCATCGTAGAAATTAGATTTTTAATAACCTGCCGCGTATTTGTCAAGCGTCTTTAGGGTAATTACTGTGGTTTGGCACTGTCTTCACCCACACCTTTCCCATGTATCTACTGCTGAGCAAACACAACACAAAAGTCATATTGTGCATATATTACAGTTTAGTTTAGTTTTAGTTCCACTGCAGGAACTTTCACAGGGACTAGGAACCTTTGGAGGAACTCAATACGTTTCCACTGCAGGGACCAGGGTCTAACTCAAGTACTGGGACATTATTTTACCCCCCCCAAAAAGTCCCTTCTCAGGGGGTAGCAATTTCTAAAAGTACAGGAACGTCATGGGTTGGGCTTGCAGCGCTGAACATTTTTACTATTTGTTTAGCTTATTAAATCTGCAGCCGCAAACCAAGGAACCTAAAAAAGAACCGAATCTTGCTGTGGTGACAGCTGTGTTGAAGTATACTGGAGATGCATGTAGAAACACATATATCTACGTCACATGAAGAAATGCCAGAAAACGAAAGAAGACATTTCAGAGAGTTAACCACAGATTGTCTTTTCAAAGTGATTGACAGGGCTAACAATATCAAACGGAGCAGATACGACCAGATGTTGCTGATGAGACTCCTGTGAACAGGAGCCTTTCCCAAACGAAGTGGAGTGTCGATCAAAAAATCACTCATTGACCTACTCCCTGAAGTGTGTTCTTTCATTTTGTGTGGGCATTTCTTCATTAGAAGTCATATGACCTAGATGTGCTGGGTTTCAATGTGTTTCACAATGCATCGCACATAGACGTGAATACAGCCGGCACTACAGTCTGGCACCAAAGCAAGACTCAGTCGCGTAATGACCCTTACTTCACTTTTAGGTTCCTTGCCGCAAACCAGTTTGTTTTTCGGCCATTGTGCTTCAACACATCATCATGGAGTTACAGAGAAAATACCTGAAAGATGGGCCGATGGCATTGTTAACACGTAAAGTAAAGTCCCTTTTGCAAATGTCAGCAGACTAAATTTGCCTAATCTTCATGGTGGAAATGCAGACAACAACAGGCTGAAGAGACATTCTACTTCATGGAAAAGTACTTCCTTGGACTAAATGTTCTGAGTGCTGTGGGTGGAAACGTACCTTCTGTTGTACGTACATTTATATGCATGTCATATCATCTACATTGATCCATTATCCATTTTGTGTCCCTAAGGTGGCAATCCTCGTCCCATTCAGGAACCGACATGAACACTTACCCATTCTACTGAGACACCTGGTGCCAGTGCTACAGAAACAGAGACTCCAGTTTGCCTTTTATCTTATTGAGCAGGTATGCACACACCTAACTGACAGATTCCCTTGTGTATAGTCCAAACAGTTACTGAAAGTGAGTTTCGTTCTCAGCTAATAATAATGTCCGTGTTTTACAGCAGGTTGACACCCTAGGAAGAAAGGAATTGTTATAATATGAAAGTATCAATTTTTTTTTTTCTTCAGGGGGGCGTGGAGCCTTTTAACCGAGCCATGTTGTTCAACGTCGGCTTCAAGGAGGCCATGAAGGACTTCGACTGGGACTGTCTGGTTTTCCACGATGTGGACCACCTCATGGAGAACGACAGAAACTACTACGGCTGCACGGACATGCCCCGACACTTTGCGGTCAAACTTGACAAGTACTCCTACATGTGAGCCCTGAATTCTGTTCTCTGTAGGCGTATACACAGTCAATGTATCCCTTACTTAATACGAAGTTAATATATGTAATTGTCCCCCCTAGGCTTCCGTATAATGAGTTCTTCGGTGGGGTCAGCGGCATGACGGTGAAGCAGTTCAAAAAGATTAATGGATTTCCTAATGCATTCTGGGGCTGGGGAGGAGAGGACGATGACCTCTGGAACAGGTGAGGGGAACACACACACACACACACACACACACACACACACACACACAGACATTGCAGAGCTTACAGTATCACTGACATTAGGCCTGCTCAAAAGACGGGCTCGGTCAGTTGGCACACAGCGGGCTTTTGCAATGCCTTTTGTGTTGTTTTTTCCCTTTCCACACACCCGTGTTGCCCCTCCCTCCACCTACACAGCTCCCAGGCAGCTGTACACACTCAGGGCTCTCAATATACACTGGCAGCTCTAATTGATTCACTTGTTGTGTAATGTGTCTGTATGTTTGTGTGCAGTTAACTGTGAAAACCTTCCCCTAATGTATTCCTTGTTTATCTGTCTATTGTATTGCACACATTGGTAATATGATCATCATGCTTTCTATGAAAACATGACTGTGCTTGCTGAGCTCGCCTGTGTACATAGCTTAATGAGCATTCAATGTATTTTAAGGGTGCGGTATGCCAACTACACAGTGAGCAGACCACGAGGAGACCAGGGACGATACATGTCAATTCCACATCACCATCGCGGAGAAGTCCAGTTCCTGGGAAGGTTGGTGCACACACACACACACACACACACACACACACACACACACACACACACACACACACACCCTCTGGTTAAAAGTTGAAGCTGATAATTGGAATGAGGCTTAGACTCATGTGGTGTAAGCCAGTCACATGAACAGCCAGAACAGTGACTTTGAGAGAATTTCAACTCTTTCAAAGACTTTGCATGTGATGTGCTTGTATGCTTCAAGGCTGAATTCCGATCATGCTCTCTCTGCTCAAATTCCAAGTTACTTAATGGCCAAAGGAGTGCTTGTTTCATTTGTTAATAAGAAATGTTATGGAGTTGATACCAGGTAGAAAACATACAAATAATGACAATAAAAATGTCAAAGTTTGTCTTTGTAAATATCATAAATGTCTCATAAAAACTGTCACATAATCCATCCAGTGTTGTAAAAAAGCACCCAAAAGTCATGCTAGAGTAAAAGTAAAGATATTGCGTTAAAACGTTGCTTTTAAAATTGAAAGTCAATCAATCAAATAGTACTTTAAGTATCTGACATTAAATGTACTTGATTATTAAAAAGTAAAGTAAGTACAAGTAAAAATAAACTATATATGTATTTACATGTATGTAAATATTGTATACTACAGGTTGACCAATTATCGGCCTGGCCGACTTTCAGACTACCTGAATCAGTTTTTTTATCCGATTGTCGATAAAATATGTTTATTTAAAAATGCAATCTGGTTCTGATGCAGCATGCAAGTTACCCGTAACTAAACTTATCAAATGGATGTAGTAGAAGGTATGCAAAAGTATGATATTTGCCTCCAAAATGTAGTGGAGTGGAAAATGGAAATAGTCAAGTAAAGTACAGGTACCTCAAGATAGTGCCTGAGCACTGAATCTAGTGTATTCCTGCAAACAAGGCTGCAGTGATCTGATGAGTAATCATTCCCAGAAAACTTGCCTTCTACGAACACTGTGCAGGCTGATGAAACCTGTTCTTTGACATTTGACTCATCTGCTGCTTGGTTGCCACTTAGTCTAACTTGTTGAACCTGAATATTACACTTGCAAAGTCTCTCCTCTTCTCCCCTCCCCTCTCCTCTCCTCTCCTCTCCTCCCCTCTTCTCCCCTCCCCTCTCCTCTCCTCTCCTCCCCTCTCCTCTCCTCCCCTCCCCTCTCCTCTCCCGTCCTATCCTCTGATGGATTGTTTCTTCTTGCAGGTATAGTCTACTACGCCACTCGAAGGAGAGACAGAAAGTGGATGGTCTCAACAACCTAAACTACTCCCCCCTAGTGTCCAGGAGGCCTCTCTACACCAACATCACAGTCAGCTTGAGCAGAAAGCTTGCACCCATAGCTGACTACTGACGTAGGCACAGCTGGACTGCAAAAACACCTGGGAATCAAAGTCCTCTGGGACATCAGCCATATTTCACCAGTTGCAGCACTGCTTAGGACTTTTCAGTTGATTGATCCTTTGCTTTGTTTTTGTTTGTATGCAAAAAAAAAAAGGAGACTCAAATAAGTATGTTGGAATAATCATTTAAGAAATTAAGGATTAATGCTGCACTTGCTTGTGCCACAGTCCATTACTCCTCTCATCTGGGCTTATCTAGCGTTCAGTCTCCACATGCCTTTTGCACCATTTTGGCCTTCAACATCCATCCATTCATTCATTTTCTATTCAGTCAACAATCAGCTCAGCCCTACGCTATTGTGCTTCTTTTTTCTTTTTTTTTTTTTCTTTCTAAATAGGCCATGACACAAGCGCACATTCCCGACGTGGTCCCCCGAGGCTTTGATTTGTTCATTCTCCTTACTTTTGCTCTTGCACTTCTCATGTTAACAAAATGCAGTAAACCTGTGAAAACATTTGCATGCACAGACACGACCACGCAGCGAACGTTAACCGAGTGGACTCTTTGCAGCTGGTTCTGCAGAAGGTATGCCAAATCTGCAAGCGAAGAGACAAGAGAAAATGATATAAAAAAAAAAAAACAAGAGTATGTGTTTTCAGTCATGTATACTGTATGTGAAATAATTAACTAAGTTGAGAGCCTGTTAATACCTTCATCTCTTCCCAACTATAGTTTGTCCTGTGAACATGCCATGTAAAGACTGTGATGTTTGTGTTTGCATAGTTGCATTGGACGTTCTGGCTGCCTGCAAGTGGCTGTATGTTGGAGAGCAATGCTCACACTGTTAGCAATAAGCTGTAATATCCGACAGCGGAACTTAGACCCGACTTCCTCACTATACAGATGCAATAGCATGGGTGCTAGCAAAACCCTTATTGGACTACAGAGAAGGAGTGACTGCGTATGCAAACTTCACATTCAACACACTTTTGCCTACGCAAACATGCCACCATTGTCAGAGCCTGTGCGTCTGTCTCTGTGTGTGTGTGTGTGTGTGTCCGTGTGTATATAAGTGAGGGAGAGCTATGCAAATGGCCTATTAGTATCCAATCGTCCGCGCAAAGGTCTTCAGGGTGACCTCGAGGAGATGTCAGCACCTGAACCTGTGACGGACTGACTGTAGACCTCACTCGGTGTGTGGTGCGCGAGTCCAGGCCAGGGAGAGATAAAACCGTTGCCGTTTTATTTTTAGACCCCGCATCCTTAATGTTTACTCACCTTCATTTTTAGAGAGAATACTTGATCGCTGTCACTGTCACTGTCACTGGTGTTTACAGAAGCTATTGCTTTGTTATTTTTCAGATTGTCTAGTGTTTGTAATACTGTTACCAGCCCTCCTCCACTGCGGGTGCTGTGAAAACTGTATCTTTACAACAACCAATCTAAGGCTGCCTTTATTTTATTTTTTTTACTGACACTTCTTTATCTAGACGTGGTTCAGAAAAAATTCAAATGACTATCTAGGACGTTAGGTGAACCACTGATTAGCTTTGCTCGCTTGCGGCCAGGCTTTAGCCAGTGAGTTTCTCTGTGGAAAATCAAAATTCAGGATGATGGCTCGAAGTCGAGGTTTCGTTCGGTGGCGCGCAGCCTAACACTGTGCGTTGACACAGCAGGCAGTTGCTACAATGTCCCCCTCTCTGGTCTGGTGTGTTTGACAGTGTTGACTTTGAGTACAAATATCCCAATACTGTAAACGTGGTTAAAAAATTAGAAAAAAAAAAAAGATTGCAGACACTTTCTCCTCACTGTCTGTCCTCTAGTCATGCAGCTACTTCATTTCACACAAATCGCCTTGTATGCATTTCTTATGATGTATCTTTTGGGGGGAAATGTGGGTGGTTGACAAACTTGTTGTGTTCCCACAATGAAATAAGACATAGAGGCAAAGAGGCAGGACCTCATTTTATTTATTTGATCTTTTATGGATTATTTTTCTGTAACTGTTCAGTTTTTTTATTTTTCTTGCGGTTGATGTGATGATGTAGTCGGTGACATACGACAGACCGTGTTAGATGCACTGAAACTTGTAGTTATGTGTAATTGTGTGCGGTTGTGAGGTTCAGGTCTGTGTAAAAACGGGGGGGAAGCTGTTCCGTTTCGTGTAGTCTCCCCTCTTCGCGACACACATGTCTTGGTTTTTGATGAAATGGAACCGGACATGTAGCCTGGCGTGTATTAATCTGCTCAACAGACACGTTGGAGGAGGCCATTTTGTGTGACAACCACAGGAAGAGCAAGACACCTAATCAGAAAACGCTTCTGGTCGCTGTCCTCCACTGAGCATCTCCTTTATACTAATTGATATTGAATGGTGCTGACCTTTCAGAGCTCCCTTCGAGGGATTCTCTCTCTACGCGCTTATTGGAACCAATCCTGACATCGTAACGGCCGCGGTCAGCGGGGCAAAGCATCCCTCAAACTTTTATGGCTCTGTCATCTCTAGTTCCAACCTGCATATTAGCGGCGTAGATATTCTGTATTTTGACATGCTGCCTCTTCATCTCGCCAGGTGAAGCTAATTCGTGCATTCGTTCTTCTGGCTCATTGCCACAAACGGACGCACGTGTTTACCTCCTAGCCAGTGACTCAGGAGGTGCTCAGTGGAAGTCACGGACAGTTAGCGGCATTTGTGTTAAGTTTTCTTTTCCATGTGTGTTTGAGTGAAATGGCTAAACCTTTCAGTCCTCCATCTCGATTTCAAGGTTTGTTTGTTTTTTTTCTTTTCATTTCGTTTTCCCGCACTGATAAGAAAGTGATCTCTAGTCACCTGGTTTGCGAACAGCTCGCAGGTTCCTTTCCAGTTCTTGAATACGATACACTGTATTTTCTGCTCTCATTTTTCTTCATTGCTTTGAATTAAATCAAGCAGCTAGACGGACAATGTAGAAAAAAGCCAAGTGGTTTTTATTTGGAGTGTTTCGGGTGAATATTCAGACCTTGGGCGCCCTCTACATATATAAACAGGGCCCTCGTAGATATTCTTTAGAACGAGCAGCTTCTACGGCCAACGACATAATCAACAAGATGGCTCTTCCGTTCGAAGTAACAGGCGCAAATTCGTCGGCGCTCTCTTCAGTTCATTTTATAAAACAGGAAAATGGAGTTCTGTGGTGATAAGAGCATGCTGGCTAGTCTTTTCCCTCTCATATATACCTGTACACGCTCTCCGTACAGACAAAGACCGAGCCCGCTGCTCACTCAAGAGGCTTCGTCATAGCATATTCTCACCTGCTCTGATCCATTCTGTGCCAGTTTAAATGAAGTTAACCATTCTTTGGGCATCTGACAAGACTGGCGGCCTTAAAAAAAAAAAGCTTCTTAATTTATTGCAGTGTTTTTCACTCGAGTTTTTTTTTTTTTTTTATAAGCGAAAAATATTTAAATTGACAAAAAAGTGTATATCAAGAAAAAACGATCATTGTAAATATTGTTGTGTGTGTAGTGTTTTAGAAATTCTATAAGGTCTTAAATCACTACAGATGCTAGCGTTAAGAACAAGGCTTTTGGAGGGGATTTGGCTCGGGGGGGTTGATCTGGTGCCATTCAAGTGCTAGTGAAGCTTACGCAGCGACATCAATGTTTTTACATCACAGCTTCTCAGCACCTCCTTTTTGTAAAAATAAAAAAATAATATCCTTACTCCATGAAATTTTTTCGATTTCTCTCACAATCTTAGCTGTTCTGCACTCCCGAGGCCTCGTTAAGCTTCACGCGCTGTAGCAGTCAAAGAGACGTATCACAGCAGGCGTAGGCATCGATCTTCAAATTCAAGTTCGGTGTCCTCGTCCCTGCGCGTGGCGTCTCTTTGATGGCAACAGCGGTCGGGGTAAGGCGCAGGTCGGAGGGAAGCACTGCAGGATGGCGACGTGTCAGCCAAAAAAACACCATATGCTTACAATGCAATGAAACACAGGCACCCGAACCAGCGACACAATCCACTCTAAAACTCCACTCAGATTCATTTTTTTGTATGAAAGCTAACTCTTTAAAAAAATAAAACAAAAAAAATAAAGATACAGATCGCTAAATTTAAAATATCTCTTCTCTGATTGTAAGGAGAGCAGTTCTCCTTGAATTGAAGCCATTTGAAGCCACTTGTCAAAACTTGATGTCAGCCTTATGTGGATCTGTTTGTGTATCGGCATATTATCTTTTGATTATCGAAATTTGTATGATGGAGATTTTTCTTTTATACCATCATTGTTATTGTCAAAGTACACCAATAAAATGAAACTTGTAAAGATACCGACCCCCGTCTGGTTTCGCTTCTGTGTTGTGTACCCGGGTCTATTTTAAGTGAACCGCTGCCGTCCTCTGCCCAAGCACGCCCCCTCACACCGTGGTCGGTTGCTCCAGTTTTATATGTTGAGGCTAATAATGTGTGTATACTGCTGCAAAGGGTGTAAGCGTGCACAGAGGCAGGCTTGCTGTAAAGGGAACATTACGTTCACACTTCATTGCTTACACAAAAACGCAGCGCACAAACTGGCCATAGTCAGAGCGAGAGCTGCCAGTGAAAGGGCTCCACTGGGAGTACCGCCTTGTGGTTTCAAACAGCTGCCGATACTTTCTGTTTCCTGTGTGGTCTGTGCGGTACTGTAATATTTGGAGGAATGCAAAAATTAAAGTCTTTATCTTGTTAACTTTTGTATAATGGGAGAAATTGTCCTCTAAAAATATCCTTAATTAAGTTTCCTTGTACTTTGAAGACCGAATACCTATGTGTAGGCAGGGACATGGAGAGCATCACGTCCCCTCTTAAACGCTCACAAACAGGAGGATTATTGTCTGTGTTTTTGGCTCTTGTGAACCACAGTTAGCAACAAAATCCCGTCATCTCGGGGCCAGATTCCCCACAATTCTTTAAATAGTCCCACTTTCCACTCTTGTCATCGTCAGTGCTCTGCTGACAGTTCCTGTGTGTGTGTGTACATACACATCCGGAGCCTGAGACAAAGATGATGCTTGTTGCGATTGTCCAGTCTGTCACCCATAGAAGAAAAACTAGGAGCAGAATGAGACGCTTTGAAGAGGGGTCACTTAAGATTCATTGAATCAGAGCCGCTGCAGCCCCGTGGCATTTAGCACATTAACTGCGCATCTCTGCTCGTTAACTGAAGTGACAGCTGATAATGTAATCACGCTTTCGGAAAAGGGACATGCCAAGTGGCAAGGAACGGGATATCTATATTGGAGTTTAGATGCGTTGTCGCACCACTTCCCGCACGGCAAAATGGAACGAAAAGATGGCCGTGGCTGTAATCATCGTTATACATACCGCATGTGAAAATATGCACAAACACCTCCGTTTATCCTCCCGGGGAAATGCCCCCTGCTTCTCAGCTGCTGTGTAACAGTAGTCGCAGTGTGTGTGAAAGTCTTGGCAGAGGCACAGAGCCCGGCTGGAGTAGCCACGTCTTAATGGAGTCTGGGAAACACAAGGCTTTGGTATGCTAACGCCAGAGTCACTTAGCTGTCAGACATGCACAGAGGGCAGCTCTTGAGATCTCAAGAGTTGTTTTGGCATGTGTATCCAACACACGCCAGCACACACACATCCACATCCGTTATTAATTCACCCACACGCACCCCTTGAGTGTTGCGCGTCCCAACGGCTTTGATGTCATTTGTGGCGCTTTTGCCTCTGCGTGTGTGCGTGTCTCCTTACAGTGCCTTAAACTGGAATCTGCAATCGGAAAAAAAGCTGAATAACTGAATTTGTGGCTTTCGGTGGTGCAGAATAGAGTCACACTGCTCATCCACACTTCCTCTTTTGCCCCCGTCTTTGTGCACACGAGCATGTGTGTGTGCCTCCTCTACGCACACTCCACACTGAGAATCAACCGGAGAGACATGCCCTTTAGCTTTCCCAGAATTTCTGGCTTTGTGTGTACCTTCTATGTGAGATATGTGCTGATATCGTGCATTAAAGAGTCTATGCTCACATATTTGGATGATTGAGTAAAAGAGAACAACAGTGCCTCATGGGGCAACAAGGAGCATGAAGAGGAAGAGGGAAAGCCACAGTTCACATGTGTGCGTGTCGTATGCATTTGTAATGTTGCCATGGTGTTACATAACTGTCATGGTATCAGGTATGAGAATTACCCAGCGTTAAGTCAACCTGCTCCCCCTCCTCTTTGATGCTTTTTTTTTTCTCTCGTCATCCTCCCCCTTCTGCTGTTTCTTCTCTGGGTCACCCATAGGACAGTTTGTGTAGTGCTGCTTCCCAGGGGACGGCGGAGCATCCAGCTGCTGTCAGGCCCGTGGGGTTTCCACTCCCGCTGCTGCGGTCTGCCCTCGTCGCAGCAAACCGTTTGTGTATCTGAGCAGGCGTGCATCTCCTTCATCTCCTGTTGTGACTCCTGCCCGCCATCCCCGGAGGACAGAGGACACAGCCGATGGACGGGGACGTTGTAAACGCATCTGCCTCTGATCCTCACACTCCTCATCCTCCTTGACACCGCTGTGCTCTCCTGTCTCGACGTCCACCCTTTGCTCTCCTGCCTGCCCTGCCCTTGTCACATCCCTGTCTATCAGCTGTAGGATTCCTCTTCAGCGAGGCCAGGCTCATCCTCTCAGCTCACTGTCACAGCCACACAATCGTCCACTGTGTCTGCTCGTTTTGCCATCTCAATGTACAATGTTTTATTTTTAATTCCTCATTCATCATCTCACTGTCATCGCTCAGACAGTTCTGTTCCTCAATACAGTCATATTTGCCTCCGGCTGTGACGTCCACCCTCTCCATCCGCTCTGTATTTCCCCTCCAGCATTTGTATTTTTACATCTAGCCTCTGCTTTTCATCATGCTGCGATCGCTTCATCCTGTTCTGGTTGCTATGAGATGTTGTCTTTAACAGCTATGTGCTGATGCTGTATAGAAGACCTGCTGACGGGGCTTCAGCGGTGCAAGCTCAACTAATTTTTACAGCTCACTTCACTCTGCTTCATTCATTATCACCGAGTCTCACCCACCCCTCTGACTCTATAAGCACTAATATCCTCCCCACTTTCACCTAATGACCTCA
This sequence comes from Lagodon rhomboides, assembly GCA_039737535.1. Lineage (NCBI taxonomy): Eukaryota > Metazoa > Chordata > Actinopteri > Spariformes > Sparidae > Lagodon > Lagodon rhomboides. The sequence goes on along the minus strand of CM077792.1, from coordinate 21,051,599 downwards.
CCTTACCATCTGATTGCCTCATGTGACCGGCGAGTCTTGTGAGCTGGTCCAGTTTGCAACTTCAGGAAGATGAATTCATGCTTTTTCAATTGCATTTTCACCACATGAGGGCTGTTTCCTTTATGCATCACTTTGGTAAAGTCAGGGTTTTTTGAACAAAAATGAATTTCTCTACAAAACTGCTTACTCTGTGCAGTCACACCTCAGATTCCTGCAGCCAATATGCTGCGCAGCATATATTAATAGTACATTTCTTGTTCCCATTACATGCTGACAGCCAGTTAATCACTGAGAGATGTTGCTTTCTTAAATTATGCGCTGATACTCTGAAAGCTGCAGACAGTGCAACCTGACTACAGGCTTAGTCATAATTCATAATCTGTTGGCCGTCCTAAATCTGTGATAACAGAAATTGAGGGAAATAAATGTGATGCAGCTTTCACCGCTTTTATAAGTCCATTAGTTTCAGGTTAACACTGTGACCTGCCATTTATTTTGCTCATAAATGACCTATTGTCAAGGGTGGCCAACAGAGAGTTTATGTTTCTCAAAAGCTCATGTATTTTCCAGTCAGTTCAGCTATCTCTAGTCATTTTTCTAAACTTTTTTATTGCCCCTTTCCTTTATTCCTTGGTTCTATAACCTGTTGGTGAAGGATATAAACAGTCTGGACAATAATTTAAAGTTCTGTTCAAAGATTATTGTATTGATACAGGGGGATCTGAGTTCTTTATGTGACCTCGTAAATCAAGGAGCATATTCAACCTTCCTGACCATATCTAAGCAAGTGAACTTTAACTGCTGGAGCATCTTTAGTAACCACTGTCATCAACATAAAGTATGATAAAAATGTACTACAAAAAGTGGAGTGTGGCTTATTATCTCTGCCAAGGAGGTTGTTTCCACATCTGTCCGTTTGTCTTTTGGTATGTATGAATTACTGTAAGTTGCTTTGGACGAAAGCGTCTGCTAAATGCCCTAAAACGTAAAAATGTAAATGTGAATGTTGGTTTGTGAACAGGATTACACAAAGTATGAGCAGTTTCCACTATACTTCAATGAATAATGGATTTCTACCCAGAGTAGAACCCATTAACTTTTGGTGCAGATCCGGTTAAAGGACGGATCCCGGAATATTTCTTTACTTTCTTTAACATTGCGAAATAGGGTGTTTTTCATAGTTTTCATTAACATCTCAGGGAATGATACATGGATCTTGATGAAAAAGACTGTCATCTATGAGTGAGTACAATTTGATGCAGATCCAAGTTCTGGTGATGTTAAATTATGGTTCAGACGTAGATTGATACAGGGCTATAAAGTTTAATAATAGATTTGGCTTAATTGAACTAAAGGGGACTGTTAGGACTTGGGTGTGATATGCACTCCAATGTATTTATTGTCAATTCCATATAGGTTTTTAATTTATTGCATTTGATTGATTTAGCCTTATTATTAATAGTATTATTTCTTTTTTTTCTCATGTTCATTTGTATTTGTTGACAAAAAAAAAATTGAGTGATTATTTCTCATTAAATAAAACACAAAAACGTGTGGGATTGGTACCCACCCAGAAAAAAATAACACCTAAATAAACCCCACTGTAAAGGTGACACAATTCTCTTTACAGGGATAAATAAGTTGTTTTGAATTGAATTAAATTCATTATCTTTTTCAGAATATACTGTAAGCACCTACATTATTAAGAAAAAAAAAACAAAAAAAAAACATACATTTTGAAAATTGTGTCTAAGTAACACTGCCACCCTCCAGTGGTTTTTTCCTCCCATCTACATTGCCTTGTCATGTGTTCTCACTGTCCCCCGATGGTGACTTTTGGAACTTCCCTGCAACTTGGAGCAATGCAGCAGGAAACAAAGACAACTGTTGAAGCAGAAATACATATCACTTTTAAACATGTGTAAAACAAGTTTACAAAAAATGCAAATAGCACCAAGATGACATACAGTATTTTTTCTTTTTTTTCAAAAAGACCAGGCAAGTGTCCACACAGAGGATGACAAGTATGCTTGGTCAGTAGAAACCCGTAGCAGCGTATTAGTCCCATATCATCCACTTTGTTTTATTATCATTTCTCTAATACAAACAGCTTAACATTGTAACAATGCAGTCACTTCATATAAGTTAAAAAAGGTAAAATGATAACACAAAACAATCATGATCAGAGAAATAATACAAATGCCCTATAGAATAAAATCTCAAGGGAAAATATTGCCCAGCTATACAACCATAAGTGTGTCTTTGTATTCTGTGACTTCCTCACTTCACTAAACTAAATACCCAGGACATCTGAAGGCACTGGGGTGGGGAGCTTATGAGATATGACTTCACCTTTCCAGTTATTTTGCATCTGTGCAGATTGTATTTGAAAGAGAGAAGAAAGGCAGAGGAAGTCACTTGAGCCTAAAGGGAAGCACACATAAGTCTCTTTTTTAAAATTCTGTAGCTCAAATGCTACTGGTCTTCTTTTTGGTTGGCTTCATCCTTGCCTGTGCAGTCTTTGACCTCATCTTTCAGCTCAGCTAGCTGTTCTGAATGGCTGGCCAGGGTTCCATTCACCTGGGCCAGGTAAGAGTCTGAGTGCCTCTCAAGCTCTGCCCTGATCCTCTCCAGGTGCTCTGCCAGCTCCCCCAGGGTGCTGCATTGACCTTCTACCCGACTCACCCTGCTATCAACGTCCTTTACCTCCTTGTGTACTTCTATCGCTGTGCTCCGGCAGCCCTGGATCTCCCCAGACAGACGTCTCTTCAAAGCCGCCAGCTCTCCCTTCAGCTGGGCCAGCCGCCTCTCCCCAGCCCCAAGGAGGGAGGCTTGATGCCCCACCAGTTTGGTGATTCCTTGTACCTGGTTGAGTAGCTGGTTCTCTCTCTGCTCCCAGGTGCTGTTAGCGTGGCCCACTTCACTTGCAATGAAGCCAATAGAGTCCTTCAGGCCCTTCAGAGTGCGGTTCACCGAGTTGATGTTGACCTTCAGCAGGGTGATCTCTCCCTGAACAATGCCCTCCGACTCCTCCTGGGCGATACGGAAAAGCAGGTTCTGCAGGGTGTTGTTTAGGCGGTCCAGCTGGTTAGAATGGGTGTCCAGGCGGTTGGTCACCTTCTTCTCCATACCATCACAATCCTCCTCTACTTCAGTGATGCTGACACCCCCTGCTGGTGGGGTAGAGGGTGAGCAGGAGGAGGTGCAAAGGAGCTCCAGATCTATTAACTGTTTCTGAATGCCATCCAGGTCTCCCTCCACTCTCCTCCTCACAGACTCGATTTCTGTCTCCAGTGCCGGGACCACCTGACCCTCCAGGAGTGCCGGAGCGGTGGCATTACTTAGCTCCTCAACGGCCACAAACACTCTCTCCTCCAGGGTCTTCAGCTTGTCCTCCAGCATGGTCTTGAAGCCATCAAGACCACCAGGAAGCCCTGTGGTTCCATCAAGTCCGCCTTCTGTGGCATTGAGGCGGCCCTCTATGTCCACCAGGCGGGTCTCGATCAATGTTTCCACGTGTATGCTCTGGTCAGTGAGGGCAGTCTGGAGCTGTCTCTGAGATTCTGTCAAACCTTTAACAGACTCCTCCAACAGCAGCACACGGTGGGACAGACTGTTCACCTGCAGTAAACAATAACTTATTAGTTCATAGTAGAGCAGGAAATGTCCAGTTGTATTTTTGCGATCCAGTTGCGATTACAATGCAGTGCTTATTTGTTAAGTCACTGCCAAGACGAGAACAATGATACCTCTCTTGTGTTTGTGCAATAGATATGAAGCTATAGTTAGGAGACTAGTTAGCCTAGCTTAAAGGCTGTAAGTGGGAAACACTTACTGAGCTCTCTGTCCAAAAGTAACAATAACTGCCTACTAGCACCTCTAAAGTTGACCAATTAAAATTTTATTTGTCATTTATTTAATCCTCACTAAAACCAATGTGTAAAATCGGGACTACTTCTAAACTGGGTGCATTGACTTCATTGAGTCTCCGCTAGTTGTCTAGCAATCAGTGGATCACTGGATTAACAACTGTAATGAGAGCATATAGTTTTGGTGCAATAGGTCTTCGGTTTGTTTTTTTTGGAATGTCAGACCAATGAACTGTCTGTCCAATGGGACATTTTTTAGACTATTGGGCTTTAAAATAACGTTGGAACTGTGGCACGGCACCCCCAGGCTAGCAGTCTTTATACAAAAACATATGAAGTTCCAGCTTGACAACGATTAGCTTAGTTTAGCAGAAACTAAAAGTAGTGCCATCTAACTCTCGGCAAGAAAGCGTACCCGCCCAATTGTCAAACTATTCATTTGAACCCTCTGTCTAAATTTTGGTGATGTTTACCTGCAGTAAATCTATTAATTAACTTGTCACTTTCCAAATTGGATGCTTATGCTGATCATATTGCAATCACATCCATGTACCTGTCCACAGCAGCTCTCAGTGAGAGTCAGGCCCTGGATCTGAGCCTGCAAAGAGCCCAACTCCTCCCTGAGCCCAGTCTCTCTTCCATCCAGAGACTGCTGCATCTGTGCCTGACCATCCATGTGATCCCTGTGGCATTGCTGTTGCACCTCCCCAATCTTTGTGTTACAGTGGCTCTCCAGACCAGTCAGACGGCGCTCAAAGCCATCAAGGATTTCAGCCCGCACTCCAGCTAGTTTCACGTCCAGGATCTCATCCAGATGAGCAGTTGAGCTGGGGCCAGGGATGGGCTTGCCTATAGCTCCTTCCAACAGCTTCTTTAGCTGTCCATCATGACCTAGGACCATCCCCTAAGGACACACACAAGTGAAAGAAAAGAAAAATGTTGCATTACTAAAGGAAGGAGAACGAGAACTTAAGCCAGGTCACTCTGTTCAGAAACTGTGTCAACTGATCTTTGTACAATACCTGAATCTCCTCTAAGATGTGTGTTTTGGCTCGCAGGTCATCCCTTACTTCTGTCACCCTCCCTACTAAGTCTCCAAGACCAGTGAAGGTTTCTCCTCCTTCCAGTCCATCAGGAGTCCCATCTGGGATCACACCAAATCCCACTGAAGAGTCTGGTACACGGGGAGGGTTGGGCAGCAAAGACACCAGGATTTTGTTGGTGTCTTCCCGCAGAGATGTGCGCAATCGCTCCTCAAGACCAGCCACCATACCATTGAGAGTGTCTAGACCCTGCGTGAGGCGACGCATGTCCTCCTCCATACGGTCCAAACGTTCACCAGTCACTCCTGACACCCCAAATCTGTTTCCTTTTCGGATCCAACAGAAAGAAAGATTTTTAAAAGTCTGCTGGCACTAAAGAGTTATTGATGTTACACTAAGGGGGGTTTAGAGGGAGACAGAGAAAATGAATACTCGTTCAGATGCACACAAACAGCAGTAGAGAAAGTCTTAACCCTGGGCCTTGCTCTCACCATAATTTGGCTTTCCATTCCCAGCAGGAAGCTGTCCTGTGGGTATTGGCCTATGGTCAGGCACGCTGGGCAATGGTCTGCCAGGCTCCAGCTGGCCTCCTCCAGGCCTCTGGTCCACCGGGGGTCTAGGGCCGTGGGGGAAGCCCTTCATTCCTGGACGATGGGGCAAACCTCCACCCTTGAAAGGTGGCATCATGACGTCAGGTAGCGATGTGGGTCCATCATGGCAGTTTTCTCCAGAGTAGCCTGGACAACATCGCCACTCCAGCTCAGTCACTGTTTTATAACCCACTTTATACTTTGGCTTGAAGAATGTCCTGTACCTGAAGGAGACATGACAGAAAACATGTTAACTACCAATTGTCATATCACAAGTGCTGTGCTTGTTTTTATTAAATAACAGCCAGGACAGATGATGGGAAGATGGGAGATGCAGAGCAGAGATAAAGGGATGAAGGTATTTTTTCACTGGGATTAAACATGGATCAAAGGGAGATTAGGAGATTAACATATAGTGTAACCTATATGATGAGCCATAACATGATTAAACAAGGGTTAGCACCCAACTTCAGTGTGATCTTGTCTAAGATTGATTTACGTACAAATGTGAATTAATTCTGTCTTTTCTCCACAGACACATACTCACACAGTTTTCATCACTTCAGAGGAGATTACATTGATTTACATTAAATTCCTGCAAATATACCCTAACCCCTAACATAATCACTACTTGCCGAGACCTAATCCTAATCTTTATCCTAACCACAAGTTAAACCTTGTCTTACCTTTACTTTAAAGCAAGTCTTCCCCTTAAAATTTTTATATTTACAATGTAAATAATTTTGAAGTTCCCCAAAAGGTAGGTTGGTCCCCGCAATGTGACTGTGTAAACATATGTCCCCACAACATACGTACACACACACACACACACACACACACACACACACACACACACACACACACACACACAGTCATTCATTTCTCTTTTATGAAGAGAAGATTCTCTCCATTAATTTCCCCCTTTTAATTTTGATAGGCACATTAAAAACAAAGTCACACAGTATTTATGTAAGCATGTCTACATGGATGCACACTTGCATATGCAGCAGATAAAGTTAAGGTTAAATTAAATTTTAATTTGTATCATGGTACATAAATTAGCTATTCAATTCAGATTTTTTTGTTCTAATTTCATTAAGGTAGGTTGACAGGGAAAGAAGCAAAACCAAATCTAACCCAGAATAATCAATAAATGAGGAGGAGCTCTTCAGAATTTTAAATGGTCAGGGAACAAAAGGCTGCTCACAGTAGCCAGTGTCATTTGAACTTTGAATCAATCTATTATTTTTTTTGTATCCAAACTCAATAAACACCATTTCTCCCCAGTGACATTTCTCTCTGCAGAAGAGCTTTGACTACTACACAGATGTGCACACAGCTGAGGACCTGCACATCATTATGTAGACAGCACATCTTTTGAACACTAGAGGGCAGCATTGATATAGAGTATATTGTAAATTTTTCTCCATGCTGTAGTTCACTGAATGTGAAACAACATTTGCACATTTTACACTTGTTTCAAACTCTTTAGGACTCAGACTAAAAGGTTAAAAGTTTGAAGTTGAAGTTGAACTGTTTCATTCATTGCATTGTTTTGAAAAACTTACATGACAACGGGACACTTCTGACCCCAGATGCACTTGGTGGTGTACTCAGCCTTCACATAGGTGGCCACTCCGTCCTGCATGGTGCATGTGATGTTCTTCTGGACCACGTAGGCACAGTGGTTTCTGTGGGGACAGTAGAATGGCATTAGAGTTGGATAAGTTACAGCACTGATATATCAACAATGTAATATGTATCTCATTAAAATGACAACAACCTTCGTTTTGCTCTGTCTCTGACAAACTAGGTGTGTTAAAGTTAGAACAGCAACCTCTCTGGCCACAAATGACACTCTTGAAGTAGATACTAAAATATTGTTTGCACAAGTCATCGCACCAGCTCACAAACTCATTGTCAGTCACAAGAAAATATCTACCTAAAATTTAGCAACAAGCGACTGGTCATACCAGACTATGTAAGATTGCAGCAAATCCCAGGTTGTATTAAACTCAAGAACAGTCCACGTCATTGTCATTTAGATGTATTAATCATAAAAGGAATATATAAATTACTTTAATAACTTTCCCTTTAAAGCACTGCTGTCATTATGTGTGAAAGCTTTACTGCACTGTTTACTTGTTTGATTATTCAGTCTGTCATCTTGAGTAGTGCTTTTATTAAACTGCTCAGTAGGAGTTTAACTGTACTTAAACTTTCATTGCTGCTTCCTTTCTTTGTTTTTAATAAGCAGCCTTGAAACACCAGTTTTTTTTTCTAACTCATGCACAGTGCTATTAAAATAATAGGATGTCTGTCTGTGTAAACAGATGCCTCAGATAAGATTTATTCATTTCAAACTACAATCCTACAAGCTTTAAAAGGGTTCTCACAGAGGGGATTTATATTGCTTTTGGATACTGTTTAGCATTAGAAACCACACATTTATGGATACTTCCAGCATTAGGCAGAATGATGGCAGGGGACTTTTGCCGAGTCTTGTCAGGATGGATTGTCTTTTGTTTCCGTCTTGTTCAAAGTGGCAATTCAGCAACTTCCCTACCAACTCAAACCAGATTTCTCATTGGTGTGTCATTGATTTACAATTAATAACACTGAGATCAAATCATGCATGCCGACAGTTACTGAGACTGTTTTTAATCCTGTAAGTGTTTGGATGTATCCTGAATCCAACACATAATAACTTCACTATAACTACTTTGAGCAATTGTTGCATCATGCTTGAGCTGAACCTTCTCTTCTCTCCGTCCCGCAATTCACTGCCAGTGCAGCCACAGCAACTGCTAAATGTTCCCCCGGCCCCCGTGCAACACAGGAAACGATGATCTGCGCTCTTTAGGCTCACATGTGAAGCATTTCTTACATTCAGAGGGGAGCATTTAGCAACACATGCAGTACTTAACGTTGCTCCACAGCTGTTTCAGGACAAATAGAAGCGTTTGGAGGAGCAGGGAGGGACACAGGGGCCGAGGAGGGTCTACGTGCCAAGTTAACAGGTTCAGAGGGCCAGACTGTGTGAGAAACCGCGGGACTGCTGCTGCTTTCTGCAAATCGCTGACTGTGTTGACAGTGTTTCTGAGTGTGTGTGTGTGTCTCTCTGTGTGTGTCACCACTCTCCCTGTGTTGACATATGTTAATAGCGGTGGAAGGAAAAGGGCAGGAGTCAGAATGACAGAGCTCCTTTCATACCAGCCTGACAACCTGCTGCTAGGTCATGCGTTGTTGAGGAAGTGGCGGTTGTGAACTGAACTGATGTGGTGATGATGGGAGTTTTTAAAGCGCTTTAAACTCACAAGGGCAATTTGCTGGTTGCTGCAGAATATAACGGCACAAAAAAAAAAGTTAGAAAATCTTGGCTGGAAACATTTTTATCATGTATTACTTTATTTTCACATTACATTTTTATGTAAAAAATAACAGCCAAAAACGTGAAAATGCGTTAAGATTTTGCATGATTTCATGTGCAATGTTTAGTTTCCACATGTGCAAATTGTAATCCACATGTAAAAAAAAAAAACATACTTAAGCAGATTCCCATTTTTATTGCCCTCTCCCAGTTTCCTCAGGGGGTCAGAATTCTCCCATATTTCCCTCAATTTATGACCTTTTTTTCTCCCTCTTTTTTTTCCCTACACCTTTCCTTTTGCCCCTTGTCCACCTCAGTGACTGAGACATGTACAGAAAAATGGAGAGGTGACAAAATATTTAAATAATTTTCAGATGCCCCGGAGAAAAGAATTCACATTTCTTACCTGAGGTTTTAAATCAAATCAGTTCAAATCAAATCAGATCAAACCAGGAATCCTAAAACCTCACTTTGGTTTCGAAATCAAGAGGGGCAAGTAGAGCGAATGGAAGTAACTCACTTGGTAAACAGTAAATTTCACATGGGGAGATGTCAATTTCTCATGTTAAAATCTTAGATCACATGCAAATAAAATACGTTCAGTTCATATATTAAATAATGATTTTCCCATGTGACATTTCCGTGAAAGAAATTAAGATGTCTGACAACGTAAGTTGCACTGCATTATAACTTCTGGCACAATTTCCTCTCATGAAAAACTCAACAAACTCATGTCCTGTTTCTCTGCTCAGTCTGCTGATGCAACAACGCTGCTAATAATTTTGCTTTCATGCATTTTTCTTCTGCCAACACCCCACCTGCAGGCTCTTTTCTTTACGATTCCTGAGCGGGGAGGTCAACACTGGTCAGTCCCTCTGCTCTCATATGCTGCTCCCATAAACCACAGAGCACCAAAATAAATTACATTTTTCTTTATTTTTTTCTGGCACAAATATATTTTTGCACAAGATCACATTCACATGGCGATGGTAATAGAGATTCCTGGAGTAAAGAAAATCTGACGATACGGTCATCCAGAGAATATCAGCGCTGAAGTGAGCGGTTGAAGTCTTATATTGTAAACATTTAATAGTGTTAAATGGATATGGTTTCCTTCTCATAAATGACAGATTTATTGACTGCAACAGAGAGCTTTATGACTTTGTTATTTTTTTGTGTGAGAGAGCTAAAAGCTGCTATATGCATACAAGTCATTTGACAGCTGATGGAGAGCAGACTCCGCGAGCATGTCTGTGTATACAGTACAGTTAGCGTGTGACGCCTCTCGCATTACACGCAGGGCTGATCAGTGGGGTGAAAAGTGACCATGTTCACCGCTTTGTTTGTCAGGTGCACGTCTGGGGGGGAGCCAGTGACCTTCAGATTCACACACAGTGTCTGAAAAGTGCAGGAATCCAGATGTACAAGGGATGAAAAAAAAACACCTTTCTCCTGGTCTCTGTTTCTGTCTCCTTGTCCCCCAGTCTACTCTGCCTGTTTTCAGAGATCTGTCAATGTCATTTGGGCCTGTGAGTGATATTTTATCCTTACTGTCTAACAGACAGAGGGGCTCTGGCTTTGTGAGAATCAAAGTCGAGTGCTGAGATAAATCCTGTCCCCTCTGCGCCGCAGTGTCGGTCAGGGCAGCAGCAGGTCACCTCCTCTGCTGTGTAAAAACACATCTTTATGGGACGAATGTTGAGTTTCAACTTGAGAGATAGTGATGGTGTGTGCGGGCTGCACAGACACACATGCACACAATGATATACACGCACAATGAAGCTCTTGGCCCCTTTGTCTCACGTCCATAGAGACCACACAACTCTGCGGGACGAGGATTACACTGTCTTTATTGCTGGAAATATGAGCCCGTGATGTGTGAGTGGTCATATGTGAAAAGAAGAGTGCCAAACTTTGTGTTTGCAATTGTCTCAGCTATGTCAAGCTGCTGCGGGGTAGGTGAGAACTTTGTTTAGCCTGCGTGGTTGGAGGATGTCCAGCCTGGAGGAGACAGCTCTAAGCTGGACATTTCTGGTGGGAAAAAAAGAATGACAAGTCCTGATCCAGAGAAATACAGAGAGGTAGGAGGAACAGAGAGAGGGCATTGCTGACCTTCTCTGAGCTATTTTCACACCTCATCTCTCAGCCAATGTGGCACAAGGAGACTGCTTTTAAAAAGTATAAATACTTACTGATGTTTGTTTTAGCACTTGTTGGTGACAGATGGGACAACCCAGTATAAGTGCCTGACAGTAAAAGTCACTTAGGACAGATCAGCTTTATTTATGGCTCACGTTTAAAGAGCAACCACCTTTGGGAACATACCACACAACTGCAATAGGTACTTGCATTTGCAATAAGTATGATTAACAGTAACAGTAAAACACAAGACAATTTTCAAAATATTTACAAGGCATCATTATATCTGGAGCTTGGAGCTCAATCGGACTAAATTGTCAAAGAGAAATGAAATTTTTTGAAGCAAGATTTAAAGACGTCCGTTGAATGCAGTTGAACTATTCTTTAGCTTTGGGTCAGCAACAGCAAAGGCAGAATGAGCCTTTAAATGAACATTGCCCCCGGGACAGGCAAAAGACAGCATCTGGTCAGAGGATCTGAGTGAAACCTACTGAAGAACAGTGGTATAAGGTCAGAGGAAGAGGAAGTTGCCAACATACATAATAAATCTGAACAAGACAAAGAGCCAACATCCATGCTGGCTGCTCTGTGAGGTTATACTTTGGTAGAGCAGTGCCTTGAGCTAAATGCTAAATGTCAGCATGCTAACATGCCCACAGCGACAATGTTAAATGGCAATATTTTAGGAATAATGTTTTATATGTTCACCATCGTAATGTGTTAGCATGCTAAAATTAGCTAATGAGCACTTAAAGCAGTACTTCTGGAGAAAGATGCCCAAGCCGTCAAATACTTTTATGCTTTGAGGTGGCGTCAAACCAGAACCACTGAAAGTACAACTGAGATTGACGGGAATGTTATTAGTTTGGTCATAAACAAAAGTATAAAAGTATAACCTTTGTGCCACCTTGCTGTAAAGTAGAGCTTAAAGATATCCGTGGTTTGCAGAAACACACATTGTCAAAACATATTCTGGCAACTGAGGTGGTGCTAGATAAAAAAGTTAAGTATCACCAGACTTATTACAAATCATTTTGAACTTCTGGTGATATTCCACATATTTCTGACTCATTTTCTCATGTGTTATAACAAACGTACGAGTTAGATCCTACTAAAACAGCAGGAACACAGTCAAAATAAAAAGCCTCCAGTTGATCCACACCCTCACAGAACCACCCAACCCCAGCTGACTCCACACTGACTCAAATCATCAGTGTATTGAACTCTCTTGTGCGCCTCCCACCGTCATGTGACCTCTCTTGCTCCCCAAACAATACTGAAACAGTCTTCACCTCCCTTCACCATGACAGGAAAGTCACGCTTACTATTTATTTTGCCCCATTTTCCTCCCACTCTCTCTTTTCCGAACGCTTCCCCCCTTTTAACACCAAAATATTGTCTTTTTTCTGTCATTGCGTGTCATTTCTTGACTGCTGGTCTGGTCCCACCGTAAATATTTCCAGTATAGCATTACAGTTCCTAAATCGCTTCACAGCCTCCCAGGGGGAAAGCAGAATTCCCATCTCAGATTCTCATGCGGAGCCTTTTTGGCAAATATTATTCCTGCCAGATCTCCACCCCTCTGCTCGGTCCAAACAACTTACCTTTCAATCCTCTTTTTCTCATACCACTCCTTTCCTTTTTTTCTGCAAAATCTGCAAGTTGAAGGTAATCTCTGTTTACTTATCTAAGCATGCCAATCCTGCTCTTGACTCTCTAATACTCTCCTCCTCTTTCGATTTTTTTCGAAGCCTTATTCTGTGTTGCCTCATCACGGCCCTGATGTCTCCAGCCCTCTGACACACCACTTTTCTCTTCATTGCCTCCATCCTGGTTTTGACACTGCAGCACTAAAGGGCTAACCTTCCTCATTACTCTCTCACCTGCAGGGTTCCTGACTGTTTGAACCCAGGCCACTGCTGTTGCCTCTGACAGATTTATGACCGGAGCAGCCCAGATAGAAAACCATGCAATCTTTAATAGGACCTTTAACAACCGTGTCTCTGGGCTAACAACTCTCCTCTAGGGCCCATCTCTTTCCATATATGCTTTTAATGAAACCTATTTCCAGCCAACTGGCAGATCTTGATGGCCCCATGGTGCCGGGTTGATTAACGTTGCTCATGTGGCTACTGATTAGGGTTAAAGGAAAGATGTGATACTCCCAGCTTGAGTACCGAAGGGATCACGCTGTCATTCACTGCCAGCTCTTATTATAGCTTATAGGCAGACTGTTACTTTTACATGTGCTAAAATCTTGGATATTGGCCTCTAATCCTTACTACAGCACCGCCAAACCACGCAACGGACCCACTGGTCCAAAGAGTCACCATCGCATTTGGCCTCACCCATCTGTTGAAAACAACACAGCCTCATTCTGTGGTCAAGTAAGCAACTAGAATGGAAATCAGCAGAGCGCATACCTCCACCAAGGCCTACTTCAAGATCCATGCATTATTCCCTGAAAAACAAAAAAATGCTTTATCCCCCAATGTTAAAGAAAGTGAGAAAAAAATCCTGGATCCATTCCTTTTTCCAGATCAGCACCAAAAGTTAACAGGATCTGTTCTGGGTCTGGGTCTACATCCTCCATCCAAGTTTTGTTGAAATCTGTTAAGTAGTTTTTATGTAATCCTCCCAACACAATGTCCACTTACATTTTCAAAATAAAGGCACCAGAAGTCCTTGGTTAAGTTGAGGAAAAGATAATGGTTTCGCTTAAGGTAACTACTTTCTGAAGACATTCACCTTTGACTTTTTGCCTCACATGGGACTCGAACCCTGGTCACCTGGGTGAATGGATGAATGTATGAATGAACCTCCAAACCACTTCATGTTACGTTTGTCCATTTTTCCCGCCATTATCGCCCCTTGCTGGCACTGCACCTTTATACGTGTGTTCTAGGTGAGGCAACTGTCACCCTTACACACTGACTATTCTATTACACACTTTACTGTAAGACTTCGAATGCAATAAAACCTGGTAGATATGGAAACTGTTTACATTTTCGCATCTTTAGTTCCTATTATATCCATTATAGATCGTTGTTAAAATCTGATAACTTGTACGACTAATCAGTTGCTTTGTTGGACTGTTTATATTCTTTATGTTGTTTTTCTGTGTGTTATAATGGAGCCACAGTAAGAGGCTCAAACACTGGTAGTGAAAAACACAACAATAACTTATCCTCAGGCATTTCCCAAAGCACATAATCTTCTTTGAGTAAGAATAGCTCTCTGTGTTTTTGAAATAAAAGGGTATTCAAATGGAATTTTTAAATTTGAAAGGCTCACTGTGCTGTTTATACTGTGGAATTAAATCGATAGCAATGTGCATTGTGGATGTTGGACGAAACCAAAGCAACAGTCTTGATAAGTATATAATAAATCACATAACCAAGTGCTACTCAAAACAGATTTTGAAACAATCCAGTCAAGGAACAGAGCCTTTCTCACCAGCATGTGTAGCTGTGTTCATTCCTTTGGATAAGGAAGGTCGGGAAAGGAATAAACAATCACATAATGGTGTTTATTGCAATGAATTTCATCCATCCATCCATCCATCCATTTTACCAGGTCGCCATGGAAGCGGCTAAACAAGCTAGTTCCGTCGTCTCTCTCCCAATACTTTCCAGATGCAGGTGGTGAATCTTGAGGCATCCTGATGGAATATGTTTAACTCTTCATATTGTTCTGTCGTTGTTCTGTATTCTAGGTCTGGTGTCCTCAAACCTCCAGTGGAAGGTGCTCAGGAAGCATCCTGATCAGATAACCCAACCACCTCTGCTGGCTTCTTTTGACATGAAGTAGCAGCGACTCCGACTCTACTCTGATGTCTGAGCCCTGGTCCCTACGAGAACTCAAATCTTTTGCTGCTTGTATCCGCAATCTCATTCTTTCGGTCATAGCCCAAAGCTTAACAGTCAACCTATCGATCTCCAATACACCTCGTTTGGGAGTGAATTGCTGCACCAAGTGAAGGAGTTCAAATATCAAGGTGGCCCTTCACCCATGTAAAGCAACAAATCAACATTTTAGGACAACACTCTTACATGCTTTCTTGCACAGTTAAATGAGAAGTCTGATGTCTGTGTCATGTTTGTACCTTAGCTTAATATGAGGCGATAGCTAGCAGGCGAGCAAACATCTAGCTTAGGTTGAAAGAAAGCTGCCTAGCAACACTTCTAAAGCTTATATGTTATATATTTTTGTATGCTAAGCTAAGGTGTTTGCCTGCTAGATGTAGCAGTTTATTTACTGGACATAAGGAGTCACATTCTTTTCCCCTAACTCCAGGCAAGAAAGCGAACAAACGTACAAACTATTTCTTTAAAAATCTTTTTTGAGTTTATGGATTTACAGAATTTGGTGCGTCGATGACACCATGTGATCATCTGCGTCCAGTGTCTGTTTAGAAACGAATCCCAAACATTTCAGCAGAAAGGTCAGTAGAAGCAGTGAGTCAGATACATGTGTTGGTAAGGATCTTGGGAATTCACTGCCCAGTCTCTTTGACCCTTAGCAGGAGACTGGCTCCACTCTTGTCCTCCAATGGACATTCAACACAAACTTACAACAGCAACCCATAACCTCTAACCTCTACCAACTCACTGACCTCTCCCCCTTGATCTCTGTCCCATACATCATCGAAAAGCCTTCGGATATGTCCCTAATCTGATCAGTGAAGGCATCTGCTGGGATCCTAATTGATTTATACGAAACCCATTTCCCAGTGATGGGTATATGGCTCTCGGATTAGGTTTCACCTGCCCTTGTGCATTCTCCGTCATAGTGATATGTTATGGTGCGACAGTGTGAGATGCTTGCGAGATGACGGACACATTTCTGTGTTTGCTCTTCCCCTTTGTGACTTATACAATTATATTAGGAATGTGTTCACATGATATATTGGAAAGATGGTTTCAGAAAAACAAGTTTTGCTCTTGCACATTAAAAAATGTCAATATCATGAAATGTTAAAATGTATTTTCTTCGACCCAGGCCAAAAATGACCATCATGAAATCCAGACTAAGCCACCCATTCACAGCTGTAGCTGTAAAATAATACAAGTGACACAATAAAGCTGTGACAGGTACCGTTTGAAACGCCACAGTCAGCGACTAGAGGGCTCTATATTTTCTCAGGACAGCAAGTGGTTGCCCTGAGTAAAAGGAATGACCATGAAATCAGACTGCTGGCTTTGCTGCCAAAACACAGATAATAACTCATCATGAAGAAATAAGTCTGGTGCAACAACAGCTGAGAATTTTTTTAAATCTCACTAAAGAATAGGCGTGTTACGTCCACATGACTGTGCGGTCAGTCACAAACAAGAGTTTGCATTTTACAAGATGTAAAAGCACACTAGTAAAATCCCTCACTTACACAAATGTAGACCCATACATATATGTGCACGCTCGGACACACACACACACACACACACACACACGTCATGGCACGTATGTTATTTTTAAGTCTCTATTTCCACTGACCAGTTAGGCTGACAACAACTGAGCTCATATATCTGTGGTGGTGGTCTGACACTGACATGTCCCCGGGGCCCACTGTGTCCAAGGTGGGTCAGCGGCTCTTGTGTCAACACTATAGTTGGACACAGACACATGTGGGGGGAATATAACAAGCTACCGGCGACAAGCAATTACTGACCATCTGTTATTAAAGAGAAGCTTGCGTTGAATAGAACAATGTATATCTGGCTGATTTACAGTATCAGTGGGATTCAGGCTTTGGCATAAACTGGCATTGTTGAATTTAAATGAACATCTTTACAGTCATCACAAAGTGCCACCAACATACAGTAGATATGATCAGCAAAGTTTAATATCAAAGAGTGTGATATAGGAATATGAGGAAAAATAAGACGCAGGGCATACAGCAAGGGCAAGGCAAACGCCAGGGAGCCAAAATGTGTACAAAACATGTCATGTCATGTTCACGTTACGCGTTAATGACCCGACTGTCACATCAGGAGGTGGAGGGGATGGTGGCGGAGCTACAGCTGGATGTGAAGATTTCCGAGACTGCTTTTTCACATTTCATCAGCCATGTCCATAATTTTTGATGAGAAACATTCGAACATTCGAACAGCTTCAGCTGTGTTTTGTGCCGAAAAAACCAAATGTTTTCCAAAGGGACATATCCAGCTGTGTTTCTGTCAGCCAAAAGGCTATTTGTGCCAAAATGCGATCTTCTCCAAACTCTGACCGAGGGGGTTTGCACCAAAACTTCACCAGACCATAAGCACAGCATTGTAACAACATAAAATTAAAAAGTGAACCCTATGACACCTATATATCCATGATTTGCAGAAGCGTACACTGCCAACATTTATTCTGGCAATTTGGTTGCAAGTCAAGCTGGTGTAGCACTTTTTTATCAAGTGTGCGGAAACCTCTTCTATTAGTTTGGACCCACTGATGCTTTCAACATCAAGGCAAAACAATGCTTTTCATAAGATATATAAGAAATTAAGAAAAGACACAGAAGGCGATATAAAGGGACGCAAATAAGATTCAAAACGAGCAGCCATTAATGAAGTACAAGATGAAACTGAGATAATATAGAAAAACGCTGATGAATCAATAAAGCACTGGGAGGATTAAGAATGGCATTGATTTGAATTGTGGAAGCAAAGGAGGATAACAATTTTAAACTTCAGTAATTGCATGACAATTTCTGATCTCCGTGTCTTTGACAATTTGAGGCTAACTCTCTCAGCAACATCAACACTGTTGTGTTCACATTCAGTGTGTTCTTTGCTGGCTTGCTAACTCAGGAGTCGCCTGGTTACACTGGAGCTGGACGGTGTTTAAACTCAGTGACCCCGGAGTGCTGCTGCGTGCGGTCTTTAGGGCTGACTTTAAGCTAACTGCTGATCAGTAAATATTTTTCTTTTTGCGTAATTGAGTAATGTAGATAGATGAGTAATGGATTAGATACATTTTTCCTCAACACTGAGCAAAAGTGAGAAAAGTGTTGAAAGTGGCATATTTTGGCTTGGCTTGGGAGAGTAAACTCATGATGACACGCTGCCTGTAAATGCAGGTTGAGGAGAAGGATGGAAGAAAGCTATATTGTTGGGCGAGAAAAGTTAGAGGTGGGTGTAGCACTCAGGGCGAGGGATGCTGAAGAGCCCTCTTCCCTGGAGGTGAGGGTGCAGGGCAGACTAAAGCAGGGCTGGGTCGTCAGCAGCGCTCTGTGGCAGTTTGAGTGAAGCAGCAGGTAGCTGGGGAGCTGTCCAAAGACATAACGGCTCTCAGGGGAAGCCAAGCAAAAGAGACGGGGAAGGGAGGAAAAAAACGAAAAAGAGCCCCGCAGGCCAAACATCAGCCGTCCTCATCCAGGCAAAATATATCCGCGTGGCTCTGTTTCATCTCACAGATTCGTGGCTTGCAAAAAGCACGCGTGGAGATTGTTATTTCTCTCGGCTCACGTGGGCCCAACAGAATCAGTCTGGCTGCTTTACACACATCACACATCACTTATTTAAAACAGAAGGAAATTCACCACCTCTATTTGTTGATACTGGAAGCGTTACGTAGGAAAACAAACACGCTTTCGATTGCAATTTCGACACAAACTCCGCTGAGACCCATGTGTTATTGCCTGAATATTGATTGGAAGTATTAGTTGTGCCACTCCCTTCTGGCAGCGGGTGCCCAGCTGTACTGTTAAGTCTTGCCTCTAATTGAGCCCCCCTCTCACCACACACACACACACACACACACAAACACACGCACAGCGGCTGCAAGGGATCAATACTCTTGTCAACAACTCAGCACCCCCCCCTCGCCGCGCTGTAAAGCTCATAATGACGGCTTTGTTTTCGCAACGCTGCATGTCATTGTTGCTCTATCATGTTTATCCCCCAGCCACAGATGGTTTTAGGTGTGAACCGCAAGTAAAAGGGGCTGATGGTGAGTAAGAGCGAAACAGAGAGTCAATTCAGGGATCCGTTACTGAAGCTGATGCCCTAACGAAAACCATATTTCTGCAACCCGCCGGTGACATGTGTTCCTCGGGGGAGATACAGTATGAGGTGGGTCCGGCTTGCAAGCACTCAAGCTACTTGGAATGACTTTTGGATGCAACAACCAGCAGCGTGGGAAGGGGGAAAAAATGTGACATGTCCAAAACATAGCACTTACTTGTGACGGGTCATGGGCTTGTTTGGTGAAAAGTGAGGGTTGAGTCCAGCCTTGTACAGGTTGTATCTGTTTCCATAGAATGGGTTGACATGACCTCCATAGAAAGTTCCTTTGCTGTCCACCACAGAGAGCAACACTTCTAAGAGAAAGAACTGTGCAACCAGTTGACACAACTTGGTCCTCATTGTTCTTTCTTTCTTCTTCTAAGTCTTTAAAAGCTCAGTTAGTTCCAGATTCTTGGAAAAAGTGCGGGTCGTAGGTTTCTCAGAGGCGCACGTGCAGTCTCGTCTTCCTCAGTGGGCCCTGAAGGATACATGGAGCCCGAACAGCTGTAGCATCAGCAGCATCTCGCCCCGGTTCGCTCTCAGCTCGCACACCAACCACAGTCTGAGCACACAGGACAAGAGCAGAGGGAGAACTAGTGAGGCTGAAGAGGGAGGGGAGAGGAAGAGGGGCAAGGAAAACAACACAAAGGTGTGCTGGAGGAGGGGGAAAGGAGAAATAGGAGAGCAGAACAGAGGAAAGAAGGAGGGAAGAGTGTGTCTCTAGGAAAGTTTCAGCTCACACACAGACACACGCATGCACGACAGCGTGTGAGACCTGCTGACTAGGCTCGACCATCCAAGTCCTCAGCACTCTGCGTGAGTGAGGGTGTGTGTGCAAGAAGCATCGTGCTGCTCTGCTGCCTCTACAGGGGCAGGCAGACAGACGGCCCCGATTTGCATATCCCACCCCAACACCAGGCTGGCTGCTCTGCACAAGGGAGAGGAGAGTTGGGGGGGTGCTAATATGATTTGGTGACTGTTTCCCTCATTCTTTCTGTTTCGTCTTTCTCACACACACACGAAGACAAACACAGACATAAACACACACTCTCAAATCAGATTCAGTGAACAAAAAAAGCTCTGTTGCTTCATTCTGCTTCAGCTCTGTTCATTATGCCCTCTCTGGGTCTTTTCCCCTTTCTCTCCAATCTTCAACTTTTTTTTTTTTTGTCTCTTTAATCCCTTAACGATTTTATTTCTTTACCCTCTCCTTTTCTGTCTCCATCTGCTCTGGGAGCAGCTGTACATCAAAGCGCTGCCCCAGTGTGCTGTGCCATGTGCGTGGCTGCGGCTGCAGCCAGCTAAGACGCTGCGGATCCGGACACAATGGACCTCCTCCTTGCCTCACCGCGGTCAGTCATTAAAAATCCCAGCCACAGCTTCGGTTGCGATCCACACCCCGACCCCCTGCTCATGTCTTACCGCACTTACGCGTAGTTCTTGAATTCATGCATAACTGCCTCCTGTGTCTTTCAGGAGGTTTGTCCTGGGAAGTACACTAATCAATTCAGTTTCTTTAATAAGAGAGCGTCGGTGTCTGAATTAATGTGTGTTGAGCCCTAAAAATATCTCCGAACATTTAAGGGAGACTTGATTGTATTTGAAGTGGCAAAGTTCTGTTTCTATGTCCCTCCATGACTTGTCCCAGTCACACTTTTTGGGAGAAACCGAAATCACAAAAGCAAACTAAGAAAATAATAATAGTTCTGATGTTTACCTCCTTCTGGGAACATCTTGTTGTTGTTCTTTTTGTCTGCTGTCAGTGCTTGGTACACCAAAGACTGGCACAGCCAAATCCGTTTGCACATCCTCAATAGGTCAGAAATAGATAGTGCTGAGGTGGCAATTTCATAATGTGCATTTGTCCTCACTGAATACAAAAAGGAGAGCCTGGATGGTGCAACACAGCTAGTGTGACAGCTCCCTCCACAGTATATCAAAAGTAAGCACTCTCAAGATAGTTTGAAATAAGTCAGGGGCGCAAATTGTCTGTTAAAGTTCCTCAAAGTTTAACTGTGAAACTAAACTTCCCCTCTGCTGACTGTTATGTTTCTTTTGAAGTTATTTAAAGCACCTACAAGGAAATTCCATTCTGTTCTGGTGCCCCCTGTGGACAAAAGCGGTATATATGTTTAAGATTTTGATCTGGCTAGTGCATGCATTTGTTTGGGAGGCGAGTGAAAGAAACAGATCATTAAAAACACATTTTGTAATGTATCTATTGTGGCTAGTTTGAATTCCATGTCAGTATGCGACTGTATAGAAACAACCAATCTTCTTGCTATCTTCTTCTTACCTATTTAGGTCATATAGAGGCATCAGTATTACTTTGGGACTGTCCCATAACCATTTAAAAGTTCCTTGAGGTACAGTTTGCCGCTGTTCTAATAGAATTAGCCAGCGAAATGACGAGCGGCCGGAACACAGTTTTACCCTTTCTATGCTCCGTGTAATGAGCAACAGGACCAAAACTTCATGGCTGGCCAAAGCCTGACCCTGAGAAAAGACTTGAAGGAAGAGGCCGATGTTTGAAATGGCCTCTTAGTTTTGACGGTTGGTTTTGCAGTGTCCTTTCTCACCTGTGTGTGGACCACGCACCATTTACCCTGCTTTATTTACCCTTCATTTACAGGTCAGTGTGAAAGAAAAACACACAGCTTCATGGTATGCAAAGAGACACGTGAGAGGGTTTCAGACCCAAGAGCTGCTCAAACAGCCATGGAGATGGTCGACAAGAGGATGAACAAAAAGATCCTTCAAAACACTTTTGAGTTATGGTCCTTTATTTCCTTCCATCCTATGCCACGGTATGCACTTAAGTATGGAATTTGATGAGATTCCTTTGGTCCATTTATGCTGCACAGATTCAAAGACCTACAGAGTGTGAAGCTGCTGAAGTGTTCAGCCTCCTGCTGAAGATTCGTCCCATCACCTCACAAAAGCAGGAAGACAGTGAAAAGGAAACTATTTCTGAATCCCTGTCTATTCTGGCAGACAGTTCTGCACTGAAATACCGTTTTTCACAGGAATGACTGGCACTGTTTTTAAACAGATGTCTGCAAGCACACTGTCCAGATGTTAAGGAAAGATGATAGATACTGTATCTGTGGATCTCTCACTTTTTGGTTTATGATCATTTAGAACACTGAATGGGATCACATTGGCCTCATGACAGAAAAAATCATCCAACCAAAACACATCATATGAAATAATAACAGGAAAAGCATCAACATGGAATAGTTCTGGTTGAATTATTACTATAATTAGTGAACCAAAACAGTTCTCATGAGTCTGGGTTTGTTCCATTTGCTCTCCCTTCTTTTTCATTTCCTTGCGTTTTATGTAGAATAGACGATCGTTCTGCCAGTATTGGACTTTATATCTTTTGTGCTACATCTGTGAGTAGTTTCAGATAAATGCCCTTATCTGCTCCTGACGAAATCCATACCCTGAATGGAAACCTGAGAAGAAATTCATGCAATATTTTAAAAGGGCCTGTAGCCTCTTGAGCTTCGACTAATATAACAGTTTGGCCTTCATACTGAATACAAGACAGTGACCAAAAATATTACACCGCACTGTGCAATTTCCTCATCTTTATATGGTTTTGGACTCAGGGTACGGTATCCTGTTCCAAGTGACATACAGCCAGTGTCCAGTTTTCTCTCTTTACTCCCCAGTGCCTGATAGAAGTGTTTAGGGTCTCTGTGCACAGTCCTGCAGTGATGAGAGACAAAGTTAATGAATCCACTTTAGTGAAACCCAACACTACTCAATTAGTTTCATTGCCCTAACCCCTCCGTGAACCATCCCCGCCGCTTGCTCTCAGTCTTCTCCGGGATTTTTTTTTTTAACAGGACACACTTGTACTGGACCCGACACAAGGGCAAAGACATGGTGAGGGAACAGCAGAGAAAATGGATGGATTCCAGTTTAGTGACATCAGCTACTTAGCAGTGAGAATGACACTCGATCCTTTCTTACAGTAGTGACCCGGGAGGCGACCCAACCTTCATAAAGAAATGAAAACAAGGAGGATCGCTGTCATTCATTTCCCTGCTGCGTTTATTTGTGAGACGGTGAGAGTTCTTGCACAAGTGGCGAAGATAAAGCAAAGCAATTTAGCTTCAAGGTGTGAAAAAAACAACAACATTTTCTCAGTGCGTTTGACTTAAAACCACCCCAAAAAACAAACTTCTACTAAAAGAAAAAGAACTTGCCATTACGCCACTTGGCGTGTTAATTTCTAGGTGGTGCGACCCTCCATCACTTCCACCATAAAATCTGCTCGTTAACATGTGACACCAGCAGTAAAATCAGGCCCCCATCTACAACAGTTCAAGATGGATGGTGATAAATTACCCTCTCTCTCCACTCTGCGGGCATTAAAGACCCACTGGTGGTTTCCAACCAAAGAGGGAGGAAGCATTCTGTATCAGCTCGGGGATGGTAACATTTCACATGGAGTGCAAAGTGAACCTGGCCTTCACAGGAGGTCCACTATCAGAAGAACAGTCTGATTTTAACTTAAAGGGCCTGAAAGCATATTTTCTAAAGCAGCTTCTCGCTATGAGTGATGGGATCCAACACAAACTCTATAGTTTCTGCCAAACTTAGAACAATTTGGGTTATTTCACATACAAGATTTCTGCATTTCTTTTTTCTTTGTGCTCCGCTCACTGGTTTTCAAGTGGGCGGAGCTCGGTTGGAAAAAGGTGATGTCGCATATTCATGTGCACCAATCACTCTCAGTGCTTTATGTAAGTGTTTTAGTTTTTAAATGTTCAGAAACGAAACTAAAATGATCAAAACAACAGTTTGGACCTTATGTAGAAGATGTCTTTGCATTGTGTTTGAGAGATTTCACTTGAAGTTATCATGCTAACCAGCTAGCTGCTAGCCAGTTTGTATCTGAAGTGGCTCCGGTGAGAGTTAACAACACCAACACTCCCCCTGTGCGCTGAGCTCCCAGTGCGGGCAGAATAAGCTAATACGACTGCTAGCTGCACAGTTAACTGAGCTTACTAGCTAACAGCGGCTACAGTTAGCAGCAGTTATCAGTTACGCTGGTGATGTGCTAACCCCTATTTGTTTGACAGGTGTCTAATTCTTACATATTGCACCTTTAAGATGTCATCCAGATCTTGGATAAAAGCCTACGTATTTTGGATTTTTCCCAACAGAATTTTAAAGAGTTGTCAGTTGTGTGTGTGTTTTCTTTTAACATTACCCCAAAGAGCAGCCATTGTGGACTGAGCCACTACGGACCCTCAAATAAGGGGGACAAACACAGGATTTTCATGGGGGTCAAAGGGGCCTCCCTGTGATGGATACAGCTTCTCTTTCCACAATAGGACCAGGAGGAGATGCACTCATAAAGATGTAGGTGTGGGAATGGAATGGCGTTTCAGAGTGTACACATTAATGAACAACAGTCACTTTTTCCACTGCAACCACACAAGTACTCAACGTTGTTGTGGCTGCATGACAGGCATGCCAGTGTTTAGCTTCTGTCCAGGTCTTCAAATAAGAGCGAAATGGGATGAATGAGTTACACACTTTGCTGTGAGAATGTGACAACTGTTGCTGCTGCAACAGAGTCCCAGTGTGAGCTGGAGATGACCCTTAAGCCTCCTTGAGGTTTCATCAGGGAGGGATGAGAAAGCGTTGTCCACTATCATCTGTGCCTCTTTGTTTGAACACTTGATCTTTGTTTCCGACACTGGGTAGCAAACAAGAACAAGATATTGATGTTCTGCATTAAAGGGCTCACTGTTTTTTGTTAATTAACCATTCTTGCGTGTTTGCACCATTGAGTTCATTGAGTTCATAGATAACACGTTATTTTTTTATATCTAAAACAGTTTTTAGATGTTTTAATTTTTAGTTTTACGGGAAATTCCAGTATTTTTAAACCTGGGCTTTACATTGACATGTTTGGTGTGCAAATGATTCATACTCACCCAACGTTTTGGAATCAGTCCAGTACATTGCCTCAGCTGGTCTTATCATAACACTTTGGGGCAACTCCAACCACCAAAGTTACGTCCACTAAAAGCACTTGTTTTTGGCACTGACGGGCTGAGGTTGTTATTCCAAGTGTCTGACAACCTTACTGAGACATTTCCGACAGACCTTTTTGTCAGATCAAACTTTTTTGTAAGGAGAAACACAAGTCTCACTCTGAAAATCTCACACTTGATTTTTCCATGTTGCGCTGCAACTTGGCGACCCAAGTGGTTAATTCTTCACTACACTACACTTCACTACGCTGCTTCTCCTAACATGCACAGCCTGATTGGATATATTTGATCAGTTCAGAAGGTGTTTGTGTCCTTGAGGAAACTTTTGATCAGGGGCTTTATTACTCACCCACAGATTTGCTCGTGAGCAAAGCAATGGCCTAAATTTATGCTCCTTTCAGGCTGTTTCATCTTGTTTTGTGTGCTTGTTTTGCAGTAGATTGTAGATACAGTTTCAAACACATTTCAGAGGGAGAAAATCAAGTTGAGAGAGCCGCTGGTCCGAGCCAGACATTTGGACCATTTTTCATTCCTTGTATTCCTTGTAGTAGCTTAGGTCATTTTTCTTTTGGATGTTGTTTGACAGCTGCCTCATGATGCATTGTGATACTTTCATGCTGCCAATTTCTGAAGTGCTGAAATATGAATGATAATATTTATAGCTATGGGATGAATCGATCACGGGTATATTTACCCATAGTGTTGTTTTGAAAGGTTCATGTGGCTCATGACTGGAGTAGAGGCTAATGTTGTGTATTGGCAATTGTAAGCAATTGTAAGCAATGTAAGCAATTAGCTGTACATGATTTATAATAACAACACATTTTTGTCTGTTGTTTTTATTGTGCTCTGGACTTTCCTCTGCATCCTTAATAACGTAATTATCTTATTGTATTTTATCTTATTCTTGTGTTAAGCCCATTTGTTGCACACAGGATTGGCAGGTTTAATGTTTTTTTCTTCAAACTGTCAATGCAACTATCCATTACAGAAATATTGTTACTGAAAAAACATCCATGTGACAGCTCTTCTAGCTCTTAATGATCCCGGGGACATAGTTGCAGCAGCTGCTCAGAGCTGGCTAGTTCTAGAGGAGACCTTCTGGAGAAATAAACACCCGGAGTCACATCAATTTCAGCTCTGATTAGGAGTTTTTTACTGACAAACAAACACCCTTACAACTAATGCACGGTAAAGTCATCTGCTGTGTCTCAGCCAGGTTCACTATGACAGTGGATCGCTGACTTTACATTTATCCATCTGAATTCTCTACACAGAATATTTTTCCTCAGTGGCGGAGGTTCCCTGTAGAAGAATGGCCACGCATCGGCTGGTGCTCGGCCCACGCAGACAAGATTGGCTTGGAGGAGAGTGACGAGGTCAGAGCATAGAATCCAAATATAGGCTGTGGATACACTAGACTCTGTATTCATACAATGATAAATCCATTCTACGAGAGTTTTCCCACTGTGCTTTTTTCAAAACTACCCCAATTATATCATGCGATACTTGTTCTTTGTCTTTATGAGCTGAAGTCATCTGACCACTTGAATGAGTCTATTCTTTCTACTGGAACAATGTCTTCCAAAAATTTAACCTGATCAAACCTTCTTGGCAAATGGATTGGTGCTGATACACATGTAGCATTGTACACACCAAGATGAACCCAATGTGCTCTGTTCATATTTTGATTAGATTTTGCTAATTTGATAATTTCAGCTCATTCTAACAGCTGGTTTTGTTGTGAAATGACCTTTTGCATTTCAGATGTTTTGTCCAAAGCGCTAGTTTTAAAAATAAATCACATGATAATTTTTTCGCCATCTCAATCTGTACATCAACTAACAGGTAACATGAATTGCCACATATTGACAGTTTATCTAAGAGGGCTTTTTAAATGGCCGCAATAACATCAGCATTCTACAGCCCCGTGACAGCACTGGCTTTATGCAGTCTGTATGATTTATGGGTCATATGAAGCATGAGCTCATTCCAGCCAGCACAGTGTCCAACTCTGCCAAATGTGGTTGGTGCAACGCAAAATTACATTGGATTTGTAATCAATGCTGGCGCTGTGCATGCACCAATAGACACACACGCACAGGCCTCCCTCTCCCTCCAGTGGGTACTATAGTCTGCATCCACTCCACATCTGGTTTACATCATCGCAAGACCACCACCACCACCACCACCCAACACAGATCTATCATGAGACTCTCACACACACACACACACACACACGTACACATTTCAATCTCACTCATTTTAATACCTCATCATGCCCAGCTCTTTCAGAGTGAAACACAGAAGCTCAATGTTGAACTTCATCCCCCAGCAAGCAAGCTGAATTCACATTAATCCCCAGTAACGTACCACATCTCGACCTGCTGTTGGAACACATCAGCATCGAGAAGTGCAGACGCACACGTTAAGCGCGTCTGCATGCGAGCGTGCATGAAAACACTTAGCACTTTAATTGCTGGCTTTGTGTTTTATTGTAAATGCTGCAGAGCTGGTGGGGGTCAGGGTCTGCAGAAAATATGAGGTGTGTTGAGATGAACACGCACTCACAATGAGCCCCTTGTTTCCTCGGCAATGTGTTCTCAGTTGCAAAGCAATTAAAGACTAGTTTACTGGCCGGGACTGCGCTTTTCTCTGCCTGTGACGCAATCCTCCGGGTTTGCCCGGCTGAAGGCTGAGTGATGGGTACGCACACACACCGGCAAGCACAAACACAAGGCACGTGTGCCTTGGCAGACCTAAACAACCGTGGACCCATGCGTGCGTGCGTGCGCAAACCACACGCACATCATTTAAGCCTAGCCAGAGCTGGCAGAAGGTAAACACTCTACGTTACTGCAGCACAAGGAGTGCCCTGTACGAGGCTCTGACTTCACCAGCGTTACAGTGACGATAAATCTCGATGAGTGACAGAAACTTTAGCGTCATTAATGTGTTGACTCAACACAGACCACAGTGTTTACCTTTTATTTATGTAGCAACTTAATATAAATGCAAGGGTGGAGCTGTCCATTTTTTAAGTGACGTCAACTTCCGCCTGTTCAGAGATAAAGAAGAAAGGTAACGGACAAGAGCTTCGCAGTCAAACGTCTCCCTCGCTTCCTCTACTGTGAGACGCAAAACTGTTCTCGTGTTTCTCTTTTTTTCACACAAGCTAAAAAGGCAGCAATGTGTGCCCTCAAGCAATGATTGATTATTGGTCAACCTTACCAAAGTGTTTACCTTGCAAGGCAGCAGGATGAGCAAGATCGTGTTATCACAGCCCAGTCGACAGGATTTAATGTTAGCGGTTAACGATATGAACCACAGATATGTCTGGGGTTGACATTTGTACCAAACGGGGGCCTATCACATTCACATTTCATGCTTAATAGCCACCCATCACATCAGGAGGTCGAGGTGATGGCGGTGGTGTTATTACAAGCCATCAAGGCTGCCGAACCACTACTGGATATTTTTAAGGACACCTGGGGACTTGAGTCTGATCATCTCAATCCGTCATCTTGGCGACCAAATCAGGTATTTTAAGCTAAACCACGATATTTTTCCGAACCCTAACCAAGTGTTTTTTCCTATGAGCATACGGGTGTGGTTTTGGTGTGACAACCAGCGAGAGATCTGACTGTTCTTTTAAAAAACAACAATGGCAGCTCCTAAAAAGTTTAGCGTAGCTGCTGCTGTAGCGTCACATTTTATCAGAACTGGAGGGTGTATTTCATTGAAAAAAGAGCAAAGAACTGCACTGAAGGCTTTTCCTCGATTGAAAACATGTTTTCGCTTCTTCTCTCGCCTGGCTTAGGTAAGAGTTTGAATTACCTCCTGGCCTGGATGGTGGAAGTGCTCTCCTACTGTTGATATGATTGGTTGAAGTTAGACTATGATAAACAGATGGTTCATCCAATCACATGCCAAGTGTTTTTTCTAGAAGTACCTGCCCTTTCCCAGCTTCTAATGGTGCCTTTCCAGATGGTTCTGTGTAACAAACCATCTGGCACGTAATGTTTAACAAAGTGCTGTAGGTATTCAAGGTTTTACCGCCTTTCTCCAGTTGAGTTTATATACCGTGCACTGATGGACGGATCCGCAGTGTTTAATTTCAGCAAAATATTAATTAATTAGCAGCTGTTGATCATTTTTAATCGCTCTCTTTAAACAAGAAAAGGTTCAACGACACTCACTTTTACAACAAAAGCAAATCGTTGAGTGTGGGTATATTGTGAGGCTAAATATTATTGGTGCTCAGCCGGCCGGTATCCACGGCTCAGACTGGTATGTGCTGTACGGGTTGTGTTTTTTCTTCGAGAGGCTTCCATACGAGGCCGATGTGTCTTATGATAGCACTGCAGGGTGTGTGAACGGGCATAACTTTCTCCATGTGTGCAAGACGTGGTCTTTACCTTTTTTTTTTTCACTCTCTCTGAAATCTCTCCAGCAGCAAAATAGACACACATGATGAAGAAGGATTATTGTTATTTGGAGAGACTTGAAACAGGGTTCCACAGTATTTGGCCCACTCAGGGTCAGCGGGTTTAGGATTTTCGCTGTGGCTTAAGTGGGTGATGGGGTGGAAGAAGTCTCAGCCATAACTTTTTTTTTTCCTCCCCCTCTTTATTTTCATACTTTGGTATGAGAAGCAGTGAGAAAAAACTCAGCACTGCTGTTCTGTGCCGTGCTGCTCGGGCTCTCGTATCACCTCAGATTTGGTTAGCACGCTTAAAAAAAGAAATAAATCAATCTAATAAATAGGCTTTGGTTATTTTCATCTGATAACTGCGTGTTAACCTTTCCTTATCTGTATTAGAGCCTGGAGCACACAATGGCAACCTTGTGTGTGTTTGTTCTCCTTCCTGTGGCTTGTGGTCACAACAACAGGAATAAGCCAATCACTCTTACGACGGTGTGTGCTGTGTGCCCTCATTTGTGTGAGCTGAAGTGTGTGTGTGTTTTTCCCACACTCACCGGGGGGTTGTTAATGGTTCACGGGAGGTCAACACTTAAAAGGGTCATAAACTCACAATACTAAAGCCATCATTGCCTTTCCTTGCCCATATCCTTGATTATAACTCATCTGTTCGATAAAACTTGTCAGGTCTCATTCCTAAATCCCTTCTTCTCCTCCACCCCCAAGTACGCCTGTACCAACAGTAATCTCTCTCTATTCCATCCTTCAGATTCCCGCCGACTCCCCCCGCCCCTCCTCCTTCATCACTCCATCATAATGGAGGAATTTAATTCTTGAGGCTGACCAGTGTAGTTCTCCCCGCCGCAGCCCGGCTCCCCTTTCTAAGCTGATTCTGCGGTGTGCTAACTGCGATTGGTGCCGGTGTCACCACCCTCTGAAACACTCGGACACGGTCCAAAACCACCCTTTTACAATGAGACCAGGCACCGGGAATCACAATAAGCTTTCACTTTGCCACAGCATCAATGACTGGTGCCAAATGGTTTCTCCTGGCCCGTCTGTGTAAAAAGCCTTCAAGTGAAAAGCCCTTTGGAGTGTCAGTCAAAAACAACAAAACTCCAAACACCCGGCCACTTAGCTTCGGTCTCCAAATACAGAAAGAGCAAACGGTTAATGGGAATGGTCTCCTCAGTGCAGAGATTGACAGAAACAAGCTCCGAAAATTGAAAACAGAAGTGCTCGATGAGCAGATACTAAAATTGACGCAACTGAAGGGTGCATCACTAAAATCTCAATGTCATAGAAATTTGGGACAATACATTACGTTGTATTTATTCAAAGGATGCTTTTATCCAAAGCAACTTATAAAACCCAGACGCTACAAGAATCATGCACGCACGTCAACTGGATCACATATGCTGAAATGCTTCAAGCGCTACATTTAGAAACAACAAGAGTTTGTGGGCTGAGATGACCTCTGTACAAATTAGTTTTCAGTTGGTGAGAACATACGTGTAGAGTTTCTGCAGTCCCGTTGTTAATGAGGAGCTTGTTGCACCATTGTGGAGCGAGGAGAGTGAATAGTCATGGTTTTGCTGAGCAGCAGCTGAGCCCCCCTCGGAGTGAGTCAGTAGCAAGCCGATAGCATAGTGGACGGCCATGTCCTGGATGTACTGTAGGACTGATGAGGACAAACCATAGCAACAGTGAGTTGCAGTAGTATCGAAATAAGATGACAAGAACCTGGATCAGAACCAGGGCAAAAATCTAATATCAACTTTGGTGGAGACAACTATGGGAAGTTTTCTCATGTGAGATTCTTAGTGGGGAGACCATGAGTCATGCTGTAACTGTCATGGTACGTGCCAACAGGGCCTGCCATTTTTACGCCTCCCATTTATTGTCTATGTGAGCAGCCGTGCAATGCATTCTGGTAGCGCTGCATTTCAGATCACGTTGCCTGCTCCTAAGCTCAGTCTTGTCAAGGTAATGACAAAGGTTGGTGGGATTGCAATGATGAGTTTTGTAGTTAACAAGTTAAAACGCTGACCTAATGATGGAGGCACTAGATGATAGGCAAGCTGATCACAGAAGTGATTACACAATTCATCCTTAGAGAGACACAAATGTCAACATCATCGTGGCATTAGCAAAAAAGGTCAGGGGATAGCCAAAGACATGGGTGCCATCCTCCGCAAACAAATATTCATGGCAACCCATCCAGTAGTTGTTGAGATATTCCAATCTGGTTGGAACTGCCACTGCAATCCTTAAATCCATGTGCGAGTAAAAATGAGACAGGCAAAAGAAAAAAAAAAAAAGCTGTACAGACCATCATTTGCTGCAACAGGAATTCTGAAAATGTGGATTTGGCAATCTCTTCAAACCAGTGACCATGATTTAAGCCGTGTCAAGCTCGGTTTATTTGTGCAGCCCTTAATTAAAGTAGCAGTATCAACAGGCTACACAACAGCCACATAATGAAATAATAAATAAAAGTAACAACCCTTACACTTCAAGCCTCAACCAGAACAAAGGAAAAACAGAGACCCTGTGAAGACAATGATACCCTCTGAGGACCACCCAGCACACAGTGGCGTCGTCCAGTGGTGAAATCAGCTGATTTACTTCCAACTCCAGTGACATCAATAGCCAGCACCATACAGAGGTTTAGACAGTTTAACACTGGTTTCAATCCTGGCCACTGTATACTATCATTAAGGTTCAGGACAGGCTTCCTCGTTTAATAAGAAACACGTCTCACAAACCACACTCACGAGTATAACTCGGGAACTAAAACCAGGTTGTTGGTTGAAGAAAGAGACACGTCATTTTCTCCACACTATTTTATGCTCTGGGCATAAAAATCTCCCATTTAAGAGACCGTGCTCCTTTAGGGAACTTTCAGGAGAGTGAATTTGTTACTTCCACATGCAGACGCAGAGGGAGCACAATGGATATGTGTCCATAGAGCGCAGCAGTCCTGCTTCTCCGCCTGTGTGGTGAGTTTATGATTTATAAACACCACTGGCAGAGAAGAAGAAAGAAGAAAAGAGGAGCTTTTGGCAGGAGCTGCAGGCCGAGAGGGACGATTTACCGCGCTGTGATGTAGGACCGCGATGAAGGCTTTTATCACTCCGGTGGAATTGGCATCGCTGCTCGCAATCTGTTTCTCCTCTCTGACCTTCACCACGAGCACGGCACCCCCAAGAACACACACAAACATTCGCTAGCATTGTTTAACAGAAGATACGGCAGCCTGCAGCCAGTGACATTTATGACTTTCATAAATTACTTTCCGAGCATTCAGGAGAAAAACGGGATTCTGAGAGTGTTTATTTTCTGTAGCACAAGACGTCGTCTCAGTAGACTCCTCATCAGGGAAGTAGAGAATCAGCGCAGTAACGACAATTCTATTATCTATTATTCAACTTGAATGGACAACCCAATCAACTGAGTTCATACAGAGTAAACCTCAAACTAAAATGGCCAAATAGTGTGTCTGAGTTCGAGCCTAGCTTCTTTCCTCCCTAATTTCCTGTGAGAGGAGGACGGCAGACACGAGTGGAGCGGGGCTCATCTGGGCTGCAGTCTGAAGCCGCGGATGCCAAGAACCCCTGGCCTGCATACCAAGGGGAGCTGAGACAGGATAGAGGAGTCGAGGGAGAAGCATCAAACGCACCGCCCGGCAGTTCAAATGCTGCACGAGGCTGAGGCTCCTCACCGGCCTCTGAGGTAGAGTCAGCAGCACTGTTAAAAAAAATGTGTTGTGGATGTGAACAGAGATGTTCAACATCACAGTTTTCTGGGCACCGAGGAGCTTAACGTAACACTCCACTAACAGTGAAACGGGAAATAAGGAGCACAAATGGAAGGATCATAGACACATGGAGCAACAAGGCTGACAGTCCAACTGCGTGCTGACAGATGAATGAACAATGTAACGGCCTGAGCGTTGGCCTCAGCTGGTTGGGCTGGTCCTTGTTGGCTATGTGTTCTTTGAGTTGCAGGAAATTGATCGGTGGGGTTGGAACCTCCTCAGCATCTGAGCAGGCTGGGCTCCAGTGGCTACAAGCTTTACGTCAGAAACAGAAACTACCAAAGGGTTACAGATGTGTTGTTTTCTGTATGCATGCATATTTTTGTGTCTTTGTCGAGTGATGCACTATTAGCCTGTTTACATGTCGGACATGTGGACTTCATAGCATGTCAAGTCATAGCAGGGAAAGCAGTTATACATGGTTTATAAAACAGGATTGGTTTGCCAAAGGTACAAAATGCAATGGGGGTAGAAATCTTCATGACAGTTATCTCCCATTTTTTTTGTGTAAGGTTAGTTTTTACTTTGAGTTAATTGCTTCTGTGTGTATTTTCAGTGCCTTCGCTAGAATAAATGTTGGCAATGTATGTCTCTGCAAACCATGGATATGTTGAAACTTTACATTATCTTTATATTGCCCCTTTAGCTTCTTTAGGTTTTATATTTTATCGTCCGACAATGCTGTGCTAATGCTGTTGGTCGGTTCAGACACAAAAAACACCTGGTTAGGGGTTGGGGGAAAAAAAATCAGGTTTTGTCTTAAAATATGTGGGTTTGTCACCACAAACATGGCTGAAGATGTCCCGACATGCTTTCAAAAATATCATGTTTTAGTTGCTACAAGCGTGTCTGGAAAGTGGTGTGTCATACTTACCAAGCGGCAATATAAGTTACATTTCATAACTTCTGAAGGCTGAGGTATGCTTGAAAATAACTAATTAATAAATTGTGTCTTTCAACCATCGCTGAAGGTAAAAATGTTTGTCTTTTTTTGTTTTTTTTTACTGTAGGTTGTCAGAAGGTCGGATGAAATGTCCGAAGTCATAAATGGGAAGGGCTGCAAATAATCACTCAAAGAGGGATAACGGCGCAAACTTTCAAGTCATCCGAATGCATTTTTACCGTTGCACTTACTTGTAGTATAAAGTGGTTGTAAATACTGATTTGCAAGTTTTGGAAAACTAAAGAAATTCTCTGACAAAGTCTGAAGTCAGAAAGATGGTCGGGGAAGCGGATTGTTTGACCATCTGATAAGCACTTTGGCAGAAACATACTGATCTTTACAAAAACTGAATGCTACATAAAATTCTACAGTCCTATTTATTAATGCTTTACTCCATATTATTACAATCGTAACCATTGCACATTTAAAGTTAACATCTTCTGATTTAAAAATGTTTGGATTTCCTCTCCTCTCTTCCTCTCCTCTCCTCTCCTCTCCTCTCCTCTCCTCTCCTCTCTTGCTGCTCCACACACCTGACTGAATCTATCCCGGTATAATTAATGGATCACACGTGCCACAGACTGTATTGGCACTCGGTCCAGCCACTCTCCACTCCCTGGGGCCAGGTCTAATAAAAACGGCTTCTATAAATAAGGCCAACTGTTTCTCTGGAGCCAATAAATCTTAGAGAGCTGCATTTCTCTCCATTGTGGCATCTGGCGTCATTTGTCACATGTGTGGTGAGCAATTAGGTATAAAAGAAAACCAGGAAACCCAGCAGAGGCCGCACCGGCTGGTGCCAGCAGCCATTGCTATGTTAAACTTCACCACAAAGAGACCACGATCCAGAGACTCCAGTCGGGTGAGAGAGAAAGTGAAAAATGACTTCAAAAAACAACAAAGGATTGGGCCTGGGAAATGACATCACTGTTTTCCACTGAAGGATGTGGCTTAAGTTACAGCATTCTTGTTTACGTCCACCACAAGCTAACAAGCGTTTCATGCTGAATAGATTGCAATCAAAGTCCCTAACTCTCATAATCCGGTGATGTTAACCTGTTTCAAACAAACAGAGATGCGGTGTAATTACAGGCTGAGATACACAAGTATACAAATATCCGCAAAGAAGGGTGCGTGCATGCCAATGACACCATGAATCATAGACTTTTAAAGGTGGCCTTAATATGACAGATCCTTGAGAATACAATGCAATTTGAGACACTCGTGATATGATTACGTTATGATAAAAATGGCTAATGTATGGTGTCATTGTGCAGTATTTCCTGGCTCCGGTTCGTGGAGGTCGATGTATTTCTGTCCTCTTATTCAAACTCCGCTATTCAGCACAAACCAAAAAACTATAACAGGGCTTCCTGTGTCACGCCCAATCACTTCCTGGTGCCAGTCACCGTGCTGCAGACCTATCCGCGTTGAGAGGTTTCGGGCTGCATTTCAAGATCTATGAAGAACAAAGTCTTGCGTGCTATAAATACTGACATTCTGGAAGGAAAACTGAATCTCGGAGACTGTTATGTGATTTTGATTACAGCCCCACTAACTCCCCAGTCTGACAGGGCTTTTCAGGCACTCGGGACAGAGATTGCCGCTCTGGCTCCAGAGTCTCCCCGGCTCTTCTTCATCTTATACCCCAGAGGAGTCTAATTGCTGCATCTGTTTCTCTTCACAATTTCACCGCAATTAGGAGGTTTCACAGCGTCGGGGGTCAAACAGCAAAGCTACGAACAGAAACACTATTAGACGCACTAATGACTGTAGACAGAACGGGACACGAGTCTGGCCTGCAGACCTGAGAGCTGTAAAGGAACTGTTCTCCATAAATGTTAATAGAAACGTCTGCAGTCAGACGCTGACGTTTAATTTTTACTGTTACGATAAGTCCGATATGCGGCTCGAACATGGATACTAAAAACCACTTGTAGATTCCATCTGGTGTGAGTAAAAACATTCACCTCCACCTTTCCCTGGTCCTCCACTCCTCTTTCATCAGAGCCCCTCCTACTTCTCCTGACTTCCTGATCTGGCATCTTCAAAGTGGTGGAGTACGCTGCAGCATGCACCTGTGCCAATAAACATAAAAGCGTAACATCAGCACACATGTACGTGCATGCCAGCACCTATGTATGCACGCTCACGCAGATACGAGCTCACTTCGCTCGGGGTGTAACCAGAAAGTGTTGTGTACTCCTCTAGCCCGGTAATCACCTTGAAAACAGAGGAACTAACTTTCCATATGGACACACAAACTGCGTCTGTCTAGACAAGAATCAAAGCTGAGTGTGTGGGAGCAGTGACAACCCAAGTGGGAACTGTTGGAGTCTGATGCTGTGGAGAGAGAGCGAGAGGGGGGCTGCAGAAGCAAATTCTTTCTATTAACAGGCTGCCCTTTCCACTCACTATCCCCACAACAAACACAAAATAGCCACAAAATACTCTCTTAATGGGGTTTTGACCTTCCCAGTGGGAAAGTGCTTCTGAATGCCAGAGTTAGAATAGGGGGACGAGTGTGTATGGACTGAGTGTGGACTGGGATCAGTGATGCACATCGAGCCACCAGACCCAAACCCGTCAACCCTTCAACTGCTCAGTCCCATAACCCTCCAAAGCCTCTCATCCCCTCCCACCACCATCGCTGTCTATGACATTCTTTCACCTTCCACCCCGCTCTTTGCCTCTCTTTCTATACCTCTTTCATTCATGCTTTCCCTCTCTCCTCCACTCTGGATCGTGCTGTAAAGAGAGGGGCCGATTTCAGTTCATTGACACTAGAATGCCATTCACAGCCTCTTCCTCCGCTTTAATGGTGCAGTTTGTAAGAACTTGGCCACCTCTTGAATTCATACTCCTCAAAAACTGGAGGGGCAGCATATCACCAGAGTAACCGCTAGCTGATGCTGACTGTAGCTGCCGTTAGCTAGTCAGCTCAGTTAGCCATGTTGTAAGTGGTCTGGACCAAGCCCCCAGGAAGAGCATCAGG
Organism: Lagodon rhomboides; assembly: GCA_039737535.1. Classification (NCBI taxonomy): domain Eukaryota; kingdom Metazoa; phylum Chordata; class Actinopteri; order Spariformes; family Sparidae; genus Lagodon; species Lagodon rhomboides. Next base: position 21,014,390 of record CM077792.1, on the reverse strand, counting down.
CTTTGTAGCCAGTTTTTCGCAGTGGCCAAACTGTTGAAGTACATCGTAATGTCAGTTAGCCGGCTCGGTTGGTGGAAGTCTCTAGGGCGCACACTCTATGGCCTGCACAACACAGATCTGGACATTTTTATACCTGGGAAGTTTAGCTCTTTGGCTTCAAGCGCCACAAAGCAGTTTTCATAGGAAAGAAGGGGGCTCCGTCTCCAACACTCTGTCCAGGTTCCTTGATATATCCATGTTCTGGACTGAGAGCTCCCAGTGGTTTTACATGAAAGGGCAGGCCAGGGCTAGCTGCTTAGCATGCTAACATTAGTAGGTATCTCCGCAACACAATACATGGACATCTTTGACACAATGTTGTAACTCTTATGTCCTCACATTCTGTTTATAATTCTAGTTAAATTTATTTTTTTTAAACTAAGATTCTTACATATCGCTCCTTTCCTGGATGATTATGTTTTCTTTCTCCAACTCAAACCCTGTCTGAGATATTAAACTCCACCATAATATTGCACTGATGCTTCAGCAGAGGTCAGCCCTCTTTAAAAGTCAAATATGTCTCGTGCTTGCAGAAGAAATCGTGGGCAAACCTCTAAGTTCAAATGTCATATCCTCTTGTTAAGAGGCTTCTGCGCCGACCTCTGACCTCCTGTCTATTAGACAGAAGCTGTGGCAGCAACTTCAAAGGGTTACAGGACATACCTGAGGCATTACTGGCATTACCACTATATTACTTTTTCTTTGGGCGCATGCCTTCACACGAGCACGTTTATGCACACATGCACACTACGTTACTCGCTGACATTAGTGTACTGGCATGTCACTCTGTGTGATGGTAACCATTCAGTCAGCACTGCGAGCCAATACTTTGAGCTCCTGGGTCACGAAAAAAAGAACAAAATGCACTTAAATTAGACAAAGCACAATGCGGCTTCTGTTGTTACAGTGAAACTCGCCCCTCTCTGTCCCCAACACACATCTGCAAAATCATTAACAGATGTTTAAAGAGCCTCCTCCGGCCAGCGTATCACAAACACTCTCTCTGCCTCATTATGTTATTCCATTTTCTCAGTCACCGCGTCTGGCTCCGTTCCTTTGCATTTCCTCAATTCCATCTCCACCGCTCACGTGCCGATGCACTCAGACCACAAACACATGCAAATACTCACAGAGAACAACACTGGACTTTCACTAACTCACACATGCTCAGCACGCTTATCCCAGTCCGACAACACCATGATCACAAGAAACACATCCTTCTCTCATGTATTGCCTCTCTTGCTGAAGCAGCCTATGCTTTCTTGTGGGATCTAAATCCTGCTGTACACGCAGTTGTTGTCGACCCCTTACACAACAACACTGTGCTTCCTCTATCTTTTTTCAAACCTTTTACTTTTGGGGGTAGTATCAATAGCTAGGTTGCATTCTTAAAAAAAGTCACACTGAGCAAACTGGGCTGGTCATAAATTCGGAGCCCTGTTGGGATATACCCTTCAATTATTCAGAGCACCACGCTCTCAGAGCAGCAGAGCACACTCTGGGCACTCTGTCTGAGGAGACAGAGCACCACAGTGCCAGGAGCTGTCAGTGTTTCATGAACTGTTGAAATAGCCGTCCTAGGTAAATGTAGCAAATGTTGGATGATGGGTGAAATAACCTAAATAATTCAACACACAACCTTGGATACCAATCAAAGCGGTACATTTGTTTTTCTGAGGTTATCTTAGAGGTGTTGGTCATATTGTTGAAATGGTAACGTTATTTAGCAAATGTTAAGACGGCTATCTTTAGTCTTCGTTACTTTCATCTTTGTCTTACGTTTCTTCTTGTTATAACCACATTATGTGGATGACATGAGACTGCTTTCACACTTTGAGTCGGCTTGGCATTGAACACAACGATTACGACGGTAGAACAACCGTGTTTCTCCGTCATCGGTTTGCCTTTTCAAACAAATTTCACAATAAAATTTGTTATGTTTTGTTGCAATTGTTATCAACTATATTCCGCACCATTGCAATAAAATTAATCACTTCTTCTTTGCACGCCAGGTGATAATATTGTACTACAAAAATAAAATTAGTTATAAATGGTGCTTACAGACATATTTAGCTAGTTTTAAGTTGATACAAAACAGCTACGCTCACATTTTAGCGTAGCGTCAGATTGGATTTAAGAACGTAATTTCTGCCTTGTAACAAAATACAGTAAGATATTCAAAACATCTACTACTAACATGCATTTTTGTTGTCTTTCATTGTGTCTGTGAAAACCATTGAGTCTTTCGAAGCTCATTAAGCCACACACCTTTCGAGGGAAATGGACTTTAAGGGAGCCCTGCTTCCTCAACCACAACCAGCATGCCCTTCATCAGCTGTACTCAATAATTATCACCTCATAATTAGTGGTCCAGGTTTTCACGAGGCCAAACAGAAAGTGTAAAAGGTGTGCCAGGGCAAGCGCTTGCCAAGCAGTTAAGTTGAGGGAGGTGGAATTCAGTGGGGTGAAAGGAAAAACTGGATGGAGTCCACTGTGAGACACAACGCACTCAGGAATTTACAGTTGGTCTCATAAAGCCAATGAAAAGCAGAGCTCTTAAACAGCAGGCGTAGTCATCTGAAGGAAAACACTGGCAGGAAGAAAAAGAAGAGCCAGTTAAGAGTTCTGAATGGGCAACAACAAGCAGAGAGATGGAGAACCAGAGTGAGTCGGAACATAGCAGGATGTTATTTGGTTACCATTAACGGTGAGGCCGTGCTTGGTTAACACCTGTAGACCAGAGCTCATAATTAACTACACCATGATGAAAAGTGAGTGGTGCCACTCTTAAACGCACCACTACTTGGCTGCAGGATCAGAGCAGCCGGGTTTAATTAAGTGCTGTGTGGTTTTCAGAGTAAAGTGATAATATCTATTAGGGCTTACGGGATTAGTCTCTGTTACAGGCGAACACAGGAATGCAGAGAGAGTGTGGTTACTCTGGTCGATCGGTGCAAATCCACATGGTATTAGTCTGCTCACAGATCCAGAGGTTACTGAACCAGTGTTGCCTGGGCAAGGCTGGAACACAGTGGCCATGTTTGGGCCAAAACGCATGGAGTCCTGCCACAGACTACCTCATAGCCAGGATTTGGCTTGGTTACACTGGCACTGGATTAGTTGTGTGTGTGTAAGAGAGAGTCAAAGAGAGAGCAGGGATACAAGGCAAAGCCATGGGCTATTAACCATAGCAGCTGTGCCGGTGCTCATGGAACCAAATATTCATCACATTTGTGTGTACATTGGAGTATAAATGGGCAAAAAGTAGAGGTGGTGGTGGTGGGGGGGGGTTCATGTCCAAATCGCTCCCAAAGCTCTTAGAAATACAGTAAATGAAGGGGAAAGGGAGAACAAAAACCAACATGGAGAAGAAAATCAAATAGTTTGAAGCCAAATGATCCTGAATGAATACGTAAACAAAGCTGAGTTGGATTTCCGTTAAAGACATCTGAATGAACTCCGGGTTGCTGCAGGTTCTGGCCGCTCACTCTACGTCCAAATGTTAAATTAGCACATTAACCGCTGGCAGGTTCCAGGGGACACGAGGACATGGAGTGATGGAGAGAAAGGAGCTCATTACAGAGATCGTATAGGAGCTCTGCTTGTTTTGCTTTTGTTTGTTTGGCTGGTGTTTACCATTAGCGCGTAGGGTCAACATTCAGACCTTGGCTGTTAAGCTTTCTCACAGGGCAGCACTTAACAAAGGCAGGAGTCTGCTAGTCTGCACAGGGAGGCCCCTAGCCATGCCAAACAGGGGCCCGGGGTCACCTCATCTATGTCCTCTTCCTATGTGTGGCCACCGAGGACAAACCAGGCCAAGTGTGCAAACCACATGACTGGATAGCCTGTACAAGATGACTGTGTGTTAGTTGAACTAATCGCATTCAGCAGCAACGACAACATACATGATGGGAACATTCTTTGTCTGCAGCTTTCGTTCTGATGATGTGCTCACTCAGCTGTAGTTTGATGGATAAACATGGAAGATTTACCGAACTATTACAATGAACTCTGAGTCTCCGTTGTCGGCGGAGAGAAGCCATGTTTAGTTTCTTTGGCATCTTTGTTGGACCAGTGCATTTACGTCAGCGTCACAACACATGACTCGCATCACTGTCATAATTTGATCCATTTAATCCGATGACATTTGGACAGTCCAGGAGAGCTGTGTGATTAAATCTTTTTTATCCCCATGGAAGTTTGCTGGCTCCACCGTCGAAAGTCTCTGGTGGTTGATTTTACACCTGGTGAAAACTTCTTTGGCTTTTTTTTTTGGAGCGTTGGAATAAATGCAGCTCTGACGCTGACACTGTATCAACTTCTCATTATACTTCTATGGTTAGTCACTGGGTCAAACCCGCTCCATTCCAGATAGCAAAATTGACACCCTCATCCCACTTGTCACATGGAATGATGGCACTCGGGCTGTCTGCTTTCACTTTCTAGTTTTTGTCTCGGGCCAGTGCTGGCTTATTCGGTTCGCACTTGGCTGAAATCTAGCCCTGCTATGGCCTGCTTGTGGCTCACATCTGGCAAACAGGAGTGGCCCGCCCAACTGCCATCACTCCATGCGATATGTGGGCCAGAACAATCTGCGCTATCTGGAATATAAGATAAAAGACTGCGATTAGCCTGATATGGATCAAATCAGATGGAAATCTGTCTGTCTGACAAATGAGCTCGGCAGATGCGTCTGATCTCCACGTTAGGCCGACATTTGTACCTTGTGTTCATGTTGGTCAGTAATTCAGGTTTCAGCAGCAAAATGTCTTTTGAAATCTATCTCTGTTGTGAACTGTGAAAGAACTGAGAAGTCTACTCTCGATATCGTTATTTTCCAACTCCTCATGTACCACATTGCAGATATTGTGTAAGCATATTGGTAACAGCCCTGTCACATCTGTCATTTACATAACCAATGTTTTGGAGTCCAAAAAAAATTACTTGAATAAACAGACAAAGCTAGCAATGTTTGAAAATGGCCATGCACACATCTCCAATTCCAATTCAGCATTTTCTGTACAGCAACACAACTCATGCACAGACGGTTACCAAATGAGTGCTACATCCTGGCTCGAAGTTATGGAAGTCATCAGTGACGATAGATGGCATTTTTTTCATGCCGCATACTTCTCAGATTTGGACTGGTGTGTTGCTGCTGAAAGCCTTTTTCTGTTGTCAACTCTCAGATCAAAAGCCATGCTGTGATCACGCCGCACATTCAGGGAACCAGATCCTCAGAGGACACATAGTCGGGATTCCAAAACGTGCTCTCAGTCTAAACACTCTCATGCTGGATATCAAGGAGGACACTTCTCTCAACTCCTAATGGCCAGGTATGAGGCTTAACGGTCGAATCAGTGGTATATCCAAGCCACTCACTTACTGGAGGAAGTCGTTAGGGAAAGTCAAGGATTTGAGTGAAGCTCTGTTTTATGTCCAAGTATGAAACAACAATTGGAGAGATGACTGGGAACTTGGACAGATTTCCGTAGGGTCTGAGGTGGAAAACTCCTTGTCTTGATGGGCTGTTGATGATGGTGAGTGGGTTGCAGTAATCCGGGTGGTCAAGGATCCCAGCTGTCCCTGTGCTCTAAACCATGCCAGCTGGACGCAGTGAGGCCCTGGGAGCCACTGGGGCCACGGGGACAAGAGCCAGAGAGACGGGGAACAGATTTCCTGGTAGGATTGGTAGAATTGGTAGCAGAGGAGGCATAGTCCACGGGATTAGTGACATCTTTGATAGCACTGACCGAAAGCAAAGCCTGTGGTAACTGAAGACTCTGGCAGTGTTTTCATTTGTGGAACAAAAAAACAAAAAAACAGAGGGAGATGATGCAGTGTGAGATGAATGAGAAAAGGATATGAGGCTCAACGGGATCCAAGGAGAATACTGACAGAATTGGCTCAAAACTGACAGCCTTCATGACACTTCATTGCTCTCACTCTGGATTCTAACCCACAGTGCTGCGTCGGTATCTCTGGATGCCTCTACAGATTACCTCAATTATGGCAGATTGTCCCATCTGGCGCCTCCAAAGACCCCCAAAGCCCCACTGTCTGTCATTTAATGCATGCCTGTGTGTACAGTGAGTTTGCGTTTTTGGATGAGCGCTCATACATACCGTTGTCTTTTTGTTTGCCAGGTTTGACATATCTGATGTTTCTTGTCGAGCTGTTTCACTTCTCTCTCTTTTGCCTCTCTGACTTCAACAGGCTAACCTCCACAGATGCTAAATGTGTGTCTATTAGAGTAACTTGAGTATAATCTTTGGAGGGCTGAGTTATCCATTTAAGCTAAGAATAGGAGCTTAAGTCATCAGCCGCAAAAGAGGACAGAGCTTGTCCAGGAGACGCCAGGTTCCATATCTGTCTTTTCAAATTTAGTTTGGTCATCATTACAGACATCTGGAGGGAACTGAGACACATTTTCTAATTAGAAGACCTTAGATGACATAGCCACTCATTGTCTCCTCATGTTATCATTTTTAAAGTCGTCTTGTCTCCTCGAAGCAAATTCTTTACATAATCATAATTCATTGCACATTCGTCCAGAGGGTTTCCAGAAAGGTTGTTGTGGTCAAACGAGGACACCAAGCCAAGACAATCGATTTGGATCCAGTTATCTGGTTAGCCCTGTCTTCGCTCACCACATTCTCTTGGTCGACAGACGTTGATAAAGCTGTGCAGATGAATCCCAACCAACAAATATTGACATCTGCAGACCAGAGATACGAGTAAACACAGGAAAAATATCAAAGAGACAGGCAGGGTGGCGCGTTTACATTTCCTAATGCAATAATAGCACTGCAGACAGAAAGTGAAAGTGAGAACATGTGAAAACGTATCATATCTTGCCGGGCCTGCAGGGTTTCATTATGGCGGTCTTGCATCATATACGGGAAACAAACACGGCAAAAAAACCCACTGAAATGCAATCAAGCATAAATCATCCCGTTGCGCAAAGCTCAAGAGCATCAACACTGCGGATGATCAGACACAGACACAGTAGTCAGATACTTTTTCAAATGAAATTACTCAAGGATTTTGAAACGCTGATTCGTGCTGATGACAGAGGGAGTGAATATTTTGCTTCTAGCTTATAATGCAAGGAATGTTCCCTCTCTGTCTGTCCGAACACAACAGAGCCGACCGGAGACACAGAGAGTTGTGCTGGCTCAAGCGTGTGTGAGCTGACCAATCAGAGCAGACGGGGTATTCAGGAGGGGTAGGCCTTTAAGAGACAGGTAGCTAAAAAACTAAACTCTGTTTCAGATAGAGGGGGAATACAGTGCTGCAGGACTGGACAGTGTGAGAAAACTAATGTCTTGTTTGAAACATATTCTAGCAGTAACCCAAAATAAAATCATAAACCTGACACACAGACAAAATGTGCTCAGTGTCATCCATTTGTCTTCATTTTATCCAATTTGTAGCCATGTGAGAGCTCTATTAGTAAACAGAGCTCTGCTTGTAACCACCCACTGGGCCAAACTGTTTGTGTGTGTGTGTGTGTGTGTGTGTGTGTGTGTGTGTGTGTGTGTGTGTGTGTGTGTGTGTGTGATCCCCACGGAGGCCTCGATGGTGTGGTGCTGTATCAGTCCATCTCTTGGACGAAAAACGCTTATTTTTCCTCTTCTCATTCTCTCGAGGGGCCTCCCAACTTTATCACTTCCAGGCAGTTAGCTGGCCACCTGGGAGCTCAGGGCGTTGAGTGGTGTGTACGCACGAGGGTCCGTGTGTGTGTTTGCATGCTTGTACACATGCACATTCGTGGGTGTCCAGCATGTAAAAAAACACAGCGGATTTGAGGCATGAGCGATTCTATGACTGAAACCTGAGGGCGAGTCGAGTCCAGCACAGTTTGAACTTTTCTTCTCTTAAGCAAACACTCAGCGGAATCTCCGCAACACAGTGGAAAGAAACATACAAACACACATGCACATGGAGTATCGAGTGGAAAGTCCTAGTGTTTCCCAGTTTGGGATGGTTGAGTAATCAAGCCTTGGGATCACGAGCAGTGTTACAAGTCTGCATCCTCACTGATAAGACAGAGATCTTCTCCTATGATGCTCTGACATCTTAGTTCACACTGTCAGTGATCTTTCCTCTCAGATTTTTTTCAGCTTTTTCCAAAAAGTCTTTCCTAAAACAACAGAATTCTACCCAACGCAACAGCTGAAGGGAGACTGAACCTGCCACGGGCCTGTTCAATTACTGGGCAAAAGCTCCAAGTGTTTTGTCTCTTATATAAAAGAAATGAGGTGAAGCAGAAGCTTTCAATCTGCCTCTCTTAGCTGTGCATAATATCCCCTGATTATGTCTGACATCGCAATACAAACAGATGCTGCACTTGAAAGCATATGATGGGACAGAGAATAATGAAATCTGGGTCTTATTAAAATGCCAGGAACTGATATAGTCAACACGTTGCACCGTAGCACTGATGTGTCAGGTCAGAGAAGAAACAGCACAATAGTTATCAGTCCACGCCGTCTTCTTCTGACAAATAAATCTCACAGCTCCTAATCAGCACTTGCAGGACACATTCGCTTTATTTGTGTACAAATTGACCCCATTTATAGCTTTCACACACAGACCAGAACACAAAGACTAATACAGTCCAGTGCACTGGTATGCAGACGCACACATGCAAGGCACACATGCACAAACACAAACAGGCACCTCAGTGAGAGCGGACGGCTGCAGCCACTACAGTGTGTTTGTTTTTGTGCGGGCAGCCAATTCCGATGGGCGGACTTTCAAAGCCGTTTCTAATCCATTTGATTAGCTGAACCCAAGAACCTGGTCTGCAGACAAAGAGCTCTTTCACACATGCAGCCGCTGCTTACGGCTACATGTGATCTCAGGAATCTGTACATCACAAAACATTCTTCTGCATTCCCCCGGCCTCTCCTGCCTTGACTGATAAGACCACTGAGGTGTTTCTGACTTGATACGATCTCTCAGCGTCGATCGTCGTGTTTTTCTTTCCTAGAGGTCTGCTAAATCATTACTGAGTCCTCGACAGACACATGGCTCTCCAGGAATTGTAAACCGGGTACTGAATGACTGACAAAATAACAGAAACAACATATTATGGAAAGCAATGAAGCACACCACAGCTTCAAATAATAGCATAGATTTCTATATACATCTCTTAAAGGCTTCCCCAAGGAGACATTCAATGTCAGAAATGGTGGTAGTTGACGTGGTGGAAGGACCCAGATGCACGGACATGAGACTGAGGTTGCGGGGATTCATAACAGTATTTAATTTTTCAAAAGACCAAAAACAAGGCGACACAGACGAGTAATCCAACAAAGAGTGAAGGGGAACCAAGGCTTAAATACACACACACTGATGAGGGAACGAGGAGCAGGTGAGGAGAGAGAGGAGGGACAAGGGCAGGTGAACTAACGAGGGGGAAGCACAGAGGAGAAATAACACAGACAAGACACAAGAGGGCAAGGAAATCAAAACATAAGACACAACAAAACACAGAACCATGACAATTTATCAGGATTCTGCAGCATTTTAGCATTTTTGCAGTCCCAGGACTGCAGCAGTATGAACTTACTACATAGCATACTATAAGCCAGTTAGCCAGTTAGCCATCTTATATGAGAGACAACAAACTCTTTGTGCACAAGGTGTTGCTCTTACGACACAGAAAAATAAAGGTGCTAACTGGAACCAAAAATGGTTCTTCGGAGTGATGCCATAGAAGAACCATTTAAGAACCATTATTTTTCTGTGAGTATATGCCTTTTTAGCAGCATGTGGACAAAACTAAAGCTTGCCAGGCCTTCCCTGCATGGTTAAGGTTGCTGAGGTTCGATTGGGCAAATCAATGTTCAGGGGAGAGGCAAACAGGAAGCAACACGCTTCCCCCAATCAACAGAGGGCCTCTTTATGTGCAGTTTTTGACACTGGCAGTTATAAGATAGAAAGAGCCACAGCTGATTAGTAAGAAGACAAGACTCAAAAATGAAAATTCAGTTGTTATCTATTCACCCACATGCCTGCCTTTCATAGTCCAGTAAGCATTTACTGAGCTACACAGCAAACCAATTTTGCATCACTCTACTAAACAACTAAAGTATAGTTGGACTTGTTTTAAATGTGAAAAACAACCCAAAGAAAATTGCTCCCTACAGATCATCCAGCGTAATCCAAGCCTCCCGAAGCCCAGAGATCCCAAACTGATTTGAAAAGACGTGATTTTCACCCTTGAAACCTCACCTCTTTCCATCTGCATCAGGGTGAGTAAATAATGACTGAATTTCATTTTTGGGTGATCTTATCCTTTAATGCAACGAATACAATGAATATTGTCCTATCCGTCATCACTGTGGAAATGAAAAACACAAACGTAACAGTACGGAGAAAGTGACCTGCTGCAGTGTCTTGGAATCCTTTATGTTTAAAAGCCCCCAAAGAGTGAGGAGAGAAAATGTGGCCGTAAACAAATCTGTTTCAGATATGGAACGGAGGCAGCAGAAAAACATTCCTCCTCGTTACATTTACGTCAACATGTCATTAGCAGCTCCCGTGCGTTGCCATCTCTTGTCCTGAAGCAGATTTGGGAAACGTAATGGAAGGACCATCTGGTTCGACAGGGCCTCTGACATCAAATGTCTTAAAGACCACGAGAGATCCCAGGGAGGACCGGCATGGTCACACTCACGTGAATACCACCTCCTCGCCGAAGCCCAAACACATGATCCAATGAGCGAAGTATGCATTCTTGTAAAATGGTGGTGATCAGAAAAACCTCAGAGGAGCCTTAAAAACTCGAGTGTGAATAGCCGTGAGCGAGTGTTCTTTTTGGGTTTTCTTAAGCAGCAGCGGATCAAAGTTTTAACAAGTCCCCCAAGTTCACGACTCATCCTTTTTCAGTCCCATCGAATACTTAAGCGTTTAGATGACATGCAGGAAAAGACAGGAAAGAGTTGAACATCTTGTACTTGGTTTTCATGGCTTCCATCTGGAGCCGATAGGCAAAATCTTCTAAACACGGAGTCCAACAAGTTATCGTTCCTCTCCTGTGTGACTGTAAAACTGTTCAAGTGAGCATCTGTGGGCGACTATGAACTGCATCTTAAGACAGTAGGCTAACACACGTGCTTTTTAGAGCCATATTTATTAGTTCTGACACGGTGTATCCCCCCCTCGCCCACATACACACATGCACACAACTGCCTCCTCTAATGGAAAAAGTTGTCATACGAACACTTTCTTGTGACCGCGGCAATAAATAAAACAACAGCATGTCAAAACATTTAATGAAATGTGCATTGGGTATCATCCCCAGCAGGCCAATTTAAAGGTGTGTTCCACAGTTTAATAGATCGTTCCAGACAAAAGCACTTGGGACAGAGGCTGACTGAAAGCCTGCGTGCCTGAGTGCCTGTGTGTGTGTGTGTGCGGCAGTTTTATGCGACACAGAGGAGAGGCAGATCTGGGTTGCGGAGGGAGTGTCGGTGTGACGGGACTCTAGAAGCAGGCGGTCTCGTGGGTCCATCTCTGTTCTGCTTGCTGGAGATACTGTGGCAGCGACGGCTAATGAAATGTTTTCTCAAGGTCAGTGATAGCGAGGTCTTAAACACAGCCCTCACTGAGGGTCCAATAAAAAGCACATAGCTACTCGAAAAACATAGAGACGCACCTGTGATGGGCTGGAGAAGAAACAAATGTTCTTCGCCCGAGCGTGTACGCACGTGCACCGGTCTGTGTGGCTATAACCATTACGGACTCTTGACTCAAAATGCACTGTTGTTAAAAAAAATTGGCATTGAAATGTATACAGCAATGACTCCTGCTTATCAGCAATATTCTGTTCTGTGTTTTGTTTGTTCTGAGCTGAAACAGAAAAAAAAACATAATGTCTGCAGAGTGACAGACCTAGCAGAGCTATCCAGGTTTGGCAGGTACCCTCAAATCTCTTTCTTTCTTCCTCTCTCTCTCTCTCTCTCTCTCTCTCTCTCTCTCTCTCTCTGCCTGTGCTCCTAGCCAGCTGTGAGTCTGTCCAGCCAGTCAGCGTGAGACATCTGGGACGCATTGGACCCGTGAGAGAGGAGAGGGGAGGGCAGCTGGAACCTATCAGAGCCCAGGAGATCAGCAGATCTGCTGTGTGTATGTGTTTGTGTGTGTGTGTGTGTGTGTGTGTGTGTGTGTGTGTGTGTGTGTGTGTATGGGATCTGACCTGTCCTGAGCTCGAAAACTCATCCACTGTCTCGCACAGGAATGATGACGAGGTAAAGCAGGAAGGGTGGTAATAAAACTGTTTAGAAGCTGAAATACTTTTCACTCGTGTGTTTTGGGTTTTTATGGTTGTCACCAGTTTTCATGTGCAGGTCCAAGTGGCATTTGTATGTTTGCTTTGGAGAGTCAGTTATTATTCCATTCTATTTTTTATTGAGACGAAAAACGGTTTGCCAAACACCACGTTGCTTTGTATATTTTTGCATCTGTATTGCGAATTATCACAGTTCACTCCAAAATGCACGAGCAGCTATGTCAAAAGTGGGTAATTAAACCTGATCACCCCAAAAATATGTGTCTGTCTGAATTTTTTAGTCATATTCTTGCTACAAGTGCAGCAACTTCTTTTACTCCGCCCTCTGTCAATATAAAAAGAAAACCTCTGATACAAAGAGAAATGTTGTGTAAACAAGAATTATTTCATCCAAATTGTAGATTTGTCCATGTACCCACTGAAAACATGCTGTTTGGCACAGTGGTAATGTGAACAGTGGTGGGCTCAGGAGATTTGAGGGGTAGGGGCAAAAGAAACAAAAAAAGGGCACCAGCTGTATGTGGTGGAGCTCCAGCATGCAGAAAGTCATATGTCACCATTATAGTGAACTGGAATGGAACCCTAGAGGGCCCTTGAGTCACCCACCCCTGAGTCATCAGTGAATGTGAGAGGTTTGACAGACCCATTCTCAAGCCTGCTGGACTTCTCACAGACTCATCAAGGCCGTCCCAGTAATATCAAACATGTCTGATATTTACGATTTAAAATCTGGAGGACGCTGCTGCCAACCAACATAAAACATCCTAGCCCTTGAGGCTAACGTTAGCTAGCGTTCTGCTGTTGACAGGAATATATAATCTCACCTCCAGTTCTCGCTGAAGAATGGAAAACCTGTGTTGACCACGTCTCCTCACTTATCCAGACGTGTTTAACCTTCTGCTTTTGTTTTTCCCTCACTGCCACACGTTACTACTGCACATCGTTCCGTCATGCCAATGTCAAATCTTAAATTCTTTATGTCTGGTTCCCCGAGAGATCTCGACCACGCCACAGAGCAGTGTTTTCTGTTTGTTCAGAATTTGTTAGTATTGAATGTGTCACGTGTCTTAAATGCACCAAATGCACAAACCTGCCGAGTGTGAAGTCGAACGGTTGAACTATTGTCGAGATATGTGACTGACGTACAGACGGACACACAGAGATTCCAGAGAAGATAAAGCTGAATGATGAAAAAAAAGTCTTGTGAAAAGAGATGGGTCTGCTTGCAATGCTTTGTGTAGTTCAAGAGTGAGACGGCCTAATTTCAATCTTAAATTCAAAGACGAGGACTGGATTTGTAATGCAGCGGAGACATCAGGTCTGTTATCAACCAGACAGGGGTATTTAGTAGATTATTTTCGAAGGCTTACTCTTGAGAAAGTTAATTGTAGTTTGTTTGTTTGAACTACAGTCTAAAGAGCAGCTTCTGTACACTTTAATCATTTCAGACATTGGTTTAAGGATGCGAGATTATAGAATCAAACATTGGGACTCAGCCAACAAATGAGCCCAATCCCACTTTTCAGCAGCTTCCCCCTCCTCCTTCAGCCCGCCGGAGTCAACATCTGTGCACAGGTTACACCAGGTGCGGCCCGTCCTGGGCCTGGGAAGCCCAGGGTTAGATTTGGATCTTAATGCAGAGGGACAGATGTGTTTATCGGGGGTGCGCTGATACTAACATGGCCCGACATCTGGAGCCTACGGTGATGATGGGGATATTTAGACATGACTGTACCCTGTAATCCCTTTACGCTTGGCCTTTTCAGATGGGAAGTGAAACGAGCAAAAAAATGTGTCAGAAAATCACCTGACAGGCTTTTTTTTTTCCTTCAAAACTCTGCCCTCTGGCAGCGTTTTGCCACGAAACTCAAAACACACCTGCCTCAAGGCACCTGGCACCTGCCCCGGCTGAGACGTCAGACTGACACCGAACGTCAAAGTGGACGGGGTCATTTGGTCAGACATGTCAATGAACGTTAAAGTAGCTTCAAATGATGTTAACTGTGGCCATAATTTGATTAGTGTTCTTGGACGTGCGGAGAATATCGTTTTTTGCTCTGGCACATAAAAGAAATTCCAAGCCAGCATGTCCCACTGTGAAAAGCAGAGGAAAACATCGAGCCGGAGTTCACATGGACAGTGCTCATCTTTAAGGGCTCGAGTTGTGGGCAGTCACAGATTGTGGTGTTGGCTTACAGTGTTTTTACGAGAACAATATTCATCATCCCTGCCAGAAATCAGGACCCACCCAGGGCTAACGGAGCAAAACACAGCAGTCCTCAAGTCTCCTATACGGACACATTCGCACCTCCCCTCTCTGCAACACATACATACACACTGAGCTGAACCCAGCGTCATGGTATTTGGTAACATCTTTTTTTTTTCACTGTTGTATGAAATCGTATATGTTCTCACAAATCTCAAATGCAAAAAATCCTCGCTGGTGCCCGACCACTGGATGGAGTCATGTGTGCAACATGACACAGCAACTCCAGGCGAAGGTGTCCAGGCTCAACTCGCTGACCTTTTTACCACCACCGATCCACACTCTGAATTTACAGCTAGATTAGTGTTTCAGATTTCATCCCTCCCAGTGCATTTTCTCTCATGTCTGGCCAACAGACCAAAGGGCTTTTTATTCACATGCTGCTTCCATATGCTCGACAAATGCCCCGAGCTATTTGCAACACGGGCTAAAGCGCAAGCAGCGGCCTACATACTGTTTGCACTGTTGGCGACTACCTACAGTGCCTTCTGTGTGTCTCAACTTTACAAGAGCAAATCTGTAACGTACACTCTCCGCGCGGCAGCTGATGTAGCTGTTTCCTGATTAGCTTTATGTAGTGAGTGAGAGCATACTCACAATGTGACGCACCATCACTTTTTTCCCCAGAGGACCGGGGAAACAGTTGTGTTTGTTTCTTTTTGGGTGACCCCGTGCTGCTCTGTCGCTCCCTGAGGTTCCCAGACTGCTTTGTGCTCCGATGCATCTTCCAGCCTTCTCCTTTTTCCCCCGGTCACAGCCCATTAATGAATTATGTCATCCTCGAATTGCAGTTTGTGTTTTATGCTTTCCGAATAATAAAAAATAATTCAGGCGGGACACCGTCCAACACAGTGACTCATTGTTTTTGAGTGTAAACAGCACACCAGAAGTGCGTATTAATCGCTTGCGACGAAGCTGATGCAGAGCTGAAGGGGGCTTTTGTATCCATTAATGTCATATCAAAGACCACCCAGCACAATGTCAGCGCCTCTGAGAAAGCCTTGAGGGACATAACAGATATAAAATACTCAGTTCAGGGAGAACAACCGAACAGAAACAAATGCATTAAGTCGAACTGAAAATAAAGTTGAAATCATAAGTGCAAATAAATAAGGTCTGTGTTTGCTTTAGGGAACAGACATTAAAATAAGTTGAATTGTTTTTTTCTGTAATAACACCCGCACATTCAATTTTTGGTTGCAACTTAGCGCTGGTACTCCAATTGAATTTGGTGCGACAAAAGTGTGGGAAGGCACTACAATCTCACAGAAATTATTCTATACTCATATACTCAAAATGTAAAGTATATACATCATTGTTGTTTGCTTGCACATACAAAAAGGGGAGGAGAAATCCAATTTCTCTTTGAATTTAACATGATAAGAAAGGCATGTGCAGACTGTGTAGGGAAGCAGCTGGGACACTCGATCTAATCACGTCCCCCCTCCTTTACATAGATGCACATCCTCTCAGGAAGCCGGCTTCGCATCATCCTGTCACTTCGAGACAATCTGATTCTTGCAGCTCCGGAGTCGCCGTGGGAGGCCTGGGAACCCTTGAAATTCCAGAATTCCAAATCGTTTCCCCTTCTTTCCAGGAAATATCTCCATTGTTTTTTCCACATACCCTTCCCTCTGTGCCTTGTAGGTCAGAAGTCTCTTTGAAACCATCCAGTACAGAGTTGCTCTCGTATCAAAGTCACAGGTGGAGACCTGTCCTGCGGAGGAGCCGTTAGATTCACTGTCACACAGCTCACTGACTCACAAACAACTCGTGACCCATGCAGCTCCCTTTTTCCACCTGCCAGACGTTCCTCTCTTCATCAATGCAACCATACATGTTAATTTTTCTAATTATTCACTGATGCAAATTGTCAAATTGGTTGCCCTCATAAACACTGTCGACCTCTAAAGACATCGGAGCCCCCCGATCTGGACCAATTTGGACCACCAAGGTTCTGTCGACCTTTAACCTAATTATTGACTGTTGGTTTAGCAACAGCTCTGTCTTTCTGTCTTCCCCGTTCAGTCTCCAGGGTTTATGCATCTGTCGGCATCATGTCCTCAATCTGACTCACTCACTCCAAGAATCTTTTGTCAGTTTCCCTGCAATGTTGCATCGCCTTTCTATTATGACTTTCATCTGTATTTCTTCCTTTGACCACTTTCATCCTCTCTCTCTTTTTTCTTCATCTCTTTTTCTTCAATCCTAACTGTCGATAGACAAGTGAGTGCCACTCCTCTGTTATTTTCTCCTCCGCTCCTGCAGTTGCCATGGCGTAACAGTGTCCGCCTTGGTCAGCACAGTTCTCACCGTCTCTTTTTGACACCAAAGGTCGAGCAGATCCATCAAAGGCGAGGTCACCAAAATGACAAAATAATGATCCAGTATTCCTGCCTCTACGTGGCCTCTTGCCAAGTGGAATTCCTAATTATCCTAGAAGTTATTCCCAAGATCTCAATGCGATTAGAAAGAGGTTCAGCGCGTGCGAGAGAGAGAGAGAGACACTAGAGTAGCATAATGGAGGTCTTGCAGAGTGCACACACACAGTAAATCTTGTGTCACAAAGGAGGGTGAGAGCACATTGGCAAGGTTATATGAAAAATGTTGGCCAAACATCTGGTTAGGCCTTGTGTTGAGGTGAGGGCTGTGTTTCATTGTTGTGCTGTGTTTCAGGGCAACAGTGACGTGAATTCAGATAAATGGGCAACAAATAACCTTTTCTCAGGCCTTTAGCGCCAATTCATCACTGGTTAATATGACAGAAATGGCTGACCCCTGTGTGATTAAAGGATCAAACCTACACCACAGTTATTAAAAGGGTGCAAGGGCAATGTGGACATGGAGTAACTCCTTGGGAGACCCTTATGGCAGTCTATATTTTACAGTGGGGCTCTGTCTCGGCTGACATCGGGCTGTTTAGACAAAGATAGATCTGATGGATTAGATCTAAAGACAGACATGGTTTTATGTAGAACGACATAAACAAATCCACTGTTTTCTCCACACTTTTTTTGAAAGAGAAAACAAAGACAAAAGCACATGTGTGACGTCACCTCATTTATATAAATTCATCAACCCTTAAATAACACACTGAGAAAAAGAACGTATACCATCGTACCATTAGTTTCACTTTAGGTTCAGTGCGGTTCACATTGAAATCAATCGGTTTAGCGCACACCAGCCTGGGTGACACATTGTTGCTGATAGCCAAGCATAAAAACTCGGATCTGTTGACACAGCTGGCTGTTTATGAGGGCGAGGTAAACGGAACAGATAAACAGAGATACTTGAGGTTCGAGATACAGGCTG
The DNA here is from genome assembly GCA_039737535.1 of Lagodon rhomboides. Lineage (NCBI taxonomy): Eukaryota > Metazoa > Chordata > Actinopteri > Spariformes > Sparidae > Lagodon > Lagodon rhomboides. The sequence continues at coordinate 20,996,472 of CM077792.1, read as the reverse complement.
GCTCTGCAGCCTCCTGGTCAAACAAAAGCCAGATGCTATCCTGGCTTCCCGGATTACTCCTCGTATTATTTATTAACCTCTCTCATGGATCATGCCAAGGATTTCCAGAAATCTAAATTCCACCAGTGTGTTGCATCCAGTATATCATATGCCAGACGCCATCCTAGCCAGCCCATTCGTTTATGGTTTCTAAACTCTGGGCCTATCTCATGGAAATGGAGAGCCCATTGAAACAAATCTCACTCATCAATGACCAAATGGTCCTAGAATACAAGCAGGCACCATTTAGCCTCTGCAGTGTCCCAACATGTGCTGTTCAGAGTGACTTCAGCTTCACTTGCAACTCCAAGGACATCGTTGTCCTGTTGCTGCTGATGTAACAGCAGCCGCTGGCCAGGCTGTTACATAAGCTCTGGAGCCACATGAAAAAGCCAAATTGCAAATGAAAATCAGTGAAAATCTCTCTGGTCACTTCTACAGAACCACACAACTCCTCCAAACACCGGCCACCGGCCAAGCACATCATAACAGCTCTATGATCCAGTTCTCTATCCACTTTCACTGAATATGATTGCCATATGGAGGAACTGCGAATCAACAGCTGAGGGGGTGTGTGCAAATTGTTAACATATTAACATAAGTCAGATCTGCTGAAAAAAAACAAGTGTTGCACAGGATTACTTAAAATGGGACTCAAAAAGTGTCCTTAAAGTCCTAATCCCTGACATAAACAGCACTTTCAAAGTTGCCTCGTTGAAGTTCTCCCTCAACCGTCCCCTCTGATTAAAACAACATGTCACTCCCATTTGACATCTTTCGCCCCTGTGGGCTAAGCTGACGACACATAACAACAAGTTATATGATTCTGATCATAAAAATGAAAGCCATCTCTCCTGGAGAGCAGCCAAGAATTCCAAACGTGTTTCGATCCAGTGAGTCAGCGCTGTGCACTCATTCAACCCTATTTCTCCTCAAAACTGTGGGAACAACAAGAACTTTAGAATTCGGTTTATTTGGATTACTAAGACCCTTAAATCAAGGACCCATTGTTAATGTAATTAGCAGCACGTGGCACAGTCTCTGCACGGGTAGGTACTAAAAACGTTTTTTTAATCATTTGAATTACAACATCATGCAGGCAGTTAACCAGCTGTTGTGAAACAGTTGATGTTAATGGTGATGCTAATTGTGCTAGCTTGTCTATTGCATTTCCAATGTTAAGTTAGCATTCACGCTAATCCTTAGTCAGCTGTTTCCTTTAGTTAATGGTAATCTAAGGGCATGATGATGTGTATTTGTGTTTAAACAGCCAATTTATGATTTCTTGCTTGTTAATATATGAATCGCTCTCGTTGCAGTTTGTAAAATTTGTATTTTATTTCTGTACTTCTGGAGTGTTTATTGGAGGACCTGTTAGCTATCTGCTAACCTAGAAAATCACATCCATGTTCTAGTGAGTGCAGAATAATGACTCTACAAGTATTCTATAAATTGATCAATCTACAAGTTGCACGGTTAGAGATAGACTATTTTGCAGCTAAAATCGTCTGTAAAGTCAGACTAGAGAGCAGATGACGTTTATCATCCCGGACAACTTCTGTGGTCTCATTTAGCCACATGCAAGCAGCCGTCGTTTTAAGTCATGCAAGTGCTTTATTATTCAATTGTGGGGCGTTTAAAGATGTATTTTATGTCGTAGAACAAAGCGTGTAAATATCTTCAGCATGTGGTAACCACAGACCTCATTTCAGACATTTAACCAGAAACCCATTAAAAAAACCTCATTTACTTTCAGATGAGAGAACCAGAAGGGCAAAAATGCGAACCGATTTTCGGGTTTTAGGACTCATTAGTACTAGAGCACTCTGTAATGCGAGATGAACAGGACATGAAGTGTCAGCGGCTCCGCAGGTGTTCACATAACATGCATGAAATGTAACATCTAGTAGGAATCTGTGCAAATATTAGCAAGATAGGCTAACTAGCTTACATTGTTGAATGTGGAAAAGGGCCAGACAGCTTAAGTCCCCACGGCTGAAGAGTGAGGTTGGTGGGCTTCTTTTACAAATGATCCGTTTCATATGTCTCTTGCCTCCAAGATTACAGATAGAAACAAAAACAAAGTGCTGTTCAGCACACAGTCACGTTGCATAGTAACACAGTTTTGGCTAACGAGCAAACTACTTGTGGGCTCGAGAGCGTTGACATGCACACTGTGATTTGCCTCTCAGATGCAGGTGCGTTGGAAGTCTTAGGAGAGAAGATCCTGCACACTGCTGTTGCTTAGGATCACAGTTTATCGCTCATAATAGTGTGTTTTAAACAATTTTTTACGACAATGATCTTTAAAAGATGACCTACCACCCCTTCTGTGTGTACAGGTGTGGGCCAATTATTCTCCTGCTGGAGCGTCTCTTAATAATTGACAGTGACAATCTGTCATAATACATTTCACTTTCAAGAAATTTACAAGAATATTTCCAGTGATTGCATATCCAATGAATGAAAACATCGGTCTTGCAGCTTTCATAAGCCATTTCGAAGTTATGTAATCCTTTGACTCACTTGTGTCTTGAGTGTTGCAAAGTTTGCAATTTAAACATCCGGCGTTCTTATAATAAAAACGTTATAATTGATGTCTCTCTCTGGCAGGCCTCACTGTATACTGAGTGTTGAGATGAGGCCAGTCTCACGTCAGCATGCCAACTTGGTCCACCCAGGCTGTGTCCCTGGGAAATGACTCGGACCAACCCTTCTGGCCGTCTGTGTGTGTGGATCAGGAGCATATCACCAGTAACACATGCTGTCTTTATTTTCTCATGCTACCTCAGGTTCACATTTTTTGTTTCTGTATATCAACCTACGGCAGTCAATGTTTTCATTCATTAGATATGCAACTACTGAAAATATTCTTGTGAACAGATGTATATGTTGTTTGACATAATCACCATCATTGTTTAAACCAGTCGTGATGAACATCCAGAGGACGCGTTAATTAATCAATATAATTGTGATTACTGAGCAAGAACAGTGCGCAGGATCTTCTTTTCTCTAGACTTTTGTGCGACCCCACAGAAATCTGTCTGTTCAACTTTATAATTTGCTGAACAAGTTGCTCCATGTCAGTTTCATCATCCAAGTATGGCCAACACTCATTCCCATAGTCAAACCATGACCTCTATTTACAGTCTCATTACGGTAATCCTACTTTCATAAACTTGATTTACAAGAAAGTTTTTCCTCTGACCAGAACTATTGAATGCACCGTGTGAAAGTGGAGCATGGTAAACAACATAATCACTGACGAAATCTGGCGCAATGCTGTTGGATAACTTTCCCTTCGAACTGCGAGATCGATGGGGGTCGACTGTCAACTATGAGCGGACTCACACACAGAAATGCTTGCAGGATGGTATTTCATAACCCAAAGCACTGCTCTGCAAAGTTCTCTGATCGTAACAAAGCCCATTCAGCATCCAAATAAAAGAGTAGTGGAGGATAGAATATATTAGAATATATTTCAGAGCCAGCCACTGTAACCACAAACAGATGGATCCTCTACCACTGAACTTAATTGATGGAGGAATGGAAATAATTTCAGCCTCACCAATCAGAGGTAATAGAGGCTCGTCCTCCCCTGACACCCCTGTTGTAATTAAAGAGTACGAGCGGTGTACATGATAAATCCTTGGTTGGTTAATTCTGCTGTGACTCATGGCTTTTAGATGTTAACTTTGCCACTGCATTATACAGCCTGACCCTGTAATTGTAAAGAGCGGGCTGTAATTGTACATTAAATTATTGCACGCTTTTTCCACGATCAAGATAAGAAACTGCTCGGTGGATATCAGCCAGATCTCTCTCTCACTTTATAATTTCCGTGTCAGTAAAAATTTACAACAGAAAAGTTCTTAATCACTCTTCCATTCACTTTTTAACCTGCATGTTAATATACAGGAACAAAAATGTGAACCTGAAGGAGAATAAGCAGTTGAGGACAGCATGTGTTACTGGTGATATGCTCCTGATCCACGCAGACAGACAGCCAGAAGGGCTGGTCGGAGTCATTTCCCCAGGAAACAGCCTGCATGGACCAAGTTGGCATGCTCTGCCCCTCGACATTCCCCCACTGCAAGGGATTCAATCTGCACATTTAACAGCGATGCTTTCTTTTCTTTTGAATGTCTTATTATTTCCTTACCAGAGCTTTCTTTGGCTGCAATTGTTGATTTGATGAAAACAATTCAGGATATCTTACATAATCCCGTTAAGAGGCACACAGTATTTCATTCTTTACATGCTAATGCAATACAGTGAAAAAAAAAGTTGGAAAATTCAAAATAGGAGATAAAAAACATTTGAAGTGAATCAAATGCATTCCGTTCAGGCAGACTTTTTTTTTCTTCTTTTGCCTGCGTAGGGGAACTGGAGAAAGAAGCTTCAGTTTCTTGGATGCTGGTCAGCAGCTGAAGGCAGCAACAAAGTGAGTGCTCACCAGAGGCAGCCTTGCAGAAATCTGGAGTCCACTTGGTTCTGTTAATAATTCTGAAATCGACGCTACAACAGTAAACACCGAGGGAAGTGCAATCAGTCAGCACTTGAGGCAGTAAACAGACCAAATTGCCACAGGGGGGCTTTGTGGAAGTGATCGTGAGCACAGTCAACGCGATCCCTCATCATTTATGTCTAGGCCAAAATAAAAAACTGTGTACAGCTTAGAGCGTTAAATTATACAGCATTGTGTGACAGCGGCATAATGAAACATGGTACAGTTGATTGTAAAAGTATTTCCAAAAGAGGATCCAGAGGTCTTTGTAGGAATTAGAGGTGGTCTCTTAAAAAATAAGCTAGAGGAATAGTTAAATAATATTCCATTCAGTTGCAGTAATCTTTCCTCTGTTGAATAGGAGAAATATTGGGGCGCCTGGTGGGAGATGACAAGCACTTGCCCACCAGGCATAGACCCCGGTTCAGCTGAGTGCAGTGCTGCTTTTGTTTTGTGTCTAATCGAACACAACTGTTTAGTGCACAAGCAGGGCGCCTGTGGTGATGGGATTGGGTTCTGGGGGGGATTGCATCAACATCTTTGCATGCTACGGCCTCCCGCTGAAGCCGGTTGCTAATAGGTGAAAAGAAGTGGGTGGAATCACCATGTGGTACTGGGAGAAGATATATGCTCATGAAGCCAACACTGGGAGCAATAAGGCAGAGGAAAATGGGAAAATGTTTTTGAAATACAAGAAGAGACATTTAGTAAAGTGTAAACTTAAAAATGACTCTTTCAGAGGGGGTTGGTCTCTACTGACATTCAGCTTTTAGGAGACAAAGGCAACACGTCCTCATACCGAAATAACTGAATAAGTAGATTTCCAGTCTCTCCTAAAATGACATATATGACCAAACTGACGTATTTGACTGTTGGAGAGTTACAGGAACAAGTGTACCCGACTTTCGTCCTACCGGACCTTCATCGTGGTGTAGTTTTAAAGCAACGATACCTAACTTTTGGATGAAAGATAGTCCGTTATTATTAAAAATCCAGTTTGAAAGATAGTTGATTGTTGAGTCTCATTCCAAACTCGTCAGATACTGACGCTTTGGGTTGGAGACCGGCCTGACTACCAACCCAAAGTGTCAGTATTTGACGAGTTCAGAATGAGACTCAACAATCAACCATCTCTCTCCAGAACATTACATATTCTTGCATCAACATTGGTTGGAATGGTTGCAGTTTGGTTAGGCCGAGCACTAAAACTACTTGGTTAGGTTTAAGAAAACTTAAATTCTCTGTGTAGCTTGTATTGATGACATAATAAGTTAAGTATGTGAGTTTAAATAAGTCAGTGCTGACTTTTGGTTTTCACACATGGACATCTTTCTCCTGAGTGAAAGTCTGGGTGTGTTTGACCCATCAGTCCACCCCTATGTCCATACACAGACTTTATCACTATTGCATGATACCACGTCAGAGGACTTCCTCTTTTGTACCCGCCATAATTACTACGACCACTAGGAGTGAACGACCTTACAATAAACATAATTACGGGTCTTCATAAGTCTGTCTGCACAGGTGACCTATTCAGTTGTTTTCCTGTTAAGGACAGGCTGAACAAAAAGATACAATGAAAATTTCATGCACTTAAAACAATGACTATCCGTCAGGTTGCACTCACTAAATAGCGAATGCCAGATTGGTCGACTTATTTTTTTGACCTATTCTCTTGAACTGACAACAGACATGTGTTGACAAGACTGGGTTAAGCAAATACACGGCAGACATGTGGACTCAAGTCACATGACTTGGACTCAAGTCAGACTCAAGTAATTAATCTGATGCCTTTCGACTCGAAACCAAAAAAGACTCGCAACTCACAACTCTTTGACACTAATGACTTTAGCCTTTTGACCTGGAATAACCTGATTAGCCAAAAGATTAACTTTTCAGTTGAAAAAAAAAAGAAGAAGAAGTAGGCAGGGAATTAGCTCTTTTGTTCCAGAAACAGACATACTTTGAATCATTCCAACAGCAGTCAATCACATCGCGTGAGCAGAAGGGGACGGTGCATTTGGCAGAACAGGCCGTCAGACAGACGATACCTCGGATTACGCATTCGGATGTAAAGAAAAAAAAAGCAGATGGCAAAATGCAAAGATTTTGGCTCAGAGTTTACCGTTGATTGTAATTGCATCGCTTGAAGAACATAACAAGGCATGCTTTATCATTTTACTGATGAAAAACTCACTTTCTCTCAGCACACACATTTGGGTATAGAGCACCAAACAACCAACAATAAGACAACCCTGTCAGGTTTTTGTGGGCTGCCAAGGTCAGAAAAGGCCCCTCAATCTGAGTATCTCCACCCACAGCGTGAGAACTCTCTTGCAATGGTCCTCAATCTTTTTCACTAGCAATATGTCGAAGGTAAGAGTTAAGCACAGCTGCTCTGCCGCTGGCTGCACAGACCAGCACAAATAATTACAACAGCTCTAAGCCTCAGAGGACATTAGAGCTGAGTGGATATAGTTTATTTTTTATGGAAACGTCCCCATAACAACTATAATAGCAAAGACACAGGATCTGCCCTGTTGTTGGCTGCAAGCATCAGCACAAAGGCCTTCATCTAATCCCGTTTGAGGATGACAAGACCCAGAGGATTAACTTGTGACAAATGTCAGCACAATGACAAGAAAATGCTTGAAGTGTGTGTGCGTGTTTACTCCCGGACTGCTATGGTAACTTCTTAAGCTCAAGGAAGTCTGAACTTTATGACTAGGTTATTAGCAGGTAACGGTGCTAGCTCAAGAATGCATCAATATGGCTGTCTGTCACCTGACTTCAGACTTGGAAGCTGTAACTTACACCATGTTTTAGGTTGTGTTACTGTCTGTTTCTGAGGTTAGCCTGTTGAGTTAGGCATTAGCATGTTGCTGTTATGCAAAGCCCATTTTTCTCTTGGATACTCGCTGCCATATTTGTATGTGTTGCTGCTGTATGTAAATGTACTTGATGGACAAGCGTTAGAGCATGTAAACTTAGTCTTGCAGCAACCAAAAATTAAAGTATGTACCTGTAAATGAGCATAATGTCTCCTTTACATAATTTGGTATTAACTTTGCATGTGGACTTTTGACTTGTTCATTTTGACCCTGGGAAACAAGACATAATCTCAAAAAGTTGTGGAAAAGGTTGGAAGTAACCCTGGAAAGACATTTTCATAGAAACATGTCCATTTGCGGGTTTGATCTTTGTGGGTCAGGGCGATCAGAGCAATAACTGCCAGAATAACTGTCCCCCAAGTCTTTTACTGCCATAAGGCAATAAAAGTTTTGGACTACTCAAATAAACTTAGAAAAACTCACTTCAGATGGGGGTCCCATGGATACAATTCATCCCATTAGAATCAGTGGAATAATGTGCTTCCCTTTGGGGACTCTACATGTAAGGCCCTACAATGGACATGATTGACTGTATTGCATCATCTGAAGGAGGGATTGACTTTGAGGAAATGACAAATAAAGGACTTACAGATGGAGGAACTCATGCAAAGACAATGTGTGCTCAAGATTTTGCTACACGAAAGAAAGAAATAAAACTAATTAGGGAGAGAAAGACTGAAATAAAGGAGTGGGTATTGTCAAAAATATCGTGAAAAGTCTCTCTGTATTTATTTGGCCATTCATTGCCGTCCCTGTGTTCCAGAAACTTCACAGCGCTATCATTATCTATAGTGCATATGGCTATCAAACAGCCAGTGAACTGAGAAGACAGAGATGCCTTTCATTAAAACATCAAAGATCATTCCCCAACCTGAGCGCTTCACTGAGCCACTTGGTGCATTGCATGCCTTATTAGATTAGTTCAAGCTAATCCAACTGTAACCAATTGTGCGTTATTGTTCACGCTAATTACTCCGTCGGAGGAGGTCGGTCTCCGCTGAGCTCGCCTCAGGTTCACATCGGGAAGTCAGAGGTCACAGCCGACCAGGGTTGAAACTTCTCGCTCAAATACCCCACCTTCACCCCCACCCTGCCTCGCTCCATCAGCCTCCGTTCACTCAACAGCTTAACCCATATTCCCTATACCCTTCGCAGCCTGGGAAAGATTAATCCGCCATAACTGGAGAGTGGGGTTGTCATTGGAGATTTAAGTTAATACGCATACATCCGCTCCCCTTTGTGGACCTGTGACCTGTGCATGTGGCCCCGTCAGTTGAGAGCACAGGTATGCAGGGAATGCCATCTCAGCAGACGTTGCGGAGGGCTGCGAGTAAGAGCAGTCGCGGGTTAGGAGGTGAGGACCGCACTTCACGCCCAGATTCGTGTTTTTTCAACCTGGGATCATTTATAAAAGGAGGCCAAGCAGGAGGACATGGTTATGCCTCCATCATCTCTATCTCTGACTGGATAAGCCTTTCCCCCTCAGGCTATACGATACAGAAGAAAGTTATATGTAATGATGTGGAAGAATTTAGTCCAGTATCGCAACCCCCCCTGTGGTGCAGCGTGAGCCTGCAGCTATCTCTCAGCGCCGTCTATCATCTGTCTTTAACCCTGATTTGTCCTGCCTGGATCGTAAGGAGAAGTGAGAGGGCTCCTTATTTCACACATAATTATCTCATTTCACAGCCTCTGGCACAGGATCAGAACAGAGGAGAAGCATGGAGAGTTCTGAAAGCTGGAGCTCCGATCACATGGTGGTGTGTGTATGTGTGTGTCAGGGCCCTCTGCTGTGTTAAATCACTGGGATACCTGAGTTATCTTGTAAATAAATGTAGGGTAGCATTAAAAAGCCTAAAGGTGAGTCTATCCGCAACAATTCTGGGCGTCCCACAATCGACTTTCAACGCCAAAGTTCAGTGTCAGTGCAGGAAATAGTGTGCCCTTCATACAGCGAGGCATGTGAGGTAAAGTTAGCATTTGGAGGTTCGTGTGGTGTAGAGCAGAAAACTGGAGTTTGTGTCCATTCAACAGCCTGCAATTAATGTTCACCTTTTCATTAATCGTAACCACAATCTGGTGATAGGTTTGGTGTCTGTGCGTGGTTTACGTCGGGGCATAAAAACCAGAAGATGTCAATGCGTTGACCAGTTTGGACAAGCAGGTGTGCACAGATACATTCCTGAAACACACAGTATCTGCACATCTACAAACTGCACACATCTGCGGTGTAATTTGGCCAAATGGAATGGTGCACCTGTTAAGCCACATTTTTAACTAATGTTAAAGGATTACAGGGGGACCAGTGGAGCTTATACAGCACACAGATGCTGAAGCTACACTATAGCTGACATTAGCAACGCAAATATCCCTCACTGATTGGTCAGCTTGGGCTGCTTGTGTTTTCTCTTACATATTTCTGATGCCTTTTTTGATGGTGGCAAAAATCATCTCCAGCGCAGACCTTCTGCTTTATAACAAATAATTGAATGAATGTGTCAGTCCAGTTATAAAAACTAAAGCATGAAGTGTCTGACACATCTGCGTAGTGTTGCGGTGATATATCAGTGGGTGAAATGAGATGCTGAACTATCAATCAATTCCTAACCTGGAGGCATCAACAGCTGCACTGCTGATTGCTAATTCCACCTCCATTCAAAACCAAATAGCCACTTTGAGGTTTGCAGGATAAACTAACACGGCCAGCCTACATGATGAGCTGACAGAGAAATGGTGTTACTTAGTTTGCATACAGTCTGTAACTGTAGATACAGGATCATACAGACGACCCACACAGTGATCTCCGCTTTCATATCTGCCGTGGGGCTCCTGCTGTCATTCCCCAAGAATGTTTTAATGGCACAAAGAAGGTTAACATGCCGTTGTAATTCACAGAACACATGCCGAACACACAGCAGCTGCTGTCAGTGCCTCTGCTCTACATACTCTACTGCTTCACCATACACCTGAAAAATCCTAAGCATGCATGTGTACACATACATTACTTTCAGGGGAGCCTCCTGGTCTCACACTGGGCTTTGACAAATCACAAAAGGACTGTTGCCACAATACAGTTTGGAATGCAATCATGCTTGATAGGTGGATCAATGTCGATAAATCAATAATGAAGTGCGCAGTTTAAGCATGGGAGCTGGAGCATGTTGGTTTAAAGGGGCGCTCGGCCCTGGGATGTTTAAACAGACTCTGTTGTCTGGCGGTGTAATCCTTCGTATGACACAGTACTATCCAAACAAATCTCACATTTTAATAAAGACAGGAATTCTTCTCCGGTCTAATGCGACCAAACCCGGTTTGGGTGTGAGGCTAAAGGGAATGCATATTGCAAATGTATGGTCCTTAAGTATGAAGGACTAATTTGTAGGTTTGTATCCAAATCCGTGTGGTGCCCTGACTGTCTGTCCATGCAGTCATGCTACGTGCAGCTTAATCAAAGGTGGACTGAGGATGAAGGGGCCCCGGCCAGTGTGTGTGTGTGTGTGTGTGTGTGTGTGTGGTTGAACATGTGGCTTTGAGATGTGTAAGACATGAATGACAAAGATGTCTGATGTGTTGTGTCAACTGAAGATTTCATCTAATAGACAGCCCAGTCACCAGGGTAAAATGTTGGCAGTTAACATTCCTGCTCACCACTGATTGGTTTGTCTGTGTCACAGGCTACATATCATCTTGACATTTCTGAAAAAACATGTCACATCACGTGTACATTACATTTTTATGACATGACTCTGTAATGCAAGAATGCTGCCAAACCAGTGACCGCAGTTTGAGACTATGTTTCAACATTTGTCTGCAGGACACCACTGGCTATTTCTAAAGAGTGTTTGTGACGACAAAACCGGGCCTTGGAACGTCTCCAGTTGTGTTTGCGGTGGACGAAACAGGTATTATAAGACAAAACATGATCTCAAAACGCAGCAGGTGAGGGGTTGCCGGATGACGGAGCTCGGAGCAAAACCGTGCCGGAGCCATTCCACAACGTACATGCAACCAGTGGAATTCCGGAGTTACTCACAGAGATCATCTCACCTCTGATGCAGCTCTGTTACTACCGACGCTGGTGGACCAGAAGCGGAACGAAACTTCCCCCCGTTCGGCCTCTGTAACTTTCACACAAGTGGCGAGGCAGAATATCAGCGCAAGATTCCTGCCAATGTGGAAGGGGCTACTGATACAGGGCCATGTTTCAAACAGAAATAAGCACACTGGAAGTTATCAAGAACAGATGCAAACATTTGCCTTTTAACAACCTATCTGTAACACCACAACATGGCCTTTTGCATCACCAACAGTTCATCAAAACACAGTAACCCCCTCAACAAACTTTCTCGCAGTGCGAATGTAGTAACTCCATGATCCCCACGACCTTGTCCTTGACCCCAACCCAGATCCCGTGACCCAAAGCCCCCATCCACTGAGTCCATTAATCATACAAAATACCTTCATGCCTATTAAGTAGGCTCCTGAGCTTCTCACTAGAGGCATGCTGTACTAATGAACTTCCTTTTCAGTTAATTCCATCTCACTGTTTCTCCTCCTCAGCAAAGTTTTAAACAAAGCCCTTAAAAGCCTGGCAGGTATCGAGGGTAACATTTTTGATAATCTGTGGACACAAGTAAGAATACCATCCTCTGTTGCTCCTTCTCTTCATTTCTGGCCCAACAGATGTGTTTAATGATCGGAGTGTTTTACATGTAGGGTTAATAATGTCCCCAGTGGCTTCGAGGAGGGTTACTTTGCCTGCCCTGAAGATGATTTTGTTTAATGAAGAAAAAAAAAACCCTCAGCCTCCCAGAGCTGTGACAGTATGGATTTAGCCTCTCATCCAGGCATCTCAAAGACTAACAAATCTCTGCTCTTTACTGGACAGGATATGAAGGATATCTGCCACAGCAATCACAGAACATGTGCCAGTCAAACACGTGTGTGTGTGTGGGAAAGAGTGGGTGCATGCATGCACATGTAAGTACATTTGTGTGGTTTGGATTTAAGAAACCCCAATGTGCTGATCTACAGACTGCCTTGTGTTTTCTCAGGCTATTGGTTATTAAGGTAAGAATTTGTGCATTGGTGACCCCAGATATCTAACTTAAGGCAGACTGTATCCACTTAGCACCGCGGCACTACTGCCGAAACTGAGGCATGGCTACGACTGAAGCAATTCCCCACTGGGCCAGTCTGGAATCCGGATAGATTAGCCCCCAATCCCCCTAAAGCATGTAGGCATCAGCAGTCCATCCCAAAAGAGAAGGAGGTCTCATTCCTTGGTATGGTATGTATACATTTGATATGTGGCTTCAAAGTATTCATGTCCCACTAATCCCTTGACTCATAAAAAGTTTAGATCTTTCCTTCTTAACAGTAAAACCCAAACAAACACATTTACAAAATGCTCCCATGTCCTCGCTGGAGACTGAGGTCTCTCCCGGGCGTGTGAAATTATTGTGTGAAAAGCTGGACTTCAAATTGGCTGGGTGTGACGGCCACGGGTTTGCCAATCATTCCATTGCTTTTATGGGACTGACACATGCTGCCAAAAGAAAAGGAGAGTGAGACGCAGCCTGCAAATTGAAAGGGACAGAAAGACAAACAAATAGTGGCGTAGAAATATAAAAACCAGGCTGAATTAATCGGACCATGACGCTTTTATCGAGAGAAAGAGGAAAATAAGTGACTGCAAATCTGTGAAATGCCCGTTCTTTATTACCACGCACATTCTCCCAAAGTGACCCAAGTGTAAGAGATGCCGAGAGCTGTGCGACACGTGACTTTGTGTTTCTAAAACTAATTTTACAGAAGCAGAGATGTCGGCTGATGAATTGTTTGTGTCATCACCTTTCCACAAGAGCCTGTACACCTTACCTGTTCCTGTCATTGGACGTGAGAGGTAAACCATTTAAACATATGGATGATTCCCCTGTCTGTCTTTGAACATAAGAAGATAACCCGCCTCTCCTGAAATAGAGTAAGCTGAATACCATACAGAGACACTCCCCCGACTGGCACAACCATCTGTTAGTTCACACTGAGAGGGATTTTCTTTTTCTTACTATTCATTTGCCATTTATAGCTATTTATTTGTTTACTATGTGAGGACTTTTAGCTATTTGTTGACAGTTTCATTTTAAAGATGTTTAAATGGGCCTGTGTAACAACAGCCACTGTGGCCACAGCTGACAATAAGTAGAAATTGCTAAATGCTAAAACCTAGTGTAGAACTATTTTAGTACCAAAATTAGAGTGTAAACCTGCTAAAAATAGCCTATTGACTCCTCTCCCATTGCCGTTGTCAAGTGCACCTTTCAGTTTTTTTTCTTCCTCACTCATAAATTGTCATGAATGTGCTGGAGGGCAGGCAGAAAGATTACTTTTTAGGATTTGTGTCTCTCAAACTCAACACACAAGCTTAAACGCATGTCATAGCGTCGCATGGGAAAAGGGGGCAAAAATAAGCACATCCACCAAAGTGTCATGTTTCCATCGCAGCTGATGGGAGCCAACGAATACTCGTGACTACTGCAGAGTCATTCGACCTTGGAGTGAACGCTGATTTTACCCTTACTGACTGGAGACACAAGCCAGATGTTAGTGGTTTCTCATCCAGTGTGAAAGTGGTCAAACAGTGGCAAAAGAACCAACTCAGCATTTTTCAGTTACACAGCAATCTCTACCGAGGGTTTGCTAACATTAGCACCTAGAAGCTACTGGTCATTCCAAACTAAGCAAGGCTGGAGCTGCTGAGTGTATCGATTTGAGCAAAAGTAAGTTTTGTGCTGATGAAGCCAACTTTTCATTTGAGGGAGGAAACATTTGTTATTTTTTCCTTTAGGATTTACATAGCCTTATTTTGACTGTAATATAACCATGGCCATAATAGTAATAAACCCCAGGTCGGATGTCTGTGTGCACCCCATAGATTGGCGGCTGACAGCCAGCACCAATCTTCTGTATAAAAACACCCCTTCCTTTCCCCTCTCTGACCATTAAACGCGACCGGATCGCAGCACGTGTTTCCATCTCAGCGCGGGTCTTTGTTTGTCTACCCATGAATCCGGGCCGCTCTGTGTTGGGGGTGCAGGAAGGGATGCAGACTGGAAGCTGTGAGAGTTGAATATCATTAGCCATAAAGCAGATCCTCACTCTGCATCCCTGTACATAAACTCAACATATGGTCAGCGCCGTCTTTACTGTCGAGCCAGCTGCATGTGACTGAGCGAGCTCCCAGATCAAATGTTTACTTTGGACTGGAAGCCTTCCCTCATGAAACTACAAGAACAGGACACCCCAATTCTGGACAGAGAGGTGGATACCCCTGTCAGGTTCTGACACCCCACCTGGCAAAACAGAGGAAATGGTTTTAGTGTGTATCCTGACACACATACATACATGCGCACATAAAATCACCCAACACACATGCATGCATATTTGTAAGGGCAATATAAAATCCACTGTGGGCTCCTAACTGAGGCTGAAAATGTGGAGTGAGACGTCACTGACTACTAATGCAATACTTTTTTGTTTTTTATCAATACAGTATGTTAGCAAATGGATTGACTAATATACTATACAAAAATATTTAGATTTTCTTCGCAAAATCAGATTCTGATGTTACTGTGTTCCATCCAGCCTTCAATATTTATACTGAGATTTCCAAAATCGCTCTTATGTCCACAGTAGTCGTCCTCTGACTCCTTTCAGGACACTCCAGTAGTTTGTGTGCAGATGTTCTGTGGGCAGTCAGGGCCTGACTTTCATTAGCCAGCTGTGGTTCACTAGTTATGCGGATATGGAGAAGGACCAGAGTAGAAAACAACAGAGCCGCTCCAACACCAGGGGCCCCGCGCCAGTGTCTGTTTACTGGCCAGTCACCATGGGTCAGAGAGGTAAACATCAGCAGCAGCTCCCGGCAAAGCCACATGACAAAGAGTATGACGTAGGGAGAAGGAGTGTTTGTGGAAACATGTGGGTGATACTCCTTCTGGGTTTACTACAGAGAGAGGAAGCTGCAGAGGTGGTTGTGCTTGTTCTTAAAAGGTACAGTATGTCAGAATTTTAGTAAAAAAACACATTCTAAAACTACAATTCTCAACAGAACGTGAAGACACACACAGTTTTGATGTTACAATGTCTATGCATGTTGCTGAGAGATACTGAAATTAGCATGCTAACCAGCTAGAACTGGGCCATCCGGGTCCGAAGTCTAGCAGTGTAAACACCAACACTTCCACTGCGCCCCAAGCTCCCAAGTCTGGATTGCTAATGCACGGCTAACTGAGCTAAATAGCAAATGGCAGCATTAGCTTACAGCAGTTAGCAGTTTCCTTGTTACGTATGAATTTTACAGGTGGCCAATACTTACATATTGCACCTTTAAGTTAAAGTAGTACCATGTACAACTACTCTGTTACAAGTCAAAGTCATGCAAGTCAATTATGCAGAGTTATTATTAGAATAATAATAAAGTGTTTTAAACTATTGGAAATTACTTAAATTATTGATGCATTAATGTGTTCATTACTTTAATGTTGAGACTGGTAAAGGTGGTTTAACTACTTTATTATCTGCAGAGTAGCTTGTGATTTTCCCCTGGCGGGATTATGTTTTATTAAACTAAATCTGCCACTACTAACTAAAGTTGTCAAAAAAAAAGTAGCACAGCAAAAAGTACAATATTTGCCTCGGAACTGTGGTGGAGTAGGAGAATAAAGAAAAAAAACTGGAAATGATACGCGTGAGACTGGCCCACGGAGCTATTAATAGAGGATAGTAGAAAACCCAAACTGCTAACTTGCGAACAATGCTTTCGTAAGCTAACGTTACCAGCTCAGGTTTGCTCCCGGCAACACAGATAAGCTAGCAAAGGAGTAGCAGTCTGGCTTGTTAGCTAATGTTAGCCAACTGGCGTATCCGAGTTTGATACTGTTAGCGGTAAATCATAATCATGGTAAACAGGAACCAAGCCATTATTTAAGAAACACCCCACCTGCTGCTGACAGTGCTCAGCTGCAGCTTTATGAAATGTGTTCACTCTTTGGTCTCCACCTAAACTTTTTCCTAGCAGGCAGCCTACCTAGCTATGCTAACCTGAATTAAAGTCAGTTGGTGTAACTGCAAACATGCAGTGTTTGCTCATCAAAACATTTAGGGCAACACTTACGTGATATATGAGGCTAACGTCACGTGAACTTCCCAATATACACAGTGCTCCTTAAGTAAGCTACATGGAAAGAAAAATGAAAATGTGCATTACTTAACTAAATCATCTTACATACCTTTTCTGCACTCAGGAGCTGTTTCCCAAAGCGGCACCTGTAGAAAAATGCTCTGTGGCAGCATCGTGTATCATGGCAGATGAGCATCTTCTGTAAGTTGTTAGTGACTTGGCTTGACTGACTTGAGCCCCTTAATCATCCCTAAACTTACATACCACAATTACACCACACCTAACATGTTGCTGGGTTGCTCCTGAAGCCAGAAGACTTTTCTTTTTTCATAAAAATCTAGATGATTTAATACTTCTAGCTGCCTCACTGTTTTGTTTATGTTGATGTTCCCTGTGACCCAAGGCGTTTCAAACCTCTCCCATGTCAGCGTCAAGACCCAGCCTACTCATCAGAGACCCTCTGGATTCCCAACTGAAGCTTATCTTTGTCATATCTCACGTCCAGGGCTGTTATCTCTCCTTTCGCAGTCCCATCAAGATTTTTGGAACAAACTCAAACCGCTTCGGTAATATTTGCATATGAGCTTTCGCCAAATTGCGAACTTGCAGGCCAAATGTCCCATTCCCGGTAACGTCTTCCCAGGCTTCTGTTGCCAAGTCTTTGGCGTCGTATCAAACCTTGCGCTGTGTGCATCACATGGCTGTGTTTACTGCCTGTGGTTAAACATCGATAGAAAAATGGCCTCCTGCGAGCCAAACACGTGGCCACCTGGCTCCAGTGAGCCTGGCCGCAAACATGGATGCAGACACACATGCGCTCACACACACTGACAGAAGCCTGTCCTATTAGACAGACTATAATTGCAGTGGTGACAGCAGCAGGATCGGGCAGGAGACAGCTAGGGCTCAGATTAGGGGCGATCAGCTGAGATGAGTCTCGGATTCTGGCCAGCAATGCTGAGGGAGAGTTGGAACTGGAGAGAGACGGAGGGAAAGACTTTAAAGGAAAGGGTAATTAAGAGTTATTTACTTAATATCTCTAATAAACACAACCCTGATGAGAATTGATGTCTCTTTTAGGTCTGTGAATGATTAGGAGTGAATGCATCGGTGCTGAGATTTTCAGAGAGTTCACAATAGAGAAGAGAAGGCAAACTAGAAAGTGCTGACAACAGATCAGACCCGACTCTCCCTGCTCTGCTACTCTTGATGATTGTCCCATAACTCAACTTGAGCCTGGTCAGGGAAAAGCAGAGGGATGGAGGAAGTGGAATACGGTAGGAAAGAGAGGGATGGGAAAAAAGTACGCAGAGGAGACGGGAAGAGGAAGATTTACTGTCGTATTAAAGGGATGCCGGAGTAAAAAAACAGGGGAGGTGGGGATTTTTGCTGAAGCTTTTAAAAAAGCTCCCTGTGTCACAAAACAAATCCCGAGCCTTTAATGAAGGAGACACGAGATGATTAATGACGGAGAACAACACACACTCTGCATGACGGGAGAAGAAAAAGGAGGAAAAGGAGAAAAAACTAATAAAGTGACGATGGACAGCCTAATGAAAACTGGAATACATATGTCACACTCCATCGAATGATGTTAAGTCACTGTTCAGTTACTAGCCCTTTCCAGAGCTTTCAACCACATCTCAAAGTCTCAAAGAGAGTTAGAATCTGATAACCATCACCCAAAATACCAACAAGCTGCATGACACTAGATGAGCACACTCCATTCAACACGTTGTTCCACAAAAAGCCAGTTATTGGACTTTGAGTAAAGATTATCAACGGTCCAGACTGACAGTTTTCTACAGTTTTACCATCATGACTTTAAAAGAAACGTGTCTATCGTGCTACAAGCTCTTGAAAATAATTATTTTCTTGACCACGTTTTATTTTCTGGTTCCTTTTAAGATAAATGGGCAGCTTTGTCTGCCCAATAAGGAAGCTAATTAAATGTTGTTGTTTTTTTTAAATAAGCAAAATAACCCTAACCCTAACCCTTTGGGAGGGTTGTACATCCGGGTTCACCCAAAGGTTTGAGAGCTACCACTTGACAGGATAGTGAGCGCTGTGTTGAACCAGCCCAGTTGCCAGGATAAAACTGTGGTAATTACCGTTTCTGCAGAACACAGATACATTGATATTTGTACATCTCATTCTCTACGTACCATATTGACTCACATTACATGTTTATTCCATGTAAGGATGGTGGTGAAGCCAATGACAGCGGTTCGAGTCTACGTTTCAACATTTGTAAATGTGACACTTGGGAGTCTGTCTGTGGTGGCAACAAACCACAAATGTGGCTTGGGACCTTGGGACAACTCCAGTCACGTTTGTGGTGACCGAAACGAGTATTTTGAGCCAGAACATGATGTTTTCCTAACTCTAACCAAGTGTTTGTTTTTCTGCCTAAACCTAACCGGAGCATAAGCACACAGTTGTGACAAGAGTAAAATAAAAAGAAAAAAGGAACCCACAGAAACACAAAGTCGCAACATAAAGAAGCGTAAAGTTTCAACTCATCCGCGTTTTTTGCAGAAACGTACTTTTTGATCGGAGAGCACACCAACACAACCATCACACGTTGTGGCGGTACTGGCAGTAAATTGCTTACAGGCCAGCCCGACCTACATAAGAATATCAACAAAAAATCCAGGGGAAATGCCCAATAAACAAATGCCTCTTCCGGATATGATAAACAAATGCCTCCTACAAGCCCCAGGGAAATAAAATGGCAAACCGAAGGTGTATAGGGGCTTGGATTTTAAGGGGTTCCCACATGAACACAGTTTCCTCACTTTAAACGATGTGGGGAAGCCAAGAAAACCCAACAGGGCCTAAACGGACCAGAGTTTCTGGCTGACAATCTAAGGGGAATGAGGTTCTGAATGGGTCAGGGAGAGGTTCTCAATGAGGGTGAGAGCCAACTGTGTTAAATCTACTTTACATGTAGGGGAAATATAGTTTGATGACACCTTTTAGGAAATACCTGCTGATGTCATGTATTAAACCTGACTGGTCGGGAGCCGGCAGAGGAAGAATTTCACAGAGGGCACAGACAACGAGGATGTTTCTAGTTTTTAATAAAGGGGAAAAATCAAAGCAGCCAAAAGCAATGTGTGTGTGTGACAGAGAGAGTCTGAATAATAGATCAGAAATCTCTGAATTATTCACAAGGTAGGGGGCAGGCGCTAGAGGTTTAGAAGAAAGTACAGAAAATTGATAGAAAGCAGAAAAAAGGAGCGAAGGAAGCAGGAATGAGTTGAATACCCAGTAGAAAACAGTGAGTGATGAATGTTTTCATCCTCCTCCTCCTCCTCAGAGCGCCATCCGAAAGAGCCGGTCGGCTCCCTCCTGCCCTTCCTCTCCACCCTGTAACCATTCAGTGGCTTCTCCCCTGGGTGTGGGGCTACCGGGACGGCTCTGCTTTCACCTCAGAACCTTTTCGCGCACAGACGCACAACTGTTCAAGAAAAACAAGGGGTAGGAAGAGAAAGTGAGCGATAGCGAAAGGTTGTGTGTGTGTGTATGCGTGTATTTGTGGCGCGGCGGCGGTATTCAGATCCTTTCTGCTGTGACAAGGTCTGCCAGAGTTCACGCTCCCGAGTGCCACGGCCAAAGACAACACACACACACGCTAAAAATGGAAGTCAGAGATCAGTCATCTGATGGGCAGGTGGGGGAGAGTGAAAGATATCTGATGGACCGTGGAGAGGGAACACGGAGCTTTGGTGTGGTTTGCCTGAACCGTTGCTTGATTCGAAGTGACTCGTCCAATGTTTCGTTAACCTCTCAAGGATGATATACGGCACGGGCGCAGACACTTTTATGAGCTCTGCGACAACGCTGAGACACGACAGCGGAGGTCGTGTCCGTCTCTGTTTGTGCTAATCGCAGCGTGTACTTGCCTCACCTCTGCAACTTCAGCTAGTTAGCCCCGGGACATTTATTGGCCAGCTGTCCCGTCCTCATCGCCGTACACGATCACACACACGCGCCTGCTGACCAGACCTCAAAGGTCTACCGCCTTGTTTTTTAGCCCCTGCCTTTAATCACTTCAGCAGAGCACTATGACAGAGCGTATTGTTCACACACTCTCACGCTCTCCCCCGGTGTGTATGAAATTTCCAGGAGGGATTTTTTTTTTTTTTAACTTCGTCCATCCCCATGCTTTTAGTGCGCCTCCACCCACCCCCCCACCCCCTTTCGTCCATATGTCTGGGCACCAGGGCTCAAAACGTGCACGCGCCCTCACACTCGTATGCACAGCCTGGGAAAAATGTACACGTGCCTGCCTCACATTTGGGTCATGCGAGTCAGACATGTGAAGCCCCGCTGGTACCGCGGGCAGAGAGGAGGAGGACACTGAGGAATCGCGGCCTGGTCATCAGCACACACACACACACACACACACACTTAGGGAGGCAGATAAAGAAAGAAAAGTCCAAGACGAAAAAGGAAAAGTGAAGAGAGCAAGTCATTTAACCTTTTACGCATGAAAAGTGAAGATTTTTAAGGAGCTATATGTAAGGATTTTATTTGAAAACATTCCAGTTTGAAGAAATATCAGCGTCTTTGTATTACTTTGCACTGATATAGACTAAAGCTAACCAGCGAGCCTCAGTCCAAACAGGGGAAAGTGATTCACTAGAGCCCGGTCCGACATCTGAGGACGAAGAAAAGAAGCGCTGCCTGAGGGTGTATTCCAGTCGTCCGCTCCTGCCAAGAAACCGCATTGCCAGAGACAGGAAGTGATAGCAACAGAATCAAAACAGTGATTAAAACATTAACCTTGCCAACCACGGCTGTTCAGCAAAAGCTTAGAAATGCAGCTGATAGTGCGACCTTACTCACACCGTGTCCCAGCCGGACACGAGCGGTGCTGCGAGACCTTCATCAGAAAACAGTCCGCTTGACCTGACGAAGGTCTTCGGGTTCATTAGGGTGAAACGAGTAGTATTCTAAACAACACCGTCTTCTTTTACCGCAAAAAGCTGAGTAAGGTGGCAGCTGCCAGAGAACAGGTAAGATCAACCACACCATCTGTACTTGCTGTCGGGTATGTGTCATTATCCAGAAGAGAAATGACAGTATCACAGTATGAAATGTGTGTTTTCTGTTCAAAAAGTACAAATGTAGGACGATCTTAGCAAACTCTCATCTTTTACCTGAGTGGTTAAGTCTCCACTGTTCTCCAGCCCACACCTAAAAGGTATGTAGTGTGTTAACATGACACGACCAAACTTTCTGCTGACACACGGCCCACAATTTCTCTGCGCTATGAATTCGACAGGTTGTCAATATCTCACATGCAACGCCTTTAACCGTCAACATCACTGCAATTTAAAAAAAAAAAATGCTGTCGAATGTTTGTAATTTTACATTTGCCTTTGCAATCTGTACAAAACGCTAAAAAGAGGTCAGAGAGGTCCACTTCTCTTCCCACATCTTTCCCCGTGTGTAAGCTCAGGACACGGGCAATTAACAAAAAAGCCCACTTTTTGACAAGCTATTCATTATAATCATGCATCTCGCCATACATCAAAGCGGCCGTGGAGAGAAACAGACTTCACTTCCAGGGCCGCAAGACAGACAGGAGGCAGAGGATTGGCAGCAATCCGGACGCAAAAGACTCAGATCGTGAAAATTGAGAGCCTTGTTATTAAAACCTCTCCAAAAACACGGTGTTTGGAGAGATGCAGCGCAAAGACAAGCAGTCAGAAGCCACAGATCTTTACTTCGGAGGACAATAAAATAAACATCTACAATCACACATTTATTACAGATGCGTGGGTGATCACAAACCACTGGGCCAATTAATAATTAAAGACTGCAGCACACACATGATCAAACCCTTGATTTGTTCAGTCAGCAGTGATTAATATTACAACCAGAGTCAGAGCATGGTCAACACACACACACACACACACACACACACCAACATCCATCCTTTCTGCTGCCGTGAGTGGGGGGGAGCAGGGAAGTGACTGGGAGAGAAACAGAGGGGCCTGTGTTTACACTGGCAGGGCGAGCAGCTCGTGAGCCCCGTGGAAATGGCCGGCTCACATCTGATGGAGCGAAGGCTCAGCCATGACTGACGGGGCCTGCTCGCCTTTGAGCTCCTTCACAATCAACGCGGCCCGTTTCCCAGCGTGCTTCGCTCCCCAGGGCGGGCCGCACCAAACGAAACAAATAAGAGCGATTAAAAGGGAAAATGGTTGCCATACCAGGAAACGAGGCAGGAGAACATGCGTACGCTGAGGCCGAAAGGAGGCTCGCAGAGAAGCAGGACACCTAATGAGTCGCCCCGCTGACTCGCTGTACACTGTAATTCCAGCTTTAATGGAGGGGCTGGGATGCCAAGGACGTCCCCTGTAGTGTAATTTCTGAGACTTGTCTTCATCGGCGATGTACAGTATTTCATCCCCGGAGAGGTAAACGAATCTACAAATAATTGGCGTACGTTTCCGTCCATGTTGTGCCGATATGTTTCCACCATGTGTTCCAAGCCATTTTCTCCGTGTAATTGCGTTCAAAAGGGAAAGTTAGGAAAGTTAACAACCAGCGCTGGGCCCCAGTGGCCTCAGAGTGGACCACAAATACTGAACTGATCTTCTTTTAAGATGTGCGTAAATCTTCAGAAGGGGGGGGATTCCATCAAGAAGCCTAGCATTACCATCCATTTCACAATACCATCTGTCTTCTGGCAAGAGAATGGATTTTTTTTTTTGTAGTGGCATTTGGATCTCCATCAACAGGCCCAGACTCTCTTGATTCACATAATTACATTAGATGGCTTCAGTCTTTTTCACAGCGGCTTTATGGTTATAGATGGGTTCATGGAGCCGGAGACATGTCAAAACGAAGACATCCAGCTGGAGAGGAGAAAAAAGGTTGAGGAAGGGGCAGCGGAGGAATTAACGAGGGAATGGATTGATGGACCGACAGGCCAACACAAGGCCCGTCCCATCCGTCACTGTCAGAGAAGGGACACACACACACACACACACACACATACAGAAAGAGAGAGAGAGCTAATAAAGTGCATGTAATTACGTTATCCAGTTGCTGTCTGCGCTCCCCACACTCATTCCTCCACCTGTTAGTCCTCACAAATCATCTTTGTTGAGATCAAGAGAAAGCTGAAAGATGATCTCCACCCAGGCAGTCGTGTTTTGCGGAGCATTCAATGCTGATGCCATCCAGGATCTGGGTCTTCCCAGCACTGAAAACAGTGCAGACATTCATTCTGTGTGAATGCACATTTTACATTTACAATGGAGATCTTTAGAGAAGATGCACAAAGTTGCAAATCTTCACAAAAAAGCCCATGAGCGCCATCTAGTGAGGGAGGAAGAGATGACTCCTGAGGTCCAGTGTGTATGATTTGTAAGGATCTATTGGCAGAAATGAAACATCATTTTCATTCTTGTGTTTTCATTAGTGTAAAATCACCTGGAAATAAACAAGTGTTTTTTTAATTATTATTATTTTGTGCTTTTTATGATTTTAATTGACAGGTCAGCTGAAGCGGTGGATGATATGCAGCACCGGGCCACAGGTCGGATTTGGACCTCCGGCGCCTGCTGCGAGGACACAGCCTCTGTACATGAAGTGAACATTAGACTGACTCCTTCCTCTTCAACAAAGTCCACCATGCTCTACCGCCATGTTTCAACAGAAGCCTAGAACGGACAAACCAAATACTGGCTCTGGAGGCCGTTATGTCATTTAAGCAGCCACCGCTGTATCCCCTTTACGCTTGATGGAACAAGATGGAAATAAATCCTACACACTGGACCTTTAACGTTCATTAGTTGGCACTAACAAAGACACAGCACTACAAGACCAAGACTATTTTGTAACAAAAGTGTTGGTTTTATTTAAGGGATTTTTGCAATAAATCACAGAGAAGTAAAACTTTAAAAACAGTTCTGGAGAAAATAGCTGAGATGTGGTCTTTATGTTTGACTGGTTCACAAATACAAACCATTTTCTAAACTGTGGAAGCAAAAGGGATTTATCAATATACAGTATTAATTATTTGTCATACATGACATCTAGAATAACAATACTATACTTCCATTCTTTATCTAGAAAAATCCTAGATATGTACAATTCTTCTGAGGTTAGATGATACTAAGATCACATTTACAGTGTTTGTACCTATGCAGGTATTATGCAGCAGTTCTGTCACTGATGTGGACAACAGCTCTGTGTGTGATGTTGTGTATCGTTTTTAATAAAGCCATCAAACTAAAGTGAGGTCATAAATACTAGTGGGCTGATTTTTCTGACAACTGTGTTGCAACTTGGGCTCTGAAACAGTCAAAACAATGTGAGACAACTCTTTAGCTGAGCTTAGAGAAAACCACCACCAGAGGGCAGCACTGGCATTTATCATAGTGC
The DNA here is from genome assembly GCA_039737535.1 of Lagodon rhomboides. Taxonomy (NCBI): domain Eukaryota; kingdom Metazoa; phylum Chordata; class Actinopteri; order Spariformes; family Sparidae; genus Lagodon; species Lagodon rhomboides. The sequence goes on along the minus strand of CM077792.1, from coordinate 20,971,445 downwards.
AGTACTGCCATGACTCAACACTCAGGATGACTCAATAACATCTTTTCTTTCTTCACAATGGAGTACAAATTGTCCGCATATATAAAAGGTTTTGTAACACGTTAACAAAGTGTTAAGGAACTATTAGCGTTACTGACAATATGAAAGTGTGATCATTCTGAGGATTATGGCACTGCAGTAGTCCCGGTTGTGTGTTTCTGTCTTCGGAGAACCCTTGGGACTGGTGTTAAATACTGGGCTTCATTGTCAGAATATTTCAGTCCTGCTCCCTGCTTATGGAGTCCATCGAGTCCACAGCAGAGTCTCAGTCCACTGTGACGCCTTCAGGCAGCTCCACCACCATGGGGGCACAGTCGTCCAAGTCTGCATCGAAGTCCCAGCGAAACTTCTTGGTCAGGTGAGCCTTGAACTTCTCAGCTCTCTTGCGCAGAGTGCCGTCTACGCCGGGCCCACTGGCAAACTGGAAAAAGTCCTGTGAGAAAAAGAGTCAAAATAAAATGTAATGATTTATAAATGTATTGACGAGAATAATAATTATGCTGATGCGTTGACACTGCTGCTGATTTGCTGTTATGGCCCAGACATGTCCAATCAGACCATCCTGGTGGAAATAAGATGACATTCCTGTTTGAATAGGTTTATATCAAAAAGTAGAGCGATATATGCTTCAGTGTGAGAAATGCAAGGAGAAAACGTGGAAGTTGAAATTCAGTACAACATTATAAAGTGTACTTCCACTTTAGGGACCATGAGAAGCTCAAAATGTTTCTGTGCATACTGATAAAGCTACTACTGACAGACACTGTCTTTATGGAGCCTGAAGTTGCGCATCTACCTGCAGTGTAGAGGTGAGGAAGTTGTCTTGAGACACGATGTCGACGAAGAAGTCAGGCGGGATTTCTCCGAGCTGGTGGTAGAGCACGGCGATGAGCCCCAGGTAGAGCTCCTTGCGTTCCCGCATCGCCTCCTCCGCTCGGCACAGCAGCACTAGGAGACGCTTCCAGTGCTCAAAGCCCTCGTATACGTTACCAATCAGGAAACACACGAAGGCAAACTGCAGCTCACCTGAAAGGAAAAAGACAAGATTTTGGTACTTTTTCATATAAATAAAATGGAAATGTGAGCCAGTTTGATCCGATATCAGTTTTCCTAACACATACCGAGCACGTTGAGAGGCTGGAGCTTGTGGTTCGTCTCCAGCACAGTCTCCAGGGCATAGCTGAGGTCCATGCTGCACTGGGTGATCTCAGCCGGTGTCGCCCCAGGAGGGTAGGTCTTCTCGGGGATAGCAGAGAAGCGCAGCTCCGTCCCCTCCCTGTGCTTCATCCTGGGCAGCCTGTCGAGACCCTCTTTCATGCTCTGGCAGGCTGTGTCATTCCTCGGCTGCTCTTCCCTGTCTTTGGTGTGTTTGAAGTCCACCACGGGGATGACGTCACTGAAGGCGCAGACTCGACCCGAGAGAGGCTGCAGGCTGCTAGCCACCTCCTGGCTCAGACGGTCAGTGAGCGACACCCATTTTCTCATCACCTCATATGGGTAGGGTCCCAGGAAAGGATCCAGGTCTCGCAACGACGCCCTGATCCGGCTCACCTCCTCTTCATTCTGGGAGGCTGAGAAGTCCAGATCTTCTATTTTGGGATCCCAGTTGGCCAACAGGATCTCTCTGGGTTTGAGAGTGAGGAAGAGGCCTGTCTTTGGACCAATTTCTCCTCCACAGCTTGGAGGGTTGGCAGAGCAGTAGTGGAGGAAGTGCATCCCAGGGGGGATCATCTTCACACCCTTGAAGCGGGGACCAACCTGCCAGCTCTTGCAGTCAATCCCGAGCTCTGTGCCCTGAGGGACGCCAAGCAGCACCAGGAAGGCCCCCTCCTCAAACAGCCTCCGAGCCACATCTGGATCCATGTCGACCACACTCCTGCTGCTGCTGGCCATGTCTGACTTAAACTTGATTCAAATACGAGAAATGTACTTTAAGCTTTTAGGTGAGAGTTTTTCATGTTAGGAATATCCAGCAGGGTTTACTCAAAACGTGAAACGTCACGTCCGAAAGTTCACACAGAATGAAGCTCCTTTTATTAACGTTTCGGTAATTTTGTTTCAGAAAAACTAGAAAACAAAACGTAAATATACTTAATAAACTAAATACTAGATAAACCCGTTTTAAACGTGTGTTTGTGTAAATGTGTTAATAACGAGGCGAATGCATCGCAGCGGTACCTTGTGTTGCTGGTTGTTGATTTTTCGTATCGTCGGGAAATCGTTTGGTCGAGGCTGTGCATCGTATTATCTGCTCCGGACGGAAACAGTGCCGCACTAGAAATGTTCCGCTTCTACACTAATAATGGCTGTCTTCTCACAACTTAATCCAAATAACAAACAACTTCATCATTATTTTAGACTAATACAACACGCATTTTTTTTTTTTTTTTTTTAAATATCTCAATAATGTTTCTATTTTTTAATCAGTTATTTGTTATTTTCCTTTTTTACTCTAATGGCTTCCTGTAATCGATTTTTGCTTTCTGTTTGTTGTACATGGATTATGTTAATAAAGTTTTATTTTTATTTCATTAAAAATATTTTTTTACTACACCACCATCATTATTATTATTACTAGTATATGTTTTGAGTGTGTTGTTTTCCTTTTGTAAAGTGACTTTGACTACCATGAAAAGTGCTATAAAAATAAAACGTATATAATAACAACAACAATAATAATAATAATTATCACAGTACCAAGACTTTATGTAAGTAGAAATCCAACATTTTAAAGCTACATTATATAACTTTTTTACCTTAAAATAACAGCTTCAAAATCAGATTGATGGTACAGTGTCTTGTAACAGGGTGATTGGTGTCTCAGCCACTCTGTCCTCCATGACTTGTTTCTTAACTATGTAACTTCAGTATGTAATTTCATGTAGATACATGTTTACATCAAATATGACATTGTTATGATGTTACGTCTGATTTGTACACCATTTGTATTTACAACAGTGGTCTTGTACTATGGTGCGCACCAAATCACACTATTTCTACATAGCGCTGCTTTAAATGTTTGTTTTATTGCATTGCATATACTCTGAAAACATAACTGACTGAAGACAAATTCATGTATAACACACAGCATACAGAGACAAACATGGTTATTAAAACACGAGACACCTTGGAAAATGTGCATATTCGGACAGAATTTGAATGCATTGTGGATATTTGTTTTTTAGCTTATCTGTGGTTACTATAAAACTATTCCATAAAACAAAGAGCAATGCTGACATACAAAGTCCGGTGTAGTTTTAAGACACAAAACACTGAGAACTTGTCAAGAGTAAACATTCAGGACATTGCATTTAGTCTTGTAGCATCCTCTGTTTGATGAAGTGAACTTTCAGGAAATTCACCGAATGTCTTCATGAGAGAGTAGCACAGGCCTACAGGAACCAGGAAGCACAACGTTTTTCTACTTATAGCATATAGACACTCTGAAGTTTCTGCCAACAAGTGATCAGCACCTTGATGACTTTGATTAACCTGATCCTCTTTCTCTTCTTTCCTCGTATTTTCTTGACGGCCGAACACGAGGCTTTCCTCCCCTGAAAGCACACAAACCAGAAGGATTGTTAATGCAGCAGATTTTGCGCCAGGTGATCTGCTTTAGTTGTGTTCTAATAAGGCTCACCCAAAAATGAAACTGAAAGTAGAAGGAGGACTTGTTTTAAAAGATAAAAAATAAACCAAGGGGAAAAAAGACAAACACAGAATGGTTCCATACAGCTCAATTCAGCATGATCCGAGTCCCTGAAAGCCCCGAAATCCTGAATTGAATTGAAAAGACATCATTTACACCCCTTAATTACTTGAATTCTTCATTGTAGCCGCTAACCTTAAGGGATTAGCGTGCAACCTTCCGGAAGTAGAGGCAAAAGTTTGTTGTGTGTCAATGGTGCAAATATTGTCTTTTCCAATCAATTTGGGATCTCAGGCCTTCCGGAGCGTTGGATAATGCAAAAAGACCACTTACAAAGAGCCACTGTTTTGCTTTTTCGGTTGTCATTCTTTTACATTTTCAAACAAGTCCCCATCTGTTTCAGTTGTTTGGTAGAATGCTGCAACGCAGTTTGTTGTGAACCTCCAGAAAGTTTTGTGAACTATGAAAGCCTTCCAGCAGCATGAGGCTGAGTAGATAATGACTGATTTTTCATTTTTGGGTAAACTTATCCTTTAAGGATGTATCCTCGTATAGATCAGACCATCTGAAAACCATTTCCTTCATTTGTTTCTTATTGTATGTTTGTGAGAATCGGTAGAGCAGTTATGTTTTGCTCTTAGCTTTGTTTGTTGTGTCCTTATTTACTGGAGGGGGGGAGTGGAAAATCAATAGATTTTCATTTAACCAAAAATGGAAGATCATAAGCTGGTCTCTGCTGTCCTCCCCTCACCAGATAATCAGGGCTGCAGTTGTGAACGATGAGCTGCTCCATGCTCTCCAGTGGCTTCTCCAGGTCAGACTGCTGCTTGCCACTCCTCTGACAGCGCATCTGCTGTGTCATACCATAGATGGAAACCAGGATGCGGCGAGCCTGCCATGAGACAGCAGTGAAGAAAATGAAACAAAGAAAGTTTTTTTTTTTAAGGGCACACTCTGGCTCATCTGTGGATGGCACTTCACAACAAATTTAAGTTACAGTTCCCAGCCCTTAGGAAATTCTTATTTTGCCGTTGCCTTTAGTGTGACATCCACAGAGTAACCATATGATGTCAGATGAGGACATCATCATTACCCTCTCCATGGTGCTGAAAGTGCACATAGTATAGTGCCATTTACCTTTCCTGAGGGACAGGGGTCTCTCTCTTTGGAGGTATTAATCGGGCCAGTCAAATTCTGCAAAATGACAACCAACATGGTTTTATTCAAAACAATATACAGTTAAAACCTGTTATTATTAATATTGTTAGAGGAAAAAAAATAGCTATATGATTCACTGGTGCAGTAAAAAGTGTGGCAGCCTGTCACAGGATATTCAAACACTCCCCCCACATGTTGAATAACAGCTGCAACAGACGGCAGCTGCAGTAAACTGACATTATGATCGTGATGTGAGCACAAGTGAGCTAATGAATAAATACAAAACGTCCGCAACACTGCTGTCATACCAGATTCTGAAGCTCAACGAAGATGACCTCTCTGTAGGAGCCCAGGATTTCTTTATAGTTACATCTACGTTTACCACAAGAGCTGGCCAACAAGAGAACCACCAGGACACTACGGAGTAGAGCTCCGGTCAGACACTATGAGACACAGAGAGCGAGAGTGGCGTTAGAATAGATCATAACGTAAAGATTAATCAATCAATGAGAAAGAAATGTGTGTGGATCCGTCCAGTTGGCTCCGACGCACAGTGCGCCACAGCGCGTTGAAGCATCCGTCGGCTTCCAGCTGTTTGCAGCGCAGATCATCACGACTAGTATGAATAGTCCCGTTTTACAACACAGCTGTGTACACAGACATCATCATAAAGTGCTCGACTCTCAGTAATATCCCAGAGCAGCTCGCCTGTTGCGTAAATACGCACCAGATGTGAAAAACCGCACATACCATTTATCATGTTCTGCTGCGGGATCCTCAGGCGAGCAAAGCCATCTCTATCATCAGCGGGGAGATCCAGGCAGTCACTGCTCATCCGACCGCGTTCATTCTCTGCTATCTTTTCTCTTTTTTTCCCTTTCAGTATTCTGACACTTCCTCCGCTGGATAGGTTAACGCGGTGGCGAGTAGACTTCCGATGTGGTGTTACGTGGTTTCCAACATCACCAGAGCCCCTGCTGCTCCAATTTCCTTCCCGGTCATGGATTGCTGACACTGAGCTTAGGATTTCACCCAACTCCAGTCCGATCAAGTCGAGGAAAACTTCTGCAATCAATCACTCCGCTTTCACCCTTTCGGTTTCGCTGGAAAGACGTGCTCCGAGTGAGGAGGGGTGTGAAGGGCGCGGGAGCAATCTGGTGGATGTTTTCATTTCGAAGCGCCTTTTTGGCACACATTTTAAGAATGTATATAATACTGTGGTCTAAAGTGATTTCAGCCAAAACAAAAAAAGGTAGAAAGTTACAATGAATTCCCCCGCAGAGAAAAGAAAAAAAAAAACACAATGCTACCCATGCATGGGAGGAATGGTTTTGGTGAAACTGTGGGAAACCTCATCTCACAAAGACATGAACTGTGCACTCTTCATTAGATTTGACATTCAAAGCACAACAAACCATTTTATAATACGACTTGTTTGGAACAAACACGGAATGGTGCAATAAACTGCGTTTGTTTATTGGATGCCTGCAAAGTATTTCAACACATTTCAAGCAATCTAAGTACAAAAGAAAAAGGTTCATTACTACAACATGAGAAATCATGTGATAGTTCCTGATGACAAGGAGTTTATATACACTGCGAAGCAGACGGAGCCAAATCTGGACCTCTTACAAGAAAATCCCTCAGAAATAGAAACAGAGATGATTTCATATTTTCTGACAATAACAGACGATCACTCAGTGTCTAAAGACTTCGGTTCAAACATACTGTAGAGCTCGAATCAACCTGTGTGTGTTTCGTGTGCACTTCTCTGTCACAGTATTCATTTTCATTTCTGCTTTTTTTTTTCCACAACAGCCTCAATGACTGAAATCTGAATCCTGAAACCAAACGGCAAAAAAATAGAAGTCAAAGTGAAAACAAACCAACAAAATCACCCTGATTTGGTACAAATATAAAATGATCCACCGTCTCTTAAGTGTTAAGCGTCTTTACTTTGCAGCCAGATATTATTAGATTCCACCTGACATGTTGCATGGGGACACATAGCTGCCAACAGCATGGCCAAACAACATATTAGTAACCACATGTAGAGAACACGGCTGGGTCCAAAAAACTACAGGTTTCTGCCACCACTCCAACGTTGTCAGAAGATTAAATTAAAGCCAATTTACGTATTCATGAATTAAACTTGCACTTGACTATGATAAATGTGTTTCTCTTGTTGAGAATTACACAACCGCTAGCTGGATGAATCACCAGGTGCAGCTATTTGGTAGTGTTGCAAGGAGGAGCAGAATGTAGAAAGAACTCAAAAGAACGAGTGAAACAAAGCGGAGGCAAATTTTACAGTCTAATCAGACCAATCCATTGTGCTAAACAAGCCATCTCCCCCACATCGAGCAGTGAGGTCAAGCTCGCACTGTGGGAAACTTTTCTGTAGCAAAATCTCAGAGGAAAACCTGCAGCAGTCTGCAACAGGACCAGGGAGAAGGTTTACCTCCCTGCGAGACTAATACCTCAAACATAAAGCCGAAGCTGCACAGTGGCGTCGAAACAATTGTTCATATCCTGAGTGGCCAAGTCAAAAGGCCAGACCCCAGTCCGTTTGTCCCTATGCTACGTGACAGACTTCTGTAAATACGACCACTTACCACAATTCATTCACTTTAAGACGGTAATCAATGATGGGTTTGAGTTTTATATTTGTAGATTTGTTTTCACTTTGGCACATTTTCTGCTGAAAATACACAAACTGACTCAATTTTTGTAAGAAAAACAAAACAAAAAAACAGACAAACTAAAACATGAAAAAGGTGGGGTACATGTGAACACTGTATCTGCTGCAGATGAGTAAGTCCTGGTAGAGAACAAAAGTTGAGCATGTCCATATCTGTTTCCTGCTAGACCGGTGACTGCCAGAGTCTTCCAGGTGTTCTCAGTCAAAGATTTCCTCCAATCTCAGAATGTGTTCTTGATCTTGCTGGCTACCTCTGCTAGGATCTCTCCCGTCTTCTTCTGCCAGTTCAGAACGTGTTTGGACTCGGCACACCACAGCTCCCCGTGGCGAGGCTCCGCATTCTCACAGCGCTTTCGCACCTCTTCCTGTTGTTCCTGATGGATGCAGAGCATTGAGGTTACACAACCATAAAAAGCACAAGACTCATGCCGACACACAGATACTGTTTTATTGGGTGTGACTACCAACTTTATGAATGAGTGAAAAGCAGTGATGTGTGGTGCAAACTAGGTTATGGTGGCAACACCATGTACTTATTAACACATCTTACCGAATGCCACAATGTCTGGCAGCAGTTTATCAGTAAATCTGTCAGGCTATTCCGTCTTACAAGCCTGGTACACTGACAGAAAAGCACCGCAACAGAAGAATACTGACGGGAAAGAAAATGTGTTGCCTAAGGCTTATTCCTGGATGAACTCCTCTCCTTAATACTTCTCAATAGTTTTGTTGTTGGTCCACAACAGCTCTTAACAATACACTATTGTTAAGGTTTTAAATTATACAATAATAACATAAACTGGCCACAGCAAAAGCTGCTATAAATCAAAGCTAAATTAAAGGGTAACTGCACCACAAGTGTGTTTACAGGTCTTGGGGAGTGCTGCTACATGTGTGTAAAAAAAGTTGTATTAAACCCTTTGTGGCTAAGGGGAAGCTGCATGTAATCTGATAAAAAAACCTCCAGTGATGTCAGTCAGTGGCTAAGTTGCATTGTGGGTAATATATGCGTACAATTGTTGGATTTACTCTTTAAATGAACTTGCATTTGACTGCAGAATGTCTCCATCAAAAGAAATTCACTCCAATAAACCAATAACAAACTATCTTGTGACTGCATCTTCAATCATCTTATCTAGGTCGACATAAAGGCGTCGTTATCTTATTCATGTATTCTGTGTATTGTTACTCTGCATGTATCAGAAGATGGTTGTGGTCAGTCCTGCTCAGATGTGTTTTATGACATCTTCTATTCTTTGTTGTGCAGATTTTTATCACTTTATAGTTTTCAAATCTTGCCAAAGGACTGCAGTTGAAAATAGGTCAACTGTCCACAGTGGCACATTTACAGAAATGTTTACAGAAAGGATAACGCACAATATGATTATTGTGCGTTGTCCTTGTGAACATTAAAGACTGACCTTCACAGAGGGACACACATTTTATACCCAGAATAGGACAGACGGTAATAGGACCCTTACCTCTGTGCCGTGCTGCATTTCAAACTTGTAGAACAGAGCCCATGCATCTCCCAGGTCTGGCTCAATCTTTACTGTCCTCAGGAACCACTCTCTGGCTTTGGTGATTTTGCGCTCACTCCAGAACAACCTAAAAGATTGCATTAGAAATGAATACAACTTTTTAAATACACTGTAAAGCTCACACTTTGGAGATAGAACAATATCATATAATCAAGATTCGCATTCAGAGCAGACCTCATTACTGAGAAAAAGAGTAGAAAACAGTGAAAAGACTGCTGTCATACTTGGCCACAGCGAGCAAGACGTGGGGATCATGTTCACACTTCTTCAAAGCATCAACACTCTTAGTCTTCCTCTGGGGTCTGGCTTCCAAGAACACTGCCTCAGCCCACAGGATGCCTTGAAGGAAAGGAAATGGGTGCGGGATGAAAACAGCATTTAAGATTACAGGCACATTCACGAGGTAACTGAAAAGAATATCCTCTGTATATAAAGGCGTATAAACAGAGTCACTGTCTCTGTTGTTTTGCCAACTCATTTTACAACTCTAATTTAGTTTTTACTGTGACTGAAAGACCATGCGAGGAAATGTCCTCCCCACCAGCTGAAATATATTCTCACCTGAATTGGGGCACTCCTGCAGGGCTTTGGCCATCAGCGTGTTGGAGATGTTCTTCAGTCCGGCCCGGAACTCCAGTCGGACTGACTCCAACCTGGTTAATATGATAAGAAAAAAACAACCTTAGAAGAAATCATTTACGTTATTCAGTCTTTATCTCATCATCTAAGTGGCAGTTTCATTTAACACTGATCCCAGTTTGTGCTGTTGTCAAAGAAAAAGAAAAATGTAATACAATTTGTAAAAGCCCATTTAGGACACGTTGTTTAGTTTTGGAAAGCAAATTAATCATAACTACAATACTTTCATAGATACATGCTCACTAAGATATACATTTTCAGTGGGCAGCTGTGTCTGATACTGTGCCTGCACTTCCCTACCCCTTTAAATTTCCTCACCATAACTCAGGACTCTGGGGGTTCTTCAGTCGTGCCTTCTCCAGGATGGCTCTCGCTCTGGTCAGCTGTCCCACTCTCTCTTCAAGATGAGACAGCAGCAACCACAGGGCCACCGAGTGAGGACACTTTTTCAGCTGCAATAGCAAACAGATCATTGACCATTTTAAGATTTATCAGGGAAGAACCCTTTTCATTAAAACACGTAATAAATAAAATGCAACTCCCTTTGTTCCCTTGCCTTTATAGTTATTAGAACACCTAAGTAAACACTCCCAGCGACTCACCCCCTGGTTGTACGCCTCTCTGGCCTTATCCATGTTTTCACACTGCTCTTCTATCTGGCCTCTCATCATCCACAGTTTGGGAAAGTCCTCATAGTGTTTCAGGGCCTCTGTGCACAACTCCTGGGCAGCTTCTATGTTCCCCAACACCCACTCCAACTTAACGGACTTCATAAATACCTGTAGAGATTAAAAACACACAAACACACACACTTATCTACTAAAGAATATGTAGAAACAAGACCCATGAACTCTTTTGACTTGCAATATACTTGGCATATAGTTACATTATCAAAAAACTATTTGTAATACCTGTATTAGCACCCATATATGCAACGCCTTACCGGATTTCCAATGTGTCAAATACCAGGTTCTTAGGGCATAGCCTAAATGCTAAGCTGCTTCATTAACACCTGTCAGTTGTCTTATCTGGCAGGTCGATCAGTCCAGCCAACATTAAAGTAGGTTCTCTTAGTCATATCTGTCAGTAAATACAATAGAGATAACTAAAAGGAGTGTAGCCAGGTCACCTGATAGAGAGAGTGATCATTTAAGAGCCCTGCTGACAGCATCAGTCAACCTGAGTACCGCTGACTGTCTAGAGGTGTAGAAACCTGCAAGCCTAAACCTGAGATAGACAGCATGTTTATAGAAGATGCTCAAAGTACTACGCACTACAGAATTATTATTAAACACTGGCCTCAGACCAGAGAATAAAACCAGATAATCAAGCCACCCCTAAAACATGGGTCAGAGCTCTATTCATACTACATTAGTTAATGACAAACTGTCTGTCCTGGTACACAGGGTCACGAGAGGATAATTAGAGTGTAAAAGGACAAAACAGTTCAAATAAACAGACAATCTTCCCCGTGCAAAACAACAACTGAAAAAGTTGGGAAATGTCTGTTCATTTTTTTATTTTTTAATCCAGTGGATTTGTGCAGATGTCTACTATTTTTTGTTCTGGATCCTCATGAGTGTCTCAAACAGGAAAACTTCTCTTTTCAATTTTCTCTCACACACACACACTCACCCTGGCTGTTGGGGCACTGCTACGGGCCTTGGCCAGCAGGCGACGGGCTCTTTCGTACTCATTGTTCTCAGATTCCAGCTTGACAGCAGCCAGCCAGATCTCTTCACTGTTTGGGTTAGCCTAGAGAAGTGGAATACAGAGGAAGGACAAATATAGAGCATGAGGAAAGGAAAGGGGAGGACAAGAACTGGACACAAGCTTGCATGAAAGCTATGTGAACAAGTGGAAGTTATCATAATCACCTGGAAGGCCAGAGCAAGGATACTTCTGGCTGCAGGAACATCCTCAGCCAGCCACTTGGACTTGGCACCCATCAGCCACAGGACCTCTGCCTTGGGGCAGTGAGCCACAGCCCTTTGGAGGAGGGCCTCCAAAGACTCTCTGAGAGATGTAATGAGACATGGAAGAACAATGGAGGGGAGGAGCACAGAAGTCGTTGATTAGGCACATGAGATAAAACAGGGGAAATCACAACTATTGTTTTCTACATTTAGAAACAAAACCTGGTCACCTGGTGCCGTTGTTTTTTTCAAAGTAGGCCGCTCTGAGCCAGACACTCTTTTTACTGGGGAACACCTGCAGAGCATGGGCATATATGGCCCTGGCACACTCCAGTGCCCCATGGGCCACACACTGAAACATAACAGAAAAGCATTTAACTTACAGCAAACAAGTATGTCTGAACATGGCCTTTGTACAAAAACAAACCAGTACTCACACTATCGGCATCCTCCATCCAGGTATGTTTGCGGTCCTCTTCCTCAATGCCGATCCCTATGACGGCCCTTATCACTGCTTGGCAGGTAGCCACACTGCCTGCTTTGTCACACTCCTCTGCATCCTGCAGGACAAGAACAAACATTTAGGAGGAAATTGCGGGCGGCAAACTGAAAGAGAATGTAATAGAATTGAGGTATGAACTACTGGAGACCAAAAGCCCTTATATGACCCAAGATTACTGATAGATATCCATCTTATGTAGATAATTCATCTTTTCATGAGAGATGGCTCAGGGTCCAATTACATACAAAAGGATTCATTTAAGAACTGCCAAATCCTGTCACCTGAAGCTGACGTCTTGTTGGTGTTCTGGCAAACGGCCTTGATACACCTACCATAATCACCACATACTTTGCCGGAGGTGGTAAGAGATAGGATTTCAAGGGGGAAAAGGGGGATTGCAGTGAAGGTTATTGATTGCAAAACTGAGCTGCACTAAACAAAATGTCAGTCACAGTGCTGGCTTGTGTTCTGTTGCAGCCAGATGAAAAAGCAACTTTTCCAAAGTATGCTGGCACACATTCAAAGTTGACAAACTTGTGACGCAATCTCTTCCCCCTCAATGCCAAGGTTGGATGTCTCAGTCAATCATGTTTTGACCTGATAATTTGCAGGTCTGTTTAAGTTTAGTGTTTTTTAAGTTTACTCTTCTACCCTGAAGATTTCCTTTTATGAATATTAATTTCTTTTGGCCTTAGGTAACTCAGCTATCTATTTTATCAAGGTTTCCCTCTCCCATAAACAGCTGCAGGAAAGCCTGCAATGTTCGATGCCCAGCCCTATACCCTCAGTCGATACTATGAAGTATTGAAAATGGCTTGTCAAAAAGTGAAATTTCAATACCTAAGGAGTAAATCTCACCAGTGTCAGTCAGTCCAGCACCTGGTTTGTGCCAAGACCTAATAGTGCCTGTGACTGGCTGTCTCGAGGCATGCAGGAAAAAGACTATGTTACGCCTGGAGAGGGGGATCACCACGTGTATGTGTAATGTAATCATTTGTAAAAATGGATTTCATAAAACTGGTATCGAAAGTATTGTTTAGGAACCCGTTTCAAAGTCAAGGTATCACATCGGTTGATTGACATTGATATTTTTTTACCAGCCCCACTCTATGTTTTCAAATCAAACCACGTGACAGGAACAAACCTGTATCCACTGCTCTCTGTTGATCTCCACGCCATTGGCCCGTAGAGAAGTGATGGCTCTGTCAATGATCTTTTCCACCATCTGAGTGTTGCCATTGGCCTCTTCCAACTTGGCAGCAGTGATCCAGATGTGGCGATCGGTGGGGATGTTCTCTCGAGCTTTGTTCAGAACACGACGAGCGTTCTCATATGTCTCTAATCGGGCCAGTGCCAGCCACAGCTATGAAGGACAGACAAAAGTATTTAGATATAGAGGGAGATTCATCTGTTGCATTGCACTGGGTGGCATCCTGTTAGTCCAATATTTTCATTTTTGGGGGATCAAATAACAACATGTGATAAGCGTACCTCCACACTAGTAGGGCAGCACTCCACAGCTCTGCTGAGCATGATCCTGGCATCCTCTTGTTCCTCCAGCTCAACAGCTGTCTTCCACAGTCGAACTGATTTGGACACATTCTCCAGAGCTACATGGGTAACAATTACACAACTATTAAGTCATTTCATTGACACTCTTCTTTCCAAAAGACGACCACCATGTGAACAGGTAAGTGTGTTGCTAAAAAGCAACTAATTGTCACAAAAAACAACACATTGCCAAATACCCGAAGTATACCTAACACTATTAACATTGGCAATGCATATACAGTGGCAAAGAAGGAAATAGAGACACTAGACACTTCAGTTAACACACATCCAATAAAAACAAACACTACACATATCCTGCAATAGTAGTTAAGTTCAATAGTATCTGGGTAAGAAGTAAAAACATTGTGTATGTAATGGAGAAGTAGAGCAGAGGCAACCGAACATGTAGAGGCGAAGACAGCTCCTTCCACAAAGGAAGCTCCCCATTCATATCTGTCAGTGGAGTATGCTGCTGGGAAATACTGGTATGTGTGTGTGTGTGCATGTGTGTGTGTGTGAGGGCATTGACATGATGGTTCAAACAGGGTGCCTGGCCTTGACGAGAATCCAGACTTGCAGCTGCCAAATGTAACGCTAATGAAATCTTTTATGCAGTGTTATGTGTGCAGGGAGGGCCTGAGTAGTTCTGTGTGGTGCTTTTACGAGACAATGGACGGATGAAGATTGGCTTTGAATTTCTGCCCGGCAGAAATTAGTGTCTTCCTTTTGGCAGGGTAATTGTGACACATTCATTCATATACGCACTGCTGAGAAGGCACACACAACCAAGACAAAGTTTTTTCTTATTTACTGTTACAGCTGATAATATCGAAAAGCCTTACCCTTCCTGAGGACTCGTTTCTTGGCTCTGACATCTGTCTCCAGCTCTGCAGCTCTGATGTAGATGCGGACAGACTGTGGCAGGTGGCGCACGGCCTGGGCAACCACGGCTTTAGCTGTGTCACCAGGCTGGAGCCGGGCTGCCTCCAGCCACACATCCTCACTCTGGTGGGCAGAGAGAAATGCTTATTTCAACAGGGGGGCAAGGACCATTTCCACAATTGCAACTTATCATGATATGAGACTGTCATCTTAGATTCTGGATACCATTATGATTTTCATTCACTTGTTCTAATACTTTGCTTTACTCACTTAGTCATTAGGTTAATATTCTGTGAAAGCAACAATAGTCATCCCTATAATATTGTTGCAATAAAGGGTATTTGGGGGTATTGTTGTTTGAAATGCTTTTAAGAAGATCTCATGATATTAAGTTATATAATTTGTATTGCTATTAAGAGGCCATGTTGCCCCGCCCTAATTTAACCAAACAGCTGGTAAAGCAGATTGAAAGGTCTGTTATTGATCATTAATGTGGGAGGTTAAATGAGCTTCTTCCTCGTAACATACAACAACAGGCAACACAAATAAATCAACTAACTATAATCAAACTAATGACACATACTGCTGTCCACCATCCTTTACCTTAACACACATCTCTGTGCCTTTCATGATCAGGTTCCTGGCCACCTGCAGTTTGCCGGTCACCTCCTCAAGCCTGGCAGAGGCAATCCAAGCAGGCGGGTGATGAGGATTGGTCTCCCTCACCGATTTCAGCAGCAGACGAGCTTTCTTGATGTCACTGGACGTTTCAGGAGACAAACATATGTCAGACACTCACACAACAACACATTCAACACAAACAGACCCTACTTGTGTAGGCATGGTGTCTCTACCTGATGTCTCCTCCATGTGTGGGGATCATCGAGTTGAGATCTGTCAGATAACCCTTTGGATCCACTACAGTCTGTCCGCTCACTGAGTCAGACACCTGAAGACACATAAAAGGCAAACACAGGTAAGAGAAAGCAATAAAACCTGTGTACATGGACAACGATAGCAGAGTATTAATAATAGAAAGAGGTAAAGGATGACAATTAGTTACCTGGCTGAGCCTCATATCCATGAGTGTGTTCCTGGCCTGACCGATTTTTCTCATGTCCAACTCTCCTGTACCTGGTGTCATCAAGCCGGGGGTCATGCTTCCCGGATAAGGTGTGTTCAGACCTCCAAGCTAGTGCAGTGAGGAAACAATAATAATCGAGAGGAGCATTATTCTCTCTGTGAGAGTTGTGTTACAGCATGGTGAAAATGCTTGTGAAACATCGGCCTAGATCGTATAACACTCGCCACTGTAAAAGATACCTGTGAAAGTCTCAAGTGTGAACAAGACTCCCTTATGCTGCAGAACTGAGTAGTGGTACATATTACATTTCAATTATAATGAAATTCAATTTGTACATGGCAAGAACCAATAACTTTTTAAACCAAAAGGCCATGTTTCTACTTATTTTCAATGTAAGCCCTGTGTTATGAATATAACTTTCATGCACAATGAATTGGACCAATCAAATTGCCTAATTGTGAAATGTTATGTGACAAAGATGTCATGCAATCAAAACAGTTTACAGTAAGCAAGTTTGTTTTATACATTCTTTAAAATATTTTAATAGATATTATATTCAATCTTAATTCCAGTATCTATCAAAACCATTGACATGATACTGACACTGATATAACATTACTGGATGGATGAAAAAAAGAATTTACAAACTGCATTGATTGTAAAACCGAAGTGATTTGCTTGTTTGCGCTGAGATATCCTGACTCCTGCTGGTGCAGGCTGATACTACATCATGTATGTTTTGATGTTGGTGTCTGTGGTATGTGCATATGTATTTGTATGTATACTGACCCCTTGCAGAGGGTCAACAGTGGTGTGGTTCTCTCCAGTCTGCAGGTGTTTGGAAAAGAAGCTGTCAGGAACAGGAGTGAGTTTCTCGTAGCGGGGATTCCTCTGGCGTTTATTCCTGGCATCGCCAACCTCAGGGATGCTCAGCCACTCCTCTTCTGACACCTCTGCCAATTTCCTCTGTGAATAGGAGAGAGAATAAAGACGAATAAGGGAGGGATTTTGAACTTGAAATGTCAGCATTGTTGAAATTTATCTCTGATCACAGGAGAATGCGGACTAAATGTAGATACTTCGAAGGCATGAATGTCCTGAAAGACTGATTTATAAAATTGTATGATGTTATCAGTGTGCAACTTTCCTCTCCTTTTTTTGATTCAGCATAGAGACATAGATTCTTTGTAACAAACTTAAAGCAGCATACTGCTTGTGAAAAGTTCTTCAAGTCACAGATGAATGAAGGGGACAGTAGAGGAACATTCACTGTGATTACAGGTGGTAAAGAAAGTCAACAGTTCAGCGTTCTGCATGCAGTTCTGTACCTTTAGATCTGAGAACTGCTGCTGGATTTTTGGTCGCTCCATACGATACTTCTCAATTTCTTCCTTTTCTCTCAGCTCCCTGAAAATAAACAAGACAGAATTCAAAATCACAGATACACACACACACAGTGTCAAGTGCACAGGATGTCAAACATAAAAACGCTGTGTAAAACTTGGGAGAGGTGTGCTTGTTCATTAAAACTCAAAATAAACATATTTTTTAAGAACCTTCTTTCTTTGCGTCTTTCATCCATCCTCTTGTCCAGTGCTGCATAAATAGCATCTGCTTCTTCATCATCCTTCTCATAGGGCCCACTGGAGAACAAGCTGCCTGCGTATCCATTAAACTACAAGAAAAAGGCATCATAATGTGATTACAAAGACTGAAGAATCACCATATTAGCAGAGTTAACATATGGTCAACTTTAAATCTTGAGTGGCTGTATTACGGCATTGCAAACAGCCCTAGTAACAAGCCAAGTACAAAAGACAGTCCATTCATAGGCACCTCATCATAGTTTGTGTCGTTCAGATCTTCATCATCATCATCCTGGTTCTTTTTCATTTGGTCCCCAACCGTCCTCTTCCCTGGGGGAGCATGTCGGTCATCCACTGGATCGTTGGCATCACGAGCAGGACCGATATCAGATCGGGTGGTGAAACCAGTTGCACTAGAGAAAAACAATTCATTCAGATTTTTTGATAAACATGCACTGCCCTGTTCAATTGAGTGCATCATCAGCTGGCAATGGTTATTTGCAAAGCAGATATACACTTTTAAGCAACCATTTTGGTCTTCTTTTTGTGATCAAAGTTTTATTTTTCATTATTGGAGGTTAAGTTGAGTATGACAGCCCATCCTCTGTGTTTACATACATTGACATTGGGGCTGCACAATATGCTTTTGACAGATATTGCAATTGCAAGATTATCATGATTATTATGGATGATTAAATATCACAATTTTCACTGTCATTGAAAAACTAGTAAAAATCACGATGATGTGGCATTTCTCCCAGTCTCTGCTAAATAAACATGTTTTATCACATCTGGAGAAAAAGTCTGTAGGCCAGAGGTTCTCTGCAGCACTGCAAAATGTAATCAAAACACTGTTTTGCGACACATTTTACCTTTATAAAGACAAAAAGGCAGTTATGCGATTTGGATATTGCAATTAATGTATTACTTATTTCGCGATCAATTGTGCAGCCCTAATTGACACTGATACATTTAACCGGAGCACACAAGTACAGTACTCTTGTTTATGGATAAACAAGAGAGTATATTTTACATATACATTATATATATATTTATCAATCATATATATTATATGTTAAATATAGTGTATATATCAATCATAGACATTATTTATATATATTTATGTAATATATACACACACATTCATCAGCTACCTTACAAAAGTGCTTTAATCTTTTAATCATTGTCAGAGGTTAGGTCATGCTGCCATGTCAGGCACTTTGCAGGCAAACTGGACCACACTTGACTACAACTTGAGTCTTTTCTCATCAGCTCAGTTGACAGCATACATCTATGACGAAGCAAGATACTTTGCTAAGCCACCAACTTTATCTAAATGACAACAACCTAGCTTACAAGCAAGAGAACTAGCAGCAGTTAGCGAGCTAGCTTGGCACGTTAGCTTACCCTCTGCCCAGACCAGGGACGTATCCGAGCGGGGCGGGCATGCCCAGAAACGGCTTCTTCTTCTTCCCCATGAGCGGAGAGGCGAGGGGCATTACCGGGGGCCCGCCGCTTGCCCCCGCCGCCCCGGCGCCTCCCGCAGACGATTTGGAGACAATTTTCGTCGCTTGTTTCCCTCCACCGCTGGCCATCGTTTCACAGACGAGAGAGGACTCACTGCCGGATGAACAACAGTCGCACTTCCGGTCCCAGCAGACAGCGACCCTGTGCTTCTCGAAACTTCCGCTGTCGTTTGTAACAGCGCCCCCACAGGACAGGAAGGATTACATATATCTTCACTGCTTTTATGATATTCATTTAAGTTTTAAATCGTTCGTGTTGTTTAGCAGCGTGCTCATTCTCCACCTTTCGCACCATGAACGTGTTATTTAAACTTCCTCCTTAGGATATTTTTGCATGTTTCATATTGATAGCAGTTCTCCGCACTTACCACAGGAGGGCGCCACATCCTGAAAAATAAAAAGGCCCACTGAAACACAGCAATCAGTCACATTTAAAGCAGACCTGCAGGCTTCATGGATTATTATTCCTAATGGGACTTTTTGCAGTGAGTTATTGTCATTCTTCATGTTATTAGAGTGTAATGCCTGACTTTAGTTCATGAAGATTTTTCATTTACATAGGCTATATATTGTGGTATCTTTGTACATCATTCTACTTTACTGTAATATTTTCATAATTAATTTTCTTGAGGGCATTAATGCAATAGGCCTGGTAATTATATTCAATTTAGTGCCCAGCATAATGTGCTCCTCATTTTATGACATTATTTAATTTCCTCCGTTGATTGTCATAAACTGACCTTTGACTCCAGTCGCAGGATGCATGACACAGTTTACACAATCAGTCAGGCCCTGAAGGTCGCACACTGCCTGATTCAAATGAACCTTCCCATTCTTCATAATCTCAGGGCTTAAACAAGGCTCCTACCAGTATGCACTCCACAGTAAAATCATTGTTATTGTGCCAAAACTGCATCACACTCTAGTGTTCAATAGGTTCAAGGCATTTTCTTGTAGAGGATATTTAGACTTGTCTTCTACGTGAAGTCATTTAAGAGACATTCTGACAAACATGAATGTTAATGTACTACAGCGATAACTCACTGTATCTGTGTTACAAGTTAAAAATATTCATGTTGCAGAGTCTACATTCGAACATGAGACGGGAGACCGCAATAAAGGTAATTACATTCTAACGTGACATTTCTGGGTTTCATCTCTTGAGATGAAGTGAAGCCATACATCAATTAGTTTGAATCAGGTTTAACTTAACCCGGAGTCTGAGTCTCAGCCCAGGCCTTTACATTTTTCTTCATTTACATCGCCTGGAGGGCAGACATTATTTCACTCCTGGGAGAAGAACGTTATGATGAAAATGGACTGTCAGACACATTAGGAGACACATAGCTCACCCAGCCGGGGACCAATTTAAACACGGAGCTCGACCCGAGCCTTGATTTCATCTCCAACACGCAGCCTCTTTTACTTTCCTCTGATTATTTAAATTATCATTTCATTTCGGCTGAGCGATTTTTATAATCACACATAGAAACTGGCATAATGTTCAGCTTGAATTCACACACATACAAGGGAGAGGCAGTAAAGAAAACCACAGACTACATGTCAGTGTACTTTTAATAGTGCTGAGCCATGGATGAGTGATCCAGGTCAGTCTCATTAGTGATGAATAAATCATTAGCAATACTGGCCAATATAAACAATCATAAAATGCTTCAGAGCCCGGTCCAAGCACAGGATGAACTGGCACAAGAGCGGGCCCATTTCCCTCATCTGCGACTAATATATGGGCAGTAACAACAATTCAAAATACATAAACTGACACCCTGTATTTTGGTGACAAAGTGTGTTTCGATAAACATTCAGCAGGAATCCGCCACCACGCAGAGACGCACACACAATAAAATGTACAATTGTGGCGGCAGAAGGTATCAGATATCTGCTTGGGGGTCATGGGGGCCGCCTGTGGTCTCGCCAGAGATGGTACAGTAATCATTCCCTTTGAAGTGCTGCCATTCAACATTTGGCAATGCTTCTTGTAAATGCAGCTGTGAGCTGGAAAGAGAATGGAGAATGAAGTCCTGGATAAAAAGAAAAGCACTTTTTCTCTCGTTTACCTGCATTATAGACAACTTAGTGCCATGACGTAGAGAACTGAAAGTGGCTGGTGTCATTGTCAATGAATTATGTATGGCGTTACATCCGATTTGCCCTGAAATGACAGTTTTTGGGTCGTTTTCGAAATGAATTTGTAAGAGATCTTAAGGGTAAGTGGAATTATGATTGACAGTCCACTTGTACATTTCTATTATGCCGAGGGGGGAAAAAATAATGATTTTTGAGAGTAAGCTGTTAGTGCGGTTTGTCTATGTGAGCAAAAACAATCTTATAATGGCTAAGCCTTTTTCCTTTTCTAATGACTAATCACTTCATTTGGGTAGAATTAGATTTTGGATGAAGGAGATTCACAAAACAATATCCCTCATTTTTATGGATAATACTTTTAATTTGTGATGTGGCGATAGACTGACGTGTGAGAAAAATGTGTAATTAGTGAATTGAAATGTTACGTAAACGAGGCAAATCATATCTGGGTTACTGTGTGTGTGTATCATGGTGTGTGGATTTTTCCGTGCCAGCGTGGAGTAATCTGCATGCCTCTGCAAGTTTATCCATTCATGTGTGCGCCGGTTTGCATGGATGCATGACTCCATTTAATCTGTTTATTCAGTGCATATGACACGAGATGGAGGGGAGGGCCACCGGACTATCTGTCCTATCTGTCACAGCAGATGGCCGTACAGGGTGTGATAATAAATGTAGAAGTAGGATGTGGGTGGAGCTGCATGGATGCAGCGGGAGCCGTCTGTAAGGAGATACCATGCATTAAAAAAGCTGGAATATTGCAGCAAAATGTCCCATTTATGGTCTGCCGACTGAACGGACGCAGGCCGCGCGCAGGAAGGAAGCACGGGAGGAGATGTGTCGAGATGGTGGTTTCGTCGATATCACCTGCAAACACACACCTACGCACACAAAGAAACCCAGACGCGTCATTCATGTCGCCTGAGCTGCATTGTGAGTTAATTTTAGCTAATTATATTCAACAATGCAATGTGGGCGAAGGGAAAAAAAAATGCAAAATGGGACACGGGCATCATCATTTTTCACTATTACACACACATGCTAAGCTCAATTACCATCTCTTAGTCGAAAGCAGTCTACGTACACAAAGCCTGACTTCATACATAGAAGAAAAGTCCTGGGAGGATTAATTTAAGTTATTTAGTGCTGATTACTAAGTGTGTATCATTCTGAAACAAAGAGAAGTGTCCTTGGGAGAGGACAGCGGTAAATTGCTATCAGGGGCCTTCCTTCAGGAGTGGCTGACCGGAGTCGTTTTTGGGTAACAGATGCTCAAATGGAATTTCATTGATCGGCTGAGCTTAGTGCAACAACAGCAAAGCTTTGAGTCAGGACGGTCCAGTAATTAGTCTCGGGCAAGATCTGAGACAGTGTACAAAAGAGAAAAAGATGGTAGACTTGTGTTGTGAATCCTAATGCATTGATCTGTACTCTCAAGCTCCATGGCATCCACTTCACTTTTCACTTCCATCGCTTTGCTGCCATGTTGCATTTCCAGATGCATACATTGACACAGGGAGAGCAAGTGACACTCACGCTGGTTGAGCGGGAGGTTGTCATATTTTTCACATTAAAAGTCTGACAGCTAGCATGATCCAAAGTGGAGCTGACTTGTTTCCCTGATGCGCTGAGCGGATAAATGAGATGATTGACTCCAGCTGTTCTCCTGACCCGTTGTTTGAGTGAGACCGGTATTTAGCAGGCCGTGATGCATTCCCTGTTTTTTTTTTTTCTCTGACCCTGTGTTTCATGAGAGGAGAGGAGACTCTCACACTTCTTGGGTTTGCACAGCACCGATTCAAAGGGTGAAAGAGAGAGGAGACGATCATAAAATGAAACAGGGAGGGACTGACAGAGAGAGAGAGAGAGAGAGAGAGAGAGACTGACTGAGCATCCTGCCATTGCTCAGAAGTATGCAGCTCGAATAAACCTGGATCCTCTCCAGTCAGAACCTTCCCCGGGGACCCGACGCGAAGATGTCTTCTTTTCATATACATAAAGATGAAGCGAACGTAGAGCCGTGCTCCTGTCTGCCGTTTAATGGCAGATCATCTGTCTTTGAATTGTCTTAATTCAGCCAAGGCGCAATGTGAAATTTATTCACTTTTTCTTTTTTTTTTTTAGAGTTCTGCATTCAGAGAATCGCTCCCTTGCGAAGAAGATAATACAATGAAAGAGCACCGAGAGAGGCGATTATTTTAATGTACTGCTCTGAAATCAGCCACCATTAGTGGCCGCGGATAACAGCAGGGAGAGGATTAAAACAAAAAGTTACGTTCCAGTTTTAAAAAAGTATATCTTCTTTGAGTATGCTGTGATTCTGTATGATAAGAAACAGTAGAACTAGTTGTGTTGCACTGATGGAGGCTATTTCTGTTGTTCCCATAATTAATGCGGGAAATTGAAATCAAGAACTTTTTGGATACATTTCCCCCAATGCAACTCCCCCTGAGTGACACCACCGGAGGCAGTTCATCAGATTACACACAGCTTCCTCTGGAGCCACAAAAAAGGTTACCCTTTCAACGTATTTGAAGCCCGAGCTCACCCTCTTCTCAACATTTCGGTGTGTTCTGTTTGCAGAGGCAATGAAAACTGTTATTTTGACACACGGTTTGGCATCGCGTGGGTGTGTGAGTCAGAGGACCCTCCATTTTTATCGAGAGAGAACCCTTGGAAAAACACAGATAAATCACTCACGGTAAAGCAATCATCCTCAAAAGGTACCATCTCCAGGGAGAGACGAGAGCGACCACTAAATTGACTGGCGTAGACTTTTAAGATGTTAGACTCGAGGTGAGATGGAGATGATGATGCAAATTTTGCTCTTCTTTTCTTCATGACTCGCAGGGTTTTCTGTTTTCATTGGCTGTGTTTTTTTTTGACAGAGTGTCTTTATTTTTAGGTTTGGACCAGCGCTGACTGTGAGCAATATGTGCTTCGCCAAAGGGGCTGATAAGTACAAAAATCAGTATTACCACTTTACCAGCTGAGCAACTGTGATTATGTTTTTTTCTCAGCCAGTGTGGAAAGAAGTTATTGCTGTTTGACTTCACAGGCTGAACTGTTCTTCTGGTCCAACTCCGTCCAAACAGCCAGAGACAGAGACAGCTTAAAATACTAGAATGGCAATTCAGTTGAGCATGTCCCTCCACCAAGGCTCCGCTCATCCAGTATCAAATAAACATATTTAAATACACTGGACCAAGATTTTTTATCTGGATCTGCATTAAACTCTGCTCACTCGCCACCTAAATATGCCCGGCTTCTTAAATCACGATCCATGCATTACTCCCTGAGAAATTAACCAAAATGTCAAAAAATGCCCTTTTCTCAAAATGTTAAAAGAAAGCGAAAAAGATCCATCCCTTCATCCGGATCTGCGCTAAAAGTTAATGGGGTCTATTCTGGGCCGTTCTCCGTCCAAGTTTTTTGTGGAAAATCCGTTCGGGAGCTTTCTTTGTAATACTGCTGACAAATGGGGTGCAAACGTAACCTCCTCGGAGGTTATTACAGTAGACGACAGTGAAGGAACAACCCACATAAATTGCCATAAGCTGCCGGAACATTTTCATTCCTCCCCGGCATCGATTCTAAAAAGTATATTGAACTTTCATGATGGAATGAAACGACATTTAAAGAAAAGATCCCTCCCTCACTTGATGTTTCGTTGATGGTGACGGAGACACAACGTTCCACAATCTCCCATAGCTGTGTTCACAAAGCCCGTAGCACGTGATTCATGTTATTTTTATACTCATTAAACCATCTGGCGACCTCTTGTGCCCCGTGGATGGGAATATGACATCCTGTAACAGACCCCTCCCGTCAGCCAAAGCAATGTGTCATCACAGAAGAAAGATCGTCACTTAGAGTAAAGTTGTGTTGATTTGCAGCGACCTTTCCCTCTGAGGAGACAAGAGGAACCCAAATCCAAATTCAAAAGGCCGTGATTAGCATGTTTGTGCAAGTCACCGACAACGAGAGGGTGAGAACGCCTTATTTGTATCGTACATTATACCTGTAAGGAAGCATCTTTATTTAATATCTTCCCTGTAGGGTGCCCTTCCAGTGGACTAAACACAGTGAAGTGCCCTGTCTTCGCTATAGATATATCACAACTTCCTGCTCACTGCTGCCCCCCCATGCACACATGTGGTGCCCTTTTTACTTTTTTCACCCCAGCCCCTCAATTATCCTTGAGTCCACCACTGTCCCCATTCTCCCCATCGCTTTACTGTCTCTTTATTTCTTTCTGTCTTAACCTGTGACACACTTGCACGCATTAACACACAACTAGAGCATTTGGTTTTGTGCCACGGTGAAAGGAAAGGAAAGGAATCAGACATAGATAGATAGATAGATAGATAGATAGATAGATAGATAGATAGATAGATAGATAGATAGATAGTTTGTGTGTTAGTAGCACAGCTCAGCCTCAGACACTGTCTGTTACACTGTGGTCATTTGCATAACAGTGAGGTCACCATCACAGAGTGAGTGGAATGAGAATTGCTTTCCTGTCCCCTTCCTCCCTCCCTGCACATATGTGCATACACAGACACACACACACACACAAGAAGAAGAAGAAGAAGCTCAAATACATTGCACACACAAAAGCACACACACACACACACACACAGAGGATGCGGAGGGGGGGAGACAAGAGGTGATGATCAGGGAGTGGCGAAGGGAATATATCTCTGAAATAGGTTCTGTCATCTTTTGCTCCGCAGCCTGCACGAGTCCAGAGAGGGGACACAGCTTTTTCAAAGCAGAACCTCTCCACGATATGCGCCCAGAATTACAGAAAAACTCCCTCAGGTCTCCGATTAGGAAAACAGCTCAGGGCCACAACTTAACACTATAAAGTGGATTCCTCTCTATCATCGGCTCTCATCTCGGTGGAGCAAATGGCTTCCTGTGGGAATTCATTAGATTGCTTTCACTTCCACCTGAAAGAGCCCCTCTCTTTCAGATCAGATTAAGTACAGGCAGAAGAGAATGCTTATGTTCTATTGAAATCCAAACCTCTTTGAATCTCCCCGTTTCCAGGCATTTAGATGCGCCAGAGGTTGGGGTCCGGTCCGTCCTCGACTGCTCTTTTCTCTCCAGTTTTTTTCCCCCGTCCTGTTTGGCACCATTATTTCTAACTGCCATCTCAGGGACAGCCATTCACCATGACACCAGCTTTGGCAGGGCTGATGCCACACTCCAGCATCAATAGCTGCTCTATGTCTCTTGAGGAAGTGCTCGAGAGAGAGAGACAGGGAGATACAGAGAGAGAGAGAGAGCCCTTGCACAAGTCCATGACATTCCTTTATCACCATGGTATCAGCCACAATCTGTTAGCAATACAAACATACTGTTTTTGTGTGTGTTGTACAGCTGTTTTTCCATAAAATAGAACAGTGTTTGTTGCACGCATTTGTCTACGCGCGTGTGTCGTGCGGGCAAAAGAATCGAGGTCTCTTGGCACGAGGACGACAGGCCATATGCGACCGTCCAACACTGACAATAAAAGTTTAATAGCATCGTCTGTTACAAGATGTAATGCGCGGGCCTCGCGGAGAGACCATCGCTCCTCTCTTCCCACGGCTGCTTATCACCAAGACGCTCGAGCCCAATCCCAGCGGAGACTCCCGACTACACGGTAACAAATGAACATCTACAGAGGTGTAAAACAATAACGCCTTTCCATTCCCTCGAGCCCGCTCTTCCCTCTTGTTTATCTTGTAGCTGTGCCGGCGTTCGAACATTGCTCTTTTTTGCGCAGGAGATGCTCATGTTTTAGTCTCCACCACCTGACACCCCGCTGGACGGCGCTCAGCGAGCCTTACCCCTTGATCTCTGCAGGTCCCGCTCTATTCATTATTCACCGCCACTGACCGGGCTTCTGAATTAAAGATACAAGCTTTCACCGTTCAATTTTTTACAGGACAAATTGTCCTTACAGGCACACAGTAGCACACTTCTAAATTAGGCTCCGTCTCCGAGAGTGCCGGCGAGTGCGTACAAATGTGCGTCTGAGACCATGGGTGTGTGTGTGTGTGTGCGTTTTGAGATGGCGGGGGCACACGCATCTGGCGTCTTTGTGCGTGTAAGTAAGGGTGAGTGGGTAGCGCTTTCGCTCCCAGTCAGCATGTGTTCTGGTGAAGCCCCCGACGGACCAGCTAGTCCTTTGTTCCTCACTGTATGCCCTTTGATGATGCAGTGCTTCAGGGAGGGCCCTCATCCTCCAGCAGCATCCAGCCGACGGACCGTCTGGAAGTCTTTTTAGGGGCCTATATTTTCTGTGTTCAAAAAAAGCTGCAGCGCCGAGCAGCATCTGAATGCCAGCGGAATCAATTAGCCGGGCATGTTGCGAGATTGCATTGACAAAGACTTGCTCACAACTTGCTCCCAAATTCTCCGCTTTGAAGTGGAGCTCGGCCGTTTGACGGGCAAATAGCGGCTGACGTGGGCGTCTGCCCAGGGACGGCTGTTTTTAGGCTTTTTCTGCAAGCATCCAGCGGATCTCCTCCTTCTTTCTGTTTCTTGGTTCGTGCAGAGACCGCGTGCTTGCAGAGATGGTAGCCCACACATGCTCCTGACTTTTTATACTCATTGGAAACCTTAAAGGGGAAACTCTACACAACACAGAGCGGTTTTATCCACGTTGGAGAGCACCTTTCAGCGTGAAAAAGCAGCTGTATGTCTCGTGGAAGGAGTTCTAGAGGGAGCTCTCTAAAGTCTCAGGGGAGCGCAACCTGAGATAACCTTGCTGACATCATCAGGGTTATCTCAGGGTGGGCGTGAGACTTTTAAATTATTGAACGTACAGTTACTGTACATACTGTAGGCGTGGAGATTTGTGCTGAAAAGAAGGCATAGACCGGCTAAAAGGAAGAGACTGACCCCTTTCCTGTTGCCGAGGCAAGTTTGTCTTTCTGTTTGCTTTCTCTTGTGTGTCATGTTCGTACATCACAAACAGCAGGTCAGACTACATCCAGAAGACGTTAACCTTGGTTCAAAAAGCCTTAGTCAGTTCTGAATCGGATGCCTCGTCTTTTTCCAGAGCTGTTGATGGAAGTTGCTAAGGAGTGACACATCTTTCTAATCTCTGTTGAGAGTTGCGCACGCTCAGTACCGATCGGGCAGCTGGCAAGGCTCGTGTAGCGACACAGAAGCCAGCGACAGCACAACGATGGTTACTTCTTTCACGTCTTTTACTTCAGTCTTCACTCCAAACTTCAGTGCCGATTGCACGACGTTCGAGAGGCTCTTGAATGGAGACGGACGGAAGGACTACCAAACCGACGGCCTTACTTTACGTCATGGCATGAAAAGGGGCGAAAATTAGTGTGTCAACCAGCGCGTTGTGTTTCCATTACAGCCGATAGGAGGTGGGAGTAACTGTCCCTATTCACATCACAGACAAACACCAGATAGCAGTGGATGTTAGTGGGGTTTTTGCCCAGTGTGAAAAGGGTATAAAAAGTCAGGATATCTCAACCTCCACTGCTTCAATATTGACTTAAAAAAAAAAATTAAAAAATTGTAATGCCCCAAACTTTAATATGCAATATAACATTTCCAGTAGAGACAGTGCAACTCTTCTACGGCCTTAAAGAAAACAGAAATCTACTGAAACCATCTCAGCGCTTGTTTCTGAGTCTGACTCAAAGCAAACACAGGGAGCATGGCTGATCCATATTGTCGTGCCGGCTGACTTATTTGCTGTATTCATGAGTGCGTGTAGGTTTGTTTATGTTTGTCTGAGACGGGGCTCACTTTTGATTTGGCTTGTTTGCATAGAGAGGTTATAGCGAATGCGAGGCTGCAAGCTGCAAAAATGAAAGGACACGGTACACAGTGTGCAGTTTTCAATGCCGCCAGTCCCCTAGGGTTCCCCGGGGACTACTTTCTGCGCTTTACTTTCAGTCAGACTCAAATGTGAGTATTTCACAAGATCTCGGTTAAATTGAAAAGTTTTTTTTCAAAGAGTAGGAGGCATGTGCTCCTTGCCCTTATCAACACCGGTCTTACCTCAGCCTGCATTTCCAAAAAATTAAGGTTTTATCACAACCACTAGAGAATAAAGTCAATAAATGCATTTACATGGACCCTAATATTCCACTCACAATCAGAACAATAGCCCGGTCAGAATAAAAATCGCCTCATGCAAACACCTTTGTTGGTGTTGCTGATCCGAATAGGAAAATATTAGTGCCTAATAACCATGTAAATGCTTAATCTGGTCTGGACTGAATATATCCTTTCTGTGCATGTTCACATCACATTGGGCTGACATTAGGTGATGCTGCTCATGGCAGAAGCAAAACAGAACTGGTCCTTGGCCAATACAAGTATTCTGCTGGAGATTTTAACAGACTGAGGGACTGTTGAAGGCCTTGATGGTAGACAGGCTCGAAACCAGTTGTTCAAAAAAGATTAAGGGAGCCAGAATCCACACCACCCAAATCAAAAACCACTGGAGAGTTTTGAAGGCTGCTGATTAAAAGGCTTAAAGTCAATATACCAAAAGTTGTTCAAACCAGCCAGAGTACTTTCTTCTTCTTCTGTAGAAGAGATTAGACGCTTTCGGCAGGTGGAACGACCTTGGGTCAACAGATGTGATCACTTTATTTAGCATCATTATAAACGGTTAAGTTTGAGTCTCTAACCAGAATGATTTCGGTCTCACTGAACAAATACTGTCCACAGTTACCACAAAGGACAGAAAATATGAGGACTACACTGGGATTGACAAATACCATGATTTCATTTTGATTTTATATTTAGCTTAGAATGACCTTTACCGAACTACATGCCATTTGATGATATATTCTAAATGGCTTAATGAGTTTTGTGTACATCTTTGTATTTCTTGCTTTTGACACAGCCTGTGTGTTGGACTGCATTGTGGGGCTGTGCAGCAATTCTGCGGTCGAAGCCACACCCAGAGGAGGGACTTGACTATTATGATTTATTCAGTGGCAGACACCTGAGTTATTCTGATACCATGTTACAGATTGTACGAAATATATATATATATATATATATATATATTATTATATTATTTATTTATTTATTTTTTTTTGGGGGGGGGGGGGGTTGCTCAGTTTTATCACCGTCCACATGTGCAGTGAATTCAGTGTCATTGTATGACAGCAACTTTAATGTGACATTTTGTCATCTATGTAAAAAAAAGAGTATGTAAAAACAACAACAAAAATAAATAAATACATAAATAACACATTGGGAGTTATATCAAAATACCTTATATATAATATATAGTTTAAAAAATAAACCTATAAGGTTGCCATAATGATAAAATGGGGCGTGAGGAGTGTGCGCGTGTGAGAGATTGAGAGAGAGCGAGAGAGAGAGAGGGGGAGGGAGAGAAAGAGCGAGAGAGAGAGAGGGAGACAGAGGGATAGGTAGAGAGAGAGAGAGAGAGAGAGAGAGAGAGAGAGAGAGAGAGAGAGAGAGAGAGAGAGAGAGCAGTCTCTCCTCTGGATCGAGTAACAGCTGGTGTCGGGGCGTAGTGACCTTTTGTCTCCCGGCGGTCAGGTGCGGAGGAGAGGGGGGCGGAGATTGAGCAGAAGGAGCCGCTTCACATCGGACCGGTCCCGGCGTCCCGGACAAACAAATGGCCGTGAACCGGCAGAGAGGGACAGAGTGATCCAGGTTCCTTGTTTTATTTTATTTTATTTCATTTCGTCTCTTAGCGCGTCTAACAGCGCGGAGAGCTGTCTCCATGCTCACATAGGAGGTTAAAGGGGGTAAGACGCGCTCTCCATCCTCACACTCAGCGCATTTCATCCATCTGGCAGAAGAATGGGAGAGTCCTGTTGACACCACGGAGAGATACACGCTGAGACCGACCATGGCTGTGGACGGTAAGAGCGCTTTCCACTGCCCTCACTGTAACCAGCCCCACAGTTAATGACGACTCCACAGTGACCTTACAGCACTTCTTAACGTTATACGCCACGTTAGACCTCAGATGTGTGTGCGTACAGTAGCCTATTTCCAGAGGGAGATGCGTTAAAATGTGATACATGCCGGTTCATCTAAAGCAGTACTGTAAGCTGGAGTAAATGCAGCTATTTAAAGACTGTATATGTAATTTTCTTGATTTTGGATTGAACCAAAATCTGAAAAAAAAACAGTCATCAGAGTTGTTCGGACAGGATTCCAGATGCTGTCGAGACAAAGTGTGACTTCACATTTTTCTGTCAGGGTAACTTGTAATTGACATAATCCACTCTGAAACTTATGAACGCGCAGTCGCAGCCGAAAAGGATGAGCGTTCCATCGATGCGATGTTTGTCGGAATATTTTAATATTCATCGCAGTTAAGCAGCCCACAAATTCTTCGCCGTGCTGGAAGTTTAGTGTTTCTTGACAGTGGTTATTTGCGGGCCAGCGAATGCCTCACCTGGGTAAATTACAGCCTTGCTCAGGAATACAACAATGAGGCAGCAGTCTTTGTTCCTCAGTCTTTTGTTTGACTAATAATGGAGACTAAATGCTGTAAACGGAGGTGCTCTTTTATTCAAAATGAATATATTGTTCTTTTATGTATGAAATCAGAGGAGCGGAAAACCCAGGACTTCACCAAGGAGTGTTTTTGTTTGCTTTGTTGTGAAGTTTTTGTTTTGTTTGTACAGCGTTGAAAGCAAAAACCACAACTAAACTCACACCCTAACCATCCTCCATCAACTGAAAATGGAAAACACTGAACGATTCATATGTAATTACAATTCTGACTTTGAGAAAGCGGCATCACTTTTTGGAGTGTAGACTAGAAAAGTGCACTTTTCTCTTTTGTCTGTTTGGATTAGGGCTGCAAGTAGCCATTATTTGCAGATCAATGTGATGAATCTCAGCTTATTGATTCATGTTTGGTTTATCAACTGTCAGAAAATATAGAACAGTTTCTGAAGCCCAAGGTAACATTTTCAAATTGCTTGTTTTGTTTGATCAGCAGTCCAAAAAACCCCTCCAAAAATTCAATTTATTATAAAATAGAACAGAAAAAAACATTTTAAAGCCCCCCCTCCAGTCAAACATGTGTTGTTCTTTTTATTCCTACAGTTGAATGTTTGAGCTTCACTGTGTAGAATGATATGCAGGATGTTTGCCGCCAGAAAGCTGTTTTCACATTTATTGCTGAAAGTGAAAATCTTCTCTGTGCTCACTTAAAAAGAGTTTGAGAGGCGGGACTACGAGCGTGATTTGGGACATCTCAAATAGTTTGGAAGCCAATCCTGGTCCAGCATTCAGGATGCACAAGTATGATGTCAAAACGTGAATTTGTATCCTGTGCCCCGCAGCTAAAAGGGGCAAAATGTGTGACAAATGTACTTATTGTAAGTCGCTTTGGACAAAAGCATCTGCTAAATGCCCTAAATGTAAATGTAAAATGTAGGAATTTTGGTTGAAAACGTTAAAAATTGACACAGTTGATGGTATAAAGTCTCTGTGCCTTGATGACGAGATAGCCAATGAAGTTAACATGTTAACCGGTCATCCCCGGTCCAAAGCTCATGTGCTGGGAATGTAAACACCAGCACTCCCCTGGTCCCAGGGCTCCTAGTCCAGACAGCTAGTTGCACGGCTAACTGTGCTAACTGCTGCTTTGTTGATTTTCTGCCACCTATTTGTTTTAAGTGTGAATTTGACAGGTACTAATTTCTTACGTACTGCACCTTTATACTTGTGAAGTGAAAAATATTTGCGTATCCATATATATTCAGGAATTTATAATGTGGGAGCAGGAAAAGTGGCCATTTTAAGGATTTTAACATTCTAGTTATACATATTTCTTCTTTTAAAAGCATGTCAGACACACATTACAGAATGTAAACAGTGTGCATGCTTTGACACGTGTGTGGAGGGGGATCTTTAAAGCTGGAAAAATGCTAAATGATAAAAAAAAAAAAGTTACAAGAGAGTGTGTTGAGATGAAAACATCTTGACCAGATCAGGTCAAATTCAGCCTCATCTTAAAACAAATGTCTGTTTACAAGCCTCTGAGAAACCTCGCCCAGCTCCCCAAAGCTGATTAGCCATAATTACGCTTTGCCTTGAAAGTATTTTCCGACTGTTTGTACCACGGTTGTTGTTGTTGTCGTTGTTGTCCTGCATCGCTCTCCTCCCGTTTGTTTGGCAGGCCGGTGTTTGCTCCAGGCTAACATACTTAAGTGAAGCCTAATCAGAGCCCTTCTGTGCTCAAGGGCAATACGGCTTGTGAGAGCGCCGGTGTGGTGTCAAGTGTGTTCTCCATCTGTCCTCTGTCTACTGAAGCAGGTTAGCTCTTCATTAGCATGGCTGCAGGTAGGACACTCAGCCAAATATGCATGCTCGCCTAGTGACACATTGGGCTATCTATAATTAATCCATAGTTTACTTAAGCATCATTAATTTACTCAGGGCCCCGGGCGTTGGGGCCACCCTGACAGTGTGCCACTTAAACTTTAAAGAGTGTTGGTCTGGAAAGACTGAAGCACTGTTTAAAGATTATAAACAAGGCTTGATTTTTACAGGAGCAGGAAACAATAAGATTTACCAGCAGTCCTCGCGCACAGATGCAGGTTAGGGGCGCTCTTGTTTGAGAGGACTCTGTCTGAGAGTTCAATTTTGTTTTTAATGTTCTGCACTAGAACTGAACGAGAAGAGTCGGCGGGAACAATTCATCACTTCCTCCTCAAAATGGCGTGACAGCAAAATCAACGCCACATTGTACCGAGCGAGGTCCTGGACGCCAATTGTTACCCGCTGATGTTTTGGGTGAAGGTATGCACAGTATAATGGCTGCGTTGATTGGTAATGTTCGCATTGATTTCCATTTGACGGGAGGTCGCGGTTTCATTGTTCGGTGGGCTGCTGGCTACAAGCCCGTAACACTATCAATTACAAGAGGTGACCCGCATTTTAAATGGCATAATAGACTTTTTTTTTTTTTGTCTCATCTTCATGTAAATTGCTGAGAAAATTACATTCTCCGTCTTGCTGCCTGCTAAACAGCGAGTCACGCCATATAATTATGTTCCCTTCCACGTCTGGCTATTCAGAGTGGATAAAATTCATCAGACGGTTGCTTAAATCGCCCGGGACATCTGGCTGTATTGTTACATCTGAGATAAGCAGCCGTACAAAATATGCTACCGGGCCACTCCATTGTCCAGCACGCAACATCCAGGAGGAACACATTTCTGTTTTTTTTTTTTTTCTTCAGAGGAGGAGGAAGAGAGAGCGAGCAGCGTGGTCCATCCGCTGTTCACATCAAGGATAGACATGGGGGCAAACCAGCGTGTGTGCGTGTGTGTGTGCGCGTCCACTCAAAGGGGCCAGGCCTGAATAAGCTCAGCGTGCAGGAGATCCAACGATTGGGGTTGTTGCAGAGAATCCCAGGGTGGCTTCCATCCATCCGTACACTGCTGGACATATGTGCTCACCATCAACCTGACAGGCGAGCGGGGAGACGAGGCACACGGCCGGATCAGACTCCAAAAAACAGCCTATTTATTTGTCTCTCCGAGCATGTGGGTGGACAGTCCGCGGTAGCAGGGTCGATTTTTGGATGTCTACATGATGGACATGCGAATAGGAAGGGAGCGAGCAGATGTGGCGGAACGCGGACGGAGTAGATGTCTGCGAGTCAAAGGAAGCTTTAATGGGATTTGCTTCCTTGTAAAGTAGGCAGAAATGACACAAAAATTAAGTGACGCTTCTATGAAAACGAGGCTCTGGAGGAATATAATGACTTTCTTGTTTGTGGTAATATGAGAAAGCATAATTTTTCGAAGATGTCTTTTAAAAAAAAATCTGTTTGCTTATTCAGAAATAACAACATCTTCAGCACTGATCTTTTTTAAGCCAAAGAACTGACAACCCTCTAGACCATCGTTAACCCTTTCCCCCCTCCCAAAAAAACAACCCCCCCACGGCACACAAACACAAACACACCCTTTCTTCTGATCAGGTCACACAGTCGTCGGCTCAGTCAGCTGTGAAATAATTGCCCCTTTCCAGTGGGGCGCTCCTCGGATTCCAATCTGTACGTGTGCGTGTGAGCGCGTGCGTGTGTTTTGGTCTGTGTGTGTGTGTGTGTTTTTGTTTGTGTATGTGAACATGTAGAAAAAAAGCAGAAGGGAAGCCAACCCCCTCCGTGGGTGGGACGCTTGGAGGGGGGAGACGGGAGTGTGGATTGTTAGCTTTGCACAGATAAATACACCCTTTGTTGTTTTGCTGGCATGTGTTGCGTCGCCTGCTGGAGACGGCGTCCATTTGGCGCAATTGGAGTCGGAGCCAAATGTGTTTCTGGCCCCCGCGGTAAAGTAATATGGTAATGGTGTGTTAACCCTCTCGGGAGGGATCATGCCATGATTTTATTTGTGTGTTTGCGTGTGGGAGAGCATGCAAGCTGTTAACCTCTTCCCCCCGTCCATCATCATCCCCTGCTTCCTCCCAGCAGGGAGTGTGTCACTCAATATAATGCACGGCGAATCCTCTTGAACGCACACACGCACACAAACCCCTCCTGTCATCCATCATCAACTCTCTGATCCGCCGCCGCTCCGCCGCTGCACCTGGCCCGAGCCCGTGGATATTTTTTTTAGACTCGCAGAAAGAGGAGCGAAGACAAAATGGACAGAGATAGCGGAGGGACAGAGAGGGATGTGTTTGTCTGAAACTCTCTAAATGTTTTGACAAGAGCCCCGACATGAAAAGTGCTCGCAGTTTGTTCCCCCGGAGGAGTGACATCTTGACGTTTTCCCATCATTCCTACCTGTTTTTAATGACACTGGGGAACACGGTGGCCATGCTGTGAGAACCATACGTGTTGAGGTGATCAGACAGGTTGGACACAAGGCGACAATTAGTCCATGGTGGATGATCGTTTTACAGTTTGTTTTCTCTTCAAACAATGTTTGTGTGATTGTGCGACTTAGAAGATTTCACCACTAATTTAGTATCAAACCCTTCTGAGTGTATCTCACACACACTGGATGGTTTCAAACAAAAGCAATCAAAACATGCAACAGAACCATATGATAGATAATGTCTTTTTTTACTCCACATACTCTTGTCAAAGGAAGGGTACAGGTTGTACCCAACAGTTGAACATGCATGCCACCTGCAGATTAAATGCACCATCGATCATTGCGGTGAAATATGCTTTCACTGCCGCTGTTACGTTTTAAAGTAATAATTACCTCAATCTCAATGAAGAGTTGCAGGTAAAAAAAAAAAAAAAAAGCATAGACGAGACAGATGCATCATCACTTTGGCTTCCGTCCGGTGAAATGTGACTTGGGCAGTTTTGTTGGTGTCATCACGGAGGTAGATCATAAGATTATGACGTTTATTGCAGCGTCAGTAATAACTTGTGCCTCCCCTTTGACACGGCGCTCCCATCTCATCCGAGCGGCTCTAGTGTCTCTTAGCCTGCCAAACACAGAAGCCTTCAGTGTTAATAGGCTATTACTCATCATGTGTTAGCAGTGCGGTGTGGTGACCATGGACATATAGAAGAGCGGATAATACAGCGCTCATACAAAAAGATAAAAAATACATAATATATAAATTAATAACAATGCTAAAGCTGAAGGATATGGCCTAAAAATGATACAGTGTATATTATTATAATATAAAATTTTTAAGACATATAGCGATAAACTATATACATCTTGGTATTTTGAAATCTCCTTAATATCCTAAATATTAACAGCATATTTTATAGATAAATAATCATCATCATCTGTCAATCATCTGTACACTTCAGCCATATCACAATAAAATGGAATCCAAAATCTAAGACCATATATATTCAGATATCATGATAATCATATTGATATGTCGCGCAGCCCTAGATAATAGTTACATGTTTATAATAATAGGTATATTACATCAATGTTGGTGACTACAGACGGAGAGAAGCGGCCCGGAATTTTCTTTTTGCTGACCAGGAAAATGATACAATCCAAACCGCGAGTTGCAGCCCTACCCACAATGCAACTCAACCGCAGTGCGGTTAGAGATTCGGGGGTGTAGTTCCAGTCACTGTTAAGGTAACCTGGAGCATCTAGCCTCAATCACAAATGAGGAGCAGGCTACAGAGGCCCTCCTCCCCAATCGATGCGACCTCAAATGACATCACTTGAGGCAGTTTATTAGAAATATTATAGTATATATTACACAACCTTTTGCACGTATGCAGTTGTGCCCACTGTAAACAGACATTAATGTGTAAAACTTGCAGGGTTTCCTCAATTGTTTATAGCGATGTTGCTCCTCCTCCAGATCTCATCAGTGAAAATGGAAACAATAGAACAAAGACTTAAATTACGATAGATGGCAATTATCATTAGAGGAACTCATGCGTAATACAGGATTAGGGCGCTCAACACCACTCACTACTAATACGATAATCAATTCATTTAGGCTCACACATCCATCAGAGTTGGTGTTGATGGAGAACACTTTCAATGAGTTATTGATCCCACGGATTTGTCAAGTGGTCCTCTCTGACCGTCCGCCAACTGTCACGACCCCTGACCCAGTGCGCAGGGGTGGGCTCGACAGAGGATGATTCAGTAGATAAACATTTACGCGCCGGTCCTACGGGCCCTTTCAGAGATTGATGAAGTGGTAAAAGAGGAGAGTCCTGCCGCGGTATAAATCAGCAGTGGATTAACAGGAGCAGAGTGTGCTGGATTTTTTGGACTCTGTTCGGAGGCGTCACACTTCAACTGTCTCATCCTCTCTGCCCTCGCCGCTAACCTTGCCATCCCTTTAATACCTCCAGAAATGACAAGGCTTCACCGTTCTGATCCAGCGCCCTTGTGTCGGGTCCGACTTCTCTCTCTCCCCCACCACAACTCCCCCCCCTCGCTTCTTTTCTCTCTCTGAATTAGAGTGCGCACAGGCCCATATCCAATTTCTTCGCTTTAATTAGCCTTCTGCGTAGGGAGAGGGATCAAGGGAGAGGGGCTGAAAGGGTGCAGGGACGGATGAAGAAGAGAGATGTAATTTTTCTGAAGGATTGCACTAATTAGGTATAATTTCATACAGGGGTTGTATCCCTCATGTACAACACTGTTGTTACTTAATACGCAAACTCTTAAACCATCCCTCTCGCTGTATTTTTTCTCCCCGCTCGCACATGCTCAATCAGCTTAATCAATGTGTTTTGGCT
The DNA here is from genome assembly GCA_039737535.1 of Lagodon rhomboides. Classification (NCBI taxonomy): domain Eukaryota; kingdom Metazoa; phylum Chordata; class Actinopteri; order Spariformes; family Sparidae; genus Lagodon; species Lagodon rhomboides. Next base: position 20,933,377 of record CM077792.1, on the reverse strand, counting down.
TTTCAGATAAAGGATTTGTTTACTTTCATTTTTACGCCGTAATTGCGTTAGCCGAATCGTAATCATTCAATTTGCCATTTATGAATGTTGTCCGTTGTCTCTCCTCGTCATTACCGCCCGTGCGGGGAAAAAAACAGGATGAGACCGCGCTCCTCATGTCCCCGCGTCCGCCGCCTCATCCTTGGCCAGATGTCCTTCAGCCGGAAGTTTCAAGGAGAGCGCTGAACCTTTCCCCCCCCCCCGCTCGCTATCCCTCCCATTAGGAGCCTGCTAAACAAACAGTCTAATTAAGTGTGGCCTCGTGTGATAGGGTAAGCTTGGAGCTTTTCACTCCTTGTTAATAGGTTGGCCCCGCTCCTCCCACCGAGTGCCGGGGGTCAGTGGAGCCTGTGGTTCAGATTGCCCATTAAACCAAATGGCTAATGGCTGCAGCGACACCACAACAAGGCAGACATCCTCGCGCGCTCAGGAGCACAAGTCACGTTCACCCGCTGCAATAGCAATTACACCGCCGCTTGCAATCTAATAGCATGATCTGTGGCTATTGTTTATATGCATACACAGCCCTGTGTGTGTGTGTGTGTGTGTGTGTGTGTGACTTTGAAATTAAACATGTTTTAGCCTCATCGGTCATACCTCCTCCAAAAATAGAAATCAATTTTGCCTTCTGTCTCCCTCTTTTCTTATCAGCCTTTCTCTACGCACTCCTCCAGCCTATATCTCACACTCTTTTTTTGAAACCGCCTCTGTACGCCTCACCTTCTGCTGCTGCCGACTTACTTTGTGCACATTCCTCTCCGCTCCTGCTTTGTCCCCCTGACGTGTGTCGTAATCGCGCCCCGTGAATATTCAGCCCTGACGGGGTCTATGGAGGCTGGCTGTCACAGTGCTGATCAAATGGGCCCTCAATTTACCATGTCAATAGGCAGCCAAGTGTCGGCGTGTCAGTTCCACAGCTGAGGTGGGGAGAGAGTTGTTTAAGTGCAGCTCAACTCTCTTTAACCTCTGGAACTAACAGTCTTCGGCTTCTCCTCGCACATTTCGCTGCATTCGCTGCCTGTTTTTCAGGTTCCCACCCCCCCTCAGCTGCAACTTCACTCTCACGTCTATCTCGTGCCCTTAATTTTTCTGCAACGTTCCTAAAAAGTCCCTTTCCCAGTCCCACAATCCTTTGCATGCTCATTAAAAATGTGAGATTTTCACTTCACAAGCTTTTCCCTTTTCTCCCACCCAGACTCACTGAGCCCAGGGGAATCTCTGGCTGAGCTGTATAACAGCCATATGGCACTATCAAGGAACGCCTCACACCACGGCGACTATATACTGCAGAGATTTACAACACGCTCAGACTATATGGACATTTGTGAGTACTTTAATGTGACACGTTTGCGTGTGGATTATCTGCCTTTCAGCCGCGAACAGGAGCCGACTCTGACTCTGATTTTCTTGATGTCACAGCCCAGAAAATGTACTGGTGGCTGAGCAGAGGAGATCCCTTTTAGCCTAAATGTAACCCACTACCTCATGCAACCCCTCCTGACTTTCTGTTAAATTATTCATTCGTAGAAAGGAAATTGGGGCTACAATGCCAGAATCTGATGTACAGCATCTGCTGATCATATTTTACAAAAAGAAATATGATTTTATTTGACTATGATCGGTTTCTTGATTTGGAATTCGAGATCCGTAGCTAAATTAAAATCCTCTTTGAGTTTACTTGGGTTGCTTTACGTCAGGCAGTGGGGAAAACCGACTGCGACTCTGCAGCCTTTGCGTACAAAAATGCCCTTTTGAGTGTCTGCACCCCTTTGACCTGATTTAGTCGAAATCCACTGAGACATGTGGCTGTTGTACCTTATCCGTAGATTAAGAAGGATTTGGCCCGCAAAAGTGGGAGATAGAAGCAGCGGGATGTGATTGCCTAAGTGCTGTGTGGGTCACAAAGGCTGCTGGACTGAAAGACAGACAGAAAAAGCTCGGGGTGATACGTGTACAGCCGTGTATGCTTTGACTGTGTACACGCACCGGGGGCGTTGTAAGACTTTTGCAGATCTTGACAGTCGCTTTAAGGGATAAACAGCCATCAGTTTTGTCAGCGTCTCAATATATCGTCCTAAAAAGCAGTGATTCCTTCATTCCACTTCATCTGCTTTTGTCCTTGTCCTCCAGCCCTGTTGAGGTGCTTTTATAGAACTTTGCCCCAGAAATAGTAGTTATATTGAGCTTGGAATGACAGACGTTGAAGTGGTAGCAAGACCAAACTATTGTCGCGGGAGGCAGCCGAGGTTACAGGGCTGTCAGTCAGAGTTAGTGGGGGCGGGCTCTAAGCTGTCATCCCAGCGTTTTTTCGGTCTCGCCCTACATATCAGGTCACTGGTGCTCTGCAGGCGTCGGGTGTTGGCAGGGGCCGACACACACAAGTGCACACGCACGTAGCACAAGCTACATATATGCATGCAGTCTATGCACACGCGCGCACATTTGGACTCGCGGGGCTGAGTCACCGACCGTGGCAACGATTTTTCAGCTGGGAATAAAAACTGACACAAGTCCCGTATTAAGTTCGCGGGAATCTCTGTGTCATCAGTGGATGGAATAAAACCTTTCAAAATGGATCACCAGAGATGTGACAGATCTTTTGAAACTTTTGAAACTGGTTTAGAGGCCAACATAATTGGTGACGGCAGAGGAAAGTGCGGCTTCCCTCCTGAGGGATATCAAGAGGGACGGGCTTGAGGTGCACCCAATTTGCCTGAAAGTGAAATAATTAAGTGTCGGATAATAAAGTACCTCTTTCTTGTCCTCTCTCATCTGAAGTAAAAATGGCCCACAATCAGCCGGTGCATTAATATGAGTGGATGTAACGCGCAGACGTGGGTGTGTGTGTGTGTGTGTGTGTGTGTGTGTGCGTGCGTGTACGTGTGTGGGTTTAAAAGTGAGAAAAGCCAGTAAAACGTGGGTTGCTCATGCATGCTATTAATGTCTCATTGTTAACATGATGTGTATGTGGGATAATTGGAGTGTGTACGTGTGTGTGTGTGTGCATGTGTGTAACCGTATGAGACGTCTGGGTGACAATAAGGAAATGGTTTAGTGGAGTGGAAGAGAGGGCGGGAATGAGAACTGGTTTGGCGCTGCGCCGCTGGAACAGAACCGCTGAATTCGCCTCACACACACACACACACACACACCATATAAGTGGCGGTGTCAGCGTTAACAAGCGAGCGCACACACATTGGTTGATGTGGTCGCACACACGCTGAGGTTGATTAATTGTCGGGTCTGTGAGAGGAGCCCCGAGCAGCCTCTCCTTCACTGCGCTGTCTATAGAACATCTGGCGCCATTCGAAGTCAACATTAGGAGTTATCAATAGAGAGCTAATAGTGTTTGAAAACCTGACATCGATAGGGCACAGTGATGTATTTGCCCCAGTAAATGGGTGAAGGAAGTAGATTCTAAATCACCTAATTACACTGACTATTACTGTAGCGAATGTTAGCGGCGCAGAGATTTACTGTTGTTGCTGCGGATGGTTCAATCACAGGGGAACACAAACATTTGATGCCGGCACAACATGAAATACGATATGAGTGTTGTCTGTGCGCTTCTGACGTGTTTGGAGTTGAAACATAAATTATTTCTATTATTGATTCACAGTGTCTTTCTTGGTTAATTGATCTGGAGTTTAGCCTGTAAAATGCGAAAGAGTAAACAAAATTCTCAACCACCACACTAAGGGCGACACCTGGAATTCTGAATATGCGATTAAGACAATGTAACACTGAGAAAAGCAACAAATCTTCACATTTGATAAGCCGGAGTCCTTACATGTAACTTAAACATTCAAGCGAATATCAAAATTTGAGTGAGAGGAGACATATTATGCTAATTTTCAGGTTCACAATTGTATTTTGGGTTACTACTAGAATAGGTTTACTTGCTTTAGTGCTCAAAAAACACATTATTTTTCTAATACTGTCCAGTGCTGCCACACTGTACTCCCCCTCTGTCTGAAACACTCCTGTCTCTTTAAGGCCAGTCTCCTCTGATTGGTCAGTTCACACACGCCTGACCCAGCACGGCTTACAACAACAGAGCGGCTGTGCTAAATCAGGTCTTACGTAGCAAACTAGCGGAGAGGCATACATTAAGCAAATGTGCGACACGGTGACGTTATGTGATGTAACAGAATTTAAGGCGGGACTATTGATGAGGCGTTTCAGGAGCAGCGTTTTCTGTGGGAGAGGGGAGCTTCTGCTTGACCTTGTAAACTTTCAGGATCTTTTACATGCACAAGAACCCATATAAAAGGCCCGAAACAAACAAAAATGCCTAATAGGTCTCCTTTAATTAGAATGGTTTCCGTACTAATTCCATACCTGCTGGAGTGAGTTGGAGAAACATTTAGTTGAGCTGGAGCAGCTGAAGTGCCTGTTAACTCCAGTATAAAAGGATTTTCATATTTTGGTAAGAACCCTTATTCGCCTTCCTGCAGAAAGTTCGATTTGAAGATTAACATTAGTCTTATGTCTGTATAAAAAAAATATGAAGCTACTGCCGGGGGCTAGCCTGGCTGTGTTCAAAGGTACCTCCAGTAGGAGCACCTCTAAAGCTCGCTAATTAACACATTATCATGAGCTAAGATAATCACCTGCCGGCTCGAGATTCACATTCGGTGCACCGACACAAGGGTGTTGTCAATTTTTCTCATAACTCTAGGCAAAGAAAGGAAGAGAATTAGGGTATTTCCTAAAATGTTGAACAGTGCGTTTACGGGAAAGCAACTCGGGGAACCGAGTGAGAGGAGAGATGAGACAGTGCGAGTGTGTTTAAAGGATTAAGGGGAGGAGGGGGAGCAGAGAGGTTCCCCTGGGATCTTTCGGCCTGGACAAGAAGCTCCTGCTGGGACTTTATGTGTATTGATGTGTGTATTTGTCTGTGTGTGTGTGTGCATAAGGGGCTACAAAGAGCTTTGATTCGCTTCCCTGTTTCATCCCTTACTGCCCGTTTTGTACCAGCTGCCGTCTGCTACGTTACCTGACAGCGCAGCCTTAGGAGTGAGCGGGAACAAGTGAGCGCGCAGAGGAGGGTAATTGGCGTGTCCGTCTTGCTGTCTGACTGAAAGGCCTGGGCGAAGTGGCAGTGCAAGGAGTGGAGCTGATAACATGGCAATTAAGCGTCGGGGAGACAGACCCCCAATCTGCACAGCATGCCGCAGAGGCCAGGAGAGGCAGGTAGGACCTGCGTGGAGTGGATACAGGGATGGGGGAGAATGGACGAACGCCCCCAAGTGTGAGCTAATTTGTCTCAAAAAAAAAAAAAAGCTCCTGACAAACCCTACACTCCCCGACGATAGACACCTGCTGCTGCTGCAGCTGCTGAGAGAATCCCGTCACATCTCTTTCAGACTCACGCTAAGACCGCACACTTTAAAAAGGAAGCAGACTGCCGGCGAAGTTTGGCGCTCGCATCTTCTGTCGCTCATTGAAATCAGGCATGGAGGAAACGGAGCAGAGTTATTTTAATGTCTCTGTTTGATAGTTCTTTGCCGGTGGCGGCGCCGCAATCTTCCTCTCACCTGTCTCAGTGGTATTGCCTAAGCCTCTCTGTGCGGCCCCCCCGCCACAACCTTTGCATCTTTTACCCACCTTTCTTCTCTCTTTCTCTTCCTCCCCGTCCCTCAGGGGGAGATTAGAGGCAGCCTCTCGGATCACATCACACAGGAGCACGAAAAACTTTTTCGAAGCTCTGAGAAGTATTTCCACCGTCGCTACCACCGACGCTGTTTCTAATCATTCATGCCGCATGCGAAATCTACAAACCAGCTGCCTGTCTGCAATTTCCGCGCTCTCTCTATCTACCTCAGCTTCCAACTCATTGGCACACTTCCCTCCTCTCCCCCCTGTGTGCCTTTTCTCTCTGTTTACCTCGCAGCTTCTGTGGAGCATTAACTTTTATCTTTTTTTTCCCACCAGCTCGCCGCCCATTCTATAAGCCTATTTCCTCCTCTTTTTCATCGCTCTTTATTTTCTTTTATCCCCTCATCCTGGGCTCTTTGCGTGGATGCAAGGATGGCGTAGAGCAGATTATCAACTAACTCACAACGGTCATTTATTCAATTCATTGTTTGCAAACCCCTCGGTGCTCAATAACCTTTGTGTTGGTTTGTGCGAGAGTGTGCGTGTGTGTGTGTGGTGGGGGCACAATTTTGTGCCATCGACCGGTTGTTAATTTTGCCACGCTGCATTGCTCCGACATTTCTTCTCTAATATGTCACAGAGGTCTATGAGCGCTGACACACATGCGCAAACAAAGTAGGGTACTTGTCTCACGGCTTAAGGACGCTCAATAAAGTATTGAGTGCTGAACCCAACCACATCCCCGTTCCCTCACCAGGCCGCGGCGTGAGTGCACCACATCGATCTAAAGACCACATGCGACAATCACAATGAACTGTAGTCCCCTCTCATTAGAGCTGTGTGGGCGTGAGCGCGAGTTACTCTCCTCAGTCCGCAAGTTTGACCTCCGCAGATGGCGTCGATCTTCTTGTATCGCGACGTGCGATCAACGCGGAACTTCCCCATGATCAGCGTGGTGGATCCCTGCCGGACGGCCTTACAGGCGATCACTGAAGGTATTTGTGTTGTGCTTCTCAGGGATCTTGGCGTGACATGTGTTGCTTGTGCAAATTGCTTCTTTAATTCCAGTTCAGAAAAGAAAAAAAAAAAAAGATAATGGCGAAACCTGTTTGTCCTGATTGCTTGAATCACTTTCGACTTCATTAGCAGACCATCTGGCTCGTAGCTTATAGCTCTCGCTTCCGAGCGATCGGCGCAAATTGCACGTGGAAATCAAAAAGATTAGACTCTGATAGTGCAGACATTATTTTTGTGGTAACCTGCTAAATTCCTCATTTCCTGCTGTTAATTGAGATTGCGCCGTCATCAAGGCAGCTGCGCAAAGCTAATATGCAAACGGAGCGTTTCAGAGCTTTAATATTTTGTACCCAAACATCCGTTAATCCACTCAGACGGATCACTTTGCCACTCAGGGGAGCAGCTGTAAACAAACACTAAATATTTGAAAAGGCAATCTTGTCTGAGCTGAGAAGTTGTGTGCTTCAGTTCATGTCGTTTCCCCCACATCCTTTTCTGGAGTCATTCCAGTAGAGTACAGGGGAGGACGGTCGTCGTGACGGACCAACTGTGAACAATATCTATTGAGGTTTGAAAGCTGAGGAATAAATGTGTTATTTTTACGCGACAGCTAAAATGACTGTAATTCAACACAGAGGAACAGAACATTCTCTCACTGTTACCGCACCGAAACGTCTCGAATCTCGAATATTGTGAATCCTTGTGAAGCCAAAGATGGAAAATTTTGAACGGATGTTGAGTTTGATCAGTTAACGTCTCGCGTTTGACCTTTCGCGGAATCAAATTATTCAACCAATCAGAGCGGTTAGCCTAACCTTTACACCGCTTGCTTGTGGATGCCGGCGTCGCACTGAGTTTAAAACTGTTTAAACATTCATTAAGTTATGCTCGTCCTGCGTGACCTTTTGATGTAATTTTTCCCAATTCCGTGCTCTGTCCCGTCTGACATCTCGATCCACTCAGGTCCTAAACAGGCGCGTTCGGATGGATTTGTCAGTTTTTTTCATGAGCTGTGAATGTCAACAGTGCGGTGGATGTGTGTGTGAACAGATTAATTGATTTGATTATGTCACCAGTTAGGGTGGCTTGTCCAATAAAAGTCCAATATCTCACAAACAAGATCATGCACATGTACACAGATAGCACGTTGCCCTCAAAGATCTCTGGCACTTCATTAGAAAGACAGCTGTTTTTTGTTGTGTTGATTACACTGGAGCTGGGGTTGCTCTTCTGTGTGTGGATGGGAGCACAGTGTCAGGGTCAGATTTGCTGAATCACAACATGTTGGAAAATCATTCATTCTCTCGCAGAGGGGGATTTCTGTCTCACTGATGGGAAGTTGGACATACCGCCTACTCCTGCAAGCCAATCGGGATTTTGCACCTCTTGAAAGAAATGTGAATTTGACCAAAAGTTTACTGACTTTCAAATCGGATCAAACCAAATTCATAAATATTCAATGAAGGAGAGAAGTGTTGGAACCTGTAATAACCATGTTGATCCGGCCAGGTTAAAAAAAAGGTACACCTTCACGAAATGTTGAAATGTTGAAATGTTGAAATGTTGGCCTACAGAAATGTACAATGGCAACATTATATTCCGTCGAATGATCTGGGAGCTCTAGATAACCTGGCACATGTGGAGGCATCCAGTGATCCTGCCAGTTCCCCAATTTGATCAAGCCTGATCAGACCCCACATCCTATTACTCGACCGCGTCCCTCTCCTCCCTCTCCATCCTCCTCCCCCCCTTCCCCTCTGACTTTCGCTCTGAATTATCGATCGTCAGCGAGATCTAATCTGTCCTCCCACTGTCATCATATAAGGGGGCTCGGCGGTGAAGGGGAGAAAACAACAGATCTCATCTACTCATCGTTTCGCTCCCCTCCTTCTCCTCCTTCATTTCCTGATGCAATTAATATTAATAGTCTGCTCTGAAGCGTAATTTTCCATCTATTTTCTCCTCTGTGACTCGTCGGTCTGCCAATTTTTTTGTACGTCTCTCCGTTCGCCACATTTACCGCAGGCTTCATTCCCTCACCCTGTTAAGAGGGCATGACCGAGCCCGACCCTTGTAAAGCATCCCTTTGTCTGTGTCATTCTTCCTCTTCCTCCTCTTGTGCGAGGCATGTAGTGAGATCCTTTGAGCAGGAGTGGACATGACAGCTGGCGGCCTCAGGTGGAGGAGTTAGCTGGACTATGTTTGTGCGCCTGCCTTTCTCCGCGCGTGTGTTCTATCTTAAGTGATCTGTAATTGTATGTTCTTTGACACAGTGATGGATAATCAATAGTTCTGTCTGTCTCTGTGGAAGCGCGGTGGGGGCCAGAGTGGAGACGCAAAAGTCACCCTGTCCTCAGCGCAGGACCTTGCAGTCCTCTTTTCTTCCTCACACCGCTGCCTAAAGGAGTCTTTACAAAAATGTCACGCAGGGAAACCTGACTTTTCACACGTGATTGGCTATTTTCAGGTTTGAAATAAAATTTAGATCACAATTTCACATTACATTTTTTGACTGTCTTTTTTTCATATATAAGTGCAGCATTTCAAATGTTAAATTTAAATGTTCACATGTACACTCTATACATTCACACTAACATGTGGAAACAATCCATGGCAAATTAAATCAGGTGAAATTTGCTTTGCCACATATAAATTACACAATTTCTACAAATGTTCACATCCCAATAGCTACGAAAACATCACACGTGAACCTTTTCACATTTAAAAGCTCTCATGTTAAAGCAGGGTTTCTCAATCCCAGTCCTCGAGGGACACTGCCCTGCATGTTTTAGATGTGTCCCTCCTCCACCACACCTGATTCAAATGATCAGCTCGTCATCAAGCTCTGCAGTGGCCTGATAACGAGCCACTCATTTGAATCAGGTGTGGTGGAGGAGGGACACATCTTAAACATGCAGGGCAGTGGCCCTCGAGGACTGGGATTGAGAAACCCTGTGTTAAAGCAACATTATGTAGACATTGGCATTTTGTGCAATTTGGCGCCCCCGGCAGTTTCTGAGTGCATTAGCACCATCGTAAATACAAATCCCAGGTCTGTAACAGTTTGTCAGACTATAGGTGCTGACTACAAACAAGTCATTACATCATAACAATGTTATGTGTTGGAAACTTGTATCTTGTAGTAAACATGTAAAACGCTGTGATCCTACTGATGTCTCACTGAAGTTACATATTGCAGGAACAAGTGATAAAGACACTATCCACCCTGTTACAAGACACTGTACCATCAACGTGATGTTGACGCTTTATCCTAAGGTTTACTAAAAAGTTACATAATGTTGATTTAACTGCACATTTTCACATGTGCTTGGCTTTTTTTTTTTGGCAATGTTGAACATGTGTAAATACAGTATTGTCACATGTAAACTGGACATTTTCACACTGATTGCCTTTTATGCATGTATGAATACAATTATCTACACAAGAGGCTTAATTTTTCAGATGTGCAGTACAGACGTTCATATGTGACGTGGATCAGAATTTCCACACAGGAAAAAGGAATCAAACGTCGGCCCGGTATCTCTCAAACCCGCCTTTGTTTTTGTTGTCTGCTTTGTGCTTTCAGGGCGCAGACGCACCTCTACAGTTACTATCAGCGTCATAACAGAAATGTCTACTCCACCTGTGTTTTGAGCTACACCCTGCCTCGTGAGCGCCGCATTTTCAATCAGAATTCACCCTCCATCCATACACAGACTCCCTTTGCAGCTTTACTCTGATCCACTGGCATAAATGAAAGCAGTCAGGGATTATACAGATGTGTGGATATGTGACTCCTCATGCTGGCAATCGTGAGTCACATTCACATATGCATGAGCATGCCGCCGTTCGCTGACACACACAGTCAGCCGGCGCAGATTCAGTTGGCCGTCCCCGTGTTTGTGTCCTGATGAGGGTTGGTGTGTTGTTATCTTCAATCAGTCCGTGTTGCGGATGTCCATTGTTTACTCCCATTTCCCTGCCCGCGTGCTCCCGTGATACTGATAGTTTGTGAGAGGTAAACCTCAGCCCCAGCCTCTGTGACAGTGTCTCGTGACAGTACGGGTAATAGACTGCAATGCATCACGGGAAAACCCCCCCTGGGGTTCTTGGTTTGTATATTTATTTTTAAAGCTTCAACCAGAATACTTCTTTTCTCCCCCCTCTGCTTTTTCAAAACGGAGTAATTTCATGGCTCATTCCTGGGGTTAAGACCGGGCCTGGTGGAGTGGAAGAGTTGTAAACAGCCCCTCGCTTCACCCCAACACACTATATAGGTCCAACAAATCTGGATCATTGGTGGATGTACTTTGCATAGTGTAAGTTGGCAGCATTGGGCTGTTCAACGCTATATTTAGAACGTCAGGTTTAATGTGTTACACAGGCATGAAATCACTGCATGATAAAGTTTTCACCCCCTTGCAGATTACAGAGGAATGAGGCTGAGTGTGATTTTTTTTCCCCCTCTCTCTTTCTCTCGCTCTCTCTCTCCTCTTTCATATAAAACTTGGACTGTAAATAGACATTTTTTTTTTATCTTCGAGTTGAATAAGAGGTGCTCAGCAGGGAGGGAGTGGATGCCAATATCATGCTGCTGAACTGCACCATGGCACCCTCCCTGTGACGCCTGAAATGAAGTGGATTAGCCAGACCACTTCCCTTATCCTTCATGCAAGAGGCAAACACACACGCACGCACACACACGCACGTGTGTTGCTGAAGTTAATGCCAAGGTCACGCAAAAATCAAACTTCCACAAAAAAGCCCTACACAGCAAAAATAGTCCACTCGGACTAATTTAGATGCGCCGCTTTTTGAAGTCAAATGAGTAATGTCCAGTGATGCCATGTTAATCTACCGCGGGATTCGGCTTGGAACGACCTTCCAAGGTGCCGTACCTAACAGCTTAATTACCTTTTCAAAAGGGAATACCTCTGAGATTTAGCCGCCACTCTGCACAGCAGATATGCTGCTGCTCAGTCTAGAGGAGGTGATATGACTTTACACTTCACTGGGCTGATTCGTATTGGTCGGCCCACCCTCTGCACACATACACACACACACACACACAAACACCTGTCTCACCCGTTGACCTTCACTTTGGCAACTAACAGCTCTCGCCCTTTCCCTCCACCTTTTTCTCTCGGTATGTGAGGCTGGAGTTAGACAATTCAGAGCGTGAAACTCCATCATCGTAAAGGAATTTCCATATGTTAAGTCTCATGAGTTCATAGTCGTACGTTTGTCGATGTACATCTCCCACTCTGCTTCACCCCGGAGGCGAAGTTACGCCGAGGTCGTGCTCCGTGTTCGCAGAGGTTCCTCTTCCTCCTCCCTGCGCTGTATCTCAGAAGACGGTTGTTTTGAGCTGCCGGGGAGATAAGGTGCACGTCTCCCAGACAACCGAGGTCACATTCAGTTCCTCTCACATCTAACCTTCGCTGCGTCTCATACGAGAGACGCGCCGGCTCCACGGTAGACCAAACTCCGATATTCTCCCATCAATTACAGCTCGACTTAGGTAAGCAAGTTTCCACAGAGTATTTCATAGCGGGTCACACAGTCACAGACCAGGAAGTGTCCTAGTAATGCGCTGTGTTGCTACATGTACTCTTGAGCCTGTTCTCCTCCGTCGAGCTTCATTAAAAACGTCGACATCTCATGAATCTCCTTTCTCACCTGGGTTAACCAGATGAATGGAAATTCATCGACAGTCATATCTTCTTATATCCCCTCTGATCACCGACTGTAACTCAGAAGACACGCGTCATGCCTTTCGCTTTTCCCTCTCCCTCCACCCTTCATCATCCTCTCTCCCGCCTCCCTTGACTGGAGGTGATAAAAGTCGACAGCAAGGGCGGCGAGAGATAATACAACACCGGTTAGTGACAAATAGGAAGGGGGGAGATTTGGCGGTAGTCCAGGCTGATCAAACTCGCGTTGAGACAGACAAGGAAAGGTGACAGATAACCCCTTCCTGCTGAGCGGCAGGAATCGTTTCAGAAAAGGCGACGATGTATTTTCGCAAAGCTTTCTGACTTTAAAAGTGACCAGCGCGTTCAATGTCACTTCAAAAGAGACGTTTGGAGGTTTGAAGGTATGGATTTTTAATCGCCTTTGGCTGATTCCATATTCTCAGCCGTGTCCTGTGCCAGGAGGTTAAGACGACCGAGTCCATCGAAGCTTGCAAAATGGGCTCTTTGTCTTCGTTTTATGACTGCTGGAGGTGGCGAGGTCTGGGCGGCGTGGCGGAGATTGAGATTTCAGTGGAAGTGGGATGCCGCGACGCTGCAATTCATCTTCGCAGTGAGGCTCATGAGGACGCCTCAGTCTAATAATTGGGATGCTCTGTTTGTGTTAGCTCGTGAAATTAAGTTGTTCTGCGGTCTATTAACGCGTCTCCCTGAGCTCTTTCTCCTCGCCACAGTTTGATCAGTTTGCACGGATCTGGGGCTAATTTACGGCACGGCGCTCTCGCTCTCTATTTCTTGTCGGCCTCGCTCCCGCCTGTGTGCTTTCTCTTGTCTCTCTCCGTGAGATTGGCAGGTCTTTAGGGTGGCAAGGCGCTTAGCTTCCCACGTTTCCTTCCTCCTGTCTCCGCCCCCCCTCAGTCTGACTGGCAGTAATTACATCGGGGCTGGGCTCGGTTTGTCCCGACGACCCCGAAGACCTGACAACCTAGAAAGAGGGGCGAGGGAAACAAGCAAGATACTGCTGCATAAGAAGATTCCAGAAGCAGCAATCTATAGAAAAGGGGAAAGCGGGGGGGAAAAGAAAGCGGCATACGAGGGGAGAGAGGCAGAAAAAGGTCACACATCACTGATTTCCTGACAGGCCTTTGTTGTTTTTCATCCGCACCCTCTTTTTTTTTTTTTTTATTCCTTCATCATGGCTGCGTGAACTCTGCATTCAGCCGCGCTCACTTGAGCGGACTCTTCACTCCTCCGACTCCTCTCAAAGGCAGCCAGGTGTAGCTCTAAAATACGAATACCAAAATACATCCAGGACGGCCTGGGGATGGAAGGACTGGCCTGGTTTTTTATTTGTTTTGTTTGTGTTGACCACCACTTTTTGACAGCGTATATCAGCGTGTATGGGAAGATGGTGCTCAGAAGTGGGACACACTAACAAAGAGACAAATAGATGAACACACCGGAAATACTTTATGTAACTTCAGGTACACACAGAAACATAAAGGTGCTAACTGGAAACAAAAATGGTTCTTTGAAGAACCTCCAGTAAAAATGAAGAACCTTTAGTACTTTAAAGAACCACATAAAGTATGTGAAGAACCATCCCCTATATAAAAAGGTTCTTCAATTGGTGATGGTTCTTTAAAGAACCAGAGAGCCTTTTGAAGAACCATCTAAGAACCATTGTTTTTCTGTGAGTACCACATTCGGATGAATCCAAGCTTCAAATTCTGTTCCCCTGAGGAGGACGGGGAGAAAAATAAATTAAGAAGTCGTTTGTAGGAGATTAATTGAGGCTTTCCTCAAAGAATGCTCTCAGTCTGGTGTGAACGAGACTTTTTTTTTTCTTATATAAAAAAGTGATGAATGAAACATTTATTAAGTCTTGTTCTACTTCTCGCTCCATCATCAGTAATTCTGTCTCTCTCTCTCGATGACTGCATTCACGTGCAGCCACGAAACCGGGATCCAGTTGACGTAGGAAATTGGAGCGTTCTTTACGTGCACTGAGACCCTGCAGCTTGTTAGTAACAGTAATGATCCCCTCTCTTCTTTTGCATCACTGCACGCCCGCTCCCCAGCATCACAACACTGATTTCAACCTACTGTGCCTGGCTCAACAGTCAACTATGTTTCTGGTGCGTTTACGAACAGCTTGGACGAGTCCTGCTGTATCTAATGTTTAATTAAATTAATATTGCGTGAACATATCAGAGCCTGTACTGTCTTTTACTTGAGTAAAGTAGTTGAACCAATACTTCTACTTATACCTTTTTACCACTTTTATACCACTTCTACTTGAGTAAACAATGTGTGCTCTTTGCCACCTCTGCTGATATGCCTCTTCTGCTACAGTGATACTCTGCTGTGAAAGCTGAACTGCCTCCATCTCCGTTTCGCTTCCTTTCGTGCATTCCCTTGACCTTTCCTGCTCCCTTCTACTGTCTCCTTTCGATTCTGTCTGCCTGATGCACAGTCAAATCCTCTTCCATCGTTCGCGTTATAGACGAATCGGTGCCTACTTTAGATAATGGCTGTTATTTCTTCCGCTTTACAAGCCAACTCCCACAGACGAGCGACCACGCCGCGGTAGCCTGTTCAACTTGACGTGAACTGCAGACGATGCCCCGCGGCTCTCACAGAGCTGGACTCTGACCTCGCATTGACAACTTGTCCCGCTTCGCTGTCTCACAAGCTAGCGCTCGGTCCGGGGAGAGAAGGAGAAAAGGATAGGGAGAAGAAAAAACAAAACAAATATTCATGATGGAGGATTTAAATAATCCAGGGCTAATCTACCGGGAAAGACACAATTCCAAAAATCATGCGCCGTCTCTATATGCACTCACCGTAATTGGAGATCAGCATCTCTGCCCGCCACCGTCACCAAAACAGCCATCTGTTTGTAGCTGTATGAGAGTCAGTACACAAAGCATGTAATCTAGAGTGAATGCAGCCTGTTAAGCTCTTAGAGGATTATCAATTATTTATTTTGTAGTTTGTTTTTTTTGTAGTGCTCCTGTTGCTCAGTTCATGCACACCTCTCAAACAAAGACAATACAAAGTCACTCTTTGTGTTTTTTCTCTCTCCTCCCCTTCTTCCTCTCAGCGGCGTCCAGCTTCAGCTTTTGCCGCGCCTCCCTGGAGCACACGCTGTCCGCTGAGGAGCTGAGCTACCAGCTGCCGCGTCGCGCCGGAGGCAGCAACCTGACCTGGCACGACGGCCGCGGCCAGAAGACAGCGCACACACGCACCGTCAAGCTGCTGCAGCAGCCCGGCACAGAGGGCATCCAGGTACGAGGACGTCCATACAAACAGACCAGAGGCGGTGTGGAGAAGGGTTTCTCCCTGCATGTGAATGACTTTCAAATGTGTCTTTTTTTTTTTCCTCGCCTAGGAAATAAGTCACTGGGTCTGCGAGAGACGGCTCAGAATTGGGCAGGTTAGACCATAAAAAACATGGAAAGAGAAGAAAGCTTCTGAAGCCCAGCACATACTTGGTTTCCCTGCTGTGAAAAATGCTTTGCGCGTAATCTGTCACTGATTTTTCAAAAGGAATAAATTCCAGCCACTGGGCAATCACAGCAGCATAGGAACAGAAAACAAGCCTTTATTTTTACCACAATCTATTTTAAGAGTTTCCACTTTAATCACATTTTGCAGCTGCTTGGGGTCAGTTCAACCAATTCCACATTCAGCTAGTGTTGTTTTTTTTTTTGCTTTTTTGTCATTTCAAGGCACAATTTCCCCTTGGAATAAATGTTTTTTTTGGACATTTCTTCTTTAGCTTCTCAAATTTTTTACTATTTTCACTTTTTATTTTTAGTTCTTTATCGTTATTTGTGATCAAGCTCTCAAGATTAATTCGAGAAAGTCAAAATGTGTTTTTCTGTCGAGCACATGATGAAGACATATAAAACCTTCTGTATGAAATTGAAGCAAAGGGAAATAGAGTAAAAGTGAAAGTTTCTCATCATATGTCTGCTAAAAGATGTTTCATTTGCTATTTCTTCTCATTAGCATATAAAAAAGGGGTTTCTAACTATAGAGACGATGTCTGACTAAGTATAACACAACTTATTTAATGTTGTAACCCAATTTTTAATTAATAGCACAGTTCGGTTTTGTATTAAATTACATCAAAGTCAAATATTTTGAGTATTTTTAGCAGCTTAGTTGAGAAAACATTATTTCCCTTGAGGGGGGCTTTGCTGTAATTTAATAACGTCCGGCGTAAATTAACTGGTAAGTCATGAAAGCATAGTAAATTCAAAGCAGCGTGTCTCTAAGTGTGTCGAAGAGAGGAGAGGTGTGATGAAGCTGTCCTGACTTGGGTGCGGGAAAAAAAAAGCCAGATAAGGCAGATAATCTGTTATCATTAGAGAGACACGACAGAACATTTAGTGCATCGGCGTCGGTGCTGCACGTCTCGCTGTCAAATCTCAGCGGTAACAGGAAGTCTAATGGTTTTATCTTGTACAACCGTCGGCTGGTCTCACCTGAGCCTGTCATGTTACCCACCAGAGAGAAACTGGTTATGTAACGGAGGAGAGTTACGAGATGTGTTATCTCACCAACTTGTGATGTAACGTCGCTCGCACAAAGGAGCACATACTGTATAGAAAAACAGACCCAGGAATACACAGCTGATTGTGCCCTTTCTGTAAAAAATCCCACGTGTGTTTATCTCCAAAGCTCAGCATAACAGAGCTGACACCGGTTATGTTCTTGTCGAGGAAATACCTGCTTGGTGGCTCAATGTCTCAGCAGTATAATGTAAGAATAGCAGCCAGAGCATCATTTACAAGCGCACATCGCCCTTGTGCAAAATAAGATCCCATCTGTGTAGCGCCGGAGAGGCAAAAAAAAGGAGGGAAATAAATCTATTTTAAGGCATTCTGCCTGTGTTTGACCTAAAGCAGCATATGACACAACCGCTTCCTTTCTCCTCACATGAAAGAGAACAGAGAGCCCAGTGGAGGTCATTTGTTTAGTTTCTCCTATGCATTAATGAAAGTTGGCTACTGTAAGGCTGTAAGATGTACATATGCACTGCGAGATCGTTCAATAATTCATAAAAGAGTGCCCCCTCAGCTATAAAAGCTATAAAAGGCTTAATAAAAGACAAGTGGGAAGCTGTTTCCATGTGATTACACACAGACTGGATAATTAAACCTCCTCTATACCATGAGAAGTAAGGCTTATCATTTCCTTGTGGCAACAAGCCTCATTATGCATTATTCAGCAACTGGGAGAGCAGTCCAGCTCTCTCTGATGTGTTTGTATGTGTGTGTGTGCATTCACAAAATTTCGCGTTGTCCATTTGTGCATCCGTACTTTCAGGAATATGCATTAATGGGCGTGCACGTGTGTTTGCAGGTTGTGTGGACCGGTGTCTGCGTGCGCTGTACTCTCAGGAGTGCTGATTAGATTATTCTCCATTACACTGGCTCCCTCATTACAGCTGATGTGTGCACAAGCAGTTAAGTGAAACACAGCTCAGCCTCCGTATTTAAGGTGGGACCTGGGGAATGGTCCTTATCTGTTTAAGAAAAGCTAATAAAACACATTATGCGCCGCTATTCAAACTCCCGTGCGCACGCACAAATATGAGGATGCAGACCAGACAGTCTGTCGAGACGCGCGAGAGAGAGATAGTGACAGCAGGGAGGACATCAACCTGATATATATACTGGTGTTCATGTGTGTGAAAACATGGCCGTCATTTTCAGAGACATCCCCCGGTTGCGGTATTTTATTTATCAGTTTATTTGACAGGGATGATGCATGTAGGCACTGTTTCACCCCCCAAAAAAATGCAACTGGTGCAATGTTTATAGTACTTCTGGCTATAGCTTATTTGCAGCCCTTGTCTCTGGTTCTGATCAAGTACGGGGATGCATAAATGGACGCAGATGTACCTATTTGAACAGTACATGCAATATTTGTAGGGGCAGCTGTAGCTCAGAAGGCAGAGCGGGTCGTCCAGTAATCAGAAGGTCGCTGGGTTTGATTCCTCAGATCCCACGGTTGCAAGTCGATCCTTGATCCTTGAGCAAATTGCTCCCGATGAGCGGGCCGGCACCTCGACAAACCAACCAACAAACGGACACAAGCAAAGAAATGAGTTCCTCGGCGGAGGTAATAAGGCTGATTGCTGCACTAGCGGCTGTAGAAAATGGTGCTTAAAACAAGTTAATTTGTTCTGTAAACGGGCGATATGATGCCACCGGCAGCCAGCGACTTAATAACAGCCAACTAAATGATTTGTTAAAATAAAGGTTATATACTCATTTGTGTTGCTACACTGCTGCAGGTGGACCTGTAGGCAGACATATCGCTAATGGGATTTTTCCAAATAATGACTCATTGTGTACTTGGCGCACCCTCTGTGCTATCCCTGAATTGGCTGTTGTTTGGGTAGCCAGATGGGGTGAGGGGAGGGGTCTGCGGTCGGCTCATTTCGCTGTCTGACACACAGATTGCGGGTGAACCTTTAGATGAGACTGGGGAATAGGTGAAATAACGGAGACGCAATTTAGAAAAGCAACAGCGGCGACTGTGACTTCTTTCCCGACATCAGAACCAAGCCTGTTACAGGAAGTAAGGCCCTTATTTCTCTAATTTGCCATGCTGGGTGGGCGAATGAGAAAGAGCAGTCTGTGATTATTTTTCCCTCCTCATTACAGAACACAGCGGCTGACCTTTTCAGCTCACACCGTCACGAAGCCGCGAGCCGAACAGAGAGACACACACAGATACACAACACGGAGCCTTGTAACTTAAACCACTCCTTCAACTCAATATGATCCATTTTAGATTTTTAAGGTGCTCGTCTCCGGTCGGGCTCATTATTTTAGCCACCAAAATGGATCAGAACATGGAATCCTCTGTTGGTTACTCTTGTTGTGAACTTTCTGCTTTGGTAATTGAATGATGCCATTAAGCTAACTGCACTGACATCAACAAGGTGTCAGTATGTTGCTCTTTATCATATATTCACCAATATGCATACATAATATCCAGACTGAAATACCTGAACAACCTTTGGATAGATTGCCTTTAAAACTATACACAGGCATGCATGGTCCCCGGAGGATGAGTCCTCCTAACTGTGACGATCCCTGACTTTTCCACTATAAGGCTATCAGCAAGTCAAAATTGTGGCTTTACCAATGAATATCTTAACGTCTACTGAAAGGATTGGTTCAACATTTTGTACAGACATTCACGGTGCCCAGAGGATGATCCCTACTGGCTGCTGTGATGCCCTGACTTTTCCTGTAGTGCCTTCATGTTGAGGAAATTTGGGGGTTTTGAGTGAAATGTTTTAACTACTGGATGGATAGCTGTGGAATTTGATTCAGATCATCATATTCCCTTCAGGACGAATTCTAATCACTATCCTGGTCTCCTGACATGGCACCATCGTCAGGTCAGAAGCTCAATTTGTTTGTGATCAACTAAACTAAAACTGCGATTCACCCTCTGCTGTCCTTTGCAGAAAATGATAGCATCCTAACACAAGAATGTAAGGTAGTGAGCATGGTACACATAGCACCTGCTTGATGTTAGCACTGTCGTTATGATCATGTTATTATGCTGACATTAGCATTAGCTCAAAGCAATGGAGCAAGTAGAATCTTCTCGAAAGAAAGGTGCAAGTTGCATGATGCCACTTCTAGGGAGGAGGTCAGGTGGGTGGCTGGGCATACATAGTATGTGACTTTGACACCAGTGGCCAGGGTTTGCATTAAGCCTCCTTCCATTAGGTAGCATCAGGTTTGCTTGTTGGTTTCTTCTAATGTCTCGGTCACACTATACGGCTTTCAGAATACTCAGATCACTGTACTGTTTACACTAAATAACTTCCAGTCTTGTAATCAAGAGTCTTGCGGTCTGTGTGGTTTCTCACACTACACGACTGACCTGCAACAACGGGTCAGGCATTACAAGATCACACAGGCGAGACTTGATATGGGAGTGATACGGTCCAAGTGGTCCAAGTTGTGTGCCGATTTGCAGCGGAACACAAGGAAAACAACACAAAAAAACACAAGGAAGAAAAAGAAAAGAATATGGGTGACGGAATGGATTAGGACACGCGGGCAGCAAGGATTATTTTTGCTCTGAGAATCTGTATTGTGTCTTTGAGCACTTTAGTCACTGCGATCACCGCACATGGGGGCCAGTGCCGATATGCCACTGATCGGAGTCTTTGCATTTGCAAAGTATTTTTATTTGCCTGAACTTTTTCAAACTTTAATCTGAACCAAACATTTTTGAACTGTCTTTAGTAACTGAAGGTAATGAAAAATTGCATATTTTCCTTGGAACGGTAACTCAGAAGCAGGCGGCCCTGCTGGTGCAGTGATGATGCAGTGGAGAACAGAGGTTTGAAAGGCACAGCAGAGAGAGAAAAAAATAAGAGAACTGCTGTCCGAGATACATGTTTGATTCGTGCTACATAGAAAGCCTCCCGTCTGGCCCTTTGTTCCTCCCACTGAAAGTCTGCTCACATGTCTCACATGAGTGCAAGACGTTGTACAAAGTCCTGAGGAAAGCCAGAGTTGAACGATGCCAGCTCAGGCCAACACACCTACACGCGCTCTTTTGATCAGGAAGAGTCAAGTAGATGCTCAGAAAAGAGACATTTTCAGAATCACAATGACACACTCAATACGCGCAAGGCCAGACGGAGCAGTGGGAGACACAAGAGGGCTAAGTGAGGCTACAGACGCTGCCGGGGACAAGGGGGGAGGATTCTGCGTTTTGCCGAGCAGAGCGGGATGAGAGGTACGACGAAATGAGAAGAGAGGCAGAGAGGTGCGAAACAGATATAAAGGATCATGTGTCAGGATCTGTCAGGGTCTCTGGGATAGGGGCGAGACAGATTGAAGATTGACTCTATGATGACAGTGGGGCGAGCGATAGATGGGTACAGTAGATGGAGAGATAGACAGAGAGAGTTGTGAGGCGAGACAGCAGAGCACACAGAGAAGACAGAGGAGGGGTGTTTAGTATCCTGTGGAGAAATAAAGTGACAGCGAGAAAAAGGATGCAGAGCGGCAAAGGCAGGTGTGAGGTAGAGTACATGATGTGCAGATTGTAAAACATAGATTCACTGACTCACACACGTTCGGATTTCAGACCGCTAATTGGCGTGGCATCATTGATCAATCTCAAGCAGGGTGCGAGTGTGCAGAGACAGAGGCAGGCGCAGGAAGAGAGGCGTTATTGGTCACGAAGAGTGAATTTTAAGGATTCCCCACGCTCCCCTGACTTTTGGCTAATCCCCGCCTCAGAAACACCGAGAGGCAGGGCAAGCACACACACTCAAAAGAAAAACACAGAGACGGAGAGAGCAGCACAGGCACTTCTGTAGACGAAAAGAAGCTCAGTGCACTGAAGTCAAGGCAGAAGAACAATCGAAGGGAAGGAACAAGAGAAGGGAGGACGGGGAGGGAGGAGGGATAGTGTCAGGCAGCCAGAGGATAAAATTTATGAGGAGCAAGCAGGGAGCGGGGGGGTAAGAGACATGATAGAACAAAGTAAGCAGGGAAGGACAAATAAGCTGTTCGAGGATACAAACAGAATGATCAATAGAGTAGTGCAGAGAGGGGAAGTCGGAGTATGTGGAGTGGGAAGAGGATAAAGGATGTGAGGAAGCGAGAAGCCATAAGAGAAGCAAGATAAGTTGTTTCTTCAACACGGCAACTATGAGAGAGTTATAAGAGAAGATCATATCTACATATAAACTGAAGCTACAACTAGTGTGCTGAGCAGGAAACAGCTAGCCTGGTTATGGCCACAAGATACAAACTACTCCTCTTACCTGCACCTGTATAGGTGCAAAATGTAAGAATTGGCCACGCGTTGAATTCGTGCTCCAAACCAGAGTTACTGCTAATTGCTGCTAACACTTAGCTACTTAGCTCAGTTAGCCATGCAGAGGCTGGTCTGAACTAGGAGCTCTGAGTAGTTAGCGGTTAGCATTCTAACTTGAGTAGATATCTGTACAACAGAATACAAAGACTTTTAAGACCTGACTCCAAAACTCGTTTTTTGTCACATTCTTTTGACACCTTCAGCCGGCCGTTACTTTACATTAGCAACTAACGTTAGCTTCTGTTGCTCTGCCTTACCAAGTAGCCTAGATGATTTCACAACACTTAATATGTGACACAGTCCCCTAACAATTTACCTTTTGGTGAGATATCGTAGGTAATTTTCACTTGTTCCATAGGCAGTTTTACTTTTTTACAAGCAAAAAACACCTGGTATTCATTGTTTATTTCGCTTATTTTTGAAGGGGCATTTTTTCCAGCGCATCCTTTGGACTGTTGCGGAAAATCCAGGTCCTTCACACACAAAAAAATCCACGGTCAAGCAGCATTACACATCTCAAATCACATACACAAATCATCCACTGGCTTGTACAGGCGACCGACAGGGAAGGGGAATGTCTCATTTTTCATATGAGCCCCTTTCAACGTAATTCTATAAAAATGTATGTAAACATGACAAAAGACATACTCAAATATCTCCACGTTAAACCCAGGTTATATAAGCACCACTTAAATATGCTTGACTTTAGGGGGACTTAAACTTTCTCTCCCAGAGATTTTTGCTGCTGACTACAACATATCACCGCATTACCTTCCCCTCTTTCCCTTCATCCCCTCTGTCCTCCACCTCTCATTAGACTTCCGCTGCACATACAGCCTTCCCTTTGCCTATGCCTCCCCTTCCCCGCAGCACCATCTCTCCCTCCCCCACCTCTCCTGTACTTAATAAATGAGGGAGCTCCTCCCGCTGGACAGAAGTAGGTCTCGGGAGGGAGTTGGGGGAGGTAGTAAAAGAGTGAATGGGGACGGCAGAGAACTGGCCAGAGGAGATACTGTCTGATGGATGGCCGGGGAGCAGCGCGGGAGGAGAGAGGGAAGAAGAGGAGAGAAGGAGAGGATGATGGGAAGCTATCATTCCATTTCCCCTTCTGTCTGGCTTCTTGACGGCGAAGGCCATTATTCACACAGAGAATACCCCACTCCCCCCCGCACGCTGTCTCCTCTTTCTTTTCGTCATTCGTCTGTCTTCTGTCTTTGTAGTTCACTCAGTTATTCTCGTGACACGCGCTGCGCGGTTAAATAACTGTCAAATAATATGTGTCATGAAATATGCAGAGATCTGTATCTATTTTCCCAGAATTGTTATGGCTACTAAATTACGCCTCAGTGGATCTAAAAGCACTTTATTTTATTGCTTCTGTGGTGATGCAATGCCATGTAGCTCTGTCACTAAGATAAGATTTAAGATAAGGTATTGCAGATGGTTACGTCATCTTTTTAGTGACATGTGAACGCTATTATTCTTAAACATGTATGTCCCTGGATTATTATGAATCTTGAAACTTTTATACATATATAGCCCAATGTTTCAATTTTCAATTGTGCAAACTAATAAACAAGGTAGAAAACGAGTGCATTGTTTTGAAAGTAGCTGAAGAGGCCTGTTTATTTGTATTTTGGAAATATGCTTATGCCTGTATGAGTGTATGGCATGAGTGTATCAGCCAGCTAGCCTAGCGTAGCATAAAGACTGGAAACAATAGGACACAGCAAGCTTGGCTCTGTCTACAACGAGCCAGTCAAGCTCTTTCCCCTGTTTCCAGCATCATGACTACTGTACAGATATGAGAGCGGTGACCATCTCCTCAGGCGTATTTCCCAAAAAGCTTTAATGAACAACATGTGAAAGTGCGATGGCCTTTAGCTCATTTGCTGTGTGCGGACCAAAATATTGAAAACACCAAATTACCAAACACCTTTCTGTTTGGTGATGAGAGTGCAAACATCAGGTCCCGTTGCCTTTGACTTGGTTCGTACAAAGATCTATTTGCCTTCATAAATTTATCACCCTTAATGATTGCCCAGGCCGGTGCAGCCTCCGCTCGCTCTAATATTTATTCAACTATGCCAATATGAGGCCTGACGAGACGATGGGGACTAAATCAGCAGGACTGTAGCCTCGCTGCGGGAACACGTTACGGCTATCCAAAGGCGAGGGAGCATTTTTGATCCTCTCTTGTCCACACTCGCTCCCAACTCAATCACAATTAATGACGGGGGCCGGCAGTAAATTTGGGTTATTAAAATGGCCCCGGTGCTCCATTGAGTCGAGTTAGAAGCATGTGCGCAATTAGGAAAAACGAACAAAGACACTGGAGCGGAGCGATGGAGTTGTTTTCAATTAAGGCCTACAAAGCAGAACGCACTTAGCCGGTGGATCAGGCAGAACTTTATAGGGCTGATTGGTTTAAATTGACGGGAGTGGATCTCGTTACAGCATCAGACAAAGATGTAAACCTGTGTCTGTCACATATTGACATGTGAAGGTGTTCTGGGAGCCTGTCTCGGGCGCCACGAACAAGAAGCAGCGTGGAGAGCGTTGGACATCAAGCTACACGAGTGTGTGCGAGTCGCATTTGTGTGTATGACATTTCAGCATACATAATCGCATTAAATGCAGTCAGTTATGGAGTGGAACGTTTGGCAGCGGTTCTGTGTTTTTTCTGTTGAAAATCAGCCAAAGCCTTTGTTGTTGGAGTTGGCTCAGTCAGAGCATGAATGAATGGATTAGATATGAGAGTATGTCCCACAAGAGAGAGACGATGAGAGAGAGAGAGAGAGAGAGAGAGAGAGAGAGAGCTGAGGGGACAAGGAGTGGTTGTGTTCTCAGCCCATATGAACTGTTTGTGACTCTATTAATGTCCGTATTAATTCCCCGCACATGGCCGCGACACAAAAGAAGAAGCCGAGCCGCTGTCTGGCGACGGTCGGGGTCAGAGGAATGTGTAAGAAAATTAAGCATGAGAGAAATAAAGATGTGCGCTCACATAGTTGAAAGATACAGATGACAGAATCACACAGAACGCGGCGCTGACTGACTGCATAATGGAGGTGCTGCTGTCGGGAGAAATTACCTCTGGAAGGAGACCAAACCAAGCCACAGTGCTACGTCGACGCAATACGGAATGTAATTACCACATCGGGGTATGTTGTTGACAGAGGGGCTGAGGTGCCACGTGTGTGGGAGAAGGAGCAGCTTTACATCCGCCGCTCTAAATTAGGGTTGAAAGGTGAAAAAACTGTCTGCTCCCTTTTAATCAAAGAACAGCAGCTGTTTGCCCTCCCGTGCCTACAAGCCTTTAAACCGTATGCTCGCTGTTAATTTGGGTAACATTTGGGCTCATTATGTGAATTCCATTTGTTTCACAGAGACTCTAACCTTTTTGAAGATTTTAAGCAGTTAAAGGTAAGGTGCGCTTTTTTTTCCTCACGCGGCCCTGGCCACCCGCGACACTGTCCGGACCCTTAATGAGCTGTCTTCCATTACACGACTTCCTTTGCCCTCTGCACATTTTTCTACGTGCGATTGGCCACACTACCAGGAGGGATTTCGTGTTGCGAGCTGTAGCGTTAGCAACACATCATCCCAGCTAATTTCAAATTAATGAGAAAATCCAGCATGTTGTATATTTAAGTAAGCTACTGTAGAGCAATTACAGTGTGATTATCCGCAAAAAAGGCAATAAAAAAAGGCAATGTTCCAACTTGCGTCGTGTATTACCCCGGGGAATTAAAACACAAACACACACATGCGCACACACACACTCACACACTCACACACTGGCTCTCTTCCTGCTAACACTGCACGCACCCACACACACACAGTGCCTCCATGAAGTTAATATGAAGTTGCTTCTTGTGTTGTTTCAGTTGCGTCCGGGCGAAGCCTTCACTGTGTATCACACCAGCCCGACTCTGTCCAGTCTGTCCAAACCTGTGGTGCTGTGGACTCAGCAGGACGTCTGCAAGTGGCTTAAGAAACACTGTCCTCACAACTACCTGACCTATGTAGAGGCCTTCTCCCATCACGCCATCACAGGTACTGTACACAGCACATCCGGTCGCATGCACACTACGGCTGCGTTAGTGAATGGAAATGATAATCGATTAATTATTTTTCCTCCAGGTCTTTTGGTCTTTGTCTTTGGGTTTTGGACTGTTGGTGTGAAAGAAACAAGGAACTTGGAGATGTCGCTTTATAAAATAATCGGCACATGAATCAATAATGAAAACAAAGTAGTTAGTTTAAGCCCTAATGCACCAGCCGAGTCGCCAGAATAAAATGTTGGCCGGTAACATTTCTGCAAACCACTGATAAGTTTACATTTGTACATGTCATCTGTACCATAGTGACATTTGTGTCATATCATGATCACATTGCATGTTTATGACCTGACATCCATATTTCGAGGGGGAGGCGATCAGGGTCACCGATAGTCTTGCTCGTGCACAGAACAAGATGATCTCCTCAGTTCCCTTCAGCAGAATATTTTAAGGGTTAAGAGCCCTTTTGGGCCTTCGAGTGACCCCTGAGACAACTGTCCTGGTGTTCAGCGGTTCCCCCTCGAGGCCCTGGAGGGGATAATAGTGGATTTGAGCGAGGGGAGAAGGCTTTTTTTAAGTTTCATTCTTTGGCAATGGGGGACAACGCACACAGCAAAGGTACAAGCACCATGGCACCCCACAAGGCAAGACGGCTGCCCATTAAGGAGACCCCGGGGCAATTTCCTGCATTGTTTGTGGTGAAAAAACTGTGTGTGTTTAACAAGATCTCGGGAAATCTCCCGCCGTGTCTGTGGCGACTAAAGCAGGTATATTTTAAGGCAAAGTGATCATTTCCTGACCTGATTTGCCTAAACCTAACCAGACAACAACAAAATATTGAAAATTGAACCCAACGAAACATAAAGTTGCAGTGTAAATGATGGCAAAGTGTCAACTTACCTGTGGTTTCCAGAAACACACATTGGGTAGAATGCTCACAATCACTTCTCACTGGAATCAAACCTTCTTACTTTCATCTTTGCAACTCTTAACAGTGAATGAATTAATTGCAGATGTTGTTGCTTGACGGTGACATGCAGGCTTTGTTCACTGACCTCTGCTCCTTTGAATAAGCAGAGCAGCGATGCTCCTATAGGCTAAGACGTTGCAAACCAATACCATAAAAGGCTTACTGAGTGTCACACGACTTTTATTTTTAGGCTCGTGGTTCCACAGCTTAGCTTTTTCAACTGGAAACAGGTTTACACCCAAATCTCTCCAAAGGAGATTTAAAAGGCATTCATGTGAGGTAACGAAAGGAGTGCAGCCTATTTTGGGAGAAGAAAGGGAAAGCTGCGGAAAAAATGGAAATTGTGGGTTATCGTGTTTCGAGTTCAAACAACACCCCCCACCCACGCACACGCGCGTTTGTTCGTCGCAAGCCCACCCAAACGCATGCGAGAGCGCATAAATCATCACACCGATAGACACACATGAGCAGGTGCATATAAATGTACACGCAGACACGGATACACATTTATCCGCACACATCCCCAGCCTTGACAGACCAGACGGCAGAACAGTTTCTTCTTTCTCTCAGAGAACAGATTGCTGCTTTGTGCCCGCGGGGTCAGCCACCACTCACTTACATCAGCATGCACACAAACACACACAGGAGCAGGCGGACACACGCGCACACACACACGCAAGGGTTTCAGGGTTAACAAAGCAGCCGCCGTCACAGATACAGCAGCTCTGATCTGATCATTTTTATTTATGTATTCTCGAACAGAGAGAAGGAGACAGAGCTCGGCTTGGATATAATTATCCTTGTGTATTCACTTGCTGATGTCCAGCTGGATTCCATTTCGCCTCCTGTGTTTTCTTGTGCAAATGTTGGGGCGAATATGTCTTTTTTTGGTTTGTTGCGGATGCATATGGAGAGTATCAGAAAATCACAACACTAAAAACGCTCCGCAACACAAGTCCGCTGTGTTTTTTTGTTTTTTTTTTCGTCCACAGAAAGATGCAGAATCTCGCCAACAGTGGAGAAATGGATTCTGTGTCTATATCATCTTAGTTCAGTGACCCAAAAGTAATTGCGTTTCTCAGTGGCGGCATCATTTCAGTGGAACAAGATGCCTTGAGGAGACCAGTGCAGCTTATTCAGTGTTTCTTGCTTTTACATAAAATACACACTGTCGTCTTTTGTCCTTTTGTATCCATGTTATCACGACTGTTGTTATTGTTGTGTCTGGTTTCTACTTCCAAACGTTGTTAGTAATAGCAGATAAAATGTAGACGATTCAGGTCGGCTCAGGTCAGAAGCAGGAAATAGACTGTCAGACTGTGTGATTAGCATACTTTTCCGCCACAAGGTGTGAGATAAAGTCTCCTATATTACACCTGTGATGTCTTCCTCCTTTTAGTAGTATATCATAGGTGTAGTCAGGAGATTTGTACATTTTTTAACAGGGGGACCCCCCCGGCTAGACAACACTAAGATCCAAGATGAAACTGACAGAACGGCAGGATGATAAAAATGTCCAGTTATTTCCTCCAGGACATCATAATTTCTAACTTGTATTATGATTCAATGCTGTACAAAACATTTGATTTCCTGTTCCCTCAGTCAGATTTGAGTCTAGCAGTGGCCATCACATTGCCGCTTTTAATAATTGCCATGGTCTCATACATGACCTCAGCTGATTTTTTGGGAAGAATTAACATGTGAGAGTCCATCGTTGATTAAAAGTACTGTTTTTCCGCTGTCTCGTCTCTCATCAGCGTGTCTGACTTGAATCGTAATGCTGAACAAGACACGCAGATTTGAGTGGCTGAGTAGCATCAATCAGGGTGATTTACAACGCATGCGATTGGTCCGTGAGTTTCCTGGGCTGCTAGTGCTGTAAAGGCTAGAAAAAGCTGTGCCAGTTAGAAATAGAAAGGCTCTGTCAAAATGTGATAATTATCAATGATTTATCAGTCATTGGTCCGGATGGGATGACGTCATGGTCAGCAGTCTGAGTGACTTAGTGGAGCGATGGAGAGGGATGGTAGGTTAACCAAGCAGATGCATTTTGGTCATTTGGGTTCTCAAAATGTCTGCTTGATGTGTCTGAAAGGTGGTATTTAGCCCCTTTAGATACATTAGTTTACATTTTGAATGTATGAGCTTTTATTCTTAAAGGTATATTGTCACAATTTGGGAGTCAAAGTGATCCCATGTAGCTTCTGCTAAACAAAAGTGGCCAGAGGTCGACTTTACAGGATAATGGCTAGCGGTAAAATGTGGTACAACATAGCGCAGGTAAAGACAAATCATAAAGTGAACTAAATAATATTATCCAGCACTAATAATAACTTAAATGTAACTAACATTAAGACAATTCCACTTTTATACATTAAAGTGTGTTTACAGGTCACAGGGGGTTCAAATGCATATGTGAAAAAAGTAGTAAAAAGCCTTGTGTGGCTCAAGAGGAAGCTGTATGTAACCATATAAGTGCCTTCAGTGAAATCAGTGGCTCAACTGCATTGTGGGTAATGTAGGCGCCATGTTTTGGTGTTTTGGTCTAACGTTGCACATGTATAACATTGCTGGACTCATTAGGGACGGTTTAAAAACAAAACATCAAAGAACTGGAGACATCACCTTTTTTATTCCACTCATTCTTCTTCCTTTTCGAAACCTGGCACCGACATTACCCATAATGCAAATTAGCTGCTGAGTGAAATCACATCACTTGCAAGCAGCTTTCTCTGGAGCTACAAAAGACTTATATATTACTTTTTGTCACATATGCAGGAGTACTCTCCAGGACCTTTTAACACGCTTTAATGTGTACAATCAGTGGAGTCACCCTTTAATGCTGAAGTAGAAAAAATGTATTAAATTGTGAGAGTTAGACGCCTCATGGTGAAAATGGATGCCTGGTGTGTTTGTGATTTAGTGACAGAAGCCTGCTTTTCACCTCAGTATCAGTAAAGGGATCTTTAACTAGATTAGTTCTCAGAAAGACGGTCACGCCAGGTGTTTTTCTTCTTTTCTAGATGCATCTTCTTTTTTTTTTTTTTTTACCGTTGCTGTTGTCTACGCTCTGTTCACACTGTGATAAGAAATTGCCAGCGTGCTGTAGGTCAGCCAGTTCGAAGGACCTCAGCTGTCAGACAGTCGATAAACTGTCACCTGCTGTCCTCGGCTCATGTGCAGACGATACTTTTCTCGTGGCTGCGAGATGTATTGAATGCATTTACAGACTAAGATGTGAGACCTCCAGATGTGATCTTGATTGCATTCCAGCTGTTGGATCGCATGGATTGTAATTATCATTTTTTTTTTTTACCTTTATCAAGGTAATATATCGATGCAGGTCACAACTGTATAGCGGCTGTGAATCACAGATGAGGCAGATAGGATGGAGGCACACAGAGAACATACAGTATCGAATATATACTGAAGGTGAAGTAAAGTTAATACATGCGGCTGCAGGGTGACATACTTACCTTATTATTACTGTATAAACAACCAGTGTAATACAGTTTGCCTTCAGGGACAGCCTGGACTGGACTGGTCTGCTATCAGAGGTTTAATCTAAAGGTTGTTCTTTCATAAGGAAGTCTTTACCGTCGTCCCTCCTGGATTGCCTTTTTCAGACAGTCTTAAGTGTCATTACTGTCCTAGTCAGGGTGGAACTGCTTCCCATTTGCCCACAGACATTGTTAATAAGCAATTTATTTTGAAGCCAAATTGAGAAAAGCGAACAGCTTTTGTTTTTGTGTCTCTTTTCTCCCTTTGACAGCGCTACTTTCCCTATCTGCAGGCAATTATTAGGAGCTGTATTAAGTCTGTCTGAGGGGAATTGATTTGAGCTCCATTCATCTGCTTTGTCTCATTTGTACACACGCAAACACACACACACACACACGCACATGCACGCCCAGACCAAGGACAGTGGTTTTTCTAGGACGTACTGGTACTGCTGTTGTGAAGCACACACAAGGGGGCTGTAGGGGAGATGGAGTGAAGAGGTTGATGAGTGTGTGC
The DNA here is from genome assembly GCA_039737535.1 of Lagodon rhomboides. Classification (NCBI taxonomy): domain Eukaryota; kingdom Metazoa; phylum Chordata; class Actinopteri; order Spariformes; family Sparidae; genus Lagodon; species Lagodon rhomboides. The sequence goes on along the minus strand of CM077792.1, from coordinate 20,902,091 downwards.
GTGGAGACGTGTGTGTAAAAACATTACTGTAAACTGAGCACAAAATAAATGGCAAAATTAGGGCCGCTGTATTCCCCAAGACGGTTGTGCTCACGTGAAATGGGTTGTTCCACTCCGTGTGCTAGAAACAGAGAGCACCTGGACTTTGAGGGAAAGTAAATAATGTGCCTTTAAACCACATGTACGCACACATGCAGACCCATTAAACCACGATGAAAGCTAACGGGTTTGTCATGGCTTTGTCTCCCAGGGAGTGGAGACTTGCCCACAGTAGAGGTAGCTATTGTCTGTATTGTTCCAGCCCATCTGGTTGCAAGACAAGGGCTGGCTGACAGTTCTGTCCTCATTTGGCTCTTGCTACAGCTCCAGTGAGAGCTATATATCATATCCCAAAGAGTTGGGTTGAGAAACAAAAATCATAATTAAAACTGCTTCCTGATAAAACGTTCAGCAGTCTGTCTGCTGCCTACGAGGAATCAATCACTGTGCTTGAGAGAAGCTTTGTTAACAAAAGTTTCCTCGATGTTGTGTCCCGAGACGAACAAAACTGGTCTTCATAACCAAAACTTGACTTCTTCAGTTGCTCCTCCAGAGATTGAGATTCAATACTGAATTTTTTATTACGGTCAATGTTTGTTTTGTTTTTTCTCAAGCTGAAGTCCTACTTTAGTTTACCTCCAGAGGTAAATGCACAAACTGCGATATGAACAGCCAGGCAGCAACATGACAGATAAAAAACAGAAGAAGAGACAGAGCTGCAGTCTGTGTTGTGAGAGTGCAACGGTCAGCAGATGAGTCATACACTTGAAAACATGGAAAGAGTGTCTAGAAGTCCAGCAGTGGGTTCCTGCAGTGGAATATGAAACTGTTAAAGGGCCATTATACATCAATAGAAGTTGCTTGTCGGATGGTCAAAGGGCTTCAGAAACCCCCTCCACCTACATCATTATGATGTTTGAATTAGGGGCATCTGTACCAACTGTTTCTCAAACTTTCTGTAAACCAGCAATCCAACTTTTTTTTAACCCACTTCACACAGGGATTGTTGGCAGAGTTTGAACCATAAGCCTTCTGTTTTTAATTCTTTACACAATTATTTATGTCAATTTCTATGTGTACAAATGTAATACATACTATCTGAAAATGCACATTGTTATCAAGTGTAAACCCACCGAGGGCTCCAGACAAAATTTTAGACCAGTTGCATTTCGGTGCCCCCAAAAATTCCTTTTTAATTTAATTTCTTAACACATTATGTAAATGATTGCAACTGGAATAAGGTTGCAAAAACATGTTTATCTTCATTTAAATCACTGCACATGCAAGAAATGGCAATAAGCTCAATTGTTTTAAAAAGTAAACAGCTAAAATTCAGATGGACCAGTGTGACCAGTGACAACGTGAAGTCGCACATTAGTGCTCTAAACGGGAACTGAATTATCATAATGCTACATTAAAGAAGAATTAAAACTAGTGATTTAAACCATAAACTCATTTGGAAATTGTATTCTGAGGGGAAAAAAATCATTTGAGAAGTTGGATCATTTTCTCATAAGCTTACATATAATCAGACTTCTTCTTGCAACCAATGGAGTGTCCCCCCCCCCCCCACTGGCCATTCTTTTAGACTCGGGAGCTCTGTCCATATTTTATACAGCTGGTCGTTATCTCCATATTTGAACCACTATGGCGTCTTGTGTCTCTCTGCGACGCACAGCTTTTCACCCCACCTCTGTGTGCAGCTGTTCAGCACAACTATAAACAGTCATTGTGTTAGTATCAGTTTTAGGGGACGTGGGCAAAGAACTGAAGCAGTGCTCTCACTTTACATTTTACCAGTACTGCTGAGGTAATGATGTTGGGAATACTATGGCTCGGGGCATGTTACATTAGTTTTTACAGATGGTTTTAGAGGCACTTAGCTCAGGCCTGGGCCCACTGAGGATCACAACAGACCTGCCTCTGTCCCACCGTTACACACAGATCTGTTCTCTGCCCTACGGCCTTTTTATGAAACATGACTTCTGACTCTTTATGAAAGATATTTTATATTTCATGGGCTCAGAAAAAACCCCCACAAAGGAGTCTAATTATCCTTTCATTTACTAATTTTCTCTTCTCTTTGTGTTCAGTGCTCGCCTTCCTCTCTTCTCTTGAACTCTGAAAGACATGCTTATTAGCAGCTGTGGCTAAATAGAGGCAGAACAAACATGCTTTAATGATTGTGTCCCATTAGCTAGATGAGAGAGAAAGCCTGAGAGAGACACTGTTCATTATGTGTCTGAAGTATTGTATGCACATACTATATATGCATGCGTATATAAGTTGGGGGACTTTTCCTCTGCAGCGCATTCATAATGCGCAGGTACTGTATAGACACGGAGGGAGAGCCAGAGATACAGAGGTTGTACTGATGTCTGCTGGAAGGAAATGGGAATGAATGGAATGAAATGGAGAGTGAGCTGCATGAGTAATGAGTCTAATTATGATTTGGGCTGCTGCAGGTATGATGGATTCCTCTTCTGTCTGCAGCGGTGAAGGACACAGCTCCCTTTACCTATAGCAACCATTGTGTGTGTGTGTGAGAGAGAGAGAGGCTGTATTACCACCACATGTGCATGTTCAAGTTTTTCATATTGCCTTTGTGTTTGTGTAAGTGCAACTTGGTCGTAAAAGCTGTTTACTGTGGGTAATGGTATGTTAAATGTGTGTGTCCCCTCGGGGTCAACTGCCAAACTCTGTAGTAAAACTCAGCCAGCCCGAGCCACTGAGCCACCCTCCCCATGCCAGCCCCTTTTACTGCTAACGACTGGAAGGCTGCTGTACTAAACAGGAAATGAACACTTTGCTCTTGGAAATAAAACAGTGACTGTACAATATAAATGCACCTTGCCCATGTGCACAGAAAATGTCATATATACAGTTGCAAACACATTCTCAGCACATGCAATAGATTAGTTAAAGTCTTATATCCCTGTAAAAGGTATGTCTGTGAAGTATGGAAGGAAAACCACATGTATAGAAGAATATGCAAACCCCTCAAAGAAATGGTTACGTTTTAAACCTGAAGACTTTTTAGGGGGTTGCACATAGTTGTTAAGGTTCCCTTGAAACAGCTATTGGATTGCTATTTGCTTCGGTATAGATACATGTTTCCAAAGAACAGGCAGCTAGGGAGTGACCTGTCACAGATATTGATTGCCGTTTTCAGGAGCCAAAAGTGCTAAATGTGTGTTATGCATCCCCCTGCTACTGAGCTGAGTCAGCGAATAGGATGGTATAAGTCCATACTGCGTAAATCACCTCTGTAACTGGCCTGCAGTGTACGGCCCTGGTTCTGGAGGTGTTCATTGAGAGGCGGCTAGTTAGCAATATTTAGCTGTGACTTCAGCAACAAGTAAAGCTTTCTGTCCAGAGTTTTCCAGACAAATTACGACAGCACGTACTTTTCTAGTAAGTCACAAATTCTAAATACCATTAACAATAGCTATAAAACTCAGTTTTTACCATTGTTGGGCCTGAGACCAGTGTATAGGTGAGATATAGGGTGAGTTTCAGTTTTAAGAGGGGGTGTCTGGTCAAAAAATATTTTCGAATAACACCAGGGAGTCTATGTATCTGCAGTGTAACTCTATCTGTATTCTAGGTGAATTTGATCCTACATCCAGTGTAGGAAGCTAATCAAAGTGGAGTGTGTTGACTGCTGTTTCACACCGGGCTGTTCATGAATAAAATTAGCAATCATCTGGCTCACTGAAATGACAGAATGGAACTGAAATTGATCAGTCCCTATTAGTACTAGTGATTGTGTGGAAAGATGTTCTAAATTAGCGGAAAAACCTGATCCATATACCCCTCCTCCAACCGACAGGACGGGCGTTGCTGCGTTTAAACGGGGAGAAGCTGGAGAGGATGGGAATCGTCCAGGAGACACTGAGGCAGGAGGTCCTCCAACAAGTCCTCCAGCTGCAGGTCAGAGAGGAGGTCCGCAACCTGCAGCTCCTTAGTAGAAGTAAGTAATAACATGGTGTGTGTGTGTGTGTGTGTGTGTGTGTGTGTGTGTGTGTGTGTGTGTGTGTGTGTGTGTGTGTGTGAGCAACCATGTTTCTGTGTGTTTCTGTGAGTAATCGTGTTTTTGTGAGTAATCGTGTTTTTGTGAGTAAAGGGGGAAGATAAAGAAAGTGACAAACAGGCGGAGAGCAGTCTGGTTTGGTTAAATTGGAAGGAGGCAGTCTGAGACCACGCGTGCCTGCTGGGACAAACATGGAGTTGGACATCAAATTGTTTGTGGCTGTGTGCGATTTTATTGATGGCAGCTCTTGATTTGCTGCCCTGCCTCCGAATGATGACTTCGGTAAACACTTTTATTATCTACCTATCAATAAACTGGCTCAGTCAATCACTGCTGACCTGGTTTCAGAGGTTTGATGTCGCTTGCTTCTTGCAAGCCTGTTTTGGCTCTTGTAGAGGTTGTTGCAGGTGGTTGTTTTCTGAGTTCATTGATTGCTTTGAGTCTTCAAAGTGAAATGTCCGCACAATTACCTTTCCCTGGAGTTGAAATTCAAATGTTCTTCAGTTTTGCAACAAAATGTTCCCCGTGAATAAATACTACCTACAGTGGGGAGTCTGAGACCACTAGTCAAAATGCTTCTATATTGCAATTTCGAATGATAATATAAGCTGAACAGTTTGACTGAAAAGTTGAATCTGCACGAATTTCAGAATATCTTTTTTTTTTTTGCTGAAATCATTTTTAAACATTTTACTAAAATTAACAAAAGGATGTGAACTGTGTTGTTGGGGTATCTACAGAGGTAAGCATGCTAACCAGCTAATTCTGGCCCTTCCCGGTCCAAAGCTCCTTCACTAGCGGTGTAAACACTTCTCTGGTTTTCTCAACTCCCAGTCCTCACTGCTAGCTTCACAGCAAATGGAGTTAATTGGCTAACAGTAGCTACCATTAGCAGCAGTTAGCTGTAACTCAGCAATATGATGCCCCCTAGTTGTTTAAAAGTATGTTGGACCCAAGAAGACCAAGGAGTCCTGACTGTCATGGACAGTTACTTGACCTCAACCCCATTGAACCTTTACGGGGGCACTTTATGGGAGACTGAGAAGGCAAAGCATTTTGGGGCATCCCATGAAGCTTCGAATAAAACGTGAGTATACAAACTTGTGGAGTCCATGCCTGCTTGAGCATATGCTGCCGTAAAAGCATAGGTATTCAGCAATTTGTGGACATTTTTTCAAAGATTCAACTTTCTACTTAAAAAAATAAAAAAAAAATAGTGTTAAACTCGAAACAAATGTAGACGTATTTTGACTGGTGTCTCAGATGTATGGGTCTCAGACTACTGATTGATCAAAAGAAAAATCCTCCAAATTCATGGATTGCAAATATGAATTTGGAACTCTTCAATGTTTATACAGCCTAATAAAGGCATATTTAAGGTTTTGATAGATGAGATGGTCTTTTTTTTTTTTCATTTTTCATGATTTCACATTTAGAACAAAATGCACTAAGCGCCTTCCAGCTATTTCACTCCTTTGTTTTCCTTTGGGTACCATAGTCTTCAAGATCATGACCTACATTCAGCTGCAGCAGAATCCTGGCTGAGCTCATGTCACCAGTGAGAGGGGATCTGCAGCACTTAAGGGAAATTGCAGCGTGCTTGTTGCTTCAGTTGTTCCCAATGTGCTGCCTGGTAATTCAGTTCCCAAACAAGGAGGGAAAAAGCGTCTGGAGGCTTTACTGTTCTCTTCTTATTCATGTCGCATCCTGAAAAGCACAACCATTTCTGCAAGAAAAGGGAAAAAAGAAACCGCATAACCATTTTCTCTAAATGGTCCACTCTCCCCCGTGACATAAGTGGGTCAGACCAAAAAAGAATATTTTGTTAGTTGAGGCAGAGCAGTGGACTTGTGCCATCAAATGATCATTAAGAGCCGGTGGTGTGAGGGGCTCTCACAATCAGCCGCTACACTCAAACAACTGAATGAAGTGGTATTTGCAATCCAACAAGCTCACACTCTCACTCCCTGAGCATTCATGCAAGAGAGTTTGCTCCGACGTAAGTGCCTGACAGAAATTATATAAATAACTCTGGGTTTGATGCCCATTATCATCTTTCTTTGGCCCCAACTTCAGGACCTGAAAGTGTTTTTGTAGACACAACATCAACTGCATATCTGAGTCACAATCCCACAGCGATATGAAAAGCGTGTGAGAGGGAGGGAGACATATAAATGTAAGCGAAATAAAAGATAGAGATTACAAACGCGGGAGCCATCAGTAAGTCTTAAAAATGGGCTCCTGGCTGTAAAATGGCATTTGAAATTATAATAATCTGAAATCACTGAATAGCTCAGTGAAAAATAGTTTGAATAGGGCATTTTTCAAAAGCTACACAGGAAAATAAACTTTAAGCGCCACGAACCAAACAACCCTCTTTGAGCTAGTGGTGATAGAAACGGATCAGCACTGCGAAGCAACAGGCGAACTGGATATCGCTTGAATATCGCTTGATCTGACTTCTGAGATTATCTCTTGACGTTTGGCAAGAGGTGGCAGGGAACATAACAGGGAAGAAATGCGGATGATATGCGACAAAGGGACCTGATCACAGTCAAACCAGGGATGTCACAGCTGCTTTAACCAGCGGATGACCAGGACACTCAAACTTTTATGACATACATGCCAACCAAGCATGTTGAGTTGAATTAAACCGGATTAAATTGAAAGATGGAATGCAATTTACTGGTAAGGAGACAGAATTTAATTGCTGTTGGACACTTCTATTAATAGAGCAATGCTAATGTAATTTGCCAGTTCACCAGGCTCTGACTTTAAGCTATAAGGGCAAGCTAATTTGGTGGCCTCATAAAACACCTGAGGCTCACAGGGGTGGAGGGTATTCAGAGGTGATGAAGGCAGAACAGGGTGGTAAGCATCTGGAGTGATAATGGGGGTTGCTTCAGTGCTGGAAATTAAATGAGAAGTGTGATGAGGTGGTGATAAGGTGGTAGATGAGGGCAGAGGTGATGAACGTCTCAGTGTGGACCGGAGCATTGAAAAAAACTGTTTAGCATTAAATGTCAGTCCTGACACTTCGGTTCAGTTCAAAGTTCATGCAGTCTCACCCAAGTCTCTGCGTCTCAGCATATTCTTTCAGACAACTCGACCTCGACGTGAATGAGGAAAAATGTTCAGTCTATTGGCATGAAATTTCTCTTAACAAGTGAAATAATTAAAAATATCTTGACAACTACTGGATAGATTGCCATGAACTTGGTGCCGACATTCATGGTCCTCAGATGATGAACCCTACTGACTACTACTGATCTTCCAGTATTTCCTGTAGTGCCACCTCCAGGTTGACATTTTTGTTTTTTAGTGAAATGTTTCAACAACTGTTGGATGGATTGCCATTGAATTTGGTAGACATGCATGATGCCCTGAGAGGATTAACCCCAACAACTTTGATGATCCTCTGACTTGTCTTGCATTGCCACCAGCAGGTTAAATTATTACATATGTGTGTCAGGAAATATGGTAACATGTACGTGATGGATGGCCACGTACATTTTTTTTTACAGACATTCATGGTCCCCAGAGGTTGAAGCTCATTGAGTTAGATGATCTTCCAACTTTTCCTCTTGTGCAACCATGAGGTTGGCTGAATGAAATATCTCAAACTCAATTGAAAACACATGTTCATGATCCCCACAGAATGATTCATGAGTGGTCTTTTACTGAAATTCACATCAGCCCCGGCAGTTAATGTGTTTAGTGCTAATTAGAAAATGTTAGTATGCTAACATGCTTAACTGAGATAGTGAGCGTACCTCCAAAATATCAGCATGTTGACATTGTCCTTGTTAGCACGTTCAAGGTGTTCACATTTGGCTAAAAACACCGGTGTGATTGAGTGCAGCCTCACAGAGCTACCATCATGGCTGCGCTCCTCTGCTTCCATGGAGAGAAGGTGCTGATGTTATGACGAGCAAATCGTAGGTGATGCTGTATGTGTGGAGAAGCATAGTGATGTCGGAATGGACAGATGAGAGCTACACTGAAAAAAGGAGACTGGCTCCCTCTTGGATTTATGTTTACATCTTGGGTGTATTTAACACAACTGCCTCATGTTTCAAAGTTAAACTTAACCATGTAGTGTAGAAACTACGTAATATGCAGGGAGGGTATGTGAACTTGTTAAAATCATGTTGGGATGAAGTGAGTCAATAATTTAGCGATGTTTAACACGTGATACTGCACGCGATCTCATCTTGCGCGCGTTGCATTGTTGGTAGAAGAAAGCAACCGTCACCTCCACATGGGCCCGCGTACGATACGCCACGCCACGCCACGCCATTAATTCGGTCGGTAAGTCTGGATTTTCTTATTAAATATTGTCGAAATTTCATCCAAAAGTAGTTTATTGTCTTGAGAGTCACTAGGAAACGTGAAATAAGCACTGTGGGCTTCATTGCTCGTGCTATTTTATCAACCTGTTTCATTTGTTTTTTGAGTGGGAGCCGTTCATGTTACAGTTAACAACTCTGCTGTGTTCCTTTGGTAGTTTGAACTGGTTGACTGACTGTTGTTAAGCTGTGAGTTAACGTAAGTTAGCGTTAGCGTTAACGCTAACGTAAGTTAGCTAACGTAACGTAAGTTAGCTAAAGCTAACGTAAGTTAGCGTTAGTGACATTTAGCCATTGAGCCTGTGCTAATGTTATCAGCGGCATTACGTTAGCCGCCGCCGCCCCTCCCCGCCCAAACACCGTATAATGAGACCATGAGCAGAAGGTGAGGAAATTCAAACAAAAAGTGGACACATTAAGTGTGGTGTGTGTCTGCTCTGTCTGACGCAGTGGTAGCAATAATCACGTAGCGATGGCCTGCCACTATGGAAACTCTTGGCTTTTTTCTTCGCTTTGCACAGTCAGCCCAGTATTTGAACCTTGAACATGATTAGGCTATGCTAGGCCTGAGAAGGGGTTTTCTGTTCTCATTAGAGAAGGCAATAATCACATCCATTATTTGATATTTTACAATGGTTGATGGAGTATACCTAAATAAAGTTTCTGGTGTGTGTACAGCTAATGCATGTTTATTTAAAAGTAGTTTTGTAGATTTTTCCCTGTTTTGTTGCAGAGTGACACACAAACTCAAGTATGCATGTCATCTGGAGTCAGCTGAGGGATCGTGGGCTCAAGTTTTTGTGGTGAGACCAGGATCTTCTATTTGCTCTTTTACTGTATTATTTTATTTTATTTTATTTTATTTATTTAAACCTTTATTTAAACTCAGAATGTACTGAGGGGGAGCCTCATTAATACAACTGTCATAGGTTCAACTTTTACCATATTATCAGAAAGGTGATTAATGTAATTATTTTAGCTGGTGTGGTCTACTTGAGTGGACTATTTTGTGTTTCTGAGCATTTCAGATATTTTGCCCCAGTCATTTATGGGAACAGATAGGACAAAATTAGAAAAAATGTTCAATACAGTACAGTCCATCATACAGCACTCTTAATAATTCTAAGTATCATTTATCTAACCTTTTGCAATCAGTTGATGTGAGCCCAACAAGAAGTGTCTGTTCCTGCACACGGATGCGTGGCTTCAGAGAGAAGTCTGAGGAAAATGGCTTGGACATTACTCTGTGTATTTTCAAAATGTGGCCTGCTTGAACCTTTTTTCCAGGATTTCAGACCCTACCTTTAATCCTTTTTTGTTTCCACTTTCACAGTGAATGGTGTTAGAAGTGTTCCAGTGATACATTTGCATTAAGAAGACAAGAGGTCATTTGTGATGCTCCCATGATCAGCAATGTACAAGAGAGATGGCCAGCTCTTTTTGATGCAGTGGAGGTAATAGAAAAATAATGCCCTGACTAGTTGTGTCATAAATAATGTGTTCATGTTTAAAAGTAATGCTCGGCTTCATTAGGATGTGGCTGCAGGTATTCCATAGCAGAGCCCAGATGATTAACCATGCATAGTGCACTCCATGATATGGCGGGCAGGTGTAGTGTTGATGTTAGTGTAAGTGTCTTCTAAAATCTGTGGGCTGTGCTGTTATTTAAAAATGATTTCTTGTTGTTTCAGATAAACGCAGAGTTTAAGCGCATCACAACCATGCCTCTCCAATCAAGATTTCTCTCGCAGCTGGACCTTCTCTCTCATAGTCTGCTGAGAGTGTTTGCAAAGCGATCAGGGGAGCAGGACAAAAGACTGAAAGACATAGCGTCCATGATGACAGTAAGAAACTTTAACTCTAAATTGTTTAACTATAAAGTGTATATGCATTCTTGCATTAAGTCAGTAAAATATGTATATGCATCCATTGTAAAGCTCAACTCCCTTTACTTGTGAGTACTGATTCCACTGAAAGGACCCACTCATTTTTTCTTTTTATCATGCATTCACTGTCCCACTGTGAGAAATTTTTATCTTTTTGATATAATCTCTGGAGATGATATAAAGTCCAGTCCATAAAGATCCAGTTCAAGCAGGTAGTTTTAATGTTGTTTTGTAGGTACTGGTGTCGCATGCCGACCGTTTAAAAAAGTCTGAGTTTTTGTCTTGGATCACTTTCCTCTGTGCTACTGAAAATTTTAGTTCAGATGTCTCCATTTTCTTTGTTGTAATTGTTAAGGATGACATTGATGTCGGAAGGGAATCCCTCATTAAAGGACTCTGCATCTATCTGAATGAGAATCCCGACGTCTTGGTGCAGGAGTACAGGGTGAGTGTTTTGTGAGTAGATTGTGGCTTTGCTACATTTCAAAACCTATTCAGTTAACCCTGTGATTCTACCTGGACTGTTTAGGTCCATTTGCCCTCTATCAACTTGGCAAAGTGATTCCAGTGTTGAGATTAAAACAAATAGTCCACTTATTCTCCATAGCCCTCACTATGAAAGTGAAAAACCACCTATTTTGACCCCTCTGCCACAGAGCAAAAAAAAAAAAATTTCTTCCTATGCGACACTGACCCTCATCCAACAAGTGCAGAAATTGGGACTGGGATAGAGCCCTGGGGTATAACAAGACCAGGTTAATGATAAAAATCATCGAAATATGAAGACAACTTCCAGAAAAAATGAGGACAAGAATTCAGTCTTTACATTAGTTCGTAGAGCTTGAAGGCTCCTACTCATTTGATCTGGAAGGTGTTAGTCTGTTTTTGTTTTGTGTTTTTTTTCTAAGAAATTTACCATGAATGGCAGCCTGGCAGGCATTCTCTGGCTGTAGTAATCTGCTATGCTGCTTATGTGTTTTAAATAAACATTCAAAAGCGATTTGTTTTTTTCTTCTTCTTTCAGGACATGACTGAGGCCACTACACTGAGTGCCATTGATAAAACAACAGTGGGAATCTACGTCACCAGAGAGACGCCAGGCAATGACTTTTCTGATGTTGGCATCATAATCGAGGGTGTGGTGGTTCTTCAAGATCTGGATAACGTGGCCCTTGCAACAGCCATGCTGTTTGGACTTTTTTACTCTTTGAACATGAGGTATCCACCACAGCTACGCTACACTTTCGAAGTGATCCAAAAGGTGGTCATGGAGTTGGATGTGACTCAACTCTCGAGGAAAGCCCAGAGCTTAAAGACAAAATTGCTCCAGTAAGGAGAGCTCACTGTGCACGTGAGGTGGTTAGCTCCAGATAGCAGGACATTTAAAGCTCACACTTGCTCTCCTGCATTTTGGAGGTTGAATTTCCAGGTTATTGCACTTTTTGTATTTGTATATTTTAAAGGCTGTTGCCTAAAAATGAATGTATATTTGCTATACACTCGCTGTACATTTCATTGTTCGAGTTATAGGACATTTTATTTATAAAACCTTAACTGCCATGTGTACGGGGACATTTTTTCCCCTCTGCTTAAAGTTCTCTGATTGGCAGTATTGTGAAGTGTACACATTCTTAATAGTCGAGGCCATGTGAAATGGGATGTTTTTGTTGGCACAAAGAATTTTAAAAACTTAAAAGAATACTGTTTTGAGCCAAGATGTCACAATGAGGTCAGTGTTCAAATTTTTGGCACTCACTGTATTGTTGTTTAGCCTGTGGCTCTTGAATAAATGTTTTGACATGCAACAGTTCATTTTTATTTGTTACTGTGGTAAAAAGGGTCATGTTAATGATGAAGAGAATTAATAGAAAGGTATTAGACATTAAAATAAATTATTGCTTTTTCTATAGTTACATCGAATTGTTTACAGTTAGAATTATTTGATTTAATATTGACAATAGAAGCCTTGAACATAATGTTTGTATTGTTCTTTTTGAAGATGATTGCCTGTAACCTTTGTCAAAAGAAAAGGTCTAATTTCCATTCTGAGTCCACAAAACACTGAAAGACTGATGTAACTTGTTCACTGTTGATCTGTATTACAGTAGAACTGTAATTTAAGTTCAATTCTTTACCTGCTGTCACTGCAGTGAAATTAGACATTTTATTTTGAAAGGTTACTAGTGGCAGGCAACCATCTTCAGAGAACAATGCAATCTGTTTTAAGGCCTCCATTGTAAAATTGTGTAATTGACACTAGAATAAAGTACTAACATGTAAGATGAAAAAAACATGTAGTATTTAAGTGACCAAATAGTGTTGGACTAAAAGTTATTAAATAGTGTTGAAATGAAGTGCTAAAATTGTGAAGGATTAAAGTGTTCTGAGAGTTCAAATTGCTTTATCAAAACATGTTTTAATCATGTTGTATCAACACAACATACACAGGTTTATTGAAGATGAATAACTTGTGTTAATTTAACTCAATTTTTAAAGTTGCAGCCAAAGCAAAACATCTGTGTGCAACCAATGTCCACTATTGAATTAAGTTAATCCAACAAGTTCTTTTTTTCAGTGTAGAGGTGAGAAACAAAGAGCCGAAGAGTGGCTAATGCACCTGCAGGATTTGCTGTCAGGCTCATGTTTCAGGAGCAGAGCACAGGCTGTTGGTTCACGCTGTACTCCACTCAACCCTAACACGCCCGTCCAGCTCTTCTCCCAGAGCGACTCCACCAGTACATTTACAATCCTGGGGTGATTTAGTAAAGCCGTGTGTCATACCGCCTTGTCAGGTCTGATCTAGCTGCAATAGATTTACCAAAAATTAAATATTGATCTCACAATAACTGCTGAGAAGAGGATGAAAATTCGAAATAAGGCTGAATGTGATGGGAGTTTGTCTGTGAACAGAGCCATGACAGCACAGTGTGACGCGACCCTAACAAGACCCTCTTATCATTCACACAAGCAACTTTGTAAAAATGTTCCCATAAGTGATTTCTTATAAAACCTTTACAAGCAATAACAGCCCTCTCGGTGTCTCTCTTTTGAAAAAGGAGAACATTTGAGACAAAATTTAAAAAAGGGCGAATTATAGAAAAGAGCGCAGAAACACCTGAAGTATAAGATTTAAAAAGGGATGGAACAGAAAAGGAAGAATAGCAAGCAATATTAAAAAAAAACAAAAAAAAAAACGAGGGCACGGATTGAAGGTGAGATGTTTAAAGGATGGAGAAAAATACAGAGGATGAAATCAACAGATCACAGAGATAAAGAAACGAGACGGGGTGGGGAGGTTAATGAAGGAACATGGATAGCGAAAGAAAAGCCTCCGATAGGTCCGATAGCTCCTTTTTATTCCCCTGGCTGTGGGGCCCTACTTTCTGCCTCATGCTAATCTGTCTGAAGCAGGCTCGCTTGCTCAAAGCACTGTAATAGCATTTCACACTGAACGCGGAATCACATTACTTCTGTTGCAAATTATTGTTGAAAATGTTGTTCTCCGCCCAATACCCGAGGAAAAAAATGAGTTCAAAATAGGACGTGTCTGTGACTAAAAGAGATAGTGATATTTTTTTGGTTTCACGGACAAAAAAAATGTGGAAAGTTGTTCACGTAGCTCATCTCCGTGTTTTACCGACAATTTGATTAGTAAATGGAATGATTCCGGGGAAAGGATTTAACGACGGAATTAAATTTGTACTAAAGGGCAGTCCACAGATTTTACACATAAAGGTCAGCTTACTCATCACAGCGAGGACTACGCAGCCTATGAAAAATTGAAAAAAATAGAGCCACCACACTATATAATGCTCCTGTGAACATACATTACCTCCATGTGGTGTTTCATGTGCATCAGACATGGAAGAAATGCAGAGACACTCCGTACAAGTACCTCAGGCTGTTCCGCCTCGTGAGTACCACATTATTACATGAGTACTCAGTGCTGATGGGTTGGATCGCGCTCATGCTCAAACTTCATTTTGATCTCAACTTCACGCCTGTAAAGTTTCCTGATTGCATCAACACAAATGTAGGCCAAAAGGGGCGCGGAGTGCGGGGAGGGCGAACCCCCATACTTCCAGCCTCGCTCAGACCGCGCCCGCCTTCAAAACTCAAGCTTCATGTCGATCTCAACCACGCACCTGTGAAGCCTGTAACTGCGTCTTTGCACGGCTGTGATGCTATCGCGCCGACAAAAATCTGGCCGCTGACAGGCAAATAAACACCTGCCAGAGCACTCAAAACGGCTTCTGTGCTCGGTCCCGCTGCAATAAGTATCTCCAGGACCACACTTTGCCATAATGACACACACAGACTCACCAGGCGTAAACAGAGACCCGGTTGAGGCTGGTGACAAGTACACATTGCAAGTATAATTGGTATGTGCAATGAACCCTGTAAGTATAATATATTGGATAATGTGGGAAGCCTTCTAAAGTCAGACAGAATAACCCAGACGATTTCTTTAAATGGAAAATATTTGACACAAGCTGTAAGGCGCAGAGATGGAAACATGCTTTTCAGTTGTGTTATGGAAATTGTAGGATGCGGCATTTTTGGAGCATGGCCCGTAGTCAAGACTAAAAGTCAGGATATCTAAGTCTCTGCCGCACCAACTTTTATTATTCATTGTGTCATCTCCCTCACAAGTCCCTCTTTATGGAAGCGTAACACTAAATCTGGGTTGGAACTTAAATGTGTTTTCTCTGTAACAGTCGATAAGCAACACTTATTTTCCCCTTCCTAATGAACAGACACATCAGTATATGTTATCAGATCTGCCAGATAGTTCTCCCTGACTTCTTAATAGGTACCACAGAATACATGAATGGAACCATGATTTTATGAACGGCGTAATTTAAACAACACACAGCGCTGCGTTATAGACTTTTAGGCGCCTCGTGTGTGTTGAAGAATGGAAGGCAGCAGACCGCAAGGAAATAAATGTGTACAGCAAACATTTTCTGAAAATGAGCAAAAACTCATAATCACGGATAATTTGTTGTAGACTCGTGGAGGAAATTAATTCCTTCAAAGAATAATGTGACACTGTGTGACTAGTTGAACATTTTTGCATATTTTGTCACATGAAATTGAGAGCAAAGAGAAAAAAATTAAAGAAAAAAGTTGAGTCACGCTGCCCTCAGAGCACTTTGAACGTCACCCCCTTTTTCTCATCCTACACTGAGAATAGCGACCGTCACATTTTTGCCAAAACACGGTTTAACACCTGTAGGGAAGAGAAGTGAAGTGAGACAAACTTTTTGAAATCCATCCTCTGCTCCCAACTCCAACAGACTATAACCCTTTTACAACCACTGTTCCATTCCACAGAGAGCGTGAACCTCAAAACATATTTTTTTTTCTCTTATCACTTTAGACTCGGGGCAAAGTTACACTTCATGGTTAGATGACAGAACTTATTCAAAATGTTAAAGTCGCTGACGGTTGAAAAATAACGCAGTGTGGAAAATTCAAAGCGGAGCGTCAAAGTTGAATGCAAATGTACGTACAGTGCGAAGGTCCCCCCGCCACGTTAACCTTCGCTGTTTGCATTGTTTCACAGGCTGTCGTTCGTGTTTTCTCTTGCACATAATCCTTTCATGGAAGGGAAAGCTATTCCCTTTTGTGCATGAATGTTGTATTTGTATTTTTTTCGACACAGTGTTCCATGTATTTTCAGGAGCCTGGGCTTGTTGTTCTATCAGTCAGTCGGTGAAAAGGTAAGGCTGTCTTCCACAGCCCAAAGCCACAGCTCTCTCAGGGCAGTGTGAACCACGCAGGGGTTGTTGTAACATCTGGAGAGCTTTGGGGAGGGAGGATTCAGATCAGAGCCTGGTGGAGTATCTGCCCTTCTTCTGCTCCTCAGCCTCTGGTTATTGGTATATCTTTATAATAAACTGTCAGCTCTTCCTTCCTTCTCAACGCATCAAATTTTCATCAAAGTCGGTCTGCGCCTTTGTGTCTAGCCATCTGCCGTGTATCAGACTCTCAGCGGTAATTAGCTCAAACAGGATGGCGTTGCGAATAACCCCGATGCGGGCCTTGACCCCTACCCCACCTCAAAAGATGCTGTCGTGAGAGACTGTCTTGCCGGCCTTGTTCCTCTGAACGCTCCTGTGATGTTGCCCGTCCATGCAGAGCTTTACTCCAGAGCTCCATGCGGCGTCTGCCAGCTGAACTGAAGCTCTGCGTTAGAATATGAATTAAACCCTGAGCGTGACAGACAGGGGGAAAGGAGGAACATGTCAGTTCTCCTCAGCACAAATTTCGCCTAGTTGCTGTTCAACCACCCCCCCCCCTCTTTCCCACCGCCTCTCCTCTGCTGCACCTAGGCTCTGACGACTCCATCGGGAGCTCATTTAAAAGGATTTCTATCAGAGAAGCGGTTGTCTGTACAAGCCTCGAGTCATATCAATGCCTCTCCATCCTCCCGTCTCTCTCTCTCTCTGTCTCTCTCTCTCTGTATGGCTTCCTGGTTCAGGTTCACTCCTGTGCCGCCTTACATCTGTCTGTGTCTAGAGACAGGTGGCGCATCTTCCCCGGCTATCAGGAGAGGAGGGCTGAAATGCCAACAGTCTGGGAGAGAAAAGTCCGCCTTCCCACTGACACTTGGTGTCATTTCAGGATGGAACGAGCTGGCTGGTTGTCAGGGAGGCCACCTGGTCGCATCTGTTGTTTCGAGAGGGGGGAAAAGAGATAATGACTTTGAGAAAAAAAAGGCTTGTTATTACCTGCTGATTTAGTAAATGTCATAATTTCTTCCCTTTGCTCTGAAGCTTTATAACAAGTTAACTAAAGTGCATTTCGAAACACCTTTAATTTGGAGCAGTTTCATCCTCTGTATGCCGCTGTTTTAGTGTCTGTCTGTCTACCTGCGTCACAGGTATCGCCGCAATCCTCATGCACTACCAGTGACTCTCTTACTTATTCAGTCAGCTAGTGTTTCATACTAAATTATTGGCTGTTACAGAGGTTGTTACTCTGTGATGGAGTGCAGCGTGTTACATGAAAAGAGGCCAGCGACGCAGGTTACTTGATAATTCAGTAGAGTCGTGGGGGGAGTAAGGTGTCCCATACAGATTCAGGAAGGTCATGAGCTGCATTTGTGTGCTTTGAAAAAAGGCTCTCAGACGAAAGTGAAGCAAGAGAGTCTTACCAAAAGGTTCCATAATGTTCTCATTTTCCAGTTCATACTTTTATTTCGGTTGTCTACTAGAAAATGTTTACGTGCCTGTCTCTTTAAGGCCCCATCGCTTTAAGAGCCCAGCTGCTGGTCTGATTGGTCAGCTGTCAAAGGCCTGAGCAGGCGCCGCACAACGTGTTTCCTCCTCCCCTCTGGCTCTAGCTCTGAATTCGGACTGTGTGCGTTTCTCCAAGGATTAATACTATTACTTCTATTTTGATACTTTCACAGTGTTTATATAGCATCCAGACCTGCTTTATGATTATTAAAAAAAGACATGGAAATCACACTTCCTACAATATGGGACCTATAACAGGGAACGACTTACAATAGACCATATTCACAGGGCGGCCATTTTCCTCTGGCAAAACACTCGGGTGGGAGGCTCTAAAGTTGTAATGCCTGCTGTGTTCCCCCATTGAAAGTACTGTAAACAACAAATTTTTATCATTCACTGCTTCCTGACTGATCAATAAGTAAAAAGACAATGGATAGTGAAAATTCTAAAGGACATTAGACCATATTTCAAGGTAAAACAACAAATTTGATGACCTGTTAGCTTTCGTTAGACAACCGCTAACATTAGCATTTAACCACTTGCTAGCTAACGTGACTGTTTGATAGTGTAACACAATAAAAAATATCAGAGCACATGTTGGACACACACCGATCAGGAAGCTTTGAAATGATAATGATTCGTTTATATCCCTTGCAACCTGGAACACGTATCATTATCCAACCCGGAGCATGACATCAGACAGAAGTGGCCGCCATGTGAATGTGGTTTACCAGACATGAGACACGAGAGGACATCATTTTCTGCTTTTTCTATTCATGGGAATCCAAATTGTAACACAATAACACATCCTTTCTCTCCCTCTCTCTCTCTCTCTCTCTGCAGCCTCCTTTGGAAACTTCTCTTAGCTCATCCCTGGATCCATTTGGCAGCCCCCCTTTTCCTTCATCCCCCTGTCACAATACATCTCCAGGAGCCATGGAAGAGCTGCTGTCTTCAGATATGTGAGCGGAGAACCAAGGAGTGAAAGGGGAGAGGACAGGCCTATAGACTACATGCCAGCAGCACAGTCTGGAGGATTCTCATTCAACACGGCCAATCTGGTTTACGGACATTGAGACAGAGACAAAGCCCCGCTCAAGGCAGGGGTACCCACTGTAACATAGTGATAAGATGTAAGATTCATGACACTAGTGATGATGTAGGCCGATCTCTGGTATATTTTTGACCACATCAAATCTCCCTTTGGTTTCCTGTCTCATTTGGATCAGACTGATTTCTGACAGAACTGGTGAACCAACACACTTTTGTTGACATATTCTTTACATGTGCACACGTCCCATAGTCTTTTCTCTCTCCTCTGATGAAAGGTTTACATGAAAAACTTGGTTATGGTTCAACATCAACTTATCATGTGAACCCATGATGATCCCATGACGACCGGCCACTGGATCTGAAGTGAAGGAAACTTCCAGCGGATCTCCAAACTCCCACACCGACTGGCTTATTCCAATAATTAATAACGAATTCCTAACCCATGGGTCACACTGCATTTTCCTCTCAGGACTTCACTTTTGAAATTGTAGGTTTGGAGCATCAGCAACAACACTTAAAGCCGAATGTCATTCCAGCAATCAGTCTTTTTGTATCGTGACCGATCTGCAGTATTCCAGCGAGAAACTAGAAATATGAAGTATATATATACAATCTGAGCGTTGTAGAATAACTGTAAATCTGCGTATACTGTAACAGTACCTTAGTCTTTTATTAATGGAGTGGATCCTGACGTCTTAGAGTTAAAGGGTAACTCCATCAATTTTACACTTTGAAGTGTGTTCACAGGTCTTGGGGAGTAAAGCTCCATATGTGAATAAAAAAAGCAGTATAAAGCCTTTTGTGTCTCCAGAGGAAGCTGCATGAAGTCTGACAGCTGCCTCCAATGATGTCACTAAGTGGCTACGTGGCCTTGTGGGTAATAAAGGCGCCAGGTTTTGAAAAGGAAGAAGGATGTGTGGAATGAAAAAGGCAATCATTTTGTTGATTTTGATCGAAATATTTAATGCAGCGCGAGACCAGTGGACTGCTTTTCAAAACCTGTCGCCTATATTACCCACAATGCAACTAAGCCACGAAGTGACACTGGAGGCAGATTATGAGATTACATGTAGCTTTCTCTGCAGCCACAAAAGGCTTTTACTTTTTTCACACCTGCAGCCAGACTCTCGAAGACCTGTAAACTCACTTTAATGTCTAACATTGTAAAAAAGGAGTTGCCCTCTAATGTGATAATCACTGATTATGCTTTATAAAGCAATAATTTAAATCATGAAAGGTGGAGAGGTGTAGCACTGTATGGGGTAAATATTAATCAATCTTTTTTTAATGAGTTGAGATACAAGTATGAGTGTCTGTATGAGGGGAAATGTACATTTTGCCTGTTACGGCTGCTGCGTTTGCCAGCCTCATAGCTTCTGTCCTTAGAGTGTGCGCTATGACTGTATACTGTATGTCATCTCTCGCGCACAAGCACTAAGAAAAGGACAAGCCTCTGTTGTATTCCGCCCACTTTCTGTCACTGGTGTGACACAAATCAAGACGCTATGACAGCTACCCAGATGCAAGATTCCCGGCCTAACTGAAGCGAGCACCCTTTGATGTCACTGGAGACAGCAGCAGACAGCAGCTACGTATGACGTCGACGTTTAAGTCTCGTAAATAAATAAATTACATAAATAAATAAACCTCGAACAAACAGAAGCATCCTTCTATCTGTCCCGTGACGAGGAGTCTTGGGGATAATGTGAGTAATTGACTGATAAAAGGGAGAAAACACACTGTATTATTTTTGGAATTCCTGATGTACTGTAAATATTGACACTTTTGATTTACTCTGTCAGACGATTGATGAGACGTTTGAAATGCAGAGAGGGAAAAATTTAAAATATGTATCTGCTTTACAGATGTGAAGATGTGTGGTATGGAGCGTGATGGAAGCTGTCTTTTTAGAATAAACTAATTGACATTGTTGGTCCTGATTTTCACATTGTGTTACTATAATGTTGTTAACTGTTTTTATTCTTGTGGTTTTCATTATAGAACCAGGTCAGCAGACACTGACACACGAGGACATATTTAATAAAGAAGTGACACTGAAGCAACAAAATACCTTCATCACAAATAAGTAAGGACAATATAAACTCAACTTAATGGTCCAGTGTTTAGGATTTAGTGGCATCTAGCGGTGAGGTTGCACATTGCAACAAACAAAATACCCCTCTTCTCTCCCTCCCCCAAGGCCCTCTCTGGAGCCAGGGTTTGGTTTGTCCTTTCTGGGCTACCGTAGAAACATGGCAATGCAACATGGCGGATTCCATGGAAGAGGACCAGCTCCCTCTGTAGACACAAAAGGTTCACTGTAGGGTAACAAAAACACACCAGTTCTTAATTTCGGGTGATTATACCCTTATGAAAACAATAAACATGAACATTATATTCCATTTCTGCTAATACTTCTCCCTAAATCCTACACACTGGACCCTTAAAACCAAAAGTGAACCCTCCGTCACACTCATTTTTAAACCAACGTTTTTTTTCTGCGACAGAAATCGCTTCCTCTAACCGTCTCTGGAAACGTGTTTAAATTGACGTTCTCGCCCCGCTTTAGAGAGTCAGTTTTTTTTCCCCATCCTCACAGCTGACGAGAGAAGGAAGTGATAGAGTGTCGTCTGAAAATAGCCGTGTCTCTGTGGGGAAGGATAGCTGTTTTTTTATACTTGGGAAATTCGAAAAATAGACCAAAATAAATGCAGGGTTCGACTTTCCCAAAGTAAACAGCAGCAGCAGTAACAACATGGAGACAGCGAGGGATAAAATGAGTAGAATGAGACTTTTGCATAATGGAACCTGCGTACGTTCAACTGTGATAACCTCTGCCACATGTATCTCTTTTTCCCATTCTTCTCTGACACTTAGTGGGAGTACAATCATTTAAAAAAAAACAATTCACAAGTGTAGAAAGAAATACTACAAGCTGAATCTTTCCCCTGCTTTCTTTTATGTCTCCTCTTTTCACATACACGCAGACATTCACCAACGCTCACAGAAAACCCATCTGCTCCCATTTAAGTGGCACAAAAGTGATTCACCTCAGTGGTCCTCTCCACAGGTCCCATGGGTGTCCCGAGATAGCCTGTGTTCCGGCCATAACCAAGAAAAAGCCGCACAGCTCTTGTGGAGACTTGTTTTCTCTTTCTCCGTCTCTCTTTTGTTTTCATTCTCTGCCACCTTCCCTCCACTTTTTGTTTCCTTGCTGTTTGCTTTTTTTCGACCAGTAATTCCTTCATTCATTCATCGGTTATCACCTCAAATGGTGCACGTTTACGAGAAAGAAAGAAAGAAAAGGAAAGAAAGAAAGAAAGAAAGAAAGAAAGAAAGAAAGAAAGAAAGAAAGAATTTGCGAATGTCTCAAACTTGCACCTGTGCTCTGACCCGTCATCCAGGATCCACGAGTTAAATCATGCACAACTCTGAATGCAAAACAGTGCCGCCTGTCTAAAGAGACACACATGCTTTGTCTCTGTCTTTAGCTCTCTCTCTCTCACACACACACACACACACACACACACCCAATTACTGCGAGACATGGAGCATCTCACCAGTTGATAACAAGGCACATGCATGATAAACAGATCCAGTGAACAGTGGCCTTCACAACCCTGAATAAATCCACAGAGCAGATGGTTGGATGGTGCAGTTAATTGGTTGCTGTTTATTACGAGGCGTCTTCCTTTTCTGAAAGCTCGTCTCCCGTCATTATTCTCCAAAAAGACACCCAAACGCCGAGACTCTCTACTGGGCTTGTTTATCGTTATCTGCTCGTGCCTTTGATCGGCTGGATCTCAGTCCGCTGACAGCACTGATATAGAATGAGAAACACTCCGTCCGCACTCATCAGCCTGTTTTGAGGAGCCCTTGAGCAGCTGCCAGTGAGCTGCTCAATGACATAAACAGCTGAAGACTGTAATCTTTCTGGCCGGCGCCCAAGCGTTAATATACAGTATTACAAAGCAAGTCAATATGGGGGGTGGGGGGGGGGGACGCATGTGTGCTCGCTCAAATTTCACTGAAAAGGTCAAAAGATAAATAACACAATCAGCCGGTGGATGGACTCCTCAAGTGCCTTTTAGGGCGCAGACCACTCCACCTGGCCAGTTTTAAAAACCATTAAATAGCCTTTTGCTCGCTCAGCAGAGGACGAGCGAGAACATAAATCACCAACCCCGGTAAGAGGATTAATCACGGGTCAAACAAGGCCCCGCGTGAACTATTCATCAGCGGCCATTAAAGAGAGCAGGAGGAAGATTAAAACTTTATCAGGTGGACACGCTCTGCGGGAGAATGGCAGTCGTCACTTGTTGTCGAGAGTGAGGCACCCCTCGGGCTCGGCGTGTCGGGATCCAGCTGAGTATCGCCTCGAGTATAGGCCTACTGAGGTTAATGCAGTTCCCAAGATGTGCACATGACAATGCCTTGAAAATCAAATACCACATTTAAAAAGTGACAAATATGCTACAGGGGGCCATCATTCATGTTAAAGCTGCTCCCGATCAAAAGACAGCACTGCCCCCTAGTGGAGGATTAACGCAGACAAATATTTACTGGTCATTAAAAATCTAGAAATCAGCAATAAAATTAAACACTATCTTGTTAATATATAGTGTCAAATTGTTATTAAAGGAGACCTATTATGCTTTTTTCATTTATTCCTTTCCTTCAGTGTTTTATATAGGTTTTTGTGCATGTAAAAGATCTGTGAAAGGTCAAAGTACACACCAACAGAGGCTCCCATCTCCCACAGAAAACACTGCTCCTTAAACGCCTCGTCAATAGTCCTGCCTTTAATTCTGTGGCCTGGCGACATCACACTACGTCACCGTGTCACATATTTGCATAATTTATGTCTAGTTTGTCCACGTAAGAATTGATTTAGCGCTGCTGCTCTGCTGTTGTTAGCGGTGCTGGCTCAGGCGTGAGTGAGCTGACCAATCAGAGGAGATTGGGTATTCAGGAGGCGGGACAGGGGCTAAAACAGATCTGCAGCACTGGACAGAATGAGCAAACTGATGTGTTTTTTGAGCATTAATGCATGTAAACCTAATCTAGCAGCAACCCAAAATAGAAATTATGAACCTGAAAATAAGCATTATAAGTTTCCTTTAAATAAAGACTCTGATCTCTCTCACTCATCTCTTGATTTTGTGCATTTCAATTCGAACAAAACGTCACGTCCTCTTTTATTTAAAGGTGATGATCACGAAAATGCATTTGAAGTTATTGAGACACACGTGATACTGTGAACTCACACATCACCCGCTACTAAAAATGAGACTCTGCCGCCCCCCAGCGGCGACACCGGGAACTGTTTTTAAACACACACACGCACATTACATCATGGTTTCAGATGATTTTCCCACTAATAGGAAATATTAGGTCATGATGACTGGCACCAATCAAACACTAAGAGAGACCCCTCTGTTGTTTTCTCTGCTCAGACCCGTGTGAGGTGGCACTGACACCATGAATGATTCATGTAGTGAGCTGTGGCACCGGCAGGACGTGGCTCCACACCATATGTTAAACATTTATTATTAGCCCACTTAAAAGCCAGTAGTCGACTTGAAGCAATTTTTTTAAAAATCCAATAGTGTAGTCAGTGTCCTAATTATTAGGTGCTTTTTAACAGGAACAGGATTGTGTCTCATGCATAAATATTGACCTTGAATTTTGGGACTGGGGGGATAGATCATTATGAAGGTCTGGTTTTATATGGAGGAGGGGGGTGTCTCGCTTCAAACTCACCAGCTTTAAGCAAAATTTGGGACATTTTTGTTATGCCAGTGGTTTTTTTGTGAGGGGGAGAGACATCTACTTGCAGTGACTGGCCTACAGTGACAAAGAATAGCCTGCCACTGCCTGGACTATGATCATTTTTCCGCCGACCGATCTGCCAAAAGCTGCTACAGGGGGGCTGGAAGGGGGGACGCGCGGGGAGATCATTTAGCAGCCACTAGATTAAAATACACGGCGAAGGTTTGATTTAAGGGAATTTAAGCCCTGACCCCCTTTTTTTTCCCACCTTCTTCTTCTCCTTCTTCTTCTTCTCCTTCGTCAGGGAACGAGCGCCGTTACGTCGGAAGAGAAGCTGCACGAGTCGGTATCGCGGCGGGGTTGTGTTGTGTTTTTTTTTTTTCCTCTACACTCTTCTTATCAAGACAGAAACATTAACGTGCTTCGATGTCGACGGACGGCAATAACAACGCGAGAGTTTGCAAGTTGCCTTCAAGACTGTTAGTTGCAAACTGTCAAAAGGTGGAGCGGGATACGCGCATGACCTAACACACATTACTGTAATACTGTACACGGCCGCCGCCGAGATAATATCCGTATAAAAAAAAAAAAAAAAAAAAAAAAAAAGAAACACCGAAATAATCCCGAGGTAAGGAGCCGAGGAGTGAACCCGCGGAGGACCGAGATTTTGGCGTCTTTTCGGCTCGTTTTTTCCTCCGCTTCGTCTTCTTTCACTCTCGCCAACTGTGTCGCTGCCGTCGAAATTACTGCACTAAACATATTTTTGTGCCTCCCTTTAGCTCCAGCCAGCGCAAGGATTTTTTTTTTTTTTTTTTTTTTTTACTCCTCCTTCGTAATAAAGTCGCCATTTTGCTTCACTGCCTATATAAACCATCCTGTATTCTAATATTTTTTCCCCTCCGAGGAGTCGCGGAGCTGCCTATCTTTCCGGGGCTTATTTTCTAATATTTCTGGACGCGTTTGACGAGAAGACAAGAGGTTGAAGAAGTGTCCTCGTGGTTTTACATATTAATGCAGGAAAGAAGGAGGAGGAGGAGGAGGGAGGAGGGGGGCAAGGCTGTTGGAAACTGGGAATAAGGTGAAAGTATCCAGGATTTTTCCTTTTTTTTTTTTTTTTTTCATGTACGCACGAGATCTGTCATTTCTCCTCTCCTGCCCGGCTCTGTGTTTTTTTTTCCTCTTCTCCTCCGCTTCCACCTCGTCGTCGTCTGCAGCGAGGGTGGGTGGGTGGTTGGGGGGGGGGAGACACCGGACGACGGTGACGACCGTCCGCTTCCTTTCAGGCCCCCCAACCCCAGTGTGACCGGTCCTTGACGCACGGCAGGTGTGATTTGCCATGTAACGTAACATTGGTGGAAAAAAACGCCCACTTTTAGGTGCCTGTCTCCTGACCCCCAGCTCCCCACCTCCTCATCCTCCTCCCCCCTTCCTCACGTGGGTGACCCGGGGCCACCCGGCCCCTGGTGCTGGGTGACTGCCCGACAGTTCAGGTAGGTGTGGCCGACCAGAAGAAAGTGTAGCTGTGTGTTTTCTTCTCTACCACATGAGAGAGAACTCTGTAACCTTGTTGTAGTTGACACACACACACACACACACACACACACACACAGAGCATGGCAGTGTGCCACGTGCGGAGCTAAAATACTTATTTCCAGGTTGGGTTTGTCAGCAGATTGTGTGAGGAGGAGGAGATGTGAGTGGGTGTCACCAGGTTTTGTTGTGTCTAGCTGAATGTATGGTAATGTAGGGCTGTCGTTTACTAGTAGAATTCTTTTATTTTTCTCCTCCTTCTTCTTCTTCTTCAGCTGCAGTGTTTGTTTTGTTTGCTGCACAAACTACAACCAAAAAAAAAAAAAAACTGCTACATCCTAAAGAGTATCACAGTCAAGCTCGAAAATGCACACAGAGGTCACGGACGTGACAAGCGTTTCTTCTGAGTGCACGCTTCTTCGTCTCTCTCTCAACACTTTGTTTATTTTTAAGCCCTTAAATGCTCGTGAGTAGCTATCTTCACACATCATACAGGAAAAGGAAGGTGTCTGTTTGTCTGTGTGTGTGTGTGTGTGATATTTCTGCAGCTTGCAATCGTGCAGCGAGCTCACCGTGCCTTTTTTTTTTTTTAAGTGAGAAAAAAATCTACCAGCTAGACTAAAGAACTTAAAAAAAAACTTGCGAGCACATTATCGCCGTGATGGATGAGCCGTCGGCGCTCGATGTAAAGTGAATAGCATGGCGTGTAAACAGACACTGAGTGACCCCCCTGCTGGGTGACCCTTTGTGTGCTGTTGTAATTCATTAGGAGAGTGACATGAATGTGTGCTAAGAGAAAGCATGTTGGATCCTAATCAGTCCCACTTAGCGTAATTAGCGATTGTCAGCCTTCATCCATTAGACTGTCCCGTGCTGGTCGGGGGGGGAACTCGGGGTCGAGCACGCGGAGCCCTAAAACTGACAACCAAGGCAAACTATGGCTGATAGTGGCGTGGCATTTGTAATGGGTTGGCGGCCCGCGCTGTGTAATCTATCCAGCAGTCAACAAACAAGGATTAGCCCTCACGTGAGGCTCAAAAAACTTTTGTGACCTGATGGAGAGACTAGATTTTGAATATGAGAGACAGAAAGCAGGGTTGTTCAGGAAAAAAAAAGGGAGCCTTGTGTCCCCCGACTCTCTCTTTGACTCACCTTTCGTTTAATGGCCGGAGCATGGAGTTGGCGTGTAAGTGGGAATATTGATTTTGAAATGAAACATGGAAGGTCACACCCTCATTACCACCGGTGATGATGTGCGCGCCCTCCGCTCGGATAACCTTCAGTCCGGCAGCACCGATGGCCGTCGCGAAGAAAGCGCGCCGTGGAACGGGGGGGACGGCGTTATTACGGGGTATTGATGCGGTGGACGTTGCCAATGATAATGTTTTGACAAGCAACGGAACAGGATTAATGAGCGGCAGAAAGCATCCCAACGTTGCCTCCAGCTATCCAACAGTGTATCTCCTGTGTGTGTCTCTGCCCCCCTCAGCTGCCGTCGCAGGCATGGAGAGCCCAAGTGGCCCCAGGCTCGGGAAGCTGTCCTCGTCAGGGCTGCCAAGGT
Organism: Lagodon rhomboides; assembly: GCA_039737535.1. Classification (NCBI taxonomy): domain Eukaryota; kingdom Metazoa; phylum Chordata; class Actinopteri; order Spariformes; family Sparidae; genus Lagodon; species Lagodon rhomboides. Next base: position 20,874,621 of record CM077792.1, on the reverse strand, counting down.
GCCGGACCCCCAAGCACGGACATCCTCAGGAGCCCGTCAGAACCGCACCGGGCCCAGAGAACAACAACAGACACAGTAAGTGACGAGTCACCGCGCGCCGTCAAATAAACACAGCGCGGTGCCTTCAGGGTCTAACTGATATCGCTCTGCTGGGGTTGTTTCGACATCATCACAGCAACGTAATTGATGTTGCTCCAGGACCATCATCAGAGCGACAAGGTCCACATGGTGAGCAGGTTTGTGTGGATGAGTGGGTCAAACACAGGATTTTCACCCAGGAGACTGAGGTGCACGTCCCTCGATGGATCTTATTATTCAGCTGTTGACTTGTTATTATTTTTTTATTTTATTTTCATTTAGCGTGGTTAGGTTTAGGCAACAAAACTACCTGGTTTGTGGTTAAGAGAAAGAACCTCTCACAATTACAACTACATGTCAGAAGGGTGACTCTTCACATGTATGTGCTTTTCTGGCCTTTTCCCCGAGTCGCACAGTGATGACATTCAAAAAGAACAAAAACAAACCGACCTGTCAGTTCCAATGACGGTCCCGGAGCGACATTTAACTCGCAATGGACGCGTCTTTTGCTTTAACATACTATGAGGTAAATGTGGATTGTACAATATGATGGCTATTGTTATTGTTAAAGTTATTATTGGATAATGACACCATCAGCACTTCAGACTATAAACTTAATTTTTTTCAGAGGCAGGCTGGAGCCCTTATAGACTGATACATGTTATTACGGTCTTTTTGAGTCGCAAAGCTATGAAATCACAAAAATTGGTCAATTGTTTTTTGCTTTTGAACTTATGAAGTAAATGTGTATTGCATAATATAATGGCTACGGAGTAGTGTCACCATCTGCGGTTCCCTGTAAACTTCTGCTATTGGGCACAAAATCTCTGACATGAAATCTGAGCGGCGGCGGCCTGGCACCATCTCTATCCGTCTCCCTTATAGGCTGATGAATGAATAAACTTCGTGTTTTGTCCTGTGTTGATGGTAGTTGCCTCACTCCGAGGAAAACAGAAAGTGATCCAGATATCGTTGCGACAGCAGCGCAAACAATAATAGCACTTAGAAAACGCTAACAGGGGGGTGTCTGTTTCCACTTAATTATGATGCTGGAGTTAAAAACTCCAGCACACCCAATATCAGATCGTAGTGCAATGTTCTTTGCAAGTTGTTCAGAAACGTGTGAATGAGGAGAGATTTTGTTTGTATGGTCCAGGTCCGCTCCTGGACTGCCTCCAGGGTGAATTTCATGCGGTGATGAAGTGTAAAGAATGTTGTTTGTATACAACGTGACATGCTAACACATTTGTCTCCAGACCCAACCGACTTCCCATCGGCTAGACTTTTTGTGATTCCACACTAGCTGCTCGCAGCTTTAATGTTGCTTTTCAAGGATTTGATCACCGTGCTAAACAAATAACTGTCCCTGCTGCTTTTTTTGAATGGGCTGTGTTTTTACAAAGAATCCGCGGTCCCCCCCAGCCTCAATGTAATCCTACCCCTCTCGCCGCAGAAGGGCCTGGAAAACGACAACATTTTTCCTCCGCCTGCCTTACAGTGAGGAAACCAAACAAACAAGTAGTGCCAGGCATTGACATGAGTGAAACCCCGAGCCATCTGGACGGAGATGGAAGATTTTGGAAAGAGCCGGGCCGGACTGGGGGAATTATGTTTCAATCCAATAACCAGCAGATCATCATGACTTTGTTAATGGAGTGAGGCAGAGTCGGAAAAACTGGGGCCGGTCTAATATGGCCCAGTTGCTTTGGTTGCTACGAAATAGCCTCTCATTCCCAGACACACACACACACACACACACAGCGACAACAAACAGTGGACTAGGTGCTTCAATTTGTTTTCCCTCCGTGTTAATGTTCAACCCTGTGGGCTGGATTTGCATGTCTGTGTGGGTGCCCGCGTTTGTCCGTGCGAGCGCGGCTGCTTCGCCGTGGATAGTAATACAAGAGAGAGCGTGGAGGAAAGCGTGTAGCAGTTCATTCTCACTTAATTGTGAATCCATTTCTTAAACCGTCTTAATTTGGTGTCTTTATCCGCCTGATTGTCTGATAGTTAGCAGTGTAGCGCAGGCTCACAGTCTCGTCTCCGGCTCCTCATTGTATACAGGCTGCCTGCTGCTTTTTTCGCTCTGAGGAATTTATTGTAACACAACACAGTGTTTTTTGAATGACAGCTTTTTTTTTTCTCAGCAGCCTCTCAGGAGTTTTATGTTTTATAGATTTCTTTTATACTTTATGACTCAATAAAGAAGACGTGTTTATAAATCAATCAGCGCAGAGGAGGTAGGGAGAAGGGAGACCGAAGGCTATGAATTGAAAGAAACAAGCTCGGCTTAGGTTCACTAATGAGAGTACTGCCGATGATTGTGTGTGTGTGTCTGTGTGTGTGTGCGTCAGTTAATGCTATCACAGATGGCGGTGGCTTGGTCCCGGTGTTTATGGGACTTTTTTTTGGTAACTTTAGACTCGACTTCTGCCGCTCGCCCGTTTCGTTTTCGCTTTTCACAGTTGATCTGCTTTGACTCGTGAGTCTTTTTGACAGATATTGTGATCGAGCCAAAAAACTTTTTGTGGGAATGCTAATGCTAAACAAGAACGTTTCCTTTACATCCGGAGAGTATGACATGAAGGCCGGGGGAACCTCTGTGGCACCGCAGTGCTTCGTTTTGTCACGGTATGTTGTGACACATTTTGCCTTTATCAAAAAAATTGCAGCTCCTCGTTGCAGATTTGGATATTGCACTTGGCCATATTGGGATTAATTTTGCAGCCCTAGACTCTCATTAAAGTAAAGCCTTTCAAAAATACCAGTACAGTAATTATATCATTTTTTAATTTTTTTTTTGAGACTGCGAGTCTGTGCTAAAGAGCCCGTGTTTGTTAAGTCTGTTCTGAGCACAGCTTCCAGCACAGTTTGATTGCACAAGATAAAAATCTACATTCCACCACGTTGTAGTTGAAAAATTGTGCTGTTTGGCTGGAAAGTTGCTCTTATCTGGAACCCTACCAGGGGTTTCCCTAGCCTTTAGAGAAGCTTAGCTGTTATTAGTGGACTGAGTTTTTATGTGATTATGAGGTTTGAAGATTCTCTAAGAACATCCAGCAGCAACCTTCAGGGGGAGAAAAAAACAAGGCTTTCGCGGAAAACATGCAGAACCTGGTGCAACAGACGGGATCGATTTTACACATGAAGCGGAGTATAGGGAATGGCTGGGGAATTTTACATTTTCATTTCAAAAAGGCACTCAATTACGGCGGCATTTGTATTCCCGCATCCACTCCGCTAAACCTGGTGCGTGTTGTGATTCACTCAGATGTAGCCGAGGCGAAAGCAGAGAGGTGTTCACTCACTGCGATTGGACTTTCTGTTGTTCCTCCAGCAAAACACTTTCTATATCAAAATGCTTTACCGTTTTTTCTTGTAAACGACAAATCCGGCCTCCTTATCTCATCGCTCATCAGTGACTGGCTCAGGCTTTCTATAGCTCATTATGAAGAGGGATGCTATGCTGCTAATCATAACGAGCCTGGTGCTAGCTTGTCTTTCCCAGGGGGGCTGTGAGCCTCGGTTTTGGGAAACAAAGGCATCAATATCTAAGGCTCCCTGTGGATTTTTTTTTTTTTTGCAGCGCTCTGTCTATGCACATCATCCACAATGTGCTCTTCACATAACCAGGTGCCACCGTACGTTCCCCTCGTTCCATGTCCGGGGAAAGTTTAGCCTCTTGCACCTCGTTGAGTTATCCGTTCTCGTGCTGGGTCGGTAAACGTCCTTGTCGGAAACTTTGCATGATGTAACAATGAAGAAATCCTGTCTGGCTGGGCTGGTTATTTTTTTTTTTTTTGTACTTGTGGTTTCCTGAAATCCCTCCATGCTTTTTTACACATGGAAACAAAAGGCTGCAAATGGGGTTTGTGTGCTTTCCTCGAGCGGTGTGGTTGAGCTGTCACCTTGCCACACCAGACAACTTTGCAGCAACGGATGTGGTCCTTGAGGGCGACTTGCTCTCACTCTCTTTCGCTCTGTCATTCTTTGCCTTGCTCTCACATTTTTTTTTTTTTTTTCACATTAACATCTTATTAGAGCCACTAGTTTTGTCATTTTCTGCTTCTCCAGCAGCGAACGGTGCTGTTTAACAACCTAAAGTGAAAGAGTCTGGACGGAGCTAATGCTGCCCTGCCAAATGCTTTAGGCAAGCCCTTTATGCAAACATTAATGCAAGCATAAATGAGCCTAGGCGAGTGTGTGTGTGTGTGTGTGTGTTTGACCATCCTCTAGCTTTGTTGGAGAGTGGTGCAGTACTCTACCTGATCTCAGGACACAATCTTTTCCCTCGGGCGCACTGTGTGCAGCGTGCTGTCTCTATAAGTATGGGAGAGGTGTGCATAGGTTCGTATGATTGTGGCCGTGCGTGAATGTTCAATGTTTTCGTTTGCGTCTGCGTGTGCTGCGTGTGCACTCTGGCATGTGTGCTCTGGAAAAATGACAGTCCACCGATCTGACTGCAGGACCTTCATTTCAGCCCGCAGACGCCATCTGCTGACCCTGCATATTTGCCTCAGCGGCAATCTCGCGCTCTTCCCCTCCAACTATTGCTTTCTCACACTTCCTCGCGCTCGTTTGTTGTCACGTTCCGCACACATAACCGTCGCTCCTCTCCATTTCATCCGCCCTCAAACTCCCCGTCCCTCCCTTGTCTCACTTATTAGGCAGCATTATCAGCCGCAGTGAATCACCGGGGGGCCTCCAGCCGCGCCGTCCACCGCCACCTTCCGTCCAGTCCCCCGCAACCCTCGTCTTCACCCTGCTCTCACCCGCTTCCCATCCTCGCTCTCCTCACGTCTCATGTTTCTTATATTTCATAGCCCTCGTCTGCTGATGCCTTGAGTCTCCCAATACCAAAAGATGGAATCGATGAAGAGCTATAGATCGGAGAATGTTTGTTTTTGGGGATGAAATTCAATTTTGGTGCTTTTTTTCTCGGGCCTGACGCTGCATCTCGTTTCGAGGAGAGTCCTTTGTCATCTTTGTCACACCTTTATTTGGCAGGCCTGAGGATGGCAGATGAGAAGGAGTACAGGGAAATGGGAGAGGAGAGAGATTGAGTTGGTGAGTCACTGTCCATAAGGAGGCCACTGCAAACAGTCTGGAGCAGGCATTGTCTGTCTGGCTCGTTTATACTGTATGTGCTGTTGCATAAACACAGGCCCGTTTTGTCATGGCTGCTTGGTTTACGCACTATGTGTACACTGCAACATGCCCCGGCACATAAATGCGAAATTCCACCGTGACGCATGTATTTTTTTTCTGTTCGGTCAGTCTTTTATTTAAAACGCACCTTCCCCCGGGGAATTCACTGACCACATACCGCATGTGGCCAGTCATCCAAAGCTGTTGTGATTGGATGTCACTAAACACACTATTGGCCCCGAGCCGAATGGGCATCAGGTGATAGATTAGGTTTCCAATAATATGAAGCATGCAGCCGATGTGGAAGGCTGTAAAAATCAATGCGGGTCTGAAGAGGCTGTCAAGGTGCTCTGAGTCACCGGAATATGTAGCTGGATTCTCGAGCCCGAGCTCATTTCTTTGATTTGGCTGCTGTAAGTGTGCCTAAGTGGCGCTAGTAAACTGACGGTCTACCACTGGTCTGTGTGGTTCAGTGTTGTCACGATACTGGGATTTCTAACCTCAATACCATAACTTGAAAATATATTCGTTATTTGAAACGACAAGGGAAAAAATGGACGCAACATTGAGGAAATTCAACAGAAGGATAAATATAGCGAGGCCTGTGTGTTAGCACAATAGAGTCCAAGTCAATTTACTGCCGGAGGAGGCGGGCCTGTTTGGTAGAGCTGCACGATACTGGTAAAAACTGGCAATGTGGCGTTTGGGTTTTCTGGGAATTATGTAATGCTATAAAAAAAAATACATGAATTTCCTCCAGATTACTTGAATAACTCTTTGACTAGTGGCAGTGAGAGCATGCACAGTATCTTTTCCATGTTTGTCGATCCTGGAAGGGGGATCCCTGCTCTGTTGATCCTCCTGGGGTTTGTTCCGTTTTTTCTCTGCTGAACGGGTTTTAGGGAGTTTTTCTTTATCACAGTGGCAGGATTCTAAAGACAAATGAAGCAGATTTGCAATTGTGATATTGGGCTGTATAGATAAACCATTAACATTTTATCAGCGAGTGGCTGGTAAAATTTTTTATCATTCAGTAGATTATAGCCATTATTTTTTGGCTGTGGAGCAAATCTACCAGCAACTTGTATATTGTATACAGTTAGCTGGTGCTAATTGTGTGCCCTCCCTGCGCTCTGAGAAAAAAAAATCTGAAACAAAAAGATAGAAATAGCATAGGGTGAGAACTTCTTTTGATACAGCCAAAGAAATCTAGCGTGAAGCAGATACTTCAGTGTTCTGTCACAGGTAGAGCAGACGGTCACGCTGACTCTGACAGCAGCTTTGAACAGCAAAACACGTGAACTTTTCTGCCTTCTCGCCCCAATATAACTTACAAACATGAACACATATCTCGTCCTGTGCCTTGTTAACGAGCGGCCGTAACACTTACCGTTGCTTGCGTCAGTTTGCGAGCTAGAAAGCTAAACTGCTGCTGCTCAGCTACATCATCTAAACGTACCTGCAAACGTCTGGTTAGATGCTCGTGTCCGTGACATGTAGGCAACAGCCGAAATATCTTTACTTTGTTCCCTCCAGTGTGACACCGGCACTCAGCCTGCCAGCTGCTCAAACACAGGCACTGACTCCCAGCCGACTGAGGCTAAAAGAAGCATCTCTGTTTTTCTTTTATCCTTTTGGTGATAAAAAAAAAAAAAAAAAACAGTTAACAGTACTTAAATGATGTTGGCACCTTTTGTAGTATTTAAAAAAAAAAATGCCAACATTTTATTTGACCACACAAAGGGATGATTAAATGTGATTTTCAGTCGGACTTAAAACGAGGAAATAATCAACATACCTGGAAAATATGTTGTCCATGGCTGCAACTCATGATCATTTTCATTGCCACTTAATCAGTTTGATCTTTTTCTTGATTAATCGATTAGTTGTTTGTTCTATAAAATGTCAGAAAATTGTGAAAAATGTTTTCCAAAGCCCAAGATATTCAGTTTACTGTCACAGAGGAGTAAGGAATTTTAGTTTTCCCCTTTTTTCCCTTATTTTGAATGAATAAATAAATAACATGATCATCAAAATAGTTTGAGATTGATTTTAATAGTTGACAGCTAATTGATTAATTGTTGCAATTGCTGTTATGTCGAGCCCCAAAGTGCTATTGGCCAACTAGCAGAACCGCTGAAGATCATCGGAAGTAGCGTGACGCAAGTAGCTCATTTCATTCTGTATGATGCTGTATAATCCCAGCAGATAATGGTGTTCATTGATTGCCTTCGGTTTTTGCCCGCGCGCAGAGTGATTTCATTTTACTCCTGGAGGTAGCGAAATGGCGGAAAGAAAAGCAGTTTGCAAAGAAAAAACGTGTTTGTTTGAATGTGTCAATAAGTATCTGTGTCAGAAATAAGAACAGATGCACAGTTATGCATAATTCGAGTGAGAGAGAGGGCAGGAAGAGAGAGAGAGGGAGAGAGGGAGAGAGAGAGAGAGAAAAAAAAAAAAAACAAAGACAGAGGGTGAGAGCCCCACTCACTGAGAGAGTCTGGTTTTCTTTCAGTTAGTCAGTGTCTGGGTAGCAAGACTGTTCTGGTGCTGCTCCACCTCTTCTTCTTCTTCTTCTTCTTCTTACTCACTGTCTGGAATCAGGCCTGACTGGGAGGGACGTATGGGGACCTCTCCAAAAAGAGGTGCGTATATGATGGAAAGATTTCTACTCTGTGTGTGTGTGTGTGTGTGTGTGTAGAGAGAGAGAGAGAGAGAGAGAGAGAGAGAGAGAGAAGGGAGGGAATTAGAGTGAGGGATGAAATACAGCGTAGGAAAATAGGAAGAGGTGAAAGTGAAAATGGAAGTGAGACAAGCAGAAAGAGGCGACGTGAAGGGTCTCGACCGGGATAGCTTCCACGTGAGGGAGACGGACGAACTTTGTTGTGTTCACCCTGCAGTGTTTCCAGGTGTATCAGTGTCTCCATCTGCTGTCTGTCGAGATTGAGGAAGTGGTGATACTGACTCCTCTCGTCCGTGCGGTCGCGTCAGTGCTGTTTGTGTTTTTCGTGTGCGTTGTCTTTCTGGACTACAGTACGTCTAAAACCCCACTGTGGCCGGCGCAGACAAAGGCTCCTGTGTGAGTGTTTGTCGAGGAAAACAAATGACTGTTCTGTGCGCGTGCTGGTGCGTGTGTGTGTGTGTGTGTGTGTTCGTGGGTAATGCGTGCACCCTTGCACTCAGGGGGAGCAGTTGCAGGCGTAGCTAGGAGAACTCAGAGGTTATTTGAGATCATTAGGCAGCTGCCTGCACTCCTGGGTCCTGACTCTTCTCTTCTTCTCTCTCTCCTCTTGTCTTCTCCTCTGCGAGGATTAAGCCGTGTGGAGCAACAGTTGCAGACAGCTGGGAGCGAGTCATACTCTGACATTAGTTGAACAGCTGTTTTATCCCCGCGGCCTGTGCCTGAGAACCGGGGGTTTAGATTTGACACAATGGGCCCGCTTTGTTTCGTACAAAGACAATGGCTGTGATTGCTGGAACGTCTGAGCGGCGGAGCGCGCCACCCGCTCTCAGAGCAGGCGACGCAGAGCAAAAGAAACTTAACACGTTTTTTTTTTTTTCTTATGTTTGCATATTTCACCCCAGGAAATACACGTCTGCCGCTTTGTATTTCATTCTTCACTGTACGTGTGCACCTGCACTGCCTCGGCTCGCGTGCACGCCAGCCTATTTGCATCATAGCCTTCTACGTGAGGTCCTAATTGTTCTGCTCGCTGAAAAGAGGCCTCTGATAGTGGTAACTAAAACAAGTGGATCTTATTCCCATAGCAACAAGAACATATCTTTCCCCAAGAGCAGAATTCATTAATTATGCCTTTCTTTTACAAGACCTTTATTTTCTAAGACAGGAATTAGAATGCATGCTCAATTTCCTCCTCAGCACAAGAGCTGCACCGCCGACTGCATCACCTCTCCAGCTGCTACCCAGACAGCTAATAGAGAAATGCTCCGTCGCCTGGAGAATATTAATACACTCATATCTATGCACACACATCACACCCGCACATACTGGTAATGGTTTTGTGTACTTGTTTGTGTGTATCGGTGTGCGCGTTTTATGCCTGTGTTTACACCTCGTGTCATGAACTATTCCCAAACACAGCCAGCAGTGCCGCGCTGCTCCTCATTCGATTTTACTCAGCCTCGTCGTATTTTTTCTTTTCCACCTTATTATCGCCGGTCTGAGGTAAAAGATTACATATAATCCGTCAGCCTGTGTTTGTGTCTCTGCTTGAGTGAGAAACAAAAACAAGACAAATGAGGTAAAAGGGGAACGTTGTTACTGTGTAGTAAAACCTCATGTCACGTCAGGTTAGGGTTAGAGTGCCTTTTTTAAAGCATCACCAGTGCTGACACATTGAGACGGTTATTTCGGTTTAAGGCTTCCCTTTTGCCGCCATGACCTGTTTTCATATGAGCAGCGATGGCAGGAAGTCAATTCATTTATTTGATGAAAAATCCTCCAACCATTCTGATAATCCTGGAAGGCACACAGAGTGCTCTGATCCAGTTTGGGCCCCGCCACAAATGGGCATGCGCGCATCCTGTTGCCGCTTGCAAGAAGAAGAAAGCAGTAAACATCCTCTTAGCTGGAAAGTTGGCACTTTAATTGCTTCGTATCAAATCCAATGCGATGCACGGCAGAGCCAGCACAACGAACGACGTGTCCCTCTCCAAACACTCGACACACTGAACTACAGGTACCATATGAGCAATACAAATAATGATAAGTGATTTTCCCCTCCAAATCCAAGTCTTCTCTTAGGCAGAGATAATGTCATGTACCTAAGTGTGGAGGAGACGAAAAGACTCAAAAGAAATCCTGTGCAAGAACACTGCTGCATTCCACTTCACAACAAAGGATTATCATCTCTACTTCGAGTAGTCTCCCTTTGACGCTCTCTAGATCTGATATGACTGAATAGGCTCTACAGAAGCAGTGCTCGCCTTGTTTCTGCTGCGACTATCTGGTCCTGGCAGATCAATGCAGGGGAGATGAGAGCACATGTAAAGATATATCATTCTGAGGGGGGAGAATACAGCCTCAGCTCCTACCTGCAGCACTGTCATTCAGTATTCTGCTTGGTCAGAGGAAGAAGTCATCTGCCTCTGCAATTCTCTCCCCTCTCCCTTCCCTTCCCTTCCCTTCCTATCCTCCCCTCCCCTCCACATGCACACACTCATCCTCCGTTCTCCCCCCATCTTCCCTCCCTTTCTCAAGTGGGACTGTATAGAGGAGTGCAGGGCTGATAGTGCAGAGGTCTAATTGTAGCAGAGAAGAGAGCAGTAATGAGCCAGCGCACCGCCTGAAGTTCACATGGAGAAAGATGAGGGAGGGCGCGGGGAGGGGAGGGGAAAAGAAGGGAAAAAGTGAGAAAGCCACACACGGGGTGAGAAAAGAGGCAGAGAGATGGAGGGAGGAAGCAGAGAGAGAGAGAGCTGAGGCAGTCGGTCTGCTGGGTGCTGTGTCAGTGGTTCACACAGGCGCTAGCATTTTATAGCTGATCTGTTTGGCTCAACTGAAGGCCTTCACTGCCCTCTTTCTCTCACACACACAGTTGTGTTCCCATCACTTCGGTTCAGAGATGTTACATTGACTTACATTAATTCCTAGAGACTGACTAACCCTAACTTTAATGTCTACTTGCCTAACCTGAACCCCTTCTGACTCAACCTCACCTTTAACCAAGTCTTACGCTAAAATTGAATGATTTATGTGATGATGACTTTTGTTTTGTCCCCCCAAAAAAAGGTTAGTCAGCGGATTTAGGCCCCAAATCATGAAGTATACATCCTAAAACTTGCCCACTACCTTTATATACAGTATTTGTTTTGGTTGTATGTGTTTATGTCCATATTTGGTTTAAAAATGTGAGTGTATTTAGGGCATTTTGGAGGGTTTAGAGGGTTATTTACGCTTGTTACTTGTGGAGCTTTGTGAAATATCTTGACTAATCTAGAAGTGCTAAGTCTCAGGCAAAGTTTCCGCACTTTGGATCAAGAACATGGCATACTCTGAAAAGCTTCTATGATTCTGGATCTTAACGTTAGCCCTCGTAATTAGGGCTGCACAATTAATTGCATCCGAATCCAAATATATCCAAATCGGAGAAGCTGCAATTTTTCATAAAGGTAAAATGTGCCATAATAGCGTTATTATAGATCCTTTTCACCTTCTCCCATACTCCACCATGATCGGTTGTCTTTGTTGGTAGCGTTCTTGATGCTTGACTCAAACTATTTACTCACACATTAGCTCTAGTAATGTTTGTTATCAACTGTTTTTGAGCTGTAGTTTTGCGGGTAAAGACACCGACCTCTTGGGTTAAACAGTTTGAGTCAAGCACTTTGAGTCAGCTTCTTGTGAGAAGAAAAAACTATTATAAATAAAGCATTGTGGTGCTACATAGATGCACCAACCTACAATCACAGTCTTTTGACATAAAGGAACAAGCTTGTGTTCATAATTTTAATATTTTTTTCAGTGAAAATGTAATGCAAAAAATACTCTCTCCAGCAGAATCGTGACTCTTGCAGCATTTGCCATATCTGTCGAAATAATCACACTATGATATTCTTTCCAATTACTTTCCGTCCTGCTTGTAATTAAAGTGTTCCATTCAGTGAATGTAAAGCCCTGGCGGTATCTTCGCTAACATATGGCTTTGCCTCTCATTTTACCAGGTCCGGTATGTGATGAGCCAGCAGAGGGGAAGAGGAAAGGTCGTCCCAAAGCAGAGGTGCAGGAACTGAGAAGCATCCCTGTGAGTATCTCTTTGAACTGACTGGGCGTTTGAAGTGGGCTTCATTTTCTCCTGCTCAGAGTAGGCAGCTCCCCATGATTATGCACAATACATAAAGCACAGTATAGCAATAATCTTTGCTTGTATTGAACTCTCTCTTCCTGACCCCCGAGCAGGCCCATATGATAGTACAATGGAAGGAAGAGTTTAAGCGTCGTTCCAGGGTTAAGTGTCCGTGTTCAGGCTGCTGGTTAGAGTTTCCCAGCATCTATGGCGTCAAGTACCACTATCAACGTTGCCAGGGGGTGAGTCACTTACCTCTGTTCTTTCCCGCTATTGCGGCTATTTCCACTTTATGATTCAGTATAGACTTCATCACAGTAAAGCTATTGGAGAAAAGCACCAAAAGAAGGGCGATTGCAGTTGGTGATAAACTAGCTGTGAAGTTAAATCCGAGTTTAAACCTCCGGAGACTTTATAACGCTCACACCCCAAATATTAAGTGATAATTACATGAGCTGTTGTTTCAGGAACCTGTGATTAGTCAGCTGAAGTCTTCCAGTAAAAGCTACCCACTGTCATTTTGTTGTGCCGAGGGAGGGAGCTCAGTTTAAATCCCCTCTCCTCATGTCTGTGTTTCCTTCAGGCCACCGTAGCTGAAAAGCTGAGTCACGGCTGCCCTTACTGCGAGGCAGTGTTTGCCACAAAGGTGCGCCTGCAGAAGCACAAGCTCTGGAACCACCCAGACAGGGTCGGTATGGAGCCCAAGGACGAGCAGCCTAAGCTTCAAAAGAGCCCTGTCAAGTTCAACACCAAGAAAAGGTGACTGGGATTTAGAGCTCAAATTCCCACCCACACTGAGCCACATAAGTGTGTTCGTAACGTCATAATGCTGACTGCCCCGAAAATTGTCCTCCCTCGCTCTGTGATTTCAGGCCCATGGAGAACAGTCCTCCCTCTCCGGTGTTCTTCAAAGTGAAAAAGACCCACGAGGTGTCCACGCCCTCTCAGAACGGGGAGCTGGCCCACCAGAAGAGTGAGAGGAAACAGCACAGCCACAGCCAGCCTTCACAGCAGATTCACCAGTCGCAGCCGGTCCAGTCTCAGTCCCAGCAGTCGCAGTCCCACAGTGCGTCGTCAGATGCGGGCGGCAGCGAGAGCGAGGGGGGCAGCCTTCCCCCTCCGTACCCTGACGAAGACCCAGAGCGAATGAGGCACAGTAAGATTACGGTTTACTACTCCTCGTGTCACAGATCTCATGTTCTCGTTAAACGCTTGTATGTGTTTGACCCGTCCTTGCTCCGTGTTTTTCTCTTGAGCTAGGACGGAAGCAGAAAACGCCCAAGAAATTCACGGGAGAGCAGCCTTCTATATCTGGAACATTTGGACTGAAAGGTAAAAACTGTGTAAAGCTTTAGTATTTAACGACCCGAGAATAAAGATCTTTTTCAGAATGAATTGTCCACCTTAGCGCACACAATGGCTTTCCTCGCCTTCCCGTTTCTCTCCCAGTCTGAGTCTGCTCTGTTGCCGTCGGCAATATGTTTTACAACGTTGCCCAAAAACCGCACCTAGCATTTGTAATTTCTCAACCCGATTCTGTTTTCACAACAGTTTTTACAATAGTTTTAACAACAGTTTTAACAACAGTTGAAAGAATTAAAGTAAAAAATACAAATAATTGGGCTACCAAATATACCTGGGGGGCCTGAACAAGTAAAGTCTGTGTGTGGGAAACACTGAAACCACATTTTCTAATTAACACTTACCCACAACAATCAAACAACTATATGGAGTAATCTCCTGTGGGTTGAAGTAGAGTTTGTTACTACGTACCGGCTGATTCATCGTTGTTTACTGACAATACAGCAAGCCACTGGATCCATATGATAATTTAATGAATAATGAAAAGCGATGGGAGGAGATATGTACCACTGATTGGAGGTAGTTACGAGAATTGTGGGTTGCGGGCCTCATTCAGAAGAACTTCTACTAAATTGGCTGCTTGAGTGATCGTGAACGCTCCCTGCCGCTGCTGATCAATGGTACTGGTCGTTTAACAGTGCTAATGTGGCAACTGCAGAGGTGTTTCATATCCGGCTAAATGAATCAGCGACTCACACACACCAAGCACACGTCGCACTCGCACAGTCACACAGAGCTTTTCCCGTGCTCTCTCTCTCTCTCTCTCTCTCTCTTTCTGTCTCATTCATATGAAAATGCTCAGTGACTCATATAGCATACACAGGGCTGCAAACTACTTATCAAACACTTCATCCGCAGATTGCAGGACTCGCTGCTCTCTCTTGCTCTTTTTCAGTCTGCCTGTCACCGATTCAGTCGTACTTAAACAACCTCCTTATCTCGATTTTTCTCTCTCTCTTTTGAGCGGTTCTCTATTTTTTAACACCCAGTATCAACTTTCCTTTTTTTAAGTACTTCTCTTGTTTAGCATTGTCCTCCATCTATCCTCCATCCGCGTATCTCTCACTTTACCGTGAACACTTTCAAGGGGAGTATTAATTACTACCATGACTGTGTTTCTGTGTGTTTGTTGTAGGTATGACTAAGGTGGAGGAGAAGCTGAAGGCGGGCCGTGCGAAGAGACCGGAGGGGAGCGGGTTTAGCGAGGAGCCCCAGAGAAGACCTACGCCAAGTCAGTCGTCGAAGAAAGACCCAGCCACGACGAGCTCTGGTGAACACCTTCTCAGTGTTTTAATAAGACAGTTTGCTCATAAAAATGTAGGACATGACCCAATTTTTAAGTCAACAAAAGCCCAAACGTTATTACTTTGAAGAACTTTTCATAGGCTTAAAGAGGGTTGTAAAAGGGTTGATAAATTTCCAATTAAAATTCTGAGAAATTTTCTGGAAGGTTTCCAATAATTTCAGTATAAACATTATACTGTTTAACAGCAAACATATTTATTAATGGGGGGAATACACATAAAAAAGCAACACTTTGGTCAAAAGTATGCCCACTTTATTGAATGTTAAACATACTCTTTCATCACAGGTACAGATATTTTTTTTAACGTCCCATTCAGGAGGAAGTCAGTAAAATTACAACCCTCTGCATGCACAGTGCATTCTCCCATCAAGTGTGCATCTTCCACTACTGCCAACACTTTTGCACAGTCTGAGCCAAGAACTACAGGCTTCCAATCACTTGATTATATTACTGGAGTGAGCTGCATTTAATTAAAGTTCAACTCAACTGAATTGTTGATTTTTTTTTTATAACAATGGATTATAAACGGTTCTGCTTATAATATGGTAAAAGTTTTTTCTCCTTTTTTTCTTTCTGCATATGACAGAGTCATATTTTATTCCTGTTATTTTCAATACATTTCCATAAATTCCTGATAATTCTCATGGAATATTTCCACTTTGAATATTCCTGGAATTTTCCAACCCAAGGCCTGAATAAGACACATTATAACTATCACAAAATAGTGATTCAGGGCTACAGCCAGTGATTATTTTAATCATTGATTGATGTGTCAGTTATTCTGTCCATTTAATGTATAAAATGTCAGAGAATGATGAAAAAGGCCCCTCACAGTTTCCCAGAAGGGCATGTGATGCCTTCAGGTTTGTTGTTGTTCAATCAATAACAATATGAAGCAGATAATGGCACCAGATACTCTTTGGGACTAATGAATGTTTGCTGATTTAAATAACTTAATTATTAACTGATCATCAAAATTGTTCTGCCGATCAGCTGATTGGTTAATTGACTAACCGACACAGCTCTACTGTAATGTCTGACAGGGAATCAATCAGAGATTATTTACATCAGCGACTCACTGACTGCACATTAGCTCTGCTAGCATAAAATGAAGAGGTAAAACGAGGAAACAGGAATCCTAAGTACGCAACCGTGCCAGCAGGGTTGGACAGTTATAGATTACATGAAGTCTGTTGAAGTATTCAGATTACAAAAAATAAGTGAGTATAATCAGCCCAAAATATATTTGAAAAAAATTATTACATCATTTACATACAGTACATTGATTACATCTTTAAAATATGGTCATTTTAAAATTATGAAACTTTAGTGACAACCAATTCCCTTTTAACTCATTAGAAAGCATATTACTGTAAAGTAAAATTCAGATCTTTTGTAATCCTATGGAACATGTTACTAAAATGCACCATGTAATTTCTATTTATTAAATGACTGAATTTCAAAGTTCAAACCAAAAAGCAAACCAGTAATATCTGATTACTGAGAGTTAATTAACACCGCTTTCACGTGTTTCTAAGGTGCTGCTGTTCCTGACACCCAATGGCAGCGAGCGATCTCAGAGCGAGGCGAGGTGGTGTGTCCGACCTGCTCCATCGTCACCAGGAAAACAATCCACGGCCTCAAGAAACACATGGAGATTTGCCAGAAGGTCAGTAGGCAATAACGTCGTCCATTAAACTGGGAGCGGGTGAGTGCGCTGTCTCGCAGAGCTTTCTGTGAAACCAAAAAAATTGTTTTCCTGACAAACACTTCCGTACAAGCTGCTTACCACTGGTTTTATGTCTGGAGGAAGCTGCCTGCTGTAAATTAAACATGAATGTCATTATTAAACCATCATGTAGTATCAGTTTACATGCTGACAAAACTTTTGTGAGACAAAAGTGTTATCGAACGTTTTTTTTTCTGATTATAAAATATAGCTTTCTCAACCCATAGGATAGTTTACACGAGATATTATAACTTTGACTGCAGTGTTATGAGATACCTGTCCCTGAGGACCCCATTGTGCAGAGTCAAGGGAGCCTTTACTGTAATCATATTGATTGGAAGTCCTCAGATATACCATGAGGCAGTATCTCAGTACAGTAATCCCAACCAGTTTTCTCATGTAATAATCTCTACTCATCTGCTCTGATAGCAAAGCTAATATCAGTGAAATGAATCATGGGGATGGACACTGCATAAGCATGTGGTTCATTTGCATTGCACTCAATTGTGGTCAGTCGTAAAAGATGAAATAGAAGTGAAGTGCAGAAGAAGTTAATCCAGCTACATTATATTGAGCTTTTCCCCGAGAACAACCCAGCAGGAGTGCTGCAGCCGCCTGGAGGCCCTCAGAGAGACGTGTTCCTACAGCCATTTTAATGGCTCTTTGGCCCAGTGGCCCGTATGACTCTATTAAAGTGACAGTCTGCCATTAAGCAATGACAGAATCACCACATTACCGCTGGGTCACTCACCATCAAAACACCTCCAGATCAATACTGAGGTGTGGAGAGAAATCTACGAGAAAGAACACTTTGTGTTAAATTGGCTTTCCTGGTCCTTTGTGCTTTATGTTGACCAAAATTGTGCACCAGTAACAAACTATATTAGGTTATAGAGGAAAGGTTGCCATTTTTTTATAGATCCAATAAAGAGTGCACCCAAAGGGGTTTGCACAGGTGCTGGAAAATACCTACATTTTAATGTAGCTTTTTCAAGGCGTGAAAAGTGCTTGAATTTTGGATAAAGGGCTTGAAACTGTAACTTCATGACATTGTTAATAAAATGTTTTATATTGGCTCAGCCAGATTATATAGGATGACACATTTTGAAACAGGAAACTTGGTTGTTTGTGGCACAATCATATCAAATTTAACGCCAATTTAAATAATACTTTTAAGTTTATACATTGTTGATGTTTGTTTTGTAGCTTAAAAATGTACCTTAAAAATGCATGAAAAGGGAAAATGTGTAGGAACTTTGTCACCACAAAGAGAGGGTTACTTGTAAGTTTCCTTTCATAGAAATGTTATCTGATCCTCGTATCTGGCCTTCAACCCCTGCAGCTCCAGGATGCTCTGAAGTGCCAGCAGTGCCACAAACAATTTAGGTCCAAGGCCGGCCTCAACTACCACACCATGGCTGAACACAGCACCAAGGTACACCACACGCACGCATACATATGAGCTAGTCATTTCAAAAGTTCGGTTTAATGATGGCTCCCTTAAGCTTTTCTTTTTGACCCGATCTGCTCCCTCGTCCATCGCTCAGTAGTCCAGATGAGGATGCTTTTGGAACACAGGGATCTTGTGTTTCACCACTGTCACACTGACCTACTGACCAGGGTGGTTAGTTACTGGACACCACACCGAAGCACTGCACCCGTTCAGCGGGAGGTCAAACTTGCACTTGTGACTTTATGTATGGACATCCACCATACGCTACTGCCGGTGTCAGCTTTCGCTGTGTTCGGTGAAGGGTGTCCTGCATGTACACGTAATACACACTTAGTTTCCCATGAGCTATACTACACTTTATCTTGTGAATATTCATCGTCAGCTGCCATGCCCTTCTCTAAAAAATCTGATCTCGGGGGTTCGTAAAGGATCATACATTTGAACTTGTATTCTTGTCCTTGAAGTACTCACATTTCTCCCTGCAGCTGTCTTAAGTCTGACAGCAGATAGCTTCATTAAGATATTATCATGACACTCCTGCATTAGAGCAATGCTACCGCTATGAAGTTCGCTGAATAATTCAACGCTGCCTGTTTCAAAAAGTATCATGAAAGATTAATGAACGTACGTGCATCAAACCTCGCTGCATGCGGCATTAGTGTTTGTGTTTACGTGAGCTTTCTTTCCAGTGGTATATGACAGTATACAGTATGCGAACATGCATGTACACGTGCGTGAAGGGCTGAAGGTGTCACCGTCAGTTCAGAGGTGATGATAGATGGCGGGTGCCGTCTGTGTCGGCCTGGTTAAACTGTTTGATACGGCCATTCGTCTTCAGTGTGGACCTGTTGTGCTCTGACTTTATTGGCAGCACTCCAGTCTAGCAGAGCAAGAGACACCAACTACTGTATGTGTGTGTCTTAAAAGCAAGATGCTCAAAGGTAGCTTTCCTCAGCAAGATACTGAAAAAAAAATTTCAGATCAGTTAAAACATTTGCGACAGGCTGAAAGCCGTCACTGTGTTCATCCTGTGTTTCTGTGTTGGCGTCTGTGATTGTGCTGATCAAAGGAGGCTTTTATCATTTGCAGATTCGACCGGTGTTGTACACTTTAGCATGTTGAAGTGTTATTTGGGTCAGGTTTTCGAGCAAGCAGGTCATTGAGGACATTTTATATGTATTCATTTATATGTTTAAAGAGATTTTTCTTTTTCTTTTTTTTTTTTGAGGCTTATGCGTTTTTTTGTGTCCACAGTACAAAGCAAGTGCTGACAGTCTTGGTCTTCTTAGGACATATTCACAGAAATGTTTTTTCTGTAAATGCACTGAGACACAGTATTGTATTGTCCAATGGTAGTTGGTACATATCTTTATAATGATACAGAAAATGTGTTCCTATACTACTTTTTCTGCCTGTTTTCTCATTAGTTTTACCTTTTTACCTAGTTACCTTTTGCTGAATCTTCATTGAGTTTTCTATTGTTTACATGTTGTGAGTACTGAAGTTTGATGTGCTTATTGTATATGATTTGACTTGGCGTTTCCACTAACCTCAGGACCATTATGTTCCCAGTGTGGTCACGTGGCACGGCCAGAGTGCAATGTGGGGAAAACACAGAGGGCTGACAGAAGGACAGGGGTCACCCACTGAGGTTGACCTTGATGTTGCTGTTGCCACTGTGATACTGCCACCTATTGTCTCACTCTCTTTCTCCTGTGCTTGCTCTTTTGCACTCTTTCTGTCTCTGATAGGAGCATTAAGAATACATGCTGATGCTGTTTCATGCCCCCAGTGCAAATCAGTGGCTGAGCTGGTGTCTGTTCTCTTGTCCGCTGGCCTGAGGATGATTTACTCGAAGGAGTGAAGCTCTGTCACAGTTTCACATCCGCTTCTTACCTTTACAGAAAACTAAGGTTGTGTCTCAGTCATCTCAGTCCTTTCTCTTCGTGTTAACACATGAGGAAACACATGAAGTTCGCTCCACTGGGATTCCTCACTAAGTCCAGACTCTCTCCAGTCCCCTGCACTTCTCTTCTTTCTCCTCCCTGGCAGCCCCGCCATCTGTTGTTCTGGTCTTGGCTGGGGTTTGGCACAAGCCCACGGTCGAGTGAAAACACGAGTTTGACAGTTGTCATAAACATGCCTTGAGTAACAGCCTCACCATGAAACCATTTAATGATCCTGGCACAGTGTGAACGCATGAGATGGAAAACACATTTTCATCACCATTTTTTTTTTCCCGAGTCAGGAGGGAGGGGGAGTTGACGTGGTGGGACACGCTTACGCGACGTTGTGTTTGTTCCCCTTCAGCCCTCGGGGAGCGAAGGCCAGACGGGCGACACGCACAAGGAGAGAGAAAGGCTGCGCCTAGTGCTCAAACAGATGGGACGAATCAAGTGTCCTACTGAGGTATGCGCCCCCTCTTTCTTCCTGTGTCCCTTTTCTCTTTTCCTTTCTCTCATTCTTCACTACTTCTGCTTTCTGGTGTCCTTCATTTCCATTGCCCGACTTTTCTGTCTTTCATGTCACATTTTCCTCTCTCCACATCTGCCAGTTTCGATTTGGTTGCTCCCTTTTCCTCAGGCTCCTCTTTTTTTTGTGTCTGCCTCCTTATACCTCTCTCTCTCTCTCCTTTTTCCTTTATGCCTTGTTCTTGACATGTTGCCCAAAACCACATCAACACTCTGCTTCCCATTACTCACACTAGAGTGCAAAAAGGCAGAGAGAGCTGCAAAAAATAGACTCTCTACTGTGACATGTCCTCACACTGAAAAATGAGCAGTTTCCTCCTGTTATCTCTGTCTTTTTTAACAGTAGCCGCAAAATATTGACCAATTGCTGTAATATTGTTCCATTAAACCTACACTTTGTTCCACTTACCCAATTTCCTGCTTAATGTGTGATTTCATTCTGTCTCATTTCTGTCACCGGCCGCACACGATTACACACATATACACACACACACACACACACACATATACAGGGCTGTTCAGCCCACTTTTCCAGTCTGATGGGCTACCAGTACCACCAGAAACGTTGTGGGGGAGAGTTCTCTGACGATGAGAAGCCTGTGTTTCTGTGCCAGCGCTGTGGAAAAACCTACCGCTCCAAGGCTGGCAGAGACTATCATGTGCGTACCGAACACTCCCCGACTGTTACCACCACCATGACAGCCACGACCAACAACAACAAGGACAATATCACTGACACCAACAACAACACCGGCAAAGACAGGGTAAAATCGTCGTTATAGCAGGCAGACTTTTTCTTTCTGTACCTGCTATGTTTTACTGTCATAAGTAGCTAAGTTTATCCACATTTTCCACTACTGCTCTTCCAGGTTGTCTCTGAGGAACCTCCGTCAGGAGGCAAGAAGGAGCAAAGCCAGCCTGAGAAGAAGGATTGGCAGGAGAAAGCACCATCCGTCCAGCTCAAGGAGAAGGAAAGGGAAGCCAGGGACAACGACAGGGAAAAGGAAAAGGAGAGGGGGCGAGGCAAAGAAAAAGCCACACAGAACCAGAGCCAGGGGGATGACTTTGAACGGACCCCCAGTGGCAGAGTGAGGCGCCGGTCAGCTCAGGTGGCGGTGTTCCACCTGCAGGAGATAGCCGAGGACGAGCTGGCTAAAGACTGGGGCACCAAGCGCCGCATCAAGGATGACCTGGTGCCTGATAGCAAGAGGGTGAGGACAAGAGAGTGGGTGCACTGGCCACACATGATCCACATTCCTAGCAGACGTGAACACATTCGCACAAGCACAAATCGGATTACACACTGACACACATCAAAGCCACCATTTACATGAAAAGGCTCCACAGAAACACCAGGTGCAAGTGCCGTCATCAGATGAATACGTCCCTCAGTCTTTCTTTTTTATACACATACTTAAACCATAACACTACCAAGAATACTTAATATCTTTTACTGATGTAAATATGTAAATGTTCTCTTTTACATAGTTAAACTACACCCGACCTGGTCTCCCCAACTTCAGCCCAGAGCTACTAGAGACGTGGAAGAACCAAGTGAAGGAGAAGGGCTTCATCTGCTGCACCAATGAAGTAAAGAGCACCGACTGCTTTGCTGTGTCACCATCTATACGAAATCACTTTCCGTATTTTTACTCAACAAAATGTTGATTCAAAGACTTTGTTTATATTTTTAGCAGCGGCTTCGCAAACACAAGGCCGTCGATTTCACGTGAATGTGTGTTTGTTTCTCTTTCATCACAGAACTGTGAAGCTGTGTATTCCAGTGTGTCAGGACTGAAAGCTCACCTCGCCAACTGCAGCCAGGTACAAAACACTCACCTGCAGCACAGCCACTGACCTGATTACATTTTACTCGTCAGCAACACACACGCACACAAGTGGAATTCCCACAGAATTTCAACCTAGATTCGTACTGTAGTTCACAGGCAGGTCACGATTGTTCTCATCATGACTTCTATTTTTGGTTCATCATTCTTTTGCATGTGTACTCTGCCTCTGCAATTTACCTCTACTCTACAATCTACTCTACAATGAAATACGAGACAGCACCACAATAAACATGACGGCAAAAGAGAGATTTCAAAGAAAATGTTATTAAGTCGTAAAGGACTTTGCTAACCTGACTTGAAAACATCATAAAGCAACGTGACCTAAAAGGCACGAGAAGAGGAACGCATATTTTGCTTTCTAACTTTTGTAGCCAGATGCATAAAACACTCAACGCTGTCTGACCTGAATATTTTTTATAAATCTGAGTCATTGTGGAAACAGGCGCACGTGCACAGGCTTCATTTCCAAACCGTGGACTCGTCATTAGAGCTTGAAGAACATAAAATAAGAAGTTTATGGCAGCTGCCATTTAGCACAACCGTGACACACAGCTTGCGATACGATTAACGCCGTGCACGCACATGTACCTGTAAACAATCATCGCGGGGATATCTTAGTCATCATTATTAGACGTCAGATGGATGATCAGTGATTAATATGCTCATATTGGAACAAACTTAACAAGTGCTTCGTAATTCAGGATGAAATGAAACGATCATTAACAGGGAGGTGATGGATCAAATGTAAACACAAGAATGATACATTTGATCACTCTTGAATAATTTGAAATTTACTTCACAAATGTGCTTCTCCGCTTTTACTGAATGCTGTGCACACTGCAAAATAGTGACAAAATCACTCAAATTGTCAAATAACGTAAACAAACAACGTTTTACTCTGAGGATACATCTCTCACTTCATATTTCATGTCCACTTTCAACTGCAGCTATCTTGAAAAACATGTGTACACATGATGTATGTGTGAGGTGTGTATTCTTACCACACATTCTTCCTTTATGATTACCAGTTTATGTATGAGTTAAGGTGTGCGCATTGGTTTGACATTGTACACACTGTTTATACATCTGGCCCCTGCTGCTCATATCTACAGGTAATCTGGTGTGTAACAGGGGACATGCTGTGGTGTAAATAGTAATGGCTGTAGAATCACCAAGCATGCGTTGCTTTGGAGATTGTTTTAATCTGAATAACATGTATACACTGTGTGTCTACGTGTGTGTGTGTTGCAGGGTGGTGGAGAACTGGGGAAGTACAAGTGTCTGATCTGTCAGAAGGAGTTTAGCTCAGAGAGCGGTGTGAAGTACCACATCAGTAAGACACACTCACAGGTGGGTCAGTCTCAGCTCAAAACTTCAAAAATCTCTTTTTTTTTTGTTTTGTTTCACTGAAATCTATTAATATACAGTAAATACAGCTTTCTCGCAGTGTACATGGATGATGTGATATCATGGAACATCATAATTAATGTCGCTCCAGGACCATCATTGAAACCGACCAATCACGTGACAGTTTAGCAACTTGGGAGAAAAAGGACTTGAAACAAGGGGGAAGTTATCTTTTCAAACAGACGTCTATTTTTTTAAAACCCAAATCATGTTTTCCTAAACCTAACCAAGTCATTTTGTTGTCTGTACCTTAGTATTTTAGTTCCTGAACTAACAAGAAAAAAATGAAAATAATAATTGAACAGTATAATAATTTCGAAATTGGATACGAACCCTGATCTCGCGAGTGAGAGACCCATATGTGGTTTTCTTCGCTTAAGTTTAAATGATGTTCCCGGAGCAGCATTGGTTATGATATTCTTGAAACAACACCAACACCTTGAAATCAGATACATTAAGTGACAACCTATGTTGTCCAAACAAGTGCCTCATTTGTGGAAAGAATTAAAGCACAGTAGAACTGCTAGAACGACAATAATTTCCCACAATATAACAGCTTCTTGAATAATTCCCATGATCACTAATAGTGTGTTTTTAATTACTTAGAACTGGTTTCGTGCTGCAGCCAGTCAGGTGGTCTCCAGTAGCAAGAGTAAAGTGCCGGAGAACAATGGGATCAAAGCCGAGGTGAGGAACGGTGCCACCACTGGTAAGAAGAGGGGCCGCAAGCCCAAGGAGCGCCCTCCTGTGGTTGCCCCCCTTCAAACAAAAACTGAAGCACCCGCCACTACTCAAAACTCAACCCCTGCTGTGAACCCTTCCTCGGGCCCAACACAGTCCCCAACCCTGATCCCCGACCCAACGGACAGTGCTAATTCAGGCCAAAACAGACAGCCCCCGCCCTCCGCCGCTAGACGAAGCAAACCCAAGAGGCTGTTGTTGTCAGAGTAGCTCTGCTTTTGTCGACCCAGGAGCCACAGAGGATGCTTACTGTAAATGTTGCGCCAGGAAGCTAAAGGACCTTTCTAACTCAACACAAGGACTTGGCACTGAGAAGAAAGTTGAATCAACCATTAGGAAGTAAAACATTTACTAGAGACTTCAATCCTGGTTTGAAAACCCCCGAGTTAATATGTCTACTGTTATTAACAATACTCATGTGACAGTAGTGTTTTATTTCTCCATTCCACCTTTCGTCCCCCTTTTAAGGCACACATTTCAGCTTCTGTACTCACAGCAGGGGTGACAGGGGTCAGCCCAGATGAAATCCTGACTTCCACATGGATAGCGTTTTTTTTTAAAAAAAAAACAGAGGTAGTATTCCAAACAAATGCAGAGTAATTCTCGCTACAAGATTCATGTTGTGTTTGGGAGGTTTGAAAAAGGATATTCTATTAGCATGGTGAAGTCATTTAATGATAGCTAGTGTTTTCACATTTTTTTTTTCACAGATATACTGTACTGTGTACATAAACATTATCTATATCTATATATCTATATACTCAAAGCAATGATGCCATCTGTCATTTTCAAGCCTGACACGTCCAATTAGATCATGAGCAATCACAATTTTTGCAGTGTGTGCTGTAGTGCGATGTTTCGAAGTTGATTTTCCAGTTTTACTTTTAGTCCTTGTTTTCTTTTTTTTTTTGTTTTACCTTTCATGTTTCAAGTTAGCAAATGTCATATAAGCTAAAATGTTGGTCAGTCGTTAACCATATCTCACTCTGTTTTTCCTACAGCTGTGTGGCTATCATTTCAGTGACATTTGTTTTTTTTTATTTTTAATCCCAATCACACGAGGATGAAAGGTGTCTGCTTTGACGACCCAAATTAAGTGTCAAACGATTATTTCCACACTTCCTTTACACTGAAGTTAATAAGCAGAATGCCCCAAGAAAAGTGATTGTTTGAGATTTAAGTTAGTCACAATAACACTTGAGATGGCATTGTTTAATTGATTTTAAACACACACAAAAAAAGAAAAACTTGAAGTATCCTGTCTAAAATAGGACTGGAAAAGCTAAATGTTGGACAGAAGGAGGAATTGTGTGTGAAGCTTGTTGCACCATTGCAGCACAATCAAATGATGTGACACCATTTTAAAAAGAGGCCATATTTTGGCTACTGCTTTAGCTTGAATCAAAGAGCTGAGGAGAGAATAAAAAAATACTATCTTTTATAGAGAGGTTGAGGAAAATGATCTTTTATTAAACAGAAAAAAAATTGCAAATGAAGATTCACATATAGTGATGTATATGAATAAATTCCTGGATGCTCAAAGTTATTGCCTTGCACTTTAACCCTTAACCCCTCTCGCTCCCCTCTTGTATTTTTGCACTCCAGGGGTATTCAACCTAACCTACTGTCCGTCAGGCAACAGGAGCGGGAATATTTTACTGAGACTAGAGAAAAAAACATTTAATTTGTCTTTACATGGGTAATGAGCAGCATGGTTAACTCTTTCTAGATAGTTTGTGTAATCCAACCTGACTGTATAATTATGACTCACCACATAAAGCCATAATAGGTCTTGTTGAGGCTGCTCTAATGTTAGTTTAGCTTCAGATTAAAAAACAACAACAACAACAATAATAATCCAATATTATTACACATCGTTTCAAATCTAAAATGTGTGCAATCAGAATATTTTCACTTTAACACGTTTAAAGTAGATACTTGAATCCACAATTATATATTAACGATTTGAGAAAATGAAAAAAAAACTCATAAATATTTGATTTATATATTTGCAGTCTATGTCCATAAAATTAAAGACTAGCTTGATTAAGAAAAAAAAAGACAGATCATAAATCTATTTTATATTCTCTTGTGTGTATTACCTAGATAGCAATCTGATAGCTTTGGATAAAGTTGTGATGTGAGGATATTCTGGTGAGATAATAAGGGTGCTTTACTTGCCACTCTACCTTAAGGACCTGATACATCAGTGGGTCCATTAATCCATCCTGCCATTTTCTCCTTTTCCGGCAAGTCCTCTGAATTTTTTGCACCAACAAAATGTCAATGTCATCATTTTGAATCAAGCACTGATGTCAGCGGAAACATTTTCAAGGAAATTTGAAGTTTATGTGTCCCAGGTGGTGTCATCCCTGCGCCGTGACCTTTTATATTGTAAAGCAAAGATTTGAGCTGAATTCCTCCATCATTAATCAACTGATGGAGTTTATTCAGATGGGGATGATTATGCATGTGTCTGTCTCTGTTAACGGGATGGACCTTTATCTATCCAGGTTAAACTGATGGAGATAAGTTAGACAAGCACTGATCGGTCCTCGGACCTTTTCAATATGAGTTGTCCGGACCTTGTGTGTGTGTGCGCGCGTGTGCGTGTGTGTGTGTCTGTGCGCGTGTGTGTATAAAACAGTTAGCACCTTTGTAATGACTGGATGTCAGAAATGGTAACACTTTACGTTGAGTGTTATGCTGTGGCACAGAATCAGTTCATCAGCTGCTTGTTACTCGTTTCATTAATAACGTCACATTGACCGTGTTTACCTGACAAGCTTTGGTGTTGCAATATGATAGTTAGGCACTGCTTTTAACAGTGGGTATTTTATATTTTATCACACCCTTTACTATCTGTCTTCCTACGATGTGGACAACACATATCTATCCCGCAGTGTGAGCTAACTGCAACATGTTTAGAGAGTACAGCAATACACCATATTTAGCTGGTTTTGTTGGCTTGCTGATATTTTGATATTGATGTGTCTTCTCAAAATTGTATGGCTTTTTTCACTCCCCCTTCTTTTATTTGTTGCTTTGAAAATGCTTTTTACATATTATGAAATCTAAAACAAACAAAAAAAAAAGGTTGAAGAATTTGTAGACCACAAGAGAACATTGTAGGCCTATGTGTCGGCATACACTGTTATTTTATCCATTTTGATGATGCACATAAATTGAGCTTTTTCGGTACACGATGACAAACACATTGAGAGAGTCCTTTATTATTACCTATTCAATATGGGACAACAAGGCATATGTATGTGTGTTTGTTTCTGTATTTAGTGCACTTACTATACCATGAAATAGGCTTGAATTAGGAGTGTTGTTGGAGCTTTCTAGTTACCCTGACTGTGTGTGGTGTGACTTTTGTACCTGGGGAAACAGCAGGCTCAAGTGTCTTCCCTTTGTCAGCAATGTTATTTCCAAAACCAAGGTTAATCCTTGGAAATCCCCCTTAGACAGCCTGAGAATTTAACCTTTTTATTTGGACAACAGTGGTTGGGTTTGTATGCTACCTACTTCAAAAGCAGGAAAATGGCATCCGCCTCTGTTGTCGGGGCCATCGTGATGAAACTGTTGAGAGTTTTAAGAGATGATGTTGTAGCTTATAACTGGTTATGATATATAGGTAACAGGTGACTAATGATGTATTAAAGATTTCCATATCTGAAATTAAGCTGTATAGAACCTAACATAGGAGGCATCAACACCTCCTTTGAGTCTGAACTGTTACAGTTTTTCTCCCAAACTTGTTGTATTACCTGTGCATTAGTATCCCTCAACTAATTAATAAAAAGTTTGTTGACTAATTTTGTGTTAACTGTGTCAACTCTGAAGTCAGTCCTGATAACTGCTATCTATAGCAAAGTTACAATGGATGCATAGTAAGAATGTAATATTCTTTTCTCTGACATGTTATACACAGATGCACCTAATAAGAATAATAATGGCAGTACTCTTTTGTGCCAGTTTGTGCATGCTGGCTGACACACCTGAATGAAAGGGGCTTATTGCTAAAATGTGATTATAAAAATGAATTATTAGGCTTTCATAGCTACACGCGGGTCTCACGATGTTAAGAGTGTGTTAAGTATTTCACATTTGCAGGCATGCTTGTATCATTTGTTATGTAGGCTTTATTACGACTCAGACGGACCGCAGCCTTTTCCTGTATCTATACATTTAATGTTCTACTTTAGTTGTACTTGAATTTTAAGTGTATTGTATCTTACAACTTGTTTTATTATTATGATATATATTCATGACATATTACACAAAAATGTTACAAAACAATATGTATATTTATGTAATAAAATAACACTGAAGTATATAAATAAGTACTCAGATCAAAAATCTCACACGTGGCCTGTTGAACCTCACCCACAGCCAGCTTCAGGAAAAGGCCCTATATGCCTTCTTGTGATACTGTACATGCTGTTCGCCGTGGATTGTAAGAACGGAGCAGATGCATTCTGGGGCTTGAAGTCCATCCGCGGGAGCGATACTACGGTGGCCTCATGATGGTGAACTAGGACACGCCTACAAGCCCCATGATGCCTCAGCGCTAACTGTACTCCCTACACCTGATTGTCAACAGAATAGCGAAGTGTGGCGTTAGCAGGGAAGAAAAAGGCTCGCAGAGATGGAGAACGAAGAGAAAACTTCTTCTGTGTCGAGCAGGTAACATTTTTGGTGCTATTCGTAAACCGCTGGCATCACAGGACGATTTTTTAGTGACTTTTTCTAACATTTTCACCGGCAGTTGGGTTAAGCATCTTTAAGGAAACACGACCTGACTATCACACTGTGTGACTTAATAGATAACTTACAGTCAGTGAATCGTTATGTTTGGCCTATATAAAAGTAACATGTCGCTGTAATGGCAGCCATGAAGTTACTGTGTAGCTGCTAGTTTATTACATTTGTCGGACAAGCTCGGCCTGCTCTTGGTTCGTCGCTTTGTCCACTCTCACTTTGTCATAACGTTTGTCATTTTCCACGAGGTGCCCTCCTAACACAACTCCATTGTCATTTTTCTTAAACAGAATAAGAGTATTTAACAACCCTCAACGGTACCCCACACATGCTAAGCTAGCGTGTATCGCATGTAGCTAGCTAGACAGAAATAATTAGCCTGAAAAGAGGAGAAAGAGGCAGCTTTCAGGTTAGCAAAAGTGAAAAGCATGGCATGGCGTTTTCTGCTGGCGCTGCAACGTGCTCATTCTTCGCAGACATAAGCCCTGCACTCATGGGGAAGTTGTCAAGCATTTGCATAAGATGACTAATACTGTAGCTGGATAATACATAGCGTGTGTCACACTCTCATATTCACCCAGATATTCAGCTGTCTCTGTATCCACCCACATTTAAACCAGCCTTCAACCTGGTACCCTATTGAGCCACAAGAGGGTGTTACTGCATTGGTCTTCCCACTGAGGGTTAGTTCCTGTTTCATATAGACTCACCAGACCGGTAGCACAAGCATTAAAGCTGTACTCACTAACATGACAGAACCTGAATGTAGGTGCAAAACAGACCTCAAAGTGATGTGAGTAAAGCTTGGAAATATATTTTGATGATGTGAAATCTGTGAATATAATATAATCCAACTAGAGCTATAGCAATCAATCAATTGGATGTCAACTGTTGAATAAATTGCCAACTTTTTTGATAATTGACATTTGACATTGTTTTTCTGGTGTCTTTCCTCCTCTTCCATTAAACTTAAAGTCTTTGTGTTGTGGACACACAAGGCAATTCTTTGACATGTTATAGACCAAACAGCTAATCGATTAATTGAGAAAATAATCAACAGATTAATCAACAAAGAAAATAAACATTAGTTGCAGCCCTAAATCTAACATAACAATGTGTCTATTACCAAGTGAATCAACATCTTGAAACAGAAATCAAACAGCTTTGCAAAGATTTTATTTAGCATTTTGTTTTTTGTTTTTGTCCATCCTATTTATATCTACTTACATAACTCTGTCCTAGCTTCTAAAATAGATGAGCATTTTCTTTTTTAGCATTTAGCGTCTGGGTGATGTCACTGTCATTTGTCATTTAAGACATTCAGTTTATATAATGTCTAAATTATGAAAGCTTAAATGAGTCATAAGAGGCATTTGTTCCACATTCTATGCTGTGTTTAATATTATCTCTCTTATTGTACTTACAATATAAGTAAGTTTTACTTCGGCTCAGGCCTGTAACCCTTCTGTGCGTCTCTGTAACCATAGGCAGATAGCTGAATGTTTGGCATAGCAACCAGTTCAGGCTTCTTGTTTCGATGGTGCTTTCTTGCTTCGCAGCTGTCTTCTGACTGCAGTTTAAAGCAACAGCGGCACTCCCAAAACTACATTGAAGATTAGAGACAAACACTGAATTCCCTTGTGTCTATCCCCTGCGGTTTTAACAAGGAACTAAACGGAAATTAAGTCATGCCAAGTGCAAACTCCAAATATTTGCAAACGCTTTACTTGTCGCCTTAAAACTGTATCTAGTTGCATCTTTAAGCAATGTGGTTCTGAAGCTGTGGCCTGCTTCATTCTTTAGTTTGTTTTTGCTGCACTGCAAAACAAATAGTATGCCTCCTCTGATCTCTGGGAATAATGATTTGTTTGTCTGTACAAGATGTGGCCTGGGAGTGAGTGTCAGTGTTTGCATGTGTGTGTTTATGTGTTGTATGTGTGCAATGACTTGGGCTGTTCCTCCAACTGTCAGCTGACAGAGCAGCAGAGGTGGTGTTGGGTTTCATCATGCTGTTTATTCCCCACTCTTCACTGTGAGTGAAGTTAGGGAGGTGACATCGCTCTGTATGTGTGTGTGTGTGTGTGTGTGTGTGGTTGTCGTGCTGACGTCTCCAGACTCTGGTGTAAGGCACATAGAGACATGGCAAGTCCCTGCAGGGGAAAAAGCACATTGCCTGCCCTCTGCCCTTCCCCTCTGTTGTGTGCTCCCTCTCTCCCCTCTCCATTTCTCCCTATCTTCACCTCCCTAACGCCGCCTGAAGCGTCTCTCTTGTAAATTCAGTCAACTGCGTCAACATCAGGGGAGAATAATAGCTCACTGTTTGTCTATCCCTTCTCTTTTTT
Source organism: Lagodon rhomboides (assembly GCA_039737535.1). NCBI lineage: Eukaryota > Metazoa > Chordata > Actinopteri > Spariformes > Sparidae > Lagodon > Lagodon rhomboides. Next base: position 20,843,164 of record CM077792.1, on the reverse strand, counting down.
TCCTGTTGTCTCCCCCACCAGTTTGTCTCTTGGCGTCTCTGTCGCTCTCTTCTGGTCCCTCTTTCACCTCCAGCCACATATTGCGACACTGACTGTCAAAGACAGTTGACCCAAGCTTGGCATGTGTGTGTGTGTGTGAGTGTGTGCCTGGAGTGGGAAGGTCTGGCTCAAACCTGATGCTATTAATATCACCTAATGAACATAATCTGGAGGGGTGGTTATCCTCTTACATTTGTTGGCCGGACGACTGAGGGGAGGAGTGGAGTGCGAGTGAAAGAGGAGGGAAAAGCTGTGCCGTAGTTTCACACTGAGTGTGCTCTCTCTCTACCAAGCTGCAGTGCCTTCTCTCTCTCTCCATTACTCCACTGAATAGCAGAAACAGAAAGCTAAACAGATGTCTAAAGTTTCGTTTCTCATCTAAGCTGATCCCTTTAATATTGCCCAACCTCTATCTCTCTGTCTCTCGTGGGTTATACCAGAGGGCAGTGCTGTTAAGCTATACTGTACTTGAGTGTATATATAAATACAGAGTATACCTACTGGCAATAATATAGGTCCGTGCACACAGTGGGAACCTCCCTTATACTTTTCTCTAGTTATGAACTCGTTACCGGCATACTCAGGAGCTAGAATATCTGGCTGTTGGACTCTTAGATCTGATGGCAGGTAAGTGAATTTTATTTATTTATATATTTTTTTATTTATTTTTTTTATTCTTGTATTCCAAGTGTACTCATCATTTGATTGTTTGTTTATTTGACCTTGTGAGAGAGTTAAATGTGTTCTCTTCAGAATGTGGACAAACAGAATAGCCGCTCCAGCCTATAGGTCTCTGGAGTATATCGTTTTTTGTTGACATGCTTTGGGAAAGTTTGCATCTGTCACTTAGTAACACACATGATTTTGTCCCTGACTGTAATCATGCTTTTGTGCTGATACCACAAGTTTCAGTGTAATATAATACTGTGTTGATATGATCAATGATTCAATACGTATTGTAACTAAAAAGTAAGTAGTTGGGTGAGTTTGTTATAGGTGTCTGAGAAGTTTTGTCTGATGCAATACTGCAGTAGAATTTAGATGATTTAGATAAACAATTTAATTATTACTTACTCCATGTTTTCCAGGAATATGCCATATCTGTATATAGCATATATTTGTATCTTTAGATATTAAAACATATTTATATAATTAGTCGACCTGACATGATATTTTTGTAATAGATTTATCATACGTATCTTATAGTACAATTATAGTAATTTTATGTGTAAAATATCCATAAAATGACAAATGTAGTTTGTCACTATTAGTTCTGAGACAGTATATTGTCCAACAAAAGTAGTTCTCCAGACAGGCCTAATTAATAGGCAGTATACTTTGATTTCAACTGTATCACCCACCCGTCATGCAGCTGAGAAGTTGCAAGTTCATGCAGGTTGAGAAGTCATGCTCTGTTGATTCAAGGTTGGCTTTTGTCAAATCAATGCCATTATATATTGTTTTGTCTTTGTAAAGCCCCTCCACAAAGCTAAGAGGACAAAAGAAAGAACAAGTTGTGCAAGTTTTGATGCTTTGTCTTATTTACCTTTTCACTGACTCCTGCCGACCATCAGGGCTTGTGATTCCCATGTCTGCTCTGGCCATCTGGTCTTAGGTACCTTCCACTGTGGCCTCTTTACAACCTTTTCTTTTCACAAAGTTGCATTCATAGATGCGTTTATGTAATGTTTATCAGCACTTTAACCACTGAACAAGGGTATGATTCAGCACAGTCAACTAGGCTAATCTTTTATGGCACCCTGGTTTGGTTTTAACTGATAACACTGCTGGAGTGTGCTGTGCCTCATGTACAGTATATATGTTCTCTCAGCCTTAGCCTGCTCCGTAGCTCAGGTGACCCTGCTGCGATAAGATAAATCTTTGCTCTCTCTTGTTTGCTTCACCTCTGACCTCTTGAGACTCCACCTGGGGAGGTGTATGGCCCATATAAAGATAAAAGAGCCAAGAGATGAATGAATAACAGAGAAAGAGACAGAGGTCTAGCTAGGACTGTTCTCTCAAGCTGCCTACTATAGATATGGCATCTGGATTTTTACAGTCGTCACTGGGTGAAGTGTGGATGTCTCGGATACTGAAGTAAGTGTTGCTAGCAACTGTTACCAGGTTAGACTTGTTAAACAGACCTTTTTTTTTGCTTTGATGATGCTTCTTGCTTGGTGATATTTATTGTGCGATTCATTGTTTATGGCATCAGTAAATTAAAAGTGATTGCTTCAGTGACATTGTGCAAGGGTTTTTTTTTTTTTTCAAGCTATAATTTTGATTAGATAACGCAGTACAGAAACCTCCAGGCGTTTGTAAGAGAGGCAAAGCTGGTTTTCCAGAAGTTGTTGTGTTGTGAAGTTGAATTCTAAACGGGTTACTCAGCAATGGGTTAGGCCAGTTCTTTGTACCGTTGTCCTCTGATCTGAATGTTAATTAGCTACAACCATTAACTGATTGTTCAGGCTCACTTTTCATTACTTATGTCTTAAAATGTAACACAAAAAAACAACAACTTTTTTTCTCTAGGTGAAGCAATGAGTGACTGTATTTCCAAATATGGTGACAACTTTGAAAAGTGTCAAGACACTTGCTTAATGTGTTACATCAACTTCTCTTAATGGCACTTCAGTAATGTTGTGTTGCGCAGAAGTTTTTAACCATTGTGTCTAGTTTGAATAATCTAGGCAAATTCACTCCATACCTGGTTCCCACAAGAGTCTCATACCTGTTTTGAATGGGCTTCTTGCCATTTGTTTACAACGCCCTGTTTTATCTTCTTATGTTTTGATAACACATTTTACACATATCTACTGGTCTTAGTCATTGGTAAAACCCTCAACACATGCATGAATACATGATTATGCAGAACTGTTGTCATGTAATTGAGTTTGCATTTTTCCACCTCGTTAACATACTGTGACAAGAACTTTAGTACCTTCTGCAGTCTTTCTGTAGACTGAACAGACCTGTTGAAAAATGTAAAAACTGAACATTATCCCATGACAGGAGGCAACAAGACTCTAGGTCAGTCTTGTTTACTGCCAGGTAACTGGGCCACTGTTCATGTAAGTCCACCCCACAGATAGGTGTCCAAACTGAAGTCTGTCTGTGAGTCAGCAATCATTCATCACACATTGATAACAATGAGAAAGCTTTTTTTTTTTTTTTAAATTGAAGGTGATCCTGCAGATTACGTTTGAGTCTTATTGTCATGACAACCTCTCAGCATGTTTTATTGCTAGTTTCACCACTGTTCAAATTCTATTCTTGACACAAGGGCAATAACACACTAATCTGTTTATACTATTGTTGTGTGCTATCTTTCATTGCGTAGTTAATGAAGTTAAATGAAAACCACCATCATACTGTGACCAAAAGCTCCTCAGTTATATACCACTTGATATGACGATACTGTTTATAATGATGATACTGTATTCAAGTCAAAACCACAAACAAGAAATTGCTCTTTTTAATGTGTACAGAGCTGCAGACCAGTAACTTCTAACTAGGGCTGCACAATATATCGTTTCAGCATCGGCATCGCAATGTGCGTATGTGCAATAGTCACATCACAGGGTGTGCAATGTCAAGTTAGCAAATTAACTCAAACTCTTCATGCTACAACTTGCACCAGTCTCATTTTACATGACTCGCTTAAAACACACGTCTGTTTAACATTGCATGATTTAGTCCAATTTAATGGATCTTGCACACATGGTTGTGAGCCTCAATCATTCTTGATCAATTTATCCAACAAAACATGGCCTGCAGTGTTTGGTTGATAAAATGCACGCCGCTACAAACACCCATGTCATTCTAGAATGATTTTTTTTCTCCAAATAGAGCTTCTCAGGTTATTTGGAAGAAACTTCTGTATTTTTTTTCATATCGCAAAAAATATTGCAGAAAACCAAAATATTACAATTTCAGTTTTGTTCCAACATTGTGCAGCCCTACTTCTAACAGTTGTGTCAAATATACACCAACAGAATTGTCAATATTAATGTCATCTTCTGTTGCTGTTTGTTGTTTTACAGTGGAGGTGGTGAGGGATCTTTGGACCGGCTTCTCCCCTCGGTAAGCAGCACAGGCCTTTCACCCAGGAAAAGGACCACCAGCCAGTGCAAATCTGAGCCACCTCTCCTACGCACCTCCAAACGAACCATCTACACAGCTGGCCGCCCACCCTGGTACAACGAGCATGGAACACAGTCCAAAGATGCCTTCGTCATTGGTAGGACACTTAAAGAGATCCTGTTATATCTTTCATTTTCTTTAGAGTACATTCTCCCATAACTTGGCAATGACATACTGTACATCTGAATCTATATAAACACACATAGTGTCAATACATCTAAGTTCTCAAAACCGAAGGAAAAAGCAGCCCTAGATTAGTGCATGAAAACTGATCAGTGAAGATTTTTTCTCTTCTCTTGACTGTCTTCCTGAAACTAGGTAGACCGCCTTTAATACTACAAGCAGATAAGAAGTGCCTTTTTGCAGAACTAAGCAATCACCGTCTTTACTGCTAATGAGTATTGACAAGCCCTTTCACTGTCATTATTGACATTTTAACTGAGTTAGAGGTGGCTCTTTTGCCACCGACAAGTATTGAACATAGGGAATAGGATATTCTGAAGTCCTGGTCTCTGTTTCTTCCTGCCTCTCTATATATGGTAGCCTAGAGCAAATACAAAAGGGTGTCCTGTCAAGCTTGCACTTGTACAGTAAGTTACCACGAAGCAAAGGTATTTGGTATTTTATAATTATTGTGCCTTTAAACATGAATGCAAAATACTGTTACCTAATGCCTTCATATCAATGTGCTGTCACAGGTCTGTGTGGCGGCAGCGCTTCAGGAAAGACAACTGTGGCGAGGAAAATAATAGAAGCTTTGGATGTTCCATGGGTCGTACTGCTGTCAATGGACTCCTTTTACAAGGTGTGTGTGTGTGTGTGTGTGTTTGTGCAGTACAGCACAGTATGTATTGATGGTTTGTGTCCATTTGCATGCAGACACACTCCTGTATGTAAATGTTGTAATGAGAGGTTAAGACACTAGATGCCTTTCACTGGAAATATAGGTTATGTGAATTTTGACATGTTTTTCCACATCTTTATGTCAATCCAAATACTCTCAGATACAAACCTTACGTGAAATCAATCCAAGAAATAATTTCTTCCTTATTATTATTACTTCATCTCTGTCTTCTGTGGCTGTTAACCTCCCAGTGGCCTGAAGGAAATGTTCGAAAGAGTGAGACTGAGTGCAGAAGACAAGAGTGAAAGAGCGAAAATAGGATTGCCTTTTGGATCCCAGAGGGAAAATGGGGATAAGACGAGTGACTGGAGAAAAAGGAGACAGGATAATATTAGAAGGCGGATGAGTTAAAAGAGAAGCACAGTGGTGAGCGGAATGGGGAGAGAAAAAGAGTGGTGGAGAGCAATCAAGCAAGAGCCATCATTCTTGCCCCTCTATACCTCCACCCACTCTGCGGTTATGTAATCCCGTCACAATCTGACAGCAGTGGTTTAGACTGTGCAGAGAAGGAGGGATTTACCACCGGCCAGTGGCACTATAGCTCTCACCACGCTGCGATACCAGAGGTTGGCATCCAAAACATTTCATCTAGTATTTATGTCTTCTTAAAATTAATATCTTACGCTTTTCTGTTGGGGGTATCTCATGTTTGAACACAGTCCCCAGAGAGCAAGCTACACCAGTTCATCATATTAAGTGTGTAATGTGTATACTTGAGAACGGGGTGTTGCTGTTCTGTAACTGCCAAATACCAGATCTGGAGCTTTAAAACTCAACTACCCTAAGGGTACACACACAGACACTCACACCACCTGGTACAGACGTCACAGTGGCACATGATGATCTCCTAAATTTAGGCCTCCTAACTTCAACTGCTCTTGAAGAGCAATCTTGTTTTTGCACAAGCTATGCAAATGTTATTGTGGGAAATCATTTTTGTTGTGCTTGGAAATCATTATTGTGTGAAGTTTGCTATAAAGTGTGTTGTTACAAAATTGTTGCAATCTTCAGGTCCTGTCCCCAGAAGAGCAGACTCTGGCTGCCAGTAACGACTATAACTTTGACCACCCCGACGCCTTTGACTTTGATTTGCTGACACACACCCTGCGCAAGCTCAAACAGGGCAAGAGCGTGAAAATCCCTGTGTATGACTTTACAACTCATGGGAGACAGAAGGAGTGGGTAAGGATGAATGCACACGTCCAAACACATGGCATTGAACTTCGTAAATTAATGAGTAGCATGTCAGAAATACTGGATATAATCTCAGTTTCTCGATTACCTAAGAGGGTTTTAATCTCCCTTGCTAGAGGTTTAGAGTCACATTGCAAATCTGCTGCTCCAGATGGTCACTGACAAACCATTATTGTGAATTCTGTCTGCTGGTTTTTATACTTTAGTATCCATTAAGTACAGTTAGATGTTTTCTCATCAGTTGCAAAATGCTTGTATTGTCTGTATGTCCATGTACTTTGTATGTACATTGTCCTGTAATACTACATGCACGTGTGTCCCCCACAGAAAACCGTGTATGGAGCCAGTGTTATCATCTTTGAGGGAATCATGGCCTTTGCAGATAAAAAGCTCCTGCAGGTAGAGTAAGGTTATTGTCCTTTGACATGTTCAGCTGGTCAATGAAAGGTGCTGGTGTCAGGTTTATTTATATCTGTGCACGTGGACAACCATATTTTTCTGTGCTTTTCTGGGAGGGGCCTTTTTTACCATTGTATTCACTACCACCTGTACCATTAATTCAAAAACTAGCTTATCAAGTGTTTTAAATGTTCAATCCATGATTGAAATGTAAGCAAATTTTAAGTAAACATTTTTAATGGATATATCCTCTATCCTAGCTTATTACTTCTTAATTGATTGATGATTATTTTAATGTACAAACTAATGCAACAAGGTTGTTTTTTTCAGATGCTGTTAAACGTTTATTGATATTAGAGTTATTATATACGAGTCAAAAACGCTTTTTTATCTACTACTTATTTGATAAGAAACTGTGTTTATAAGTGTGAATGAAGATACAATTTATGTAATTAAAACATACTGGCTCTTTTAATCTTGCTTTTGGGACAGAATTAGGTTAAACCTGTTGTAATGAGGTGCCTGTGAACAAAAATGACAGAATACATTATAAAGATTAATTAGTCGCCACACACTTGAAGCTCCAATGTGATCATTCATTTTGACAGAAAACTGTGTATCAAAAGTTATCAGGGTTAATCTTGGCATTAATTCTTATCAGACTCATTCAAGACACATTTTTCAAGCACAGTAAACAAAAATCTTAACATTAATTGTATATCATGACACAACTGTAAGTACAATTATGCACAGAATGAGTTAAATAGAATGAAGAAGGTATATTTAGCTTGGTCCTCATTGTGTGTCACGAACCTGTCCTTCAGCTTAACGTGTTTTCCCTGTTTTATGTTCTCTTGTCAGCTGCTGGATATGAAGATTTTTGTTGACACAGACTCTGACATCCGGCTGGTGCGTCGGCTGAGGAGGGATATTACAGAGAGAGGCAGAGACATTGAAGGCGTCATCAAGCAGTACAACAAATTTGTCAAACCGGCATTTGAGCAGTACATTGAACCCACCATGCGTCTGGCTGATATTGTGGTGCCACGTGGTGCGTGCAGACAGCATACACACACATTTACATATATATGTTTACAGGTTTGATATCACTTAACAAATACAGTCATACTGTTAATATAGAAAGTAATTAACTCAATAGATTATATTCACATGGCAGCCTTTTTCTCTGTTGTCAAGCTCAGGGTGGGAAGCTCAAATGATGGGATAATGTCATGTTGCCGTGTTCCAGGTTGCAAGCGGTATAAACATCAGGAACCTGCCAAATTGTTATTCCTTTACCACTTACCAGTTGATTAGTGACTGAAAAGATGGCGGAGAGTGAAAATTGGAGGATCATCAGGCTGTATTTCAAGGGAAAACACCACTTGAGAACCATTTAGCAAAAGTTAGCATTCAACCACTTTCTTCCTTCCCAATCGTATCAAACTGTTATGTTAGCTAGGAAGTTGAGGTTGACAGCTGATGTTAGTTGTTATTTCACAGAATAGGGTTCCCATTAATCCTGGAAAACCTGGAAAACAGTTGACCAATTTTCCAGTCATGGAAAACACGTGAAAAATGAGAGAAAAAAGCAAAACATCCTGAAAAATCTTGTGTTGTCCTGGAAATTATTGAAAAAGTTTCCTATTTTCGCTCACAGCTCCCCAAAACGCATGACATTGTCATCTGAAAAGGCAAAGTTATGTTAAGAATCATATTAACAAAAAATGTATATTATGTTTCAAATTAAATTATTTGCCACTGCTGGCTAAACAGGAAACCACTTAGTAGTGACCAGTTTCCAGTTGATTTTATGGCCTCCACCCATGTCTGTCATGCCAACTAGATCATCAGTGAAAATGTTGTGGAAAATGATCTCTTGTAAACAGTGGAAAATATGGCCCGATGTCTCTCCAGATTTTCACTATCCATTGTCTTTTTAGTTTGCTGATCAATCAGGAAGTGGTGAATTTATAATTATTTGTCAGATTTCCTACATCTGTAGGACCAGGAACACAGCAGTAAGTGCGATTTCAGAGGGAAATGGCTGTCGTGTGATTATTGTGCAACAGTACAGTAATTTATTTTGTTTGTAATTTAGACAAATTTCCAAGTATTTTACTGCTGTTAAACTAGATAATTCACTTTGTTTTTGTGTTTGTCTTTCTGTAAGGTGGTGGCAACATGGTGGCCATTGATTTGATCGTGCAGCATGTCCACAGTCAGCTGGAGGAGGTAAGAGAAATCACGCTTACAGACCTACATGCATACTGTAACACACACACACACACACACACACACACACACAGAGAGTGTAACTAGCCCTTCAGTAAAACCACCTGGTGTGACTTTGTTTGTTTCTGGCTAAGTTCATCTTAATTTTAAAGCTGAAAAGATATTTAGTAAACAGTTGGGATGATTTGCCGAGTGTAGTTGCAACCAGCCCTTATTATTTGTCAGTAATTACAAGCTCCATCACTCCCTCTAGTGGATAGAAATGTGAGGATGAATTTGCATGATTGCTCCAGACAGTTTGACAGATAAATACATTATATTGTTAAGCATTGTGATAGCAGTTATTATGTGTAGTCACTAACATTTGTTTCAGGGGAAAATATTGCAATTTGGACCAGAATGCTAATGTTTCCCCAGGTTTTTTATTAGTTTGGTGTGAAGTGACAACTACAGAGTCCCCTCTGCGGTCTAAATTTAGCAAATTAATACTTTATTAATCCTGATCACAGTAACAACTCTGGTAGGACACAGAATCAATACTTGATAGTCATTATCTGATAAGAGTCCGTATGTGAAGGTTAGGTTTCTTTGCTTCCTATATTAATATGTCGTACAAGTCCAACTGTTATTACTCATTCAGGACACAATTAAGTAAATAGTGCACACGTTCTAATGAGGGGGTGGCTGACAAAAAACAGAGAACAGTTTTAAGGGATAAGTTCATCTAAAAATGAAAATTCAGTCATTATCTACTTGTCCCCATGTGGAAGGAGAGTCTGGTGAAGGTTTGTTGTCTCCTGAAGTCTCCAGACGTCCCTAAATGATTTGGAAAGACCTCTTACACACTCGACATGCGGTCGAGCTTGTACACCCTCTTTTAACTTAGCAAGTACAGTGAAGATTTTTGGCTTAAAAGGGGTGTAAATGATGTCTTTTCGAACAGTCTCGACTCCCGCTTCCATAGACTTGGATGAATGATACAATGAATGTTTTCAATCCTTTAATCGTTTTAAGACAAGTCCCCATCAACTTCAGTTCTTTAGGAGAACACTGTAGCTCTGTTTTGCTGTGAAGCTCCAGAAATGTTTTGTGGACTACAAAACTTCACCTGACTTTCCAACCGAGTAGATAATGACTGCATTTTCGTATTTGGCTGTACTCCTTTAAAATTAATCTAGAGTGTGTAGATGGTTGAAGCGTTTACTCCTGGTTGATATTTATCCATATCAAACACATTTCAAGACATTTCGTTTTAAGGGATTAAAAGTTTATTTTGGTGAATTGGTAATAAAACATTTATTACTCTGGAAGAGTTAATCCTGATACATAATTATTTGAAAAGCTGTGTCCATGGTTCATTCTGTGTCCTTGTCAAAATAAGCTCTTTTGAATACTGAACCCGAGTGTGCTGTTTCCACTTTTGGATTGGTTGTGCAACATGCACTAAATGTCACCGAAGGCACACTTTTGCTCGTGGGGAGCACTTTGTGCCACCATGCAGTTTGCTTTGTTCCCGCCCCACTTTACACACACATGCACACACACACACACACACACACACACACACACACACACACACACACACACACACATTAACACACATGCTGCTGATGGACTGCTCTCTCACTCTCTCCCCCACCACTTCCCCTCCACCCCAAATCCCCTCCATGGCTCACAGCGCGAGCTCAGCGTCAGGTAGAGTGGCCTTTATCCTGTCTATCATTCTCTCCTCACCATCTGTCCAGTTCCCCACTTGTTCTGCTTCTTACTGGGAGAGAGAGGAAAAGAGGCCAGCGAAACCAACCTCTACTTTCCACTGATCTGCTGGCTGCCGTGGCACATCACCAGGCGGCACTGTTGTCCCTGTAGAGCAAATATACTGAATTAGTGATCAGTCATATGAGTATGAGACTGTGCCAAAATATTGTAAAGACTGTCTCCACAACTGCATTGAGTGAATATAAAAACCGCATGAAATTTCAACATTTGGAAGTCAAACCAAGACGAAAAATTTTGATTTGGTGTGGTGCAGCCAGCATTTGATGCAAAGACGTCGGTTTTCCTTCTCTCTACATTCTAGAGAAATGACAACTCACACTCTTCCTGCCTTCTGTGTCTAAAAATACACCAATGAGTCAAGTCACTGACCCCTCCTTTCAGGGGCAACAAGAATAAGAGATAGAGTGACTACAACAGAAAGCGAGAGGGAGGAAGCTCTCGCTGCAGCTATTGTTGACTATTATCTACCTCAGCCACAGAGAAAGTTTCCAATACCCTACTACAAAGTGCTGAGTTTTTCCATTGAATGTCGGCCACAGTATCTGAGACTGAGACAGAGAGAGGAAGTGAGCTTGGTGTCTGTCTTTAGACACAGGATGTGCTGGGGCCTGTGAGCTGAAATACCAACCTTTACTGTTCTACACGGTGAAAGAGTGACAGCCACACGATAGCTTGCGCACCTCCCACGCAAACACACAATGGATGCATCGTGCACATGTATAGATCTCAAAATCGGTTCAGAAATCGCTCTGTCTTTTACTCTAGCATCTGTAATAAGATCTTTTAAAGCATAGCCTTTTCTCTGAACCACAATATTTAAACTGCTTGATAGCAGGAAAAATTATTTTACTTGAAACGGCAGTTTACCTCGGTGCTGAGAGTACTTCCGAGACATTTGACATTTTCAAGTCTCGGCTGTCACACTTTTCACTGTGTGTGATAATCCCTCCATCCACCTGATGTTGTGTCTCTTCTCATTTTTTCCTCCTCTTATGTGTTTTTGTTTTTTCTGTGTCTGTGTCCCACTCTGTTGTGTCTGTTGTTGTTTGTCAAAAAAAAAACTCTCCCCATAGAGGAAACTTCGCTGGGATATGTGAGCAGATTTGATATGATTTCTCTCTTTTTTTTTTTTTGCATCTGGCTAATGTTTATCTCAGTGACATCGTGGATACATGTAGTGTCGACATGACTGCATCACTGAGTGTGTCTGTTCCTCTATAGAGCCGAGGGTAGACCTCGGCCAACTAGATATTCAAACCTAATGATTTTGTGTGTGGAGTCTGGGGGAATTATTGCAAGTAGTAGAGACCTATCATGGAAAATAACCATCATGCTTTTATTTATATGAGACAGAATTTTTTTCATATATTATGCTTAATTTTTAAACAGATCTGTTTTGTTTCTTGACCTTTCCAAGAATCTGTCTAACTTCTTTTCCATCATCATGGTCTCTGTGCTGTTGTAATTTTCCACTGAAACACTCAACACTCGCACCGTGTGCTTTGTAATGTTGTGCGTTTGCTTTTTCCCAAGTAATCCTACTACAGTGGTTACACACTACCATGATCAACTGTGCTTTAACTACTTTAGAAATATATGTGATAGGTTTTGCATGTACTACTTCAGTGTGTGTGTGTGTGTTTGTCTGTTTGTGTGTGTTTTCTGACTATGCACACGTATTGCACACACGCTTGCAGAGAAGCGTCAGTTGCACTTATTGTTTTTACGTGTGTTGTATTCATGTGTCTGCCCATCTTCCCTCTTCCCACTCGTCTCACCCTGCACCACCCCCGCTCTACTATTTGTTGCCGTGGTTACAGGGCAGCACTGGCTTCTGCACACCAGGCCCAACCCCTCCCCCAGACCCTCAGTGTTCTGGAGAGCACACCCCAGGTCAGGGGTATGCACACCATTATCAGGTAAAAGCTGAGAGACCTCATTTGTTACATGAACAGCTAAACCCTGTGCAGTGAACAAGCAGCTACATCTTGTATTGTTCTTCTCCTTATCACCCACATTTAGAAACAAGGAAACCAGCCGCGATGAGTTCATCTTCTACTCCAAGAGGCTGATGCGTCTGTTGATCGAGCGGGCGCTCTCCTTCCTCCCCTCGCAGGTGTTTAATACTGACATCCACTGTTAATTAATTCACAGCACTGCACGAAGGTTCTGTAATCTTCTGTAATAAGTAGAATATTAACACTGAAACATTAGATACCGGTGGGTAGACAGAGACATGTGTAGGAGAAAGAAAGCACAAGATAACTGAATGATTGACAAAAGCTGACAAGACACAGCAATACAGTTTGTTTTGTTGCTCTGAAATGTAGAAACATTGGTGGAAAAAGAATAAGTGCCTATTTGCTAAAATAGACATTCAGATAGACAAACACATGAGAATGGAAACTTATCAAGTCACCACAATGGAAAGTTTCCATACCTTAACCATAATTACAGATTTATATTACACAAACACACACGTGACTGAGAGTTTGAAATCCACCACAATTGATCACAGACTATTTCCTTGACTTCTTTAGCACACTGTAGCAATCAGCATTGTACTCACACTGTTCTGGTTTTTAATATTATCTCAGGTCCACGTAGTCCAGACCCCCCAGGGAGAGGATTATGAAGGCAGGACTTTCCACGGGAAGAGGGTGAGTGAACTCCATTTACAGCCTGACGTCTCCACTTCTCTTAGATATTTTTATTTTAAAGACCATTCAGAAGTGTTTGTCGCCACTCAAACTGATGCAATTAACCTCTGTTAATTTTTTTCTTTCCTCTCTTTGTTTTTCTTCAGATAACAGGCGTGTCCATCCTTCGAGCCGGGGAGACCATGGAGCCGGCTCTGAGGGCCGTCTGCAAAGACGTCCGCATCGGCAAGATCCTCATCCAGACCAACCAGGACACAGGAGAACCAGAGGTACAGATTTAACTATCGGAAAACATTTTGCTATAAACACCCTTAAAGGTGGTTTAAGGATTTCTGCATTATGCCACTCATGTTACAGCTACAGGATGGTTGTGACCATGTAGGTTACATGTGGTATTAACCCATATCCTCTCTCTAAACATTCTCAGCTTCATTACCTGCGTCTACCAAAAGACATCGGCGAGGATCATGTGATTCTGATGGACTGTACTGTGTCGACTGGAGCTGCTGCCATGATGGCTGTTCGAGTCCTGCTGGTGGGTGCGCCCGATCGATTACAAGTCCATGTTGTCTGCAATGAATTGCTGTCCTCATGTAGCTTATTTTTTCGTGGATGTGTTTTTATTTTCAGGACCATGACGTCCAGGAGGAAAAGATCCTGCTGGTGTCTTTGCTCATGGCAGAAATGGGAGTCCATTCGGTGGCCTACGCATTCCCACAGGTCAAAATCATCACCACAGCTGTGGACAAGAAGGTCAATGACCTCTTCCACATCATACCTGGCATAGGTGAGCAATGGAGAGAAGATATTTGGATTATAGCCAAAAATTATGTTTTGTTTATATATAATGTTAACTATGATTTTTAGTTTAAGTAAATGTTGACACAGTTTTTTTGTTATCATAGGAAACTTCGGGGATCGATACTTTGGAACAGATGCTCCACCTGACTGGAGCGACGAAGAGATGGATGAGCCCAGTTACTGATTGAACTGTTGTTTTATGGACTATAATTCTTTTTTTTTCATGGAGTGAATCAGGGCTGTGCCTATCAGAGGACAATACGAGGACATTTTCTTTGCGACTGTTTGGACGTAAAGTGCATCAGTTAAGGGCCAAACAAAGTGCCCCGAAAAAGAAACTGACGACGGACAAATCATACAGCCACCTTGTTGAAATGTTAAATTATATTATTTTATCTTCTGTAAATGCTGTTGTGGATGGTTGTGTTATAAAGTCTGAAATATTTTGTACAGTATATGTACAGTATGTGACTACAAAGTCCAAATGTTTTATTTGAGTGTTTAAACTGTGACAATCTCTTTTTGAAATCTGCTCGTCGTTTTGAAGGATATATCTCGCCTTACGCCTAAAACTGTGGACGACACAACTGAATGTGAATTTTGCACATGCAGTAGAAGAAAAGAAAAGAAAAACTTTTAAGGTTATTTTTACCTTCCTTGCAACTTTCACAAAAGTTAAATCAGAACACAAACTCGTGTTGCTCAACTTCTATCGCCACGAGCACTTTCTGAAGGACCATTCAATCGGAAAATGTGTAGGTGTATCTGTCTTTTTTTTTTTTTTAGCTCTCTGGTTCACTCTTTTCCTTCTCTGTGGATGCTGACCTAACCAGTCGAAATGGGTGTTGAAAACCATTTTTTCATTATACGGCTAAGAGTATGCACTCGTCGTGTATATTTATGCAGCACATCCTTCATTTACATATTTGGATATGGATAGACCTGACCAGTCGGCAGGCAAGTCGTACGTCTTTTTTGCTGCAGTGAAAATGGGTCATCTGAGTTTAACCACCACGGATTAAGTGTTGATTTCAGACGCCCTGATTTACGCCTTGCAGGGGATTGTTTGTTTTTAACAAAAAAAGGGCTGTTGAGTCGAGGATGTGTAAAAACTCAGACGAGGTGCCAATACTCTGGTCCTGTCCCGTGCCTGATCTTTTTATTTGGTTTCAGTATTGAGATGAAATGAGATCTGTCTGCTAAAGTTCGTGCCTGTTAAATAACACCTCTTTCTTTGTGGAGAAATGTCGACAGTTTGCCAGATGTTTGACGCTCCGCAATATACATCTATTTGGTTGAGACATGGGAAGTAGTTTTGCATATTAAGTTCATTTTGATATCATTGTGTTCTCTGGGTTACAATGTCACAAAGTATTCAACAGATTATTTGTGAAAATTTTTTTATTTATTCTAACAATTAAGGGGAGGGGGGATGAAAAGCTGAATTGAAAATATAACTGCAAACTTGTTGTGACATTAGCTACAAGCACTGTTGCTACTCACCATTACACTTCCATTCAGTCACCTTCTACTGTACAGCGTGTGCTTTCTGCTGAATACAACTGTTAGTGAGTCATTCTGTACTGAGAATCCATCAATTGTGTTTGCAGCCTCAGTCTGTCTGTGTGCTGCTCTGTGTTTTTCCATTTCTGCTGCATGTTTCTTTTTATATATATAAATATATATTTAATAAAAGTGCAATTTTAAAAAATGCATTCAGCGCTTTATTTTATTTATGTCAAGCGTAAATCGTGGATGTCACATCTGAGTCATGGCGGACAGCACGGCCGAGGCATTAGAACACATACGCAGCACTTAAAGTAAACTCACTTGTGTTTGAATCACCTGCGTTTTTTTGTGTGTGTGTGTGTTTTTGTTTTATCAGCCATTTCAAGACCGAGACGCATTACCTCCACTTTGAAACTGAACAGGAAGGATATTGTGGTTGTCCTCTTCTCATGGAAAGAAACCTTGATATCTTCCATCACTTTCCATAATTATCACTCTGACAGCTGTCAAGACGCCAGCCGCGGCAAAGTATGATTGACACTCATTTGATGAGGCTGATGGACAATTACGAACCGGCAGCCTATTAGGCAGATATTGACCCACAAGAGGCATCTTTTTTTTTTTTTTTTTTTTTTTTCTTCTCTTTCTGAGGGAGGAGGTGTGAGAAGGACAGGCAAAAGACGTGCAAGAGCTAAGAATATCAGGAGGCTCAGAAGCAGCATTTTAATTCTCAGCCTACTCTACTTTATCCTCTGTTAAATATGCAGCTGGTACGGATTTTGAAGCTTGAACTTTTTTTTTGTCTCTTGATTAAAATGTTATGCATTCATTTAATTTTTGAGTTGGCTAAAATATGCAATAAATGCCAAAAGTCTGCCTGCTATTGATTTTCAAGTCAAAGCATTTTATATTAGTCCCTTTCTCTCTCACACACACACACACACAAAAGCAAAACAGAGCATTTAAAAATTCAGTGCAGATGGGTTTTTCTTTGTGTTTCACAGCAAACTGCATCAAATGTTCATATTGCCTTTTGAATGGAGATGTCAATGGAAAGTTTACCACCAGCACTGACAAACAGGAAGGTGGTGTGTCTTGTAGTACAGCGCATGATGAGGTCACAGCCTAGTAAAGTCAGCAGGAGTGGCCTTTTTTTTTTTTTTCTGTAACTCAGCCGACCTGTGTTTCTTTTACATCCTCATGTCACAAGCTCAGCTCCAGGTTGCTGTGCTCTCTTCCTGTGCGCCTTCTTTTGGGTCTCGACTCTGACGTGATGAAGTCGACTGCTGGGCCTGGGTCCTCGAGGAGTCACAGGGGTCCTGCCACGCCGTGTGGGTAAGACCGGGGAGACTTTCACACGTTTCTCAGTGAGTTCTTGTTTGAGAGATGAAAGGGAGGAAACAGGGAGAGTAACTGTGTATTTATGGTTGTTATTTGCTGGGGTTAATGTGCTATCTGGCAGGGAGTGTCTGGATTGTAAATGTGAAGTGATGGTGTGAGTAGGGCCAACACAATCCAGTGGCTTTAATGCAGATAGTCAAGGATGAATTATTCAGACGGTGGAGTATTTCTGAATCATGTGAAGAGGGTTTTGGATTAGTCGGTTGAAGAGGGCACAGCATTGTCTTTTTCCTTTCTCTCCCTCCTTCTCCTCCTGTTCTCTCTCTCTCTATCTCTCTCTGTCTCTCTCTCCCCATCTGCATAGTTTATCGTGAGAGGAACATTTTCTAAGAGACCGGACCGTCCTCATAAAGTCAGGCCGGGGGTGATTTAGATGTTTTTAGTATGAGACGCAGTGTGTGTGCATTAGGGCTCCGTTTGGCTGAGTGTTTAATTGCTCTCTGAGTGGTTTCAGTGCAGGTTAGCTAACAACAGAGAGCCAGACGTGGTGTTAACCTTCTTACATCGTGCTCGGGAGTTTTCTGAATGGGAGCATTTGCACAAATATGAGCCAGATGTGTTACTGAAATGCAGTCGATTGTGGCTTCTGGAGCTTGTCATTAGATTAAAATCTAAATTTACTGAGATGAGACATTATATCTGTGTTGTATCCACCTTTAAACATTAAGACCTGTTAAAATGTCTTTTTTTTTTACAGGAGGAAGTGAAATTACAGTACCACAATTTAATGAAAGTCACTGTTCCTAACTAAATCTTTGTTCACTGTGACTTCGAGAGTATTTTCTCGTTTTTCTTATCCTCGCTGGATAAATAGTGTTTCTGGCGCCAAATTGCTCCAACGTCTGTGAATGTGCACGCAGCACACAATCTAAAATACTTTACGTAAGGAAGGATGCCGGATTAGTTTCATAAATAATATCATGTCTTTTAATAACTTAACCACACAGCAACAATATAATAGTCCCCTTTTGGTCACAAATGCCAAAAACCTACAAGTGCAGCTTATTTGAACAGATGCCCTTTTTACATTTTTTGTTAATTAGTATAAACTTTCAGATGATGGTGATTAGCAATGTTAGTGACCAACAGTATCAGCGTTTTATAAGTCTTTACAGTGGACATTTCTGCATCTAGATTTTTTTAATATTAGGTAGAAAACAGTGACACCCACCAGCGTACCAGCCGCAAGGTGCACATTTTGCAGATGAGTAAATGCATCTGGACTAAAATCATCCTAAAACAGACATATTTTTTTGTCTTTTCCATCAGGTCATCTTTTTTTTTTTTTTGGTCAAGGTACGAGCAGCCTCACCGTGGACACAGCTGCTGAGGGCTCATCAGCACACCGAGTCCCGCTTTAACTCTTGAGTGGTTCTTTCTAGGACTGTCCAACCTGAGAATGGTGATTTCAGGCTCAATCTCAGGTTCGTCAGCCCATGAAACGCAAACTCACCTCAGCAGATTATGAGGAGGAACAGCAAAAAAAAAAATTCCCAAAAAACCTGCCTGGACTGTGCTGCAATATGTTTTGATATTCAGAAAGCAAAGGTATTGAATGATCTGCTCATCAGATAGACGACTAGAACACTTTTTTAATATACTTTATTGTTATTAACTCATCAATACTTCACTTTATGGCCTGACTTCATAATCGAAATCTTCATATCCGATTGTATCCGGTTCCTCTTCAATATATCGAATCAACTTGAGTATTGTACATCAGAGTTATGGTGAATATCTTTTTTATTTCACTTATAATAAATAACAGTGTTCATAATAAATGAGCTCTGACAGCATCTCTTCTCCTCACTCAGAGGTCTGATGTTTTAATGAGACACACTGTAGACAGCAACACAGAAAACTGCCTCTGTACCAGTAGAGGGAGCAACGCACACACTTACCAGAGAGCAGAGAGCTGCTGCTGCTGCTGCTGCTTGAGGAAATTAGTTTGATAATTTTTGATTTAAACCTCAATCACCTCAGTTCAGTGATTCTTGATTACTGCAAACAGGACAAAACAGACGCGTTGAAGCTCGCCTCACGCGCCGATTTCATATCGTAGCAACTGGCAAAAAAACACCTGCCGGAGTAAAAAAATGTGATATTATTTTAAAGCACTGAGGCAAATTACTATTTTTGGTAGTGATGAACCTTCCAGCCCTGTTGTGAAGGATGTTATTAGATCACGTGCTCTGCTGGTTTTATTCAACATCTGCGGAAAATATATCTGGACACAGTCATGTCGTTTCAGACTACAAAAAAATGATGCATTCGCAAGAAATTACAAGGTGCAAGATTAAAAAAAAAAAGTGTATCCATATATTTATACATACATTATTACATTATATATTAGGATTATCAATATTTACAAAGTGTGTATGGGACGTTTACGCAAATCTACAAAGGCAGGGTGAGAAATATTCTGTTGTTTTCTTACTTTACTATAGACCATTTGAACAAATTCTGTCTAACTTCTCAAAATCAGTTGCAAATATAATATTTTGGCTTCACAGCCACAATACACAACTGTGATTTGATTTGGTTTTACAGTAGATTTCACAGTAAGTGTCTTAAAAAGCTAAAAAAAAAAAAAAAAAAGTCAAATCAGTCAGTCAAATCAGAGTTTTGAAACCAACCACTTATTTCCTCATTCATTGTCTTTTTTGCTTAAATGTAGCTCAAACGTTTACTGAATCTTTGTATGTGTAAAGATTACAAGATCGGTGATGCATGGAAATGTGACGCTTTTTAAAATATAATAAAACAAGATGAAATAAAAATAATGATTTGTGGGGTTTTTTTTTGGCTACTTGAAGGTAGCTAGTTGTTTAAGAGGTACCCATTATTCTTTTTTTTCTTAAAAATGTCCCAAAGAAAACACTTTCAGACGCGTGATCTTGTACAGATGTGTCTCTTCAGTCTCCTTTTTATTATCTGAAAGACTTTTAGGCATTTCTGGTCGATCGGCATGTCAGCTCTGAAGAGTTGTCGCTTTTTCTCTCTCTTTGCTTTTTCTGAATTTTTTATTAAAAGTCAAAAGTTGTGTGAAAATATAATTTTTTTTTTACAAGTAAATTGAACATAACAGAGAGTCGGCAGGCATTCAACTCCAGGAAGGACATTTTTTAAAAAGTTATTTCTTGTGAGGTCAGCACAGTGGCATGTGCAAACCCATTCAAGTGGCCAAAACGCAATTTTGTTTTACACTCCAACCTCTCACTCAGATTGATGTATAATTCAGTCTAAAAATCACAGGTGTAAAATAAACTGCAAAATGAAATGGAAAGAACCTTGATGTATATACGGTCGGATCTTTTCTGTATTAAATTCGATTCAAGAGCGGCCGTTCCCCATTCTGTTCTTTCACAAACCGTCCCTGCAAATGTTTCCATGCAAGATGTGAAAACACTTCACGATTTAAAAAAAAAATGATTTTCCTCCACAGAGAGTTTGTACAGTAGGAAAGCAGGAAAATAGATGTAACCACTAAAATATATGTCGGCATCTTTGGCATTTTCTTGAAGCAAAGATGAGGCATCTGGTGATTCTTTTTTAAAAGAGAGCGTAAATACTGATGTGACCTTAAATATATTTATATATATATCATCCCTCATCACTGTCACATACTTCACCTAACTCAACATTAGATATTCCAACTCTGCTGTTATTTAATTTAATTACTGGTTTAATTATCTGTGCACATGTCATCCAATTTTTGCCACTTTCATCTAAATTTCCCGTCTTTCGCCGCAGCGCGGTCCACACCATTTCAAACTTGTATATATCCAATCTCAAAACTGTCATTTTGCAAACAGAGTTACTGTCTCCTGGGTGTAAATAAACTGCATGTATATAGATTCTAGACTTCATTTTTTAAAATGTTGTTTGTTAGCACTGTATTATTACTTCTTCTTCTTCTATCTATCTTCATGATATGTTCGTGGAGCGGATGTGAGGACATATCTTTTGTATGATTGCATGTCTCTGATTAAAAACTGAACGGATGTAAGCTGTTGCACAGATGTACGACATGTGCTTGTGGTTTTGCGTGTTGTAAAAGTCTTAGTTTGTTGGTCGTGCTGGCCTATTTTGCTTTTCAAGGTATTGTCCGAGCGACTCCCCCTCATGAAGTCTGTGTCTGATGCTGAAAGGGGTCTGAAGTGACAGCAGGTGCACCGTGTCACAGGCCGCCGACATTCAAAGGACAATGGAGTGTCGCGAGCTTTGTCAGTTTTGTTTTCCCTCCAGCCACAACCTCACGGTATCTTCGGTCGGGTCTGCAGTAATTGAATCAAGACAACTTTGTTACGAATAAACGCATTCACGTCAGCTTCCTGTTGCCCCGTGAAAAAAAAAAAAAACTCATTTTACAAACAGCCTTTCAGAGGAAAAGTGCTCGTGTAGAAAATGGACCAGAGGAGTGTGTGACCCCTCGTGACCTTTCTTTCATCAGGGTCATGGGTCAGATTGGGATGCAGCTCTCTGCGGAGAGATTAAACCCGGTCACCACGGTAACATTATGTGCAAGCAGGATGACCAGGGTCACATGGGTGAACACTGACTCTTATATTATATCGCACGCTGACTTTTATCTAATGGAAGGAGAAAGGTTTATCTCTGTCAACTGCCTTTTATGTTTTCTTGTTTATCTCAATTATTAATAAATGCCTGGATTGAAGTAAAGCACCAAGAATGTGTGTGAGTGTGTTTTATGTGTGTGTGTGTCTGTGTGTGTGTGCCTTTTCATGCTAGCTCTCCCGGGCATTAACCTTTGCTGCCCCACAGCGTCATGTTTGTGAGTCAGCCGGCCCCGGGGGTTGAGGCGCTTTGAGCCACGTCGCCTTGGGGTCAGCTGGCCGGTGAATGAACGAGTTGAATGAGCATGCGTGCGGACCGGGGAAGCCAGATCGGGGGTGGCCAAGTCCGATCCAGAGCGGCTGGCATACAGCCGCAGTCAGAGGCTCGGGGAGGAAGTTCAGGTCGGCCCGTGTCACGGCAGCAAAGGGAAAGGTGCTTGAATGCATGTGTACGTGTGGAGAATCTCGTCATATTTCTTGTGAAGTTCTAAAGGAAAGCACATCATCAGATAATCTGTGGTTGCTTTAAGAGCTGCGCAGAGAAACATACCAGTGTTTTTTTGCATATTTTAGCCATTTTCCAACAAATGTTTTCATGGGAAATTTGGAAATTCAAAGACTTTCTGGCTTTTGCTTTTGCCACAAAATTAAACTCAATAACTAGAGACATGAAAACGACTTGAGATAATAAATATATCGCAATAAATATGAAAGAATCTTTAATGTGATGTCACTTTTTACTTATTGTAGTGTGAGCTGTTCTGTACGTGAGTGTGACAAATAGGTGCGTGATGTTTGACATCTACTTTGGTAACTGCTGTTAACGCGAGCAAGTGACCATGCATCATCTGCTTGTGTGTGTGTGTGTGTGTGTGTGTGTGTGTGTGTGTGAGAGAGGGTTAAAAGGTGTGGTGGGGGCTGTGAGCTGAGGTCAGTTAGTTCCAGCCCCGAGGAGAGCGCCGCCGCGGCCTTGGAACAGTGTGGGGGTGGTTCACTTCCCCTTTCCCTGCCTCACGGCTTCCTGTGAGCGCTATAACCGTTAACCACACCCTCCTCCCCTGGCCTACACCCCCTCACACCACCAGCACCATCACACGCCGAGCCCTAGAAAACACTGCTCGTACGCCAACTCTCCCGCTTTCTCCTTTATTCCCTGGCCAACCGACACACACACACACACACACACATACACGCGCGCGCACACACACTCCAACAATAGTCCTCTTCCCTCACATTGTAGTAGTTACACCTCTCTCTGCCCTCCCAACAATCTCTCAGTTTCTCTCAGCAGCTCCAGTCATAAAGAGAAGTTAGCACAGCTGTACGTAGGCATGCCTGTGCTTACGCCATCGCGGCTACGCAGGTAGGTTTGCACTCGTCATCCCTCCCGGTGCCAGTTTCTCATCGTATCACCAGTAACGTACATCTCGTTGAAAGACACCCTGAAGATCTTGTCTCTGCTAGGCAACAGCTGAGTCACCGCTGAATGATGTCTGTGATATTTCCCCGACCTAATCTCCAGAACAAATGTTGGCATCGACTCTTTCTGCAAGCCACGGATATGTAATGAAAATTTACATTTCTTTATGTTCAACTTTGATGCGACATCGCTGTTTTTTTTTTGTGTTCTGGCTAGGTTTAGGCACAAAATACATTCGGATAGGGTCGTGAAAAGGTCGTGGCGTGGCTTAAAATACCTGTTTCGTAATCCACAAGCACAGCTGGAGATGTTCCGACTTTGCATCAAAAAATATCTGTTATTTGTTTTCACCATCACAGCTGGAAATTGTCCCCAGGTCCACTTCAAAAAATGCTTTGATGTCACCCTTACAAATGACGATATGTTGTAGTCCCTCCTCAAAAACATCCAGTGGTTTCACCCTGCCTCAGACTGTGGTCACCGGCTTGGCGGGCTTCTTGCCTGTACAGTAACTCCGTCACCAGCCTCTCTCCAGCTCCGGACATGAAAGTCAGGTCGTAAACGTCTAATGTGATCTGACATGTTTTGTACAAATGTTAAATACGGTACAGCCGATGACTCATGCGAATGTGAACGTATCGGTGGTTTGCAGGAGCGTCGAACGTCAACATTTTTCTCCTGACGACTGGTTTGGATTTCCCCAGATTCCCCGTTATCAGAAGAGATTGAATGATCTTTTTTTTGTGTGTGTTCGTGTGTGCGTCTGAATGAAATGACTGAAACGATAAAACAACAGATTCGAGGCACATCAAAAAACAGGGCCACTTCTTACTGTACCGGCACCAGCGTTCCTACTACACTCTGATCAGACATTAAGCTGCAGAAGAGCAGAATTCTGAACGAGATCTTCTGTGTCAGTGTGTACGCGAGTGGGCGTATATAAGCCTGTGGTCTGTGGAGGGACAGTAGAGATGTGTTGAAGAGTGTGTGTGTGTGTGTGGGGAGGTGTGTGTATACATTGTGAATGCGTGCGCACAGTGGTAGTGGTGTTTTGGGGGTGGGGGGAGGGTGGGGGAGGGTGGGGGGTGTCGGGTTGGTGGTTGAGGTCCACTCCTCTAAAGGGAGTGCTGTTCCCGTCGGGGAGAGGAGGAGTGGGGTGGAGTGCATGGAGTGAGTGTATGTGGGGGAGTGAGTGTGGGGGCAGCTAGGCCATCTGGACTGCGAGGAGGCTGAAGAAAGGGAGAGTGTGTGTGTGTGTGTGTGTGTGTGTGTGTGAGAGAGAGAGAGAAAAGGAGGAGGAGGGAGTAGGGATGAGAGGAGAGATGGGAAGAGGGAGGGAGAGTTGAAATTAAAGGGTGTGGGAGAAAAAAAAAAAGGATGGAGGTACGTGAAGTGCAACCGAGGGAGGAATGTTGCTCGTGGTCATTACGCTAAACACTCGTACAGTAATACTCGACATCCTGCTACGTGTATTGATTCGGATTGATAGAGGGAAAAGTGCACGCGGGCGAAGGAAAAGACATTTCAGTCAATATCATCGACAGTTTATTTCTACTCTGTATTTTATGCCTAGCATTAGCCTGCCAAAGCACAACTTTTACTCTGCTCTTTGTACTGATACTAACAAACAGAATGAAACACATGTGCTTTACAATGTCCTCAGAGACGAGTTAAAATTTGAGTTTAACTCTTGGTCTTGGTTACGTGACAAAGTTGCCTGAAGGTGTTACATGACTGTTGTTTTTATGCTCTGACAAAACTGCACACGAATGAATGTTTTTACTTGATTGTGTGAAGTGTTGTATGTATTGTGATGTTTAAGTCAATAAACAAACGTATTAACTTGTGTGTGAATTAGTTTCAAATAGGCTTTATCTTAAGCAATATTCACTGTGTGACACGTAGTCGAGAGAACATTACGCAAGCTCCGGGGATTTTTGTTACAGCAGGATGTCTATCCATAGTGTATATACTGTATTTTTTGACAAGAGAGACACCAGAAAGACTCAGATGTTTTAATAGCCCAACTTGACGCAACAAAATGTGACTTCCCGCCGAAAGATGGTTGATTGTTGAGTCTCATCCGCAGGTCATCAAATGACGTTTTGGGATGCGTCCAACCACGAGCTGCCAGCTCAAAGCATAAATATTTGAAGGATCTGGGGATGAGACTCCTTCCAATCAACTATCTCTCTTCCAAGCTACATTTTGTTGCTGTAAGGAGGACAGTCTTACCTGGAAATTGTGCGCATGAGCCTCCGGAGATACATGACCACAATTGATAATTCACATTCCTAGATGTGAAAATCGAAAATGCAGCGACACCCACATACTGAGTTTGATTGACTTGAAATTTGACACACCAGTCAAGCTCTCAAAAAAAGACAGTTGGACCTTAAAAGTGTACAATTTTTAATTTGAATAGACTGAAAAACAATAATACGACATCTAATTTGGGGGATTTTTGACCATATGACCATCAAATTTTGTATGCAGCCTTGGGGGACTGAGCCAGTAAAATTCTACAATAAAGATCAAGATCGGTCAAAAAACATGATCGTCATCAATCAAAAGGTTTTGCAGAGGGTGGAGCTCGGCAGGAAATTGACGATAAATCAAGTTCTCTTAGAGCAATCTGGAAGTTCTGGAGTTTCATTTGCATCTGCCAAGGGGGGGGAAGGGGCAAAAGGCAGAACTTGGAGAGCGCACACTGAAATGCTGCAAGCTTATTGATGATAATAGTGCGTGATTTGTCTCACTCCCTTTGTTTCTTGTCTTTTTTTGGCCTTTTTATGGCTTTGTTGGAAAGTACAGCTGAGGAGTGATGGGGAGCATGTTGAGAGAGATGGGGGATGACATGCAGCTCAGGGCAACAGGTCGGATTCAAACCCCGGGTCACTGCGGCGAGACCACAGCCTCGGTACATGGGGTGCCCTGTCTCACTCCTGTGGAGGGAATTAAACTAGCTGAAGTGACTTTACTCAGCTTTGTGAAGCCTGAAAACAACTTACTGCCGCTTGGGGTTTTCATTTTGACTTACTGAGCTGCCTCCTTCTGTTGAGCACAAAAAGGTTTGACCCACAAGTTGCTGCTTGCAGCTATACATGATTTAACCATCACAACAAAATATATATAGTAGTTAGGAGCCCTGCCTATATGTCTGAATAATATAAGATAATAAAATGTAGTAAGAACAACAATAAGAGAAAAAAGACAGTAAGACTACTTACTGTCTCTATCTAAACTATCGTTCATAAACCACAATAATAAATAATTTATTTTTAGGTGCAATATGTAAGAATTCCAGCTGAAAAACATTCAAAAAGGAACTCAAACCATCAACAGAATGTAAAGAAATCACCGTTTTGACGACATGTCGAAGACATCTGTGTATTGTGTTGCAGGGATATCTACTGAAGTTAGCATGCTAACCAGCTAGCCACAGGGGTTGACATCCTCTTTCTCCCTGCAAAGCTCCTCTGCTAGCAGTGTAAACACCAACACTTCCCCCCGTAGTCTGACTAGCTGCATGGCTAACTGAGCTAACAAGCTAACAGCGGCTACAGTCATGGATGTACGTGCAATTACATA